>CP136054.1:128914151-129514151 GCA_032464435.1 Aegilops umbellulata
AGTACAAGGCTTGTGTCCTTAATGCACCACTCGGTGTGCTGGACCTCGAACGTGGTCTGTGGATGTTGCGAACATATGACATACACGTTTTGATGACTACATGATAGTTCGGTAGTGACAAATGGTTTAGAATTGAGGCACCGAAGACATTTTTGAAATGTCGCGGAACATATGAGCTGTTTCGAGGGCTGAAATTGGGATTTCAGGCTCGTGCCCACGTCAAGAGGTATAAGACCTCCGACGATTTTCTTAGCCTGCAAACTAAGGAAGAAAAGCTCAATCGTTGAGCTTGTGCTCAAATTGTCTGAGTACAACAATCACTTGAATCGAGTGGGAGGTTGATCTTCCAGATAAGATAGTGATGTTTCTCCAAAGTCATTGCCACCAAGCTGCTAGAGCTTCGTGATGAACTATAACATATCAGGGATAGATATGATGATCCTTGAAATATTCGCGATGTTTGACACCGCGAAAGTAGAAATCAAGAAGGAGCATCAATTGTTGATGGTTAGTGAAACCACTAGTTTCAATAAGGGCAAGGGAAAGAAGGGATACTTCATGAAACAGCAAATCAGCTGCTGCTCTAGTGAAGAAACCCAAGGGTAAACCCAAACCCGAGACTGAGTGCTTCTGTAATAAGGGGAACAACCACCGGAGCAGAATTACCCTAGATACTTGGTAGATGAGAAGGCTGTCGGTAGAAGTATATTGGATATACATTATGTGAATGTGTACTTTACTAGTACTCCTAGTAGCATCAGGGTATTAGATACCGGTTCGGTTGCTAAGTGTTAGTAACTCGAAATAAAAGCTACGGAATAAACGGAGACTAGCTAAAGGTGAGCTGACGAGATGTGTTGGAAGTGCTTCCAAGGTTGATATGATCAAGCATCGCACATCGAGATTGGTATTAAACCTAAATAATTGTTATTTGGTGTTTGCGTTGAGCATAGACATGATTGGATTATGTCTATCGCAATACGGTTATTCATTTAAGGAGAATAATGGTTACTCTATTTATTGAATAATACCTTCAATGGTCTTGCACCTAGAATGAATGGTTTATTGAATCTCGATCATAGTGATACACATGTTCATGCCAAAAGATATAAGATAGTAATGATAGTACCACCTACTTGTGGCACTGCCATATAAGTCATATTGGTATAAAACGCATGAAGAAGCTCCATGTTGATGGATCTTTGAACTCACTCATTTCTGAAAAGATTGAGACATGTGAACCATGTCTATTGGTATATACGCATGAAGAAACTCCATGCAGATGGACCGTTTGGACTCACTTGATTTTGAATCGCTTGAGACATGCAGATCATACCATATGGGCAAGATGACTGAAAGCTTCGGTTTCAGTAAAATGGAACAAGAAAGCAACTTGTTGGAAGTAACACATTATGATGTGTGCAGTCCAATGAGTGCTGAGGCACGCAGTGGATATCGTTATGCTCTAACTTCATAGATGATTTGAGTAGATACTGAGCATATTTACTTAATTATTGAATGGTTCAAGTAATTTCAGAATGAAGTTGAATATCGTCGTGACAAGAGGATAACATATCTATGATATGATCATAGAGATGAATATCTGAGTTGCGAGTTTGGTACACAATTGAGACATTGTGGAAATTGTTTCACGACTAGTACCGCCTGGAACACCATAGTGTGATGGTGTGTCCGAACATCATAGTTGCACCCTATTGGATATAATGCATACCATGATGTCTCTTGTCGAATTACCACTATAATTCATGGGTTAGGCATTAAAGACAACCACATTCACTTTAAATAGAGCACCACGTAATTCCGTTGAGACGACACCGTATGAACTATGGTTTAGTGAAACCTAAGTTGTTGTTTCTTAAAAGTTTGGGGCTACGACGCTTATGTGAAAAGGTTTTAGGCTAATAAGCACGAACCCAAAGCGGATAAATGCATCTTCATAGACACCCAAAACAGTTGGGTATACCTCCTGTCTCAGATCCGAAAGCAATAAGGATTGTTTCTCAAATCGGGTCCTTTCTCGAGAAAAAGTTTCTCTCGAAAGAATTGAGTGGGAGGATGGTGGAGACTTGATGAGGTTATTGAACCGTCACTTCAACTAGTGTGTAGCAGGGCACAGGAGTTGTTCCTATGGCACCTACACCAATTGAAGTGGAAGCTTATGATAGTGATCATGAGACTTCGAATCAGGTCACTCCCAAACCTCATAGGATGACAAGGATGCGTACTACTTCAGAGTGGTACGTAATCCTGTCTTGGAAGTCATGTTGCTAGACAACAATGAACCTACGAGTTATGGAGAAGCGATGGTGGGCCCGGATTCCAACGAATGGCTCGAGGCCATAAAATCCGAGAAAGGATCCATGTATGAAAACAAAGTGTAGACTTTGGCAGAACGGCTCGATGGTCGTGAGGCTGTTGAGTACAGATGGATTTTAAAAGGAAGACGGACAATGATGGTAAATGTCACCATTAAGAAAGCTCGACTTGTCATTAAGATGTTTTCCGACAAGTTCAAGGAGTTGACTGCGATGAGACTTTCTCACTCGTAGCGATGCTAAGAGTCTGTTGGAATTATGTTAGCGATTACTGCATTATTTATGAAATTGTGCAGATAGGATGTCAAAACATTGCTTCCTCGACGATTTTCTTGAGGAAAGGTTGTATGTGATACAGCCAGAAGGTTTTGTCAATCCTGAAAGATGCTAATAAGTATGCAAAGCACCAGCATCCTCCTGAGGACTGGAGTAAGCATCTCGGAGTTGGAATGTACACTTTGATGAGTTGATCAAAGATTTTAGGTTTATACAAAGTTTATGAGAAACTTGTATTTCCAAAGAAGTGAGTGGGAGCACTATAGAATTTCTGATGAGTATATGTTATTGATCAGAAATGATGTAGAATTTCTGGAAAGCATATAGGGTTATTTGAAGAGTGTTTTCAATGGAAAACCTGGATTAAGCTACTTAAAACATTGAGCATCAAGATCTATAAGGATAGATCAAAATCGCTTAATAGTACTTTCAAATGAATACATACCGTGACAAGATTTTGAAGGAATTCAAAAATAGATCAGCGAAGAAGGAGTTCTTGGCTGTATTACACGTGTGAGTATTGAGTAAGACTCAAGACCTGACCACGGCAGAATAGAGAGAAAGGACGAAGGTCGTCCCCTATGCTTAGACATAGGCTCTGAAGTATGCTATGTTGTACCGCACCTGAAGTGTGCCAAGCCATGAGTCAGTCAAGGGGTACAAGTGTGATCCAGCAATGGATCACAGGACAACGGTCAAAGTTATCCTTAGTAACTAGTGGACTAAGGAATTTTCTCGATTATGGAGGTGGTAAAAGAGTTCGTCGTAAAGGGTTACGTCGATGCAAGCTTAACACCTATCCGGATAGCTCTGAGTAGGGATACCGGATACGTATAATGGAGCAACAATTTAGAATAGCTCCAAGTAGAACAGTTATTTGGAATAGCTCCAAATAGAACATGGTAGCTACATCTAGGAGATGACATAGAGATTTGTAAAGCACACACGGATCTGAAAGGTTTAGACCCGTTGACTAAAACCTCTCTCACAAGCAACATGATCAAACACAGAACTCATTGAGTGCTAATCACATAGTGATGTGAACTAGACTCTTGGATGTTGGTTACATAGCGATGTGACCTGTGAGTGTTAATCACATGGCGATGTGAACTAGATTATTGACTCTAGTGCAAGTGGGAGACTGTTGGAAATATGCCCTAGAGGCAATAATAAATTGATTATTATTATATTTCCTTGTTCATGATAATCGTTTATTATCCATGCTATAATTGTATTGATAGGAAACTCAGATACATGTGTGGATACATAGACAACACCATGTCCCTAGTAAGCCTCTAGTTGACTAGCTCGTTGATCAATAGATGGTTACGGTTTCCTGACCATGGACATTGGATGTCGTTGATAACGGGATCACATCATTATGAGATTGATGTGATGGACAAGACCCAATCCTAAGCCTAGCACAAAGATCGTGTAGTTCGTATGCTAAAGCTTTTCTAATGTCAAGTATCATTTCCTTAGACCATGAGATTGTGCAACTCCCGGATACCGTAGGAATGCTTTGGGTGTGCCAAACGTCACAACGTAACTGGGTGGCTATAAAGGTACACTACAGGTATCTCCGAAAGTGTCTGTTGGGTTGGCACGAATCGAGACTGGGATTTGTCACTCCGTGTGACGGAGAGGTATCTCTGGGCCCACTCGGTAGGACATCATCATAATGTGCACAATGTGATCAAGGAGTTGATCGCGGGATGATGTGTTACGGAACGAGTAAACAGACTTGCCGGTAACGGGATTGAACAAGGTATAGGGATACCGACGATCGAATCTCGGGCAAGTACAATACCGCTAGACAAAGGGAATTGAATACGGGATTGATTGAATCCTCGACATCGTGGTTCATCCGATGAGATCATCGTGGAACATGTGGGAGACAACATGGGTATCCAGATCCCGCTGTTGGTTATTGGCCGGAGAGTTGTCTCGGTCATGTCTGCATGGTTCCCGAACCCGTAGGGTCTACACACTTAAGGTTCGGTGACGCTAGAGTTGTTATGGGAAATAGTATGTGGTTACCGAAGGTTGTTCGGAGTCCCGGATGAGATCCCGGACATGACGAGGAGCTCCGGAATGGTCCGGAGGTGAAGATCGGTATATTGGACGAAGGGTATTGGAGTCCGGAATTGTTCTGGGGGTACCAGGTGATGACCAGCGTGTCCGAAAGGGGTTTCGGAGGCCCCGGCAAGCGTTGGGGGGCCTTATGGGCTTAGGGGAGAGGGCACATCAGCCCACTAAGGGGATGAGCGCCCCTCCCAACCCCATCTCACGTAACCAGAGAGGTGGGGGCGCCACCCCTAGGGCAGCCCCCCCTCCCGGCTTGGGGGGCAAGTTTCCTAGGGGGTGGGGGCGCCCAAACCCATCTAGGGTTTCCCCTGTGGCCGCCGCCCCTCCCCTAGGGAACCCTAGGGCGCCTCCCCCTCCTCCCTTACCCCTATATATAGTGAGGAAGAGAGAGGGCAGCGGTACCCTTCCCCTGGCGCAGCCCTCTCCCTCCTCCAACACCTCGTCTTCCTCCATAGTGCTTGGCGAAGCCCTGCCGGAGAGCCACGAGCTCCATCACCACCATGCCGTCGTGCAGTCGGAGTTTTTTCCCTCAACTTCTCCTCTCCCCTTGCTGGATCAAGAAGGAGGAGACGTCCCTGGGCTGTACGTGTGTTGAACGCGGAGGTGCCGTCCGTTCGGCACTAGGATCATCGGTGATTTGGATCACGGCGAGTACGACTCCATCAACCCCGTTCACTTGAACGCTTCCGCTTAGCGATCTACAAGGGTATGTAGATGCACTCTTCTTACCTTCGTTGCTAGTTTCTCCATAGATAGATCTTGGTGACACGTAGGAAAATTTTGAATTTCTGCTACGTTCCCCAACACACCGTGCTGTCCCAGGAGCTGGAAAAGTGCAAGGTCCAACTAGAGGCCGCACTAGCCACAACAGGGGAGCCCAAAGGGACCCCCTCGGGTAAGGTACACTTCGAAAGATTAGTATTGTGCGGCATGGGTGGAAATCTGACAATTCATGTTGCAGATGGCGCCGGACTTGATCTGGAGGAGCAACAACTCTTACGCCGGATAAAGGCCGGTGAGAGTATGTTGACAAGGGTGAGGCGAGAGAAGAATGATCTTTAGGATGCCAACACCAAGCTGGATGTTGAACTGAAGGACGTTCGTGGCCAGCTGTCGGACTCCATGAAGGAGAATCAGCGGCTTCGACGCGGCATATTTAGTAAGTGCTTGAACGAACTTTGAAAAATGAGTTCGGCGAGGAAGTCGAATAACAGAGTATTGTCTGTAGGTATGCTCACAGGTCGTCTTGCAGAGGAGATGCCCGGTTCTACGGGTGACCTACTCCCCGAACTCCTGCAACTGCACGAGCGAATTTGGCATGTGATGCGAGGTGTTGCCCAAGCCTTATGGCCTGCCCACCCCATGCCCGAGGGCCTTGGAGAGCTTGCGGAGAAGCTGAAGGGAGCTCGGCGGCGCTTCCGGTTGTGGAAGATATCAGCCTGCCGACAAGGCGCTAGGGAGGCCTGGGCCATGGTGAAGACCCGCTTTACGAAGTCTGACCCCAATCACATGGCCGAGGTTGGACCAGTGGGGCCCGACGGGAAGGAGATCCCTGTGAGCTTAGTGTATGGCCAGGTAGAATTGGCCGCAAAGTATTCTCAGCAGGACTGTAAATTAGACAGCTTGTTAGATGGTATAGAGGAGGAATACAATCAGTCAGGATGACTATGTAATTTATAATTGACATGTGAAATGCCTTCTAGCCGGATTGTAGATCATTTGTCGTTGCCGACCTTTTCGCTTCAACCTCGGGACCTGACGGTCCGGAGTGTGTCCGAATACCGTAACGGTTATATAAGAACCGAGGTATGCATGGAGACCAGGCGTAGGGGTCATTAGTGCTTTATCAGACAAGTGCCCAACTAGTTATGTTATATTACATGGTTAGTAAGAAACATCTTCCAGAGAGAATAGTTCCGTTAAGGGCTCCTTTCGCCGGGGTGGCGTGCCCTGAAGTGCACGTCCGGACTGCAAATGCAGGAAAACATCTGGGGGCATGTATAAGTAAAAAAGGTTCATCTTTAGTTCACCGACCGAATATTCCCTTAAGAACGCTAGCTTTCGGGTTCACCCAGTCTGAGGTACACATCCGGCTTATCTGGCAGTAGCAATCGCAGAGGTGCTCCCTTTACCGCCTAGCCGAACAATCGGGAACTAGGGGTAAGCACAGGAGCCAGGCAACCCAGCTTGGCCAAAACTTAAGTCATATCGATGCATATAATGGTGAAGAAAAGGTGCGTGCGGAAGTCTGACGCATGCGTTGGGTGTGAAACCCATATAAACAAGCTTCTGTTAAAGAAGCCCCCATGTTTAAGGAGCGCTAGTAGCGCGTCATATTATGAGCCTTTAAGGGCTAGAAAAATGAAAGAGTGGGAGGAGACAAAAATAAAAACAGAAATATATATGTAAAAATGGACAGAGGAAGGAGACAAACTCAAAGTTCGGCGCTAGGCATAGAATCTTCGGAGACATGTGGCGTTCCATGGGTTCGGCTCGAGTCGGTTGTCCGACGTGTCTCGCAGGCGGTACGCTCCACCAGTGAGGACTTGGTCAATTATGAAGGGACCTTCCCATTTGGGCTTGAGTTTGTCCTTTTTCTTATCCGGCAGGCGTAGAACTAGTTCGCCAACATTGTAGTTTTTGGCCCGTACTTCTCTGCTTTGATATCTTCGAGCCTGCTGCTGATAAAATGCGGAACGGGCTTTAGCCACGTCGCGCTCCTCCTCTAGGGCGTCCAGGTTGTCCTGCCGATCAAGTTCGGCTTCTCTTTCTTCGTACATGCGCACTCGAGGTGAGTCGTGAATTATGTCGCAGGGCAGAACTACCTCAGCGCCATACACCATAAAAAATGGTGTGAATCCGGTGGTACGATTCGGCGTGGTTCGCAGCCCCTAGAGTACGGAGTCGAGCTCCTCTACCCAGTTCGTATTAGATTCCTTTAGGGACCGCACTAGTCTGGGTTTGATACGGCTCATGATGAGACCATTTGCACGTTCGACCTGACCGTTAGTTTGTGGGTGATAGACAGAAGCATAATCGAGCTTAATGCCCATGTTTTTGCACCACAGCTTTACTTCGTCAGAGGTGAAGTTTGTGCCGTTATCGGTGATAATGCTGTGGGGGACACCGTAACGGTGTACGACCCCGGATATGAAGTCTATCATAGGTCCGGATTCGGCCGTCTTAACAGGCTTGGCTTCTATCCATTTGGTGCATTTATCCACCATAACCAATAAGTATTTTTTTCTTGTGGGTTCCACCTTTAAGGGGTCCTACCATGTCAAGCCCCCATACCGCAAAAGGCCAAGTGATGGGGATAGTTCGGAGGGCGTTGGGCGGCATATGGATTTGGTTTGCAAAGAGCTGGCAACCGACGCATCGTTTGACTAAGTCATGGGCGTCTGCTCGGGCCGTCGGCCAATAAAAGCCTGTACGGTAAGCCTTGCTTACAAGGGATCGAGCTGCAGCATGGTGGCCACCGAGTCCGGCATGAATTTCAGCCAACAGACTCCGCCCTGCCTCTTTTGAGATACATCTTTGGAGGACTCCTGTAGTACTTTTCTTATAGAGCTCTCCCTCATGGACTTTATAGGCTTTAGATCGCCGCACTATGCAGCGTGCCTCGTTTTGGTCCTCTGGGAGTTCCTGCCTAGTAAGGTAGGCAAGGAATGGTTCTGTCCACGGGGCGATGACCGCCATTATTACGTGGGCTGAGGGTGTGATTTCGGTGGCAGGGCCTCCGATTATGTCAGATTGTTCGGCGTCGGGCTGTGCGGTTGTGTTCGGACTGTGGACCGAGGGTTCCCCTTCCCATGCTACAGATGGCTTGAATATTCTCTCTAAGAAGATGTTGGGAGGGACTGCATCTCGTTTTGCTACAATACGTGCCAGGACGTCCGCTGCCTGATTATTTTCTCGGGCTATATGGTGAAACTCCAGTCCTTCGAACCGAACCGACATTTTTAGGACGGCATTGCGATAAGCTGCCATTTTGGGTCTTCGGCGTCGAAGTCGCCATTTATTTGGGATATCGCGAGGTTGGAGTCCCCGCGTACTTCCAGGCGTTGAATGCCCATGGATACTGACATCCGGAGACCATGTAGAAGGGCCTCATACTCGGCTGCATTGTTGGAGTCCGCGTACATGATTTGAAGTAAATATTCGACTGTATCCCCTGTAGGGGACGTCAAAATGACGCCAGCCCCCAGTCCGGCCAGCATTTTGGATCCGTCAAAATGCATGATCCAGTTGGAATATGTGCCGTACTCTTTAGGGAGTTCGGCCTCTGTCCATTCGGCGACGAAGTCGGCTAGGACTTGCGATTTAATTGCTCGTCGTGGTTTGTAGGTTATGTCGAACGGGAGGAGCTCTATGGCCCATTTGGCTATCTGGCCCGTTGCATCGCGGTTGTTGATAATATCATTGAGTGGTACTTCCGAGGCTACTGTTATGGAACACTCTTGAACGTAGTGACGTAGCTTCCGGGATGCCATGAACACCGAGTATGCGATCTTTTGGTAATGCGGGTACCGTGATTTGCATGGTGTAAGGACAGTGGACACGTAGTAAACCGGCCTTTGAAGGGGGAATTTGTGTCCGTCCGTTGCCGGCTCGACGACGAGTACTGTGCTAACAACTTGATGAGTTGCGGCAATGTATAATAACATGGGTTCGCCAATGTTCGGCGCGGCCAGGACTGGGTTTGTTGCCAAGATGGCCTTTATCTCCTCGAGTCCGGCCGTGGCAGCTTCCGTCCACTCGAAGTGTTCGGTGCGCCTAAGGAGGCGGTAAAGGGGTAATGCCTTTTCTCCCAAGCGGGAGATAAAGCGGCTTAAGGCCGCCACGCATCCGGTGAGTTTCTGTATTTGTCTGAGGTCTTTTGGGACATCCAATTGTGACAAAGCTCGGATTTTAGCTGGATTTGCTTCAATTCCTCTACTGGATACAATGAAGCCCAGTAGCTTTCTGGCTGGAACGCCGAAAACGCATTTTTCAGGATTGAGCTTAATGTCGTATTTTCGGAGGTTGTCGAATGTGAGCCTCAAGTCGTCTACTAGATATTCGACATGTCTTAATTTAACGACCACATCACCTACATACGCCTCCACTGTTTTGCCGATCTGATTTGCCAGACATGTTTGAATCATGCGCTGATATGTCGCACTGGCGTTTTTTAGTCCAAAGGGCATCATGTTGAAGCAAAATGGGCCGTATGGTGTGATGAATGCTGTTGCGGCTTGGTCTGATTCTGCCATCTTGATTTGATGGTAACCGGAGTATGCGTCGAGGAAGCACAGGGAATCGTGTCCTGCGGTGGCATCGATGATTTGATCTATTCGAGGGAGGGGAAAAGGATCCTTTGGGCAAGCCTTATTGAGGTCTTTGAAGTCGACACACAGGCGCCAGGATTTGTCCGTCTTTGGTACCATCACCAGGTTTGTTAGCCAGTCCGGGTGTTTTATATCTCTGATGAATCCGACCTCCAATAACTTGGCTAGCTCCTCTCCCATAGCCTGTCTCTTTGGCTCAGAGAAACGCCGAAGGGTTTGTTTGATAGGTTTGAATCCTTGCTGGATATTTAAACTGTGTTCTGCCAGTCTGCGTGGGATTCCTGGCATATCTGAGGGATGCCAAGCGAAAATGTCCCAGTTCTCTCGTAGGAACTCTCATAGTGCGGCATCTACATCAGGGTTCAGTCGTGCCCCGATGGAGGCTATTTTATTGGGGTCCGTAGGGTGGACCTGGAATTTGACTATTTCGTCCGCTGGTTTGAAGGATGTGTATTTGGATCTCTTATCGAGTATCACATCATCCCTGTTAACCGTGGATCGCAGTGCAGTCAGTTCTTCGGCCACTAAGGTTTCTGATAGTGCCTCGAGGGCCAATGCGACTCTATTGTTTTCGGCGCGGAGTGCTATGTCCGGATCACTAGCGAGAGTGATAATTCCGTTCGGCCCAGGCATCGTAAGCTTCATGTACCCGTAATGGGGTATAGCTTGGAAAACTGTAAAAGTCTCCCACCCTAGTATAGTGGTATCCGCTTTTGAACGGGGCTACCTGGAACGTGATCTGTTCGGACCTGTAATTATCCGGCGTGCCGAACACCACATCTAGTGTGATTTTTCCGGTGCAGCGCGCTTTCTGACTGGGAATTATTCCTCTAAAAGTTGTGCTGCTTCGCTCAATGCGGTTCCAGTCTATTTCCATCTTTTGGAGGGTTTCCTCGTAGATGAGGTTCAATCCGCTGCCTCCGTCCATGAGTACCTTTGCGAGGCGACAGCCGTCCACTGGAACCACATGGGACTGAGGACCAGTGCGGCTGGTGCTTTGGCTGTTCGAAATTTAGGTTCGTCACTCGCATTGAAGGTGATAGCAGTATTACTCCATTGGTTTCTTGGCGCTACTTGATAGACTTCGGTGAGGCTGTGAAGTGTTCTTTTTCGCATGTTATTCGATGCGAAAGTCTCAAAGACCGTGAGAACGGAACTGAAATTCCCTGGCTGGTTTCCTTCGACCTCTGGAATTAGGAGGCCCTCGCCAATTTTGGCCACCTGTCGGAGTATCCAACATGCCCTGAGGCTGTGGGTTGGGGTGGCGTCTGCTGCACTATGAATCTTGCAGGGTCCATCTAGCCACTTTTCCAGTACGGTTCCATGCCCCCTAGAGGGTTTTGATTTTTTAATATTTAGTCCGGGCGCCTTACTGTGGTGCGCCCTCTTGATTCGGATGGGATTGCTATTCAAGGCCGGATTATACCAAAATTCAATTTCGGTTTTCCAAGCACTTTCCATGGCACAGTATTTTTGTACTATGGACGCCAGGTCAGCAAAGTGTGTAATATTACGACGGCTTATGGCGTTGAGTATTCCCTTGTTCGTGCAGTTACTGCAAAAGATTGAAATCGCGTCTTCCTCGCGGCAGTTCTTTGTCCTGTTCATAAGTAGGAGGACTCTGGCCCAGTAATGATGTACTGTTTCTTCGGGCATCTGCCTAATTTGGGAGAGATCGCTTAAGATCGGGTGGTCGGGCGTCGTTGAATCTGAGACTTCGCCCGGTTTGCTGTTCGGAAGCCGAAGAACTTCCGGATTCTGAGATCCGGAGTCTTGGACGTTATCCGATTCGCCTGGTTTTAGGCTCAGGTCTTGGATTGTACCCTCCCCTCCGCGTATATCCGGCATGGAGGGTTCAGGAATTCGGACATGGCTAGTCCTTAAGATAGATGAAGGGTCGCCGCATTGTGTTTCCACCACAGCAACGCGGTGGGTGACTTGGGGAGAGTTAATTTCCCTTAGATCGGGTTTAAGCCCACCCTGGTCGTAATTTGTAGCGACCCCTAGGGCGGCGATGCAATCCAAGAGCTCGTTTACGGAAGAGAGCTCCGTCGGATCCAGCTGCTCGGCAAGTTCCGGGCTGACGTGGAGGTTGCTTTCGATGACCCGAGAGGTCACCGTCGGCGCAACGGCCGAACATGCGGTCATGAGAAAACCACCTAGCCGGAGGGTTTGGCCGATAGCCAATGCTCCCTTAGTAACGGCGCCATCTTTAAAGACGGGAAAAGGCATCCTTCCTGATCGCGACGGCACAGAGGAACTCTCAGTGAAAGCACCAATGTCGGTGTCAAAACCGGCAGATCTCGGGTAGGGGGTCCCGAACTGTGTGTCAAGGTCGGATGGTAACAGGAGACAAGGGACACTTTATTTTACCCAGGTTCGGGCCCTCTCGGTGGAGGTAAAACCCTACTCCTGCTAGATTAATATTGATGATATGGGTAGTACAAGAGTGGATCTACCACGAGATCAAGGAGGCTAAACCCTAGAAGCTAGCCTATGGTATGATTGTGTATGATGATGGTTGTCCTACGGACTACAACCCTCCGGTTTATATAGACACCGGATAGGGTTAGGGTTACACAGAGTCGGTTACAATGGTAGGAGATCTCGAATATTCGCACGCCTAGCTTGCCTTCCACGCCAAGAAAAGATCCTTCCGGACACGGGACGAAGTCTTCAATCTTGTATCTTCATAGTCCTGGAGTCCGGCTGAAGGTATAGTCCGGCTACCCGAACACCCCCTAATCCAGGACTCCTTCACCTATCCTATCACCTACAAAGTACTTCTATTTTCATACCTGTTCTAGGTAAAGCGAACGTCAAGTGTGCGTAGAGTTGTATCGGTGGTCGATAACTTGAGGGAATATTTGTTCTACCTTTAGCTCCTCATTGGGTTCAAAACTCTTACTTATTGAGAAAGGCTACAATTGATCCCCTATACATATGGGTTATCACCTGCCCACTCCTGTTGATAACTATAATCCAGGTTGTGCTGCCTATGAAAGGGAAGTTGAGAGCATTTTCTACAATCCAGAGCCCAGTATGACTAAGATGCTCACCATGATGAAGTCAGTTGAAGCTGAGTAACCCACTGCCTTCTTTGTACAAGACCTTGATTATCTTCCGTGCGTTGTTTATCACATTCTTCGACATAATTTGTAGCCAATTAATGGGTATTCATCTTCAGTCCAGCTTGAAGGAGCCATGAAGACATTGGTATACTATGTCGTCAATGGCATCAGATTCAATACACATGACTTCTTCATCCGGCAACTTGAAGCTTTTGGCATGGATTTGTTTGGCCTCAAGTTCTACGCACCATGGATCATGTGTCTCATTAAGACTCATTCATCTATTCAACATGTACCCTCTGGCCGTACACACCACATATTTCTGCCTGAAGTCTATGCTCCTCATGAAGTCATCTACCCTTCAACAGATAAAAATCCAAGACAGGTCGAGCCAAGCCACTCAGCACATATGGAAGCCATTCATCTTCTTAATGTGGCCTCAACTTCTAGACTTGTTGGTCAGATTCGACAACCACGTTAAGCTGACACTGAAGCCACTACCAGCACTGTTCCACAAAGGCCTCAGAAGCACCCAAGAGTGATGACAGATAGAGAGCTTCTTTTTTCTCTTCATTAGAAGCAAGATAAGCATCATGACTGGATGAGGCGCCAGATGTAGAGCCTACTTGGTGATGTAAATCGCATTCACAACCTCTCAACCAAAAATGCTTTTGTTTCACATGAAGCTAATTGTCGCGCTTGGAAGAGCCTCGCACTTCTATGCTCTGAAGATGATCTTGTTGTCGATGGCTTTAAGGAGAATTTCAAGTTTGGCTCCAAGCCCCCTGAATCTGCCAAGTGGCGCGCTACCCCTTCAATTGAATACTCTGAGTACTCATCATCTGCACCAACAGTTCATGCTCATGTCATCGATAAGGAAGATGACGACACTTCACCAGCTTTGGCTTCACTCCATCACGATGCTACATCAAGCCCATCTGCACCGCCCAACACCTTCACCGACCCAGCTGCACCAACATGTTCACCACCTCCATTTAGGAACGCTTAGACGCCTTATGTCTTCAGTCCTTTTTGGTCTTTCGATGACAAAAGGGGAGAAGCATATGGGTTGATACTCTTCAAGCGGGAATTTTGGTCAGGTGTGCTATATTTTGTTTAAGTTTTACAACTCTCGTTCTTGAACATTAGTGGTTTTGAGTTGTAAACTTAAGTCCAGATGGGATGTCTGCTACATTTGCTACTTCCGTTTCATGCTCGTTATCAAAATTAATCTTGTGCACATGTAGTCATTCTGTAGACGCCCAGTTTTCATTGTACATGACATTATCTTCGAACTATTCATGTATGCACTTTGATTTGACTTCATGAAAAGAGGGAGATCTCCACAAAGAAAACCATGTCATGTGCATTTGCATTCAAAGGAAAATTACTTATATGCATATCTTCAGGGGGAGCCCCTCCAATTTTCATGAAGCCAATGACCACGTTCCTCATCTTTCATATATTTCATCCCCGTTGAAAACTTCAACCAGTTTGTCATCAATCACCAAAAGGGGGAGATTGTAAGTGCATCTAGTCCCACCCCTAGTTAGTTTTGGAGTATTGACGAAAAACTTGGTTGACGGACTAATTTGTTTGTGAGATTCACAGGAGAACACAGGTAGAAGTCCCTATTGATTTGGTTTATCCATCAAAGATGACCCCTAAAAATGTAAGACATTGAAGACAATGGTGGTTCATCAAGACATTCGTATCGAGGATACTGACATGTGAATACATTCGTTGAAGACAATGGAGCGTGAAGACGTGGTTTCTTTCATTTTTTTCTTTTTCTTGTTTCTTGAGTCATTTGAACCACCAAACTGTTAAGTGGGGTCAAGGTAAGCAAAGTCAGAAAACTGACGTGATGCTCAACCAAAATCCTATGTATTCGAGCGAAGACAAACAAGAGAAAATCATATCCTGGGTTGGATGAGTCAAATTTACTTGTAGCCCAAGTCAAGCTGCCGCATGTGTTCGAAATCTGATCGTTGGACACGTGTTGATTATCTATTGACCCAGGGTCATTTTGGATATATCATGTTGGGTTGCCTCCTAGCTATAAATAGCCCACCCCATCCACCATAAATTGGTGGCTGCTCCAAGTTAGTGCACAGCTTTTGTCATTTGAGAGCAACCCGCCTCCAAAGCCTTTGAGATAGAATCCTTGCGAGGACAAACCCGAAACACGTAGAGACCAAAGAGTGCTAAGCATCACTGAAGCCTTTCCGTTCCGCATGAACAGAAGACTTGTTACACTTGAAGACTGTGATCTTCTAGTCAGTTAGGCGTCGCGTTATGAGCATCCAGTAGTCATTGTCGATTGGAGGTGAACGAAGTCTGTGAAGGTTTGGAAGTCTACCTTGAAGACTAACCTGAGTAATTGGGCGAGATCTACGGGTCTTAGCTCATGGGGATTAAGGTGAAGACATGGTCTTCTGAGTTCAATCTCAGCCTCCCTAACCAGACGTACAGTTGTCACAATAACTGGAACTGGTCTACCAAATCCTTTTCTTCCTCGAGCAACTGGTTCTATCACTTCATTCCTTTACTTACATTTTTTCTTCGTGAAGTCTTTGCTTGCCTATTCTGTTCGCGGACATTGTGTGAAGACATTCACTCTGATTGCATATTTGTCTTCATACTATCTTCCAATTTTGATCTATTCTACTTCGCTGCTACTTGTCTTCGTGCAACACCTGTATTGTACTTTGACATTCTTGCATGGCTAGTGTAATCTATCTTCTGTCGTATCCTGTTTAGTTACTGCTTTAACTGCGTGTCTTTGAAGACATTGCCTGTCTCGAAGACTTCCATAAAAATCGCTTATTGACCCCCCCTCTAGTCGATAACTAGCACTTTCAGGTCATTTGATTCATAGAATGTGATTTTTTATTAATCTATTCCCACAAATGAAGGTCTCAAAATGAAATTTTTCTATAAGAATCTCATCCTATAGACTTCCCAAAGGAGGAAATTTCTTCAGTTATTTAAGTAATATGAGACTATGATGAACATGGTATGTATAATTAAATTAGGATGCTTGAGTTTGGATGGATTTTGATGCTTTTTGTTTGAATTATTTTGGATGCATGTCCAAATATTTACCCAAAGTTAGATGGATGTGGTACATCTAGCTAGGTACCACCAAAATTATGTATAAGTAGAGTATGTCCGTGAATAAGGGGATGCTAGATTTAACCCAGCCCCCTTGAAGAGTTGGATATAGCATTAGAGGTTGTCTCCACAAATTTTGTATCACCGGATGACATGCTTAAGAGCATCTACAGCTGGACTTTTCATAATGACCGGACAGATGACCCGGTCAGTGACCGATTACTTTTTCCCAACCCAAATGGTCGTACATTCAGGCTGACCCATATCTAGTCTATATATGGGGTGGAGGAAGACCTGAACGCGCCTGGGCGTGTCCGCCAAATCAGCCTGGCCTGTCCTGGCCTGCACGAACCCTACATCGTCCCTACAAAAATTTCTACCTGGAGCAAACCTAACTTTAGTCTCCCACTCTTCGTCTGTGACGCCCCCGACTTAATCGTGCACTAATTGTACACGCAAATGCAGACAGTCAAGATCAGATACTCATGGGAAGATATCACAACACAACTCTAGACACATATCCGAACATAAAGCTTTATATTACAAGCCAGGGCCACAAAGCCTCGAATACATAAGTCAGCGGAAGCAACAACATCTGAGTACAGACATAAGTAAACAAGTTTTCCTTAAGAAGGCTAGCAAAACAATAATAACTAGATCTTAAAGGCGTAGGCCTCCTACCTGGGAGCCTCCTGTCTACTTCCTGGTCATTAGTTGCCACATAGGAGTAGGCTCCGTCGGGGTAGTAGTAGTCATCGAAGAGATCGGCTGGCTCCTGGGCTTAGTCACCTGATCGCGACAATCGGGTAAAGAGGAAAAGGGGTAGCAAAGCAACCGTGAGTACTCATCCAAAGTACTCGCAAGACTTACATCAGATCTATGCTAAGTATACATTGGTATCAAAGGGGTGGGGCTTTATCTTTAGACTAAACTGCAGATATGCCAGGATAGAGGGAAGGCCTAGCCTATCAAAGACTAGCATCTTGCAGCAATAGAAGAGAGTGGAGTATCATATCATATAATAACAAGTACTTTAGTAACGCCCAGAGATCCTTCCTCGATTCCCTGCGACAAATTCATCTCAGAGCCATCATATCCATTTAGTGTCACAAGTATCCAGTTGTAGTAGATGGGGATACAACTCCGAACGTCTGTTACCGTGGACACGGCTATTCAAGTAGATATACTTCCCTGCAGGGGTTCACCAACTTACCCAACACGCTCGATTAACTCCAGCCAGACACACTTTTTGGCTCATGTACAACCTCGGCTGATTGACACAACGTAGTCCTACCTAGGCTCAACAAAGAGGTCCGCACGCCGGTCTACATCATAATTGCGAAGGTGTCATGGGCCAGCCGCCCTAACCACTCCTGCACCTTGCGAGGACGGCCAGGATCAATCATGGCTACCTCTTTATACAAAGCAGGTGCTTACGCGGACCACCCGTGCATGTGCCGCTCAACTATGAGGTATGTAGAGATTTCGGGAGAATTGTATGACGCCGAGTGCCCATACTTATTCCTGCATGGTGGTTAGTGCGAAAAGGCCAGAGGCCTACTCAGATCACATATCCAAACCGTTAGTGTATTGGGAGCGTGCGCAGAAGATCAGTGATCCTGTCGCCCCGTCTCGTGGACTTAAGACAAGGCTCAGGCCCATCCATCTCTTGGGCGGTCTCGCCTGCCCAGTTTGTGCCGCATCATTATCTAGCGGGTACCCTCATGGTCAACCCGACTTATGCAGGGACCATCGGTAACTCAGGTCGACCTCTACCGGGGTGGTACCACTTGTCCCTTCAGTCCCGCAGTAACAGTAAACGGGGCTCAGAGGAATCACCCTCAGTAGGTTCACACCTGAGGTAAAATGTCAAGGTGAACTTGGAGGAATCACCCTCGGTAGGTCCACGCTTGAAGAGCTGCGCGGCGGAGGCATCATCGGGAGTGGTGAGTGAGGAACTACCCTCAGTTAACCACACTCGATGTGATACACTACAGAGATACAACCGGAAGTAGGATACAAGACATCACCCTCGGTACTCGATAGTAGCACTGCAGAGTCGTACAACTAAGGGGGGTGCCGATGATGTGTCCATCTCTGCTCGTTGATCACATTGGTCGAGCCACCGGTAACAAAGCGGGGCAACAAGGACAAGGGTGAGGGGTCACTGATGGATCACTAACCAACCTATACTAAGCATATAGGATAACAGGTAAAGTAAGAATAGGAGTTACAAAAGCAGGCTATGCATCAGAATAGGAGCTATCGAACAACGGTAGCAAAATCCAATGCAAGCATGAGAGAGAAAGAATGGGTGATATAGGAATGATCAAGGGGTTTTCCTTGCCTAGAAGCTCTGCTGAAAGGGGCTGTTCATCGGGAGTGTAGTCGTACTAGGGAGCAGCGTCGGTCTCGGGGTCTACCGGAGAGAAGAGGGGAAAGGAACTGTAAATACTAAGCAAACAAATGCGTCACAAAGCATGACATGGCAATTCTATGCTAGGGATGACCTAATGCAGTGCTAAGCGTTAAGGCAGAGCGGGTAAATATCTGGGAATATTTTCATGCTTGTAGTGATAACAACAGTACGTCCGGGCAGTTATCGGACAGACGAACCGGAGGGGAAGGTTTCATGATTGCA
This sequence comes from Aegilops umbellulata, assembly GCA_032464435.1. Classification (NCBI taxonomy): domain Eukaryota; kingdom Viridiplantae; phylum Streptophyta; class Magnoliopsida; order Poales; family Poaceae; genus Aegilops; species Aegilops umbellulata. The sequence continues at coordinate 128,933,011 of CP136054.1, forward strand.
GTGTTGGAGGCATGTGTCAGGTATGTGGATGGCATAATCATATTCGTCATATTTTTCTTTACATTTTTCATATATAAATTATTTTCATCTGAGTTACGGTTTATTTTATATGATTTTTCAAGGTCTAAAAGATTTTCTAAAATTACTGGAAATATAATAATTCGAAATAAAAATAGTAAATGGCTATGTGTACCTAGTGGGTACATAGCCAGAGAGGTTGACAAGTGGGCCCAGTCAACTGCCTAGCTAGCCGTTGACTGGTCAACTCGGTCCAGCGGGACCCAGCTGTCATTGACTGCCATTTTAACCAAGTTGTTAAATAGGTTTATTTAATGCACGGGGGCCACTAGTCATACTCATAGGGGGTAGCTCTAATTTTTGGTTCACAATAATTATCATTGGACGACCCCAATCGACAATGGAACAAATCGTGCCCCTTCTTGGCCGCCACATGGCCACGCGCATGAGGGCACCGGCGGCCACAGCAACGGCAGTGGGACTGCTACACAGTGGGAGCATGCGAGCGGTAGAGGCGGGCACACGCGTGTGTGGGGGCACATGCGCGTGTGGGTGCTGGGAGGGCGTGGCTAGCCCGTGGGTTGGGCGGCAGTGGGCGCGTGCAGGATGGCAGCAACAGGGAGGCATGAGAGCGGGCGGCGCGGGCGGCAGCATGGGCAGGGGCAGGCTGATGTGGGTGCGGCCAGGCACGGCGAGGCGATGGCCGGGCACGCGGGGGGCGCCCGCGCGCAAGCAGCAGGCGGCTGCGATGTGGCGGACCGGAGCAGCGGCTGTAGCGGGCGAGCGCGGTGGGGCAAGGCGTGGCGCGGCCAGCGCGAGCAGACAGAGGCCAGGGGGCAGCTGGGCGGGCAGATGGCAAAGGCGGGCCGCGGCAAAGCACGGGGACCGCGAGCTCCTAAGGAGCTCGGGCGTAGTGGTGCGGTGGCTTACGTGGGGAAATAGAACTGGGAAGAGGGGGATCAAATGCAAGGCTCACAGTGGAGCTTGCTGAAGACTCGACAAAGCCAGGGCTCGTCGGTGAGGCGTGGATTGATGCTGGGTAGCGGTGACCAACATGAGGGAAGAAGGGTTGCAATCATCGTCCCTGAGGCTTCCCGATCCATTACTGTAGCGACCCGACCTCAGACGGTCAAGTCTCTGTGCTTAAGTGTCATCCCTGGATCGGTATGCTGACACACACAGTACTCGAGGATTTATAATAGAGGTAAATCACATGTAAAAAGTAACGTAAATACTACTACCTCAATCCAAATAGCAGAAGTAACAACAAAGCTGCAGATACCCATCAACACCAACGTCAAAGTTGAGTGTAGAAATCGTAATCCTAACGTATCACTTACTCGTCGTAAGATTCCTGCAACATGAGACGTTGCAGCCACAAAGGGTCAGTACATTGAATGTACTGGCAAATTCACACCATAGGATAATGATGAATAATAGCTATCACTACATGCATATTTGGCTGATGGAAAGCTCTAAGTTTTTTTTGCATAAAGCCAATTTTTCCCTACGTCAAAGGAATATATTTTATTTAACTAAAAAGTTGTTGAAAAACATTGAGAAGGTTCCTCCAACTCAATCCTAATTAAAAGTTAACAACCCAACAAATTAATTAAGTAACGTGATGAGATCAACATGATAATTCAAGAACCAGATGCTTAAGATGTCCATAACCGGGGACACGACTAATCATGATTAGTTTGTACACTCTGCAGAGGTTTGCACACTTTTCCCCGCAAGACTCGATCTCCTCCGTTGGATTTTCTCGCACTACAGGGTGTTTTTGAAACGGATGACCAAGACACAGTCTTTCAGAAACATTAACTCTTCACTTCGGGCAGACCACACCAACCTACATCCCTCTACCTGCGGATCCACCTCTTCAAGAGCTCATGCAACTTACTCCACTATGCTAGAGCCCATAATAGCTTGTGGCTGCACACAGAAGTTTCTAGCATGAATAATCTTATGATCCCTTTGAGCCTGGGTGGCATTCCATAGGGTAATCACACGGGTCCTCCGGGATCCCCTTGGGCAAGCACTGGGTTCTCCAGGTGCCCGCGCAAACCACTGTGTGCTCCAGGGTGCCCCTACCATTCCACCCAGATGTGTATTAAAGTAGGCACCTTAAGTTGTACCATTTATTAATCATCTCACATCTGTCATGGATTCACTCACCCAAACCACGTCTACGAGCATAGCATAGCAATATAAGCAATACGTAGAAGTAACTCCCAATGGTTGAATGCATGACAATAGGTTCCTACCTCATCAACTACTTCCCCAATACCCACATGTTATCAAATCCTAACCATGCAATGTTTGAGGGTGAAACTAATGCATAAAAACTGGGTATGAAAGGGATATGATCAAAGTGTGAACTTAAGGTGAACTTTAAGGGTATGAAACTAATGCATAAAAACTAGGTTTCTGATAAGGCCTAAACTGTTGATGAAGATGATTCGCACTCAAAAACTCTTGATAGATCTACTCGTCACACTCCGGTCAATCTATCGTAAGCAAGCAATAGTAACCACACATAAGGAATCAATCAAAAGAATCGAAGAAAAGATCACGGGAAACTTCAAAAATAAGCAAATAACTCTTGCAACATAAAACAATTTCTAACATTACCAAAATTAGGTGGATTGGCCTTATCAGAAAGTTTAGGTCAAGTGTTTCGCTTTGCAAAAAGAATCAACTCAAACGGAGTTATGGAACTCAAGTTATGAACAAAAGAAGTTTGAATATGAATCTGAACAAATTTTGAAATTTGAAAATTTCAAAAGGTTGACGTGACAGGTTAACTGGATTGGTGAAAACATGACGATACTATAGGCGCTAGTTTCATCTAATTTGGATGAACGAGTAAAAAGTTATGGTTATTTGAAAAATCAGGGCCAAGCTGTTTTACGGAAGAAAAATAACAACGACTAAAAGAATTGTAGGTCTAACGTATAGATACAGAGAACGAATAAATATACCTTTATAAGAGGTATAGAAAAGACGACTTGTGAGGAGACAACTTCCAAAAGTCTCGCGGGAGAGAAGAAATATATTTTTCTTTAGTGAATCTAGTCAAACCAAAATATTAATTTAACCCGAATCGGATGATTTTTGAAGGCTCTATGGGTCTATATTTATTGATGGAAAAGAGGCTTAGAGGTCAAAGGCTAGACAAGGAGGGACTAAACGTAGACGAAAACGAGAAATAGAAAAGAACGCCTCGCATGGGCCTAAAGGCTTCGCCCGGCTGCACGCGTACACTGTGTGATGCAGTTTCTTTTCTTTTTAAAGGAAAAACTGAATAGCGAAAATAATAGTAAAATTTTACATAGGTATATTATATATCAAAATTTTCCGAAAAATATTTTCTACAACGTCGACATTTTTTTTAGGTCAAATAAAATCCGGAAAAATTCAAATAATTCAAAGAGTGCTACTGCCTTACTAAAATCCAATAAAAAACATTTTTAAAATACCAAAATTAATTTAAACTCATTTCTCTCCAATTATCTGATGTAGGGAATCATTTTACCCTAATTTCCATATATTTTATTTTTGGAAAAAAATAATTTGAATAAAAACCAAATAACTCCAAATTGAAAATAATTTCAAAAGGACTTTAAATTGATCGTTTTAAACTTCCAACTCATATTTCATATATTTTGAAGAAGTCATATTATCTTCTCTTGTGAAAATCATTGAGTTGCTTAAAGTTTCTGAATTCGAAATATTTCCAAATAAGATTCAAATCTTTTCAAATCCCTTTTCATTTATTTAAAATGGAAGAAGTCATGTTATCTTCTCTCGAGGGTTTTGTGATGAAAAGAATTTGAATTCAGAGAGATCATAAAAGAAAATGAAAGTTTGGGAAAGTCCTGTTATTACCTCTCGTTTAACTTTCAAAAAGGTTTCAAATTTCACTCAATTTCACACTATCAATCAAACAATCAAAACTATCTATTTATTATAACATTCCAAAATTTAGAATTTTGGGATGTTACAAACCTACCACCCTTAAAATGAATCTCGTCCTCGAGATTCGGAGAGGCTAGAAAGAAATAGGTTAGGGTCGGGGTCTTCTCAAAATCCATCTATCGTCTCCGGGGTCTGGGGTGCTACCACCCTTAGAAACATTGTTATGACTCCATTGAAACTCATATACTCCATCCTTATTGTTGATAGGGTCGGTTATCTCAGATTCTCAGGAAAATTCTTTCTCTGGTTCTTCCGGTAGTGGCACAACCTTTTCCTCAATTCTTTTGTTCTTTTATCTGGGTAAGGTCCTTCTGTGACTTGATCTTCTAAGCTGACAGGTCTGACGCCCATACTAAACAACTATCGACATCTCATGGTGGTCAACAATTTATGGTTTCTCCTGCAGGAAAATGGGTCTGGCTGAACCTCACCGTATATCCTACGATTGACAACAGCTACCTTGTACAAGGAAAAAAATACTTATACCATTCTAAGGTTCAAACAAGGTTTTGATCGTCGTCTCTCTACTATAGGTAAGTCACTCAGATTTACCATCCCATATAGCGAGGGGAACAATAAGAGTAAGTCGGCATGGTGATCAATCCATACCGCACCCAAATCATTACCTTGTATACGGTTTAGCGAACCTCGCATTCTAACACTCGATCATCCTCACAAGCATTGCAGAATTTCTCTCGTCGACAAACTAAGTTCAGATAAATCGATGAATTCTGCAAGCCAAACAAACATCTATCGTTCCATCACAACACTCAGGTTTTGCGTTACTCCTATAAAATCATCTATCAATAAAATCATAATCTTCTTCCAGGGTTTTTTCTTCAGCAAGAATGTGCTTTCTTCTTGGCAGGTCCTGGGGCCTGTGGATTATAGGCCCACCACATCACTTGTAAACCTTGAACTTATCATCGGGCAACTGATCATTATTAAAATTTCCAAATTCCTAGTATTCTTAAATCCATACAATTGTACTGTCTTCCTTCCTTCTATTGGCACCAAACTAGGACATGATTACTTCGACTCATCATGGAATTTCCATTGATCCATATTTCCAACATCATACCTCCTTTATATCCAATAGTAATTCATCACTTCATCCTCGTGGGATATCCCACTTACCGAGATAAAACTTATACTTATGAAGTCCATACTCCACTTCGTGGAACATCATTATCCTTTCTAGGGTCAAGCGTCCTTACAGGGGAATATTGGCCATCTCTGCATGGCACTTCTTCAACTAGGAAACGTGAAACACATCGTGAACTCCTGAAAGTCCTTCGGGTGACTCCAACTTGTTGGCCACTTCTCCCATACGCTCCAAAACTCGGCATGGTCCTACAAATCTCGGGGCTAACTTTCCCTTAACTCCAAATTGTTTAACTCCTCGCAGAGGGGACACACGAAGACATGCTATGTCTCCAATTTCATAGACTACCTCCTTGCGTTTTTGAGTCTGTGTCACGACTGGTTTTCCAATAAAAAATATTTATTGAGAAACCAATCTTTAGAATCCAGTTTGAGATAAAACCTCCTCACTGGCAGACAAACTTTTGATACAATAAGCCAGTAGCATAAATATATTACAGGGTTGAGCTGACGATGCTCAACAATTTATTACATGCGTGCCAATAATTATACATAAAGGCGATTAATGACACGAGGGAGTGGTGGCATACTACTGACTCACAAATATGGTAGAGGTGGAGTAACACAGTGGGGAGTGGATATGGGATTCTCAAACTAACATCCCATCGAGCGTCAAGGTGAAGCTCGATGAAGTTATTAGGGTAGCGGAAGCGGATATGAAACAGTGACCAATCCCAAGGTTGCACGAGACTGACTGGGACTCCTCTAGGCGTCGGATTCGCTATCGAACTCTTCATCCATGAGATCACCTTCGTCAGCATCTGGCCAAATCAACAAGCCAGTGAGTACTTTGAAAGTACTCGCAAGACAGTTCGGACGTAAGATATAACAAATGCCAACATGAAATACATGGATAAGTTAACCAGTACGATCAGACATAGAGGTGATAATGCTGGGTGCCAAACGAGTGTCTGAAAGACTCCTCGAGCGAAAAAATGCAGAATGATAATACTGGTGCCAAACGAGTGTCTGAAAGACTCCTCGAGCGGAAAAATGCGGAATAATAATACTGGTGCCAAACGAGTGTCTGAAAGACTCCTCGAGCGGAAAATGCGGAATAATAATACTGGTGCCAAACGAGTGTCTGAAAGACTCCTCGAGCGGAAAATGCGGAATAATAATGCCACAATCGGGCGTCTGAGCGACACCACATAAAGGGCTTTAAAAGAAATGCCACAGTCGGGCGTCTGAGCGACACCACATAAAGGGCTTTAAAAAGAAATGCCACAGTCGGGCGTCTGAGCGACACCACATAAAAGGCTTTTGACTGATAAGGAAATAATATACTCATCATAAATATAATCAACTCATGGAATTAAACGGGTTAGTCCATCCACAAGGATAAACATTTAACCGTTCTTAGTGCTCATGTGTCCCACCGGGGAATCTGTCATCAAACTGGCACATGACTGTTAGCTGGGAACTTGGATATAGATAAGATGATTTAAGGATATAGAGCTCTGCAGAGTTTGTACAAAAATTTCCCACAGTCGACGGATTTCCGTAGTCACTAGGACTAGTTCCATTACGGTATTTCATAAGGAAACACAGCTAACCAGTACACACCCATCCAACTCTTCGATGCCAGGAATCACCCTCAACATCGTCCAAGAAAAACTATTGAGACGGGGAGATCACAATCTCGAATAGCATGGGATCAAATTTATATACGCGCGCTCTAAGGGGTGCCCCCCTCTCGGTCCCAACCGGAAACACCCATGCCCCCTGACCGGATGCCTGGCTTTAATCCAGGGCCATGGAACCAGCATCCCGGCCTCTCCTTTTTGGTGTGTACCAAGAAAGCGGTTTGTGACTTACTAAACCATATCCCTTTCGGGAAACATGTGGTAGTACAGGGAAAGGGAATGGATATGAACCAACCGATATGGGTTGGTACCGAAGATAACTTGCATGGCCTAAGACTGGCACGCTACAACACTGCCATCTTACCCATCTTCATGCCAACACATGGCCTTACATACTCACGTCCATCGACGTGTGAAATCATCGGGCTTACTTGCTCCAACAATGCATAATGAACGGTTCATCGGTATGCTCCACACATGCCATGAAACTATCTACATGCAAACATGCCAATACACTCATCATATCAAAAGTTCGAACATGCTTGCCTGGTTCAGAGTAGTCGGAGCCTAGCTCGGTGAAGTTTGCGGCCCCGTCACCTCCGTCGGTATCTACGGTACAGAGAAAACATACGCGCTAACGTGAATACCGAGAGGTGCAGAAAAAGTATTGCAAATATTTTTCAAATAAATCTGATAAAAAACTAGACAAAATTTTGAAGAGAACAGAAAAAGAATCAATCAAAAATATGCTTCTGATAAAAAGTTATAAGGGTTTTTGCCCAGGGACTCATCTGTAATGAAACAGAAACTTCCCAGGGTCTTATTTATAAAAGCAGAAAACGTTTCAGACTCGAATACGCCGGCTCAGAGGAGAAGACGTATTTTGCCCAAATGCGTTATCAGAAAACGATTCGAATAAAGAGAAGAATCTGACGGGGCGGTCCCACCCGTCAGGTTTGAAAACGAACGGCGCCTTTGGCGCCAGAGAGCCGCGGCGATCGCCGGCGGCGATCCACGGCGAGGCAGAGAGATCGGAGGTTACCTCCGTGCTCAGGGTGCCATTCCGCGTTGGTTGTTGGTGGTGGTGGTCGCCGAGAAGCACCACGTCGGCGGTGGCCCCTGCTCCGGCGGACGGCGGTTCGGGCGTGGGTGGAGGTCGCCGGAGAGAGCTGCACTGATCAAATTGGGGAGGGGGTCAAGGATCTGGTAGCTAGAGAGGGAGCTGGACGGAGTTTGGGCGCCGGAGACGGCCTCACCGGAGCGAATCGAGCTGGAGGCCGAGGCGGAACGGGGTGGCCGGAGTCGGGGGAGGAGACCTCCTCGAGGTCCTCCCAGTGACCTGGCAGGGCGTTGGTGGAGTGTAGGGGTGGTGCGTGCTCGCGGGAGGGCTCGGGGTCTCCTTTTATAGGCGATCCGAGGCGGTGGCCGAGAACGGCGTTCTCCGGCGAGTGATTATGGTGGTGCAGTGCTTGGTCGGGGGAGTTTAGGAGCTGAGCACCGTCGTGGAGGTCCACGGAGTCCATTTTGGAGCCAACGGCGTTGGTTTCTGCTTGCTGAGGTGGAGCTCGACGGAACGGGACGACGCGGGTCCATCGGCGGCAGAGAGCACGCTCTGTGCGTGCCGCGCCACGACGGCTGTGCTGCATGCGTGCGCTGGCATGGAGGTGGCCACGCGGAGCCACCAGCGGGGCTGTGCGGCGCGGAACGGCGTTGAGCCGCCGTTCTGCTCCCTGTTGGCTGCCACGGCGGTTCAGCCGCCGCGGGACACGCCGGCGTGGTCGGGTCAGAGCGCCACCGACGCCAGGAAGAAGCCAAGCGCACGTGCGGGGCTTTGGACACGCAGACCAGGCGGCGAGCAACGTGCCAAGGGCACTGTGTGCGCGTGACTGAAGATGATCTGCAGAAAACAACACTGAAGACTGAATTTGCTGAATGTGTTTGAACAGTGCATGCAAGGTGTTCGACAGAATGATCCCGGCATGTAGGGATTTTTCCTTGGGCTGATTTTTGGTGGAGTGACTTCTCATTGCTCCAGTAGGCTGCCTGATTTTTGGTGGAATTTTTGGAGGAGTGTAGATATGAATTTCACCAAATTTGACAAATCTGGTCCAAACTTGCAGGGAGTGTAAGTTGAAAAATTTGAAAAGAAGATGAGTGGATCAAGATGGTTCTGGGTTGTGGGTGCAAAGAACTAGCCAGTAGAGTTGGTTTGAAGTCAAATCTCAAATGAAAATGGGCACTTGCTTTGAAAATCCATTAGGCTCAAAATAATTGACAGAAAAATATTGAGAGATGAAATAATCAAAATAAAATCCAAAACTTGTTTGGATGAGTTGGGATAAGGAATTTGAGTTGTTGACAAGGAGGGGAGAAGATGTTGGAGTGGTTTTACCCCATGGGCAAAATACAAGGTCATGGGTGGGTTTCAATAGAAAGAAAAATCCCAAAAAAAATTCATAGAGTTTTTCTTAAAAGAAAAGATTAAACTCCCAAAAATAACATTTGAGAAGGGAAACAATAGAGAAGTGGTTTTATGAAGGTCAAACCCAAAGTTTGAAGGAGAAAACAGAAATAACAAACCCTAGTCAAAGAAAAAGGATTTTTAAGAGGGTTTTTTTTTGAAAGCCTCAAATCTCAAAGGAAAATCCAGCGAATTTTGCAAAAACCCAAATGAAATTTTTGGAGTGTCACAACACCTACCCCCTTAGGAAAAATCTCGTCCCCGAGATTTCAGTTGATCCTTAAATAAGTGTGGATGCTCTGCTCGAAGAAAATCCTCTCTTTCCCATGTTGCTTCACTTTCGGTGTGATTACTCCACTGAACTTTGAAAAATTTGACGGTTTTCTGTCGGGTCCTCCTTTCAGACTCCTCTAGTATCCTTACTGGGTGTTCCCGATAAGTGAGGTCTGGATGCACGTCTATGTTCTCATGGGATACTTGTTTCTCTGGGTTGTTCACACATTTCCTCAATTGCGATACGTGGAACACGTTGTGGATATCTGATAGTTCCTCAGGTAGGTCTAGCTGATATGCTACTGTGCCTTTTTGTGCCGTTATACAGAATGGCCCGATGAATCTTGGCGCTAGCTTTCCCTTAATTTTGAACCACTGCAACCCCCTCATAGGTGACACTCGTAGGTACACGAATTCACCGGGTTCGAAGTTGACCCCACGATGTTTCTGATCGTAATAACTCTTTTGCCGGCTTTGGGCGGTCCTGAGTCGATCTCTGATTAGTTGGACCTTTTCCTCGACTTCCTTGAGCACGTCTGGGCCGAAGATACGGCTGTCTCCGGTCTCTGACCAATTTAATGGGGTACGACATCTTCGTCCATACAAGGCTTCAAATGGTGCCATTTGCAGGCTGGTCTGATGACTATTGTTGTATGCGAACTCGGCGTATGGCAGGCTGTCTTCCCAACTGGCTCCGTAGGTGAGGACACATGCTCTCAGCATGTCCTCTAAAATCTGGTTTACCCGTTCTGTTTGTCCATCTGTCTGAGGGTGGTATGCCGTACTGAAGGCTAGTTGACTTCCTAGAGCCTGTTGTAACTGCTCCCAGAATCTCGAGACGAACTGTGTTCCTCTGTCAGATATTATAGTCTTCGGGACACCGTGCAGACAAACTATGCGAGAGAGATATATTTTGGCAAGCTTCTGAGTGGTGTGGGTCGTCTTTACTGGAATGAAATGTGCCACCTTAGTCAACCTGTCGGTGATAACCCATATGGCATCATTCCCGTGTCGTGATCGAGGTAGTCCGACAATGAAATCCATCCCTATTTCATCCCATTTCCACTTAGGTATTTTATTTGGTTGCAGTAGTCCAGCTGGTCTCTGATGTTCGGCCTTTATACGTTGACAAGAGTCGCAGCATGCAATGAAGGTGGCTATGTCCCTTTTCATACCGTGCCACCAAAATCCTTCTTGGATATCCTTATACATCTTGGTTCCTCCAGGGTGGATCGAATATGGAGCGGTGTGGGCTTCAGCTAGAATTTGCCGTTTGAGGTCTTCTATGTCTGGCACGCAGAGTCTGTTTCCGTACCATAGTGTCCCTTCTTCGTCTATGATGAATTCCGAGGCCTTGCCCATACTCACCTTTCGTTTGATGCCTTCAATGCTGGGGTGACCCGGCTGGGCTTCTTTGATTCTTGCCACAAGGTTGGGCTGTATCTCCAAGTTTTGTTATGGTGCCTTCTGCTACCATCAACAAGTTGAGTCTGGCAAATTCCCGTTGAAATTCGGGTCTTAAGTTGGGCAGACTGTTGTTGTTGGCGCTGGGGTTCCGACTAAGAGCGTCGGCTACTACATTTGCTTTTCCAGGATGATAGTGGATTCCGACATCATAATCCTTTACTAGCTCCAACCAGCGTCTTTGCCTTAAATTCAGTTCTGGCTGTGTGAAAATATATTTGAGACTTTTATGGTCCGTATATATTTCACATCGATTTCCACGTAGGAAATGCCTCCATTCCTTGAGTGCATGAATAACTGCTGCCATTTCTAAGTCATGAGTGGGATAATTTTCCTCATGCTTGCGAAGTTGTCTTGAAGCGTATGCGACCACCTTGCCTTCTTGCATTAATACGCATCCGAGTCCCTTCCCGGACGCGTCACAGTATACTTCAAAATTCTTGCATATGTCTGGCACAATCAATACTGGGGTTGTTGTTAATTTCCATTTTAGCTCTTGGAAACTTTTCTCACAGGCTTCGGTCAATTCAAATTTCTTATCTTTCTTGAGCAACTGCGTCATTGGCTTGGCTATGGTGGAGAATCCTTCAATAAATCTGCGGTAATATCCTGCCATTCCCAAGAAACTTCGTATGTCCGTTACGCTGGCTGGTGACTTCCAGCCAAGTACGGCCTTGACTTTCTCTGGGTCCACGGCGATCCCGTCTTGTGTTAGCACGTGGCCTAGAAAGCCTACTTGCCTTAACCAAAATTCACACTTGCTGAACTTGGCGTACAATTGGTGTTTCCTGAGTTCTCCTAGTACGATTCTGAGATGTTCAGCGTGTTCTTCTGGTGTTTTGGAGTATACTAAAATATCGTCGATGAATACCACAACGAACTTGTACATAAACTTCATAAATACTTTGTTCATAAGGTGAACAAAATATGCAGGGGCATTTGTTAATCCAAAAGGCATTACTGTGAACTCATACAGTCCATATCTGGAGGTGAAGGCTGTCTTGGGGATATCTTCTGTTCGTACCTTTAATTGATGGTATCCTGACCTTAGGTCGATTTTTGAGAATACCTTGGCCTTAGCAAGTTTATCGAATAAATCATTTATTCTTGGCATCGGGTATTTGTTCTTGATCGTGACCATGTTGAGTGCTCGGTAGTCAATACACAATCGCAGTGTTCCATCTTTCTTTTTGGCAAACAAAATTGGTGATCCCCATGGTGAGGAACTGGCTCGAATGTATCCCTTGTCAAGCAATTCCTTTATTTGTTTCTTCAGTTCAACCAACTCGGATGGTGCCATTCTGTATGGTTTCTTGTATATGGGGGTGGTTCCTGGTGCTAGCTCAATGCTGAATTCTATCTCTCGGTCGGGTGGCATGCCTGGTAGCTCTTCGGGAAATACGTCTGGAAATTCACGTACTACTGGAACCTTGTTTAATTCAGAAATGTCCACCTTGTTCAGTCTTGGTTGTCTGGGCATTTCTCTCTCTTTGGCGGATACTCTTATTGTCTTACCATGGTGGTGTGTGAGAATCACGGTCCGATTGAAACAATCAATGAAACCTTTGTTGGTGGTTAACCAGTCCATCCCTAGGATGACATCTAGTCCTTTATTTTCCAACACAATGAGATTGGCGTGAAACTTCAATCCTTTGAACTCAATAATCATGTCCTGACAGTAATTCTGAGTAACTTGCTGAATTCCCAGGGGACTTGATGATCATGGATTTCTCCAAAGGAAGCATCGAAAAATTATTTTGCGAGGCAAAACTTTTCGAAATAAAAGAGTGAGAAGCTCCAGAATCAAACAAAACCATTGCAGGTACTGTGTTGACAGGGAACGTACCGAGTACGATATCCGGAGCGTTTTGTGCCTCCTCTTTGGTCACGTGGTTCAGATGGCCTTTCCTGTGGTTATTGTTGGGATTGAAGTTGTTTCGTTTGGGCGCTGAATTATTGTTGCCGTTGTTCGGTTTTGGTGTTGAGCTTCTTGGCTTGGGACACTGCTTGGCATAGTGTCCTTCTTCTCCACAGGCGTAACAAGTAACACCTGGGCGATATGTGAACTCCTTGTCCCTAGCATGGAAATTCTTTGTTGGGCGTGAGACGTTGGATGATGATTTGTGCGTCCCACCCTTCTGAAAATCGGTCTTACTTCGGTGATTGCGATCATGGTTAGTCTGGTCCCTCTTTCGCTTGCGGATATCTTCCAAACTGCGTCTTTCATTTTCCAGAGTAATGGCTTTATCCACCAGCGTCTTAAAATCTGGGAAAGTGTGTATGACCAGTTGGCATTTAAGCGCGGGTGCTAGGCCGTCAAGGAACTTCTCCATTTTCTTGCTTTCAGTCATACGCTCTTCATTGGCGTAGCGGGATAACAGAGTAAATTGGCCATTGTAATCGGACACTGTCATGTTCCTTTGCTTGAGGTCATCGAACTCTCTTTTCTTGATTTTCATAATACTCTTAGGAATATGCGCGCCACGGAAACCTTCTTTGAAATCATCCCAGGTTATATCATTTTTGTTGGGATGCATGTGCAGAAAATTTTCCCACCAGGATGCGGCTGCTCCCGTGAGATAATGCGGTGCGTAGAGTACCTTTTCTGGGTCTGAGCATTTTGCAATAATTAACTTTCTCTCCATATCGCGAAGCCAGTCTTCAGCTTCAAGTGGCTTGTCAGTATGAGAAAATGTTGAGGGACGTGTCTTCTGTAGCTCAGATAACTTGGAATGCTGCGGATACTGCCCATGGTGATTTCCCATGTTAATAACTTGGTTCATCATTTCCCGATGTTGTTGCTGACTCTGTTCATAAAGGCGGCACATTTGGGAAAGTGTCGTTTCACTGTCCGGTTGACTTGTCTGACCTCGTGTAAAATTGTTGCCTGATTGAGTATTATAGTGTTAACTTGACTGCCCTTGTGCAAAGTTGTTGCCCGGTTGATTGCCATAATTTTCCTCTGGTGGAGTTGGCATGGAGCGAGTCCAAGGACGAGACATTTTTCACTCTGGGGATGTATTTGTAAAACCCATAAGAAAATGGAAGGGTTGCGAAGATAAAACCCATAATGCACAAGGTTGACAAATAAATTTTTAAAACCAAGATACTCAAGGGAAAACAAATCGATTTGCGCATAGAGAAGGACTGCATCATTACGCATCTTACACGCGGCGATAATTATACAATACATCACTCAGGATATGCGTACATAATCCTGACATGTTATTTAGGCTAGTGCACTTCTCCAGATCCTACATGATGCGCAAACAAGCTACTTCTCACAACATCTTACATGGCGATGCAACGCATGGCGGCTAAGCGTACTCAGTCGGAGATGTTGATGACGTCCTTGGCCCTGCCAAGGGTGAGACTTAGCGAAGCCAGGGACTCGACTTCTTCCTCGCTAATAGGCTCCATGCGAGTAGTGCTGCGCCGAGAAGATGGAGCGGGTGCCAGGGGCGGAACGGCACGGATTGGAGTCGGTGCGAGCGGCGGTGCAGTGCGCGCTGGAGTGGGCGCAATGACCTGGTTGAACTCCTCGGTGGTAGGCAGGCGGCGAGCAGGAGCATGGGATGCAGAGGACGAGACGAAAGTCAGTGGCGGTGTAGTAGGCAGGAGCTCCCTCCTGTTGGCGGCACATCCGTGGACTGAGTCCATGCGGGCGGCCACAAAGTCATCCACCAAGTTGTCGAAGGCTGCCTCCAAGGCCCGGAGATACTCAATAAGCATCTCGAAAGCCTCGTCTCGTTCTCCTCTGTGGCAGGAGAATGCGTAGTGACAGGTGTAGGGCACATGGCATGGAATATAGCGGTAGCGACGAGCCTTCATCGCGGGAAGGGCATCCCTGAGACGAGCTATCGCCTCGCGGGCTGCCATCTGGATGGCATGCTTCTCCGTAGGCATGGCTCTCCCCAAGAACTGGAAGCGGCGTAGATCACCACGCCCTCCCTTGAATTGCACCACGGCCTGGTGCATAGTCAGACTGTCGTTGACTCTGTGCTGACAGAGAGTGACGACTGGGCGCACAGACGGCCCCATCGCGACCTGAACGACGAAGGAGAGAAGCTTGACGAACCCATCGGGTACGTTGGCGAAGGTCTGAGACTCGCAGCTGCGGTCGGCCATCTACAAAAGTAGGCAAAAATCCTGAATGGTCAGATCATAAATATATGCTGACTGTCAGAAAAATGACTACTATTGCAAAGACAAGAATAAGCTCTAACATGCTAATAACCGATTAGCGATCGCACCTAGTGGCTTCCTACAGTCAGCCTGGCTCTGGTACCAAGCCTGTCACGACCGGTTTTCCAATAAAAAATATTTATTGAGAAACCAATCTTTAGAATCCAGTTTGAGATAAAACCTCCTCACTGGCAGACAAACTTTCGATACAATAAGCCAGTAGCATAAATATATTACAGGGTTGAGCTGACGATGCTCAACAATTTATTACATGCGTGCGAATAATTATACATAAAGGCGATTAATGACACGAGGGAGTGGTGGCATACTACTGACTCGCAAATATGGTAGAGGTGGAGTAACACAGCGGGGAGTGGATATGGGATTCTCAAACTAACATCCCATCGAGCGTCAAGGTGAAGCTCGATGAAGTTATTAGGGTAGCGGAAGCGGATATGAAACAGTGACCAATCCCAAGGTTGCACGAGACTGACTGGGACTCCTCTAGGCGTCGGATTCGCTATCGAACTCTTCATCCATGAGATCACCTTCGTCAGCATCTGGCCAAATCAACAAGCCAGTGAGTACTTTGAAAGTACTCGCAAGACAGTTCGGACGTAAGATATAACAAATGCCAACATGAAATACATGGATAAGTTAACCAGTACGATCAGACATAGAGGTGATAATGCTGGGTGCCAAACGAGTGTCTGAAAGACTCCTCGAGCGGAAAAATGCAGAATGATAATACTGGTGCCAAACGAGTGTTTGAAAGACTCCTCGAGCGGAAAAATGCGGAATAATAATACTGGTGCCAAACGAGTGTCTGAAAGACTCCTCGAGCGGAAAATGCGGAATAATAATACTGGTGCCAAACGAGTGTCTGAAAGACTCCTCGAGTGGAAAATGCGGAATAATAATGCCACAATCGGGCGTCTGAGCGACACCACATAAAGGGATTTAAAAGAAATGCCACAGTCGGGCGTCTGAGCGACACCACATAAAGGGCTTTAAAGAGAAATGCCACAGTCGGGCGTCTGAGCGACACCACATAAAAGGCTTTTGACTGATAAGGAAATAATATACTCATCATAAATATAATCAACTCATGGAATTAAACGGGTTAGTCCATCCACAAGAATAAACATTTAACCGGTCTTACTGCTCATGTGTCCCACCGGGGAATCTGTCATCAAACTGGCACATGACTGTTAGCTGGGAACTTGGATATAGATAAGATGATTTAAGGATATAGAGCTCTGCAGAGTTTGTACAAAAATTTCCCACAGTCGACGGATTTCCGTAGTCACTAGGATTAGTTCCATTACGGTATTTCAGAAGGAAACACAGCTAACTAGTACACACCCATCCAACTCTTCGATGCCAGGAATCACCCTCAACATCGTCCAAGAAAAACTATTGAGACGGGGAGATCACAATCTCGAATAGCATGGGATCAAATTTATATACGCGCGCTCTAAGGGGTGCCCCCCTCTCGGTCCCAACCGGAAACACCCATGCCCCCTGACCGGATGCCTGGCTTTAATCTAGGGCCATGGAACCAGCATCCCGGCCTCTCCTTTTTGATGTGTACCAAGAAAGCGGTTTGCGACTTACTAAACCATATCCCTTTCGGGAAACATGTGGTAGTACAGGGAAAGGGAATGGATATGAACCAACCGATATGGGTTGGTACCGAAGATAACTTGCATGGCCTAAGATTGGCATGCTACAACACTGCCATCTTACCCATCTTCATGCCAACACATGGCCTTACATACTCACGTCCATCGACGTGTGAAATCATCGGGCTTACTTGCTCCAACAATGCATAATGAACGGTTCATCGGTATGCTCCACACATGCCATGAAACTATCTACATGCAAACATGCCAATACACTCATCATATCAAAAGTTCGAACATGCTTGCCTGGTTCAGAGTAGTCGGAGCCTAGCTCGGTGAAGTTTGCGGCCCCGTCACCTCCGTCGGTATCTACGGTACAGAGAAAACATACGCGCTAACGTGAATACCGAGAGGTGCAGAAAATGTATTGCAAATATTTTTCAAATAAATCTGATAAAAAACTAGACAAAATTTTGAAGAGAACAGAAAAAGAATCAATCAAAAATATGCTTCTGATAAAAAGTTATAAGGGTTTTTGCCCAGGGACTCATCTGTAATGAAACAGAAACTTCCCAGGGTCTTATTTATAAAAGCAGAAAACGTTTCAGACTCGAATACGCCGGCTCAGAGGAGAAGACGTATTTTGCCCAAATGCGTTATCAGAAAACGATTCGAATAAAGAGAAGAATCTGACGGGGCGGTCCCACCCGTCAGGTTTGAAAACGAACGGCGCCTTTGGCGCCAGAGAGCCGCGGCGATCGCCGGCGGCGATCCACGGCAAGGCAGAGAGATCGGAGGTTACCTCCGTGCTCAGGGTGCCATTCCGCGTTGGTTGTTGTTGGTGGTGGTCGCCGAGAAGCACCACGTCGGCGGTGGCCCCTGCTCCGGCGGACGGCGGTTCGGGCGTGGGTGGAGGTCGCCGGAGAGAGCTGCACTGATCAAATTGGGGAGGGGGTCAAGGATCTGGTAGCTAGAGAGGGAGCTGGACGGAGTTTGGGCGCCGGAGACGGCCTCACTGGAGCGAGTCGAGCTGGAGGCCGAGGCGGAGCGGGGTGGCCGGAGTCGGGGGAGGAGACCTCCTTGAGGTCCTCCCAGTGACCTGGCAGGGCGTTGGTGGAGTGTAGGGGTGGTGCGTGCTCGCGGGAGGGCTCGGGGTCTCCTTTTATAGGCGATCCGAGGCGGTGGCCGAGAACGGCGTTCTCCGGCGAGTGATTATGGTGGTGCAGTGCTTGGTCGGGGGAGTTTAGGAGCTGAGCACCGTCGTGGAGGTCCACGGAGTCCGTTTTGGAGCCAACGGCGTCGGTTTATGCTTGCTGAGGTGGAGCTCGACGGAACGGGACGGCGTGGGTCCATCAGCGGCAGAGAGCATGCTCTGTGCGTGCCGCGCCACGACGGCTGTGCTGCATGCATGCGCTGGCATGGAAGTGGCCACGCGGAGCCACCAGCGGGGCTGTGCGGCGCGGAACGGCGTTGAGCCGCCGTTCTGCTCCCTGTTGGCTGCCACGGCGGTTCAGCCGCCGCGGGACACGCCGGCGTGGTCGGGTCAGAGCGCCACCGAAGCCAGGAAGAAGCCAAGCGTGCGTGCGGGGCTCTGGACACGCAGACCAGGCGGCGAGCAACACGCAGACCAGGCGGCGAGCAACGTGCCAACGTGCCAAGGACTAGCCATTAGAGTTGGTTTGAAGTCAAATCTCAAATGAAAAAGGGCACTTGCTTTGAAAATCCATTAGGCTCAAAATAATTGACAGAAAAATATTGAGAGATGAAATAATCAAAATAAAATCCAAAACTTGTTTGGATGAGTTGTGATAAGGAATTTGAGTTGTTGACAAGGAGGGGAGAAGATGTTGGAGTGGTTTTACCCCATGGGCAAAATACAAGGTCATGGGTGGGTTTCAATAGAAAGAAAAATCCCAAAAAAAAATTCATAGAGTTTTTCTTAAAAGAAAAGATTAAACTCCCAAAAATAACATTTGAGAAGGGAAACAATAGAGAAGTGGTTTTATGAAGGTCAAACCCAAAGTTTGAAGGAGAAAACAGAAATAACAAACCCTATTCAAAGAAAAAGGATTTTTAAGAGGTTTTTTTTTTGAAAGCCTCAAATCTCAAAGGAAAATCCAGCAAGAATTTTGCAAAAACCCAAATGAAATTTTTGCAGTGTCACAGTCTGCATAACTCTTCTGCCTGGACTGAGCTACCTTCAGTCTATCTCAAATCAACTTAACATTGTCTTCTGATTCCTTGATCACATTTGGTCCAAACGACTGACTGTCTCCAACTTCATCCCACATCAATGGTGTCTGGCTCCTTCTCCCATACAAAGCTTCAAAAGGGGCCATCTTCAAACTGGCTAGGTAACTGTTGTTGTATGAGAACTCCGCGTAAGGTAGATTAACATCCCTACTAGATCCATAATCTAGCGCACACGCTCTCAACATGTCCTCCAGAATCTGATTGACTCTCTCAGTCTAAAACTGTGTTCCTCTATCTAATACGATGGTCCTCGAAACTCCATGCAGACATACGATCCTGGTCAAATATATCTTGGCCAACTTCGCACTTATATAGGTGGTTTTCACTGGGATAAAGTGAGCCACTTTGGTCAAGCAATTCAACTACTACCCCGATAAAATCATATCCCGATCGGGTTCTGGGAAATCCGGTAATGAAATCCATGCCAAGCTTATCCCACTTCCATTCGGGTATCGGCATAGGCTGTAGTAATCCTGCTGGCTTATGATGCTCTGCCTTTACTCTCTGGCATACATCACCTATGACTACATACTCCGCAATATCCTTCTTCATACCAGTCCACCAAAAACGCTCCTTCAAATCCAAATACATCTTGGTGTTTCCAGGGTGAATCGAGTATGGTGAGCCATGAGCCTCCTGAAGTATTAACTTCCTGATCTTTGCATTATTGGGCACATATACATGGTCCTCAAACCATAAGGTGTCGTTCTCATCCTTACGAAAACCTTTGGCCTTTCCTTTGCTCATCTTCTCTTTTATCTCAGCAATCTCTTTGGCATCCTTCTGAGCTTCACGCATCTTTCCCAACAATGTAGACTGAACTTCCATTGCTGCGACAAAACCTTTGGGAACAATCTCCAACCGAAGTTCCCTGAGATCCTCGGCTAACTCCTTTGGTAATCCTCCGCCTATGAGGGTATTCATCCTTGTTTTCTTTATGGTTGTGTCCTATTTCTCCACAAAGCTTGTATGCACAAGGTTTCTTCATATCCTTTCCATAAGGCTTCAATTTCTGGGACACAAGCCAATACTTTAGTAGAGTTAACTTAAATTCTTTCCAAGTGGTTACTCCTTGCCATCCATGGATGGTTTGGTACATCTTCCACCAAGTAGCAGCACCTCTTTCAAAACACTAAAGAGCATGCGGGACCATATCCTTTCCAGCTATAGTGTTATTCTCCATATGATCTTCCATGTTCTTAATTCATCGGTCTGTCTCCAATTGAATCATCGGTCCAGAAAATATGAGCTCATCTCCATTCATCCTCTATTGAGTCCAAGGGTTTTGCGGTGGGATAAGAGAGATAGAGAGGGGTACACACAATGCAAATAATAGTTTTGAAAAGACATCTTTTATTTTGTGGCTGTCAGAAAAACATCAAACAAATGACAGCTCACAAACGTCGAATCTAACGTAAGTATGTAACAGGGGTTTGGTCTTCTAATGGTCAATAAATCTTCAAAGTCATCAAACTCTTCAAGTCTTGTTCATGTCTCCGATGGCTTCTTCCGATCATGCTTGTCCTTCTAAAATTCTTTTGCTAGATCATCTCTGTTGACGCGAAATCTCTCGTGACGTCCTTTAATATTTCTAGAGTTGCGTTCCAAACTTCTGGGTTTCAACATCCTTGGCATGAACCACGGTCCTACTGTTCTTCAGTTCCTGACGAATCTCCGGTATCTCGAGGTTTTGCTCCTCCAGCTTGGCTACTCTCAGCTTCTGGGTCCTGAGTTCTTCATGAAACGCTTCCTTATCAAATACTGCTTCCTGCAGGTTGTCGGGGGATATCGGCCTCCACAAGCACCTATGGGGACGGAGCCCCTTGTCGGTTCGGCGGGGGCGGAGGTTGCACAAAGAGCAGATCGAGGCGACACACACACACAACGATTTTACCCAGCTTCGGGCCGCATGGATGCGTAAAACCCTACTGCTGCATGTCTGGTTGATTACAGTTCTTGCTCTGGAGCGCAAGAAGCTACAGTAAGCTGGAGCTGGATGTAGACGAGGGTCTACTGAGCGTCCTCCTCTAGGGTTCTTCCTTTTTCCGGGTCTGCCCCCCTACGTGCGCATGGGCCTCCTTTTATATGCTAAGGGGTTTTCCACAGGCAGCGACGCAGGTGAGGGTAAAAGTGGCAAGGAACTGTGCGAACAGGGGTCGCACAGTGCTATCGCACCTAACTCTGACGGCGGGGGACAAAGGCATTAAATGCCCGTCTGGATCGCCTAAACAGTGCCGAGGCGGACCGTTAGGAGCGCCTCCGCTTGCCACGGGGGCGACTCTGCCAACGTTGCATGCCACCGCGCGTCTCAGGTTGCGCGGCGCCCCGCCACGTGCCTCCGGGGAAGCCCCAGAGCGACGCGTGGGCAGGTGAGCTGGAGCGCAGGCCTGAGGTGGTGGTTTGCCGCGGCAAGTGGCTTGCCGCGGTAGTTGCCTTGCCGCACCTGAGAGCTTACCGCTCGTCAGGCCGTGCCAGGGCGCGCGGCGCGCCGCGGCGGGCTTCTCTTGGGGTGCCTTGGCTTGGTCGTCCCGGCGAGCTCCTCCCGCCGGGGCCTTGGTGCTTCGGCTTAGTCGTCCCGGCAAGCTCCTCTTGCCGGGGCCTTGCCGCCTTGGCCCGGCAAGCTCCTCTTGCCGGACCTCGCCTGCTTGGCCCGGCAAGCTCCTCTTGCCGGGGCTTGGTCTTGTAGGCTCGATCACTTGGCCTTCGTCCGGCCCGGAAAGGGCCGTGGAGGCTCTTGTCGCTCCCCTGGCAAGCCTTGCCGCGGGACGCTACTACTGCCCGTGCACAAGTTCGGGGTACTAAGGTACCCCTACTTTAGTACACCGACAGGAGCCCCCTGGTCTTGTCCATACACGGTGCCGAGCGTTGTTGGGACAGGCCCTAACAGTGCACGGGCACGCGTGGCCTGGGTTGCGCTGCTCCTTAACTCCGTGCTCGTCGCGCCCTCCCCAAGTGGCGCGCGCTTATCGCGGCGCCGTGGGGGGGCGAGGCGTGCGAGACGTGCGTGACGTGGGTGGCGTGCGCGGGGCTTGAGGCCCGCAGGCATGCGTCACGTCGGGTACGACTCCTTTATTTGGAAAGGCGAAGCGCCCGCCCTCATTTTCAAATGGGGGCGGAGGCGTGGAGGTGCGGCTTGGTGAACGAACGGGGTCGAGGCGCGGCTTTTGGGGCGCCCGTCCCCATGATCACGGGGTGGGGAGAGATCGCCTCATCCGTCGCCTCGGCCCTGCTCGCCTGCCATGCGTACTCCATGTACTTGGCGTTGCGGTGGTGGAGGTAGGAAACCGGGCCGACGCGGGTCGAAGTTGAGGGTCGGCCCCGTCGCCTGCCCTTCCTCTGCTTTGATTGGTTGGGCGGGGCGGCCGAGCCCCCACTCCGCCCCTTTATAAGGAGCGGAAGGGGATGACGAGGGTCCGCACTCCTTCCTTCTTCCTTCTCTTAGATCCCTGGTCCCCTCTCCCCAACTGTCATGGAGAAAGGGAACCCTGGTCCTTCTTCGGTGGCGGCAAGGGTAGCCGCCAGGCAGCGAGCCCCTCCTCCCCTTGCACCCGCGGCGGCGGAGCCAACCGTAAGGGGAAGGGGGAGGGGGCGAGGTCGTGGACGAGGCCGTGGACGGGGCCGAGGCGCTCGAGGTGGGCAGGACAACGCGCCGGCCTCGCCTCCGCCGGCGGCTCCGTTCCCCCCGGCGGTTCATCTCGGGGACGACCCCTGCGAGTTCATCATCAGGCTGCGCAGGGCGCCTCGCCGTCGCCTCCGCCTCCCGGCCCCTTTCGCGGACGTCTTGGAGGCGGAACAACACGAGACGCTGAGACTGCGCATGAGGGGCTGCGGGATCAGCGGTACGCGAGTCCGCGTCGAATCCCGAGCCCCCGGCGTGGTGTGCCTTGGCCGCGGGTGGAAGACGTTCGCCCGGATCCACAGCTTGGCGGCGGGGTTCACCCTCCATTTCAAGCTGATGGAGGGCGATCTCCTCTCCGTCAAGGTCTTTGGGGACCTCGGCACCCGGGCCCGGTGCTGCGTGGATAGCTCCTCCGACAGCGAAGGCTTCTCCTCGAGCGAGAGTGGCGAGGAGGGGAGCGACAACGACGACGAGGGGAGCGGCCGCCGGGATGATGGGTCCGACTAGGTGCCGGTCGCAGCTCCGCGTGGCACCGGCGGCCCCCATCGTCCGCGTCGCTGGCGCCGTGAACTCCCCGGGGTCGTCTCCTTGGGCGGCTGGCGCAGGGAGGATGCGGAAGAGGAAGAGGGCGGGCGGCAAGGCCGCTGCCTCGTCTTCCAACTTCGCCCCAGACGCCGTCACCACCCCTGCTCGCGGCGACGACCACCGGGGTCTTCTCTCCGGCCCGGCAAGCTCCTCTTGCCGGGGCTTCGTCTTCTCGGGCGGCCGGAGTGGCGAGGCTGCGGAAGAGGCTGGCGGCAAGGCCGTCAACTCGGAGTACGAGGGCTAGATGCCCTCGACAGCGTGTTGACGTCCCGCCACCTCCTTCTCGAGCTCCGCTTCCGGCGTCGCCGTCTCCATCCGGCCTCCGGAGCTCCGGGGCGGGGCCTCGGACGCTCTCTTGGCGCCTTCTGCCACCCGTAGCTCGTCTAGGCGCCCCTTTTGCCCTTCTCGTCTCCTTGCCATACCTCCTGAAGAGATAGACAAGAAAGGGATTACGGGCACCTTATCTTTTTTTATCTTGTAAGCCCTCGGGCCTTAGTTGCATTTAAATCTTGTAATCCCATCTTTCATGTTTTTCATTCTCTCTGAACTGTACCTGAGTGGAATGTTTTTAATGAAAAGGGGATGTTTGCCGGATCATTTGTCTCGCGGGTATATCCCGCGGCAAGGGGCGTACCCTTTGCACCGTTAAGATAGACATTTCCCCGCCCGGCAACGGACCCTGCCGTCCCCGCGCCCCTTGGCCCTCCTCACGCACTTGGCGGAGGCAGGGAGAAGGCGGGTTCTGGCCCCTCGCTTCCTCCCCCTTGCCGCCGCGGCTACTATCCGAAGCGGGCCCCGGGAACGCGCTCCGGGGTTTGCCGCTTAAGAGAGCACGGCAGCCTTTTAGGAGGAAGCAAGGTTTTCACATTCCGCAGCTCACAAAAGAATGCATGATAAGGGATGTAAAGACTTATCTGAGGTTGCAGCCCCCAGCAACTCTGGCTTGCCGGGAGGCTGGTGCTGGCTCGCCCTTCTCCCCTTCTTCGTCCTTGAGCGGCTCGGCAAGGGTATGCAATTCCCGCGAGCCAAAGGGAAAGGACGGGAAAAAGACGCAGACTCGACCTCTAAGTTAGGGGTTAGCGACTGTTAGGCACTATCAACCCTAACCAAGGATGAGACTCGACTCAGCATGCATGCTAAAACTTGGGGGGGGGGGGGGCCAGCGCGTCATTGCGGCCAGGGTCTGCGCCTGGCTTTGTACAAAGGATTACATGCGTCTGCGGCAAGACTTTTGTACAAAGAGTTGGTTGCCGGACGGGGTCCGACAACCGCGCCTTACGGGTAAAACTTGCGAAGATGCTCAATGTTCCAGGAATTGCTCACTGGAGTACCATCTTCGGTCTCGAGGCGGACGGCGCTGGGCCTCGTGACTCGTTTCACCCGGTAAGGGCCTTCCCACTTCGGCGTCAACTTGTTGTGTATCTTGGCCGACTGAACGCGCCGAAGAACAAGGTCGCCTTCCTTGAGGCTCCTGGCTTTAACTTTGCGGCTATGATAGCGACGCAGAGCTTGCTGGTAGCGAGCGAATCGCACAGCGGCCTGGAGACGATCTTCCTCGAGGAGCAGTGCGTCATCTTCACGCGACCGCTCTTGCTCAAGCTCATCATAAGCGAGCACTCGAGGTGACCCGTATACGAGTTCCGTGGGGGTAACTGCTTCTGCTCCATAGACTAGAGCAAATGGTGTCTGGCCGGTGGCTCGATTTGGCGTCGTTCTGACCGACCAAAGAACCGCCGGCAGCTCCTCGATCCAGTTCCGTCCGCGCTTGAGCATCTTGTCAAAACTTCTGGTCCTGAGCCCGCGCAGTACCTCGGCATTGGCCCTTTCCGCTTGACCGTTGCTCCGGGGATGAGCAACAAAAGCGAAGCAGACCTTGGTGCCGAGATCTTGGGTGTACTGCATGAAGGCGTGGCTTGTGAACTGCGTACCGTTGTCGGTGATGATCCTGTTGGGGATCCCGAAGCGGCAAACAATCGACCTGAAGAATTTGATCGCGGACTGGGCGGTCACCTTTCTCACCGGTTCCACTTCTGGCCACTTTGTGAACTTGTCGATAGCAACGAACAAGTACTCAAAGCCCCCGACGGATCGGGGGAAGGGGCCGAGGATATCGAGCCCCCAGACCGAGAAGGGCCAGGACAAAGGGATCGTCTGGAGAGCTTGAGCTGGCTGGTGTATCTTCTTGGAATGGAACTGGCACGCTTCACACTTGGTTACTTGTGCAGTTGCATCCTGGAGGGCTGTTGGCCAGAAGAAACCTTGCCGGAACGCCTTTCCGGCAAGTGCTCTGGTGCCAATGTGGTGTCCACATATGCCTCCATGTATCTCCGCCAACAGCTTCTGTCCGTCTTCCCGGTGAATGCACTTCAATTTCACCCCATTGCGTCCTCTTCTGTACAGTGCGCTGTCAACGAACTGGTACATACTGGACTGCCGGGCTACTCTTTCAGCTTCTTCTTGTTCTTCGGGAAGTTCTCCTATCTGGAGGAAACGGACGATCTATTGTGCCCACGTCGGAGCCTGTGGCTCGACGACGAGGACTAAAGGCATGTCGGAGGCTGCGGGAACATCAGCTTCTACGGCGAGGACTTGGGGCTCAGCCGGAGCTTGACGTTCCCCGGCAAGCTTGCCGGGGCATGGCTTGCCGGGAGTGCCTGCTTCATCGGGACAAACCCTGGGGCTTGCCGGAGCGGGCAGCTCCTCGGCACTCTTGGCGTCGATCTTGGGGACTCT
The DNA here is from genome assembly GCA_032464435.1 of Aegilops umbellulata. NCBI lineage: Eukaryota > Viridiplantae > Streptophyta > Magnoliopsida > Poales > Poaceae > Aegilops > Aegilops umbellulata. Next base: position 128,958,958 of record CP136054.1, read on the forward strand.
CTTGGCGGCGGCTTCGGGAAGCTCTGCCGGGAGATAGTCGCCGGAGACCGATTTCCTCTTCTTGCTTGGCCCAGTCGATGGTGTCACGGATGGCTGAGTCAGCTTGAGCACAGAAGTCCCTGGTTCCACAGGTAGCTTTATTGCGGCGCATTTTGACAGGCCGTCGGCAATGTCGTTCTCTGCTCTTGGAACGTATTCCATTTGCAGGCCGTCAAAGCGCTCTTCCAGCTTCCTCACTTCATCAACGTAAGCCTCCATCAACGGGCACTGGTAATCCTTGTTCACTTGGCGGACGACGAGCTGCGAGTCACCCCTGACAATGAGCTTATTGATCCCAAGTTCCGCCGCGATCCTGAGACCGGCGAGCAAACCTTCATACTCTGCCGTATTGTTGGTTGCTTGCTCCTTGGGAAAGTGCATCTGGACGACGTACTTGAGGTGCTCTCCGGTGGGCGCGATGAGCAGCACGCCGGCACCGGTGCCTTCCAGCGAAAAGGCACCATCAAAGTACATCAGCCACTCTTTGGTTGCTTCCTTGCCGGGGATGCTCGTCTCTGGAATTTCTTCGTCTGGTGTCGGCGTCCACTCTGCTATGGACTCTGGCAAGGCTCTACTCTGGATGGTCGATGTGCTCTCGAACCTGAGGCCAAAGCTTGACAGTTCTAGTGCCCACTCGACAATCCTGCCTGTTGCTTCGGGATTCTGTAGTATCCTCTTAAGCGGAAAGCGAGTGACCACTGTGATCTCGTGTGCTTGGAAGTAATGGCGCAGCTTCCTCGAGGCCATGAGGAGGCCGAAGAGCAATTTCTGCACACCAGAGTACCTCGACCTAGCCCCCTGCAGGAGGGAACTGACGAAGTAAACTGGGCGCTGCACCATCCTCTTCCTCTGCACTTCCCCTTGCGCTTGCGTGGATCCGCCTTTGCCGGGGCCAGAGCTTGTCGGGGAAGCCCCCTGCTTGCCGTCGGACGCGCTTGCCGTGGTCGCGGGCTCGTCATCAGCTTCCCTCTCCGCAACTAACGCAGCACTAGCCACTTGATTGGTTGCCGCTAGGTAGAGCAGCAACTTCTCTTGCGGTCTAGGCGCGACAAGTATAGGAGCGGAGGATAGGTATTTCTTCAAGTCTTGCAGCGCAGCCTCCGCTTCCGGAGTCCATTTTACTGGACCTGCCTTTTTCAAGATTTTGAAAAACGGCAGGGCGCGTTCCGCAGACATGGAGATAAATCTGCTAAGAGCCGCCACGCAGCCGGCAAGTCTTCGCACGTCCTTGACACGCGTTGGTGCTTCAATCTGCTCGATGGCCTTGATCTTGTCGGGGTTGGCTTCGATCCCACGCTGACACACGAAGAACCCGAGAAGCTTGCCGGAGGGAACTCCGAACACGCACTTCTCGGGGTTGAGCTTGAGGCTGATCTTGTGCAAGTTCGCAAAGGTTTCTTCCAAGTCTTGAACCAAGGTTGCCTCGTCTCTGCTCTTGACCACAATGTCGTCCATGTAGGCCTCCACATTTCTGTGGATCTGTGGCTCGAAAGCAGTGTGGACAACCCTCGTGAACGTCGAGCCTGCGTTCTTCAGTCCAAAAGGCATCCGCACAAAACAGTACGTGCCGCATGGAGTGATGAACGCGGTCTTCTCTTCGTCTTCTTCAGCCATGAAGATCTGGTGGTACCCGGAGTAGGCATCAAGAAATGAAAGCAGGTCGCATCCGGCCGTGGAGTCAACAATCTGGTTGATGCACGGCAAGGGAAATGGATCTTTAGGGCAAGCTCTGTTGACATCGGTGAAATCGATGCAAAGCCTCCACTTGCCGTTTGCTTTGCGCACGACAACAGGATTGGCCAACCACGTCGGATGGAGCACGCCTCTGACGAGGCCTGCTGCTTCCAACTTCCTGATCTCCTCCGCGATAAACTCTTGGCGCTCCACCGCTTGTTTCCTGACCTTTTGCTTGATGGGCCGCGCATGAGGACAGACGGCGAGGTGGTGCTCAATCACTTCCCTGGGAACGCCGGGGATGTCAGATGGTTGCCAGGCAAACACATCGACATTCGCCCGCAGGAAAGCGACGAGCGCGCCTTCCTATTTGGGGTCGAGAGTGGCACTGATGGTGAAGGTACCACCGGTGCCGTCCTCCTTTGCGGGCACCTTCTTGGTCGCTGGTGGAGCAGCCGTCGTCTTCTCGTGTTCGCCGGCGGGGCTCGATGGTGCGTCCTCAATGGCAGCGCAGCGCTCCGAAGGGGCGCGCTTGCCGGAGTGGGCACCAGAGCATTCGCCGGGCTTGGCCTTCTTGCCGGCGGGGCTCGATGGCACGTCCTCGACGGCAGCGCAGCATTCCGAAGAGGCGCGCTTGCCGGAGTGGGCGCCAAAGCACTTGCCGGGCTTGGTCTTCTTGCCGGCGGGGCTCGATGACACGTCCTCGACGGCAGCGCAGCACTCCGAAGAGGCGCGCTCGCCGGAGTGGGCGCCAGAGCACTTGCCGGACTTGGTCTTCATGTCGGCGGGGCTCGATGGCACGTCCTCGACGGCAGCGCAGCACTCCGAAGAGGCGTGCTTGCCGGAGTGGGCGCCAAAGCACTTGCCGGACTTCTTCTTCATGCCGGCAGGGCTCGATGGCACGTCCTCGATGGCAGCGCAGCACTCCGAAGAGGCGCGCTTGCCGGAGTGGGCGCCAAAGCACTTGCCGGACTTCTTCTTCATGCCCGCGGGGCTCGATGGCACGTCCTCGACGGCAGCGCAGCACTCCGAAGAGGCGCGCTTGCCGGAGTGGGCGCCAAAGCACTTGCCGGACTTCTTCTTTCCTCCGGAAGCTCCAGCGGCAGGCGGGCCGTTGGCCGTTGCTGCTGTTGCGTCCCGGAATATTTGGTTGGCGCAGATAAGGGCATCCTTCTTGTCGCCGGGGACAGAAATGACGCTTATCGGGCCAGGCATCTTGAGCATGTTATACGCGTAGTGAGAGGCCGCCATGAACTTGGCGAGCGCCGGTCGGCCGAGGATCCTGTTGTAGGGCAACGGAAAGTCGGCGACGTCAAAGGTGACCTTCTCAGTCCTGAAATTCAGCTCGCTGCCAAATGTGACCGGCAGCGCGATCTTTCCCTTCGGCTTGCTCCTTCCCGGGTTGATTCCTTGGAATGTACCGGTTGCTTCGAGCTCGCTGTCGGGAACTTGGAGTCTCCGGAGAACAGCAGAGGAGATCAGATTCAAACCGGCCCCGCCGTCAACTAGCATCTTAGTGACCTTGAGGTTGCGGATCGTTGGGGAAACCAACATCGGCAAGCACCCGACCGCGGTTGTGCGATCAGGGTGGTCCTCAATGTCGAAGATGATAGGCGTGCTGGACCATCTCAGGGGTCTGCGTGACTCGACGGGCGGCTCCACTGCATTGACCTCCCGCACCCACCGCTTAAGCTGGTGGTGGGAAGTGTGCCGGGAGGCACCGCTGTCCACACACAAGACCCCAGTGGCTTTCTGAAACTCCTGCTCACTGGTCTCGGGGTCTTCCATGTCTTCGTCGTCGTCATCGTCTTCGCCCTTGTCGCGCCCCCGGGGAGGTCTGTCTGCTTGCCGCTGCTTGTCCTTGCCGCGGCGCTCTCCCGGGCCGGGGCGCTTCGTGCCGGATCCCCCGCCACCTGCTTGGGCTCTCTCCTTGTCGCGTCGTGCGTACTCGGCCTTCTGCAGGTCGACGAGCCGCTTGACTTGCTTGCAACTCTAGAGGTCGTGGCCCCTGGTACGGTGGATCTTGCAGTACTTCTTGTTGGTACCGTCCCGCTTATCGGCAGCCGCCACCGCCCGGCAGTTGGCGCACCCGGCAACCTCCTTGCCGGGGCCTCCCGCCTGGGCTTTCTTGGCGGAGCCCTCGCTGTCGGACTTCTCGACAACCAGTACCTCTGGGTTTTTCTTCTTTTTGCCGTTCCGCCGCCGGCCTCTCCTTGCCGGGGCGGTACCTTCGCTGTCGGATTCTCCTTCTCCAACACTTTCTCCGGGGAGCTTCCTCCCCTCCTTAGCGCGTGCGCACTTGTCGTCCAGGGCGTAAAGCTCGCTAACGTCCTTGATTTTGCACATCGCCATCTCCTCCCGCATCCGGCGGTTGCGCACGTTCTGATGGAACGCGCTGATCACCGCGGTGGGGTGGACGTCTGGGATGTTGTAGTGCACACGGCTGAACCTCTGGATGAACTTGCGCAAAGGCTCCCCTTCCTTCTGAACAAGCAGATGAAGATCGCTTGCCTGGCCATGGGGTTTGTGGCCGCCCGTGAAGGCGCCAACAAACTGATGGCATAGATCTGGCCAAGAGGAGATGGAGCCGTCCGGCAAGTGCATGAGCCACGATCTGACGTTGGGCTTGAGTACCAGCAGGAAGTAGTTGGCAAGGATCTTATCGTCCCGTCCCCCGGCAGCCTGCACCGCAATGGTGTAGATGCTGAGGAACTTAGACGGATGCGACTTGCCGTCGTACTTCTCGGGCACGTCGGGCTTGAAGTTCTTTGTGCTGGGCCACTGGACTTGCCGCAGCTCGCGGGTGAACGCAGGGCAGCCTACCGAATATGGCAGTTCGCCTGGTTCCCCCGGTGCAGGCATGTTTCCAGAGGGCTCAACGCGCTGGTCTGATTGACGCCGTGCCTCTCTTCTGCGCTCGATGCGGGTTCGAGTGTCTTCTTCCCTTCGTTCGTGAAGGACTTGGCGTTGGTCGTGGCGAGCTCGCGGGTTCGACGACGCGGTGGAGTCGTTGTCGAGGTGAGCCCGGCGAGTCGGCGACCGCGGCTTCTGGGGCGGGGAGTGCACGGTGGTCGCACCCCCGCCATTCTTGGCGCCATCGGTTCTCGCCTGGGTGACTGGCCGCGGCTGCGACGCGCTGTGCTGCCGCGGAGTGTCGCCGTTGGCCAAACCGATGAGGCTCTGGATGGTTGCCCTCCAGCCGTCGAGCTTGTCCGCCGTTGGAGGGTAGTCTAGGAGCAGCTGAGCTCGCGCGAGAGCTTCCGCTGGGGTGGCGGGCAGAGGCGGCGAACGGCGCGAGGAGCGGGATGTGCTCGAACTCCTAACCATGTTAGAAGGAGCAGCACCCGGTCCAGGCAGCCGCGCGACGCTCGTTCCGGCACGCTGGATCGCATGCTGGTCCTGAGCACCTCGGGACCCACCAACACGGTCTGGGTCCAGCGAGCGTATGGTACCATGGGTACTATGACGCTGCTGGTTTCGCGCCTCCTGAGAGGGGCGCGGGGCGAGCTCGGACGTCGCGGGACCAAGAACTGGTTCGACGGCGCCCGTCCCTCCGCCGGCGTCCTCCCCACCACCCGTCCGCTCCACGGGCGGTGGGTTCGACGCTGACGGACCGGTCGCCTCTGGAGCTTTCTTCTTCGGCGCCATGCCGGCGCAGACAGTGAGAGTCTAGCGCGCGCGGACGCCGGATCTGGTTCACACAACCTCGACGCGCCCCCTACCTGGCGCGCCAAAGATGTCGGGGGATATCGGCCTCCACGAGCACCTATGGGGACGGAGCCCCTTGTCGGTTCGGCGGGGGCGGAGGTTGCACAAAGAGCAGATCGAGGCGACACACACACACAACGATTTTACCCAGCTTCGGGCCGCATGGATGCGTAAAACCCTACTGCTGCATGTCTGGTTGATTACAGTTCTTGCTCTGGAGCGCAAGAAGCTACAGTAAGCTGGAGCTGGACGTAGACGAGGGTCTACTGAGCGTCCTCCTCTAGGGTTCTTCCTTTTTCTGGGTCTGCCCCCCCTACGTGCGCATGGGCCTCCTTTTATATGCTAAGGGGTTTTCCATAGGCAGCGACGCAGGTGAGGGTAAAAGTGGCAAGGAACTGTGCGAACAGGGGTCGCACAGTGCTATCGCACCTAACTCTGACGGCGGGGGACAAAGGCATTAAATGCCCGTCTGGATCGCCTGAACAGTGCCGAGGCGGACCGTTAGGAGCGCCTCCGCTTGCCACGGGGGCGACTCTACCAACATCGCATGCCACCGCGCGTCTCAGGTTGCGCGGCGCCCCACCACGTGCCTCCGGGGAAGCCCCGGAGCGACGCGTGGGCAGGTGAGCTGGAGCGCAGGCCTGAGGTGGTGGTTTGCCGCGGCAAGTGGCTTGCCGCGGTAGTTGCCTTGCCGCACCTGAGAGCTTACCGCTCGTCAGGCCTTGCCGGGGCGCGCGGCGCGCCGCGGCGGGCTTCTCTTGGGGTGCCTTGGCTTGGTCGTCCCGGCGAGCTCCTCCCGCCGGGGCCTTGGTGCTTCGGCTTAGTCGTCCCGGCAAGCTCCTCTTGCCGGGGCCTTGCCGCCTTGGCCCGGCAAGCTCCTCTTGCCGGACCTCGCCTGCTTGGCCCGGCAAGCTCCTCTTGCCGGGGCTTGGTCTTCTAGGCTCGATCACTTGGCCTTCGTCCGGCCCGGAAAGGGCCGTGGAGGCTCTTGTCGCTCCCCTGGCAAGCCTTGCCGCGGGACGCTACTACTGCCCGTGCACAAGTTCGGGGTACTAAGGTACCCCTACTTTAGTACACCGACACAGGTCCATCTTAACTTCTTGATATAACACTCCAGATCCTAGTGATACACCGGCTAAGGTTAAAACTTCATCTTGCTGATAGGTGCTCCATCAGCCTTCTTGTCATCCAATCCTTCAAAGAAATGCATGCTGAACTTAGCACGGTGGCAATAGCATAAGCGGGCGTTAAAATCATGGATAGCTGTGTTTCTGCTCTTGCCATTTCAATGAGCTATCATTCCATAGTTGATATCTCCTGCCTTAGGGTTTCTTGACAAAACTTTGAGTTCTAATGCTCCATGTTCCAGTCTTTCTCCGATATACCTTAATTCTCGGGTATTTACAACTTCCACAGTCTGCCAAGTTCCATAAGGGGTGCCTTCCTAGGTCATACAAATCCGGGAATTCTTCAGAGCTTTCGAATTCTCCTAGTCTTCGGAGTCTTCAACCGTTTTAGTTTCCATTTATATAATACTCGATAAAATCCTCTTCATTCCGAAGTGGTCTTACTTGTCTGATATCTTATACTTCTTGGTGTGGACTCATCAGTCGAATCTTCGAGTGGTCAAAAGGGAAAAAGGGTATAGTCTCACTAAAAGGGAATATTTGAATAAGCTCAGAAGATAAGAGAGGTAAAAGATCTTTTTGAAAAAGAAAGTTCTAGAGGAAATCCTTCCTATGGGCTTGCCAGTTTCTAGGGGTCACGTCCTACAGTCAACATGTGCTCTGATACCATCTTGTAGCGACCCGAACTCATACGGTCAAGTTTCTGTGCTTAAGTGTCATCCCTGGATCGTATGCTGACACACACAATACTCGAGGATTTATAACAGAGGTAAATCACATGTAAAAAGTAACGTAGATACTATTACCTCAATCCAAATAGCGGAAGTAACAACAAAGTTGTGGATTCCCATCAACACCAACGGCAAAGTTGAGTGTAGAAATCCTAACCCTAACGTATCACTTACGCGTCGTAAGATTCCTGCAACATGAGATGTTGCAGCCATAAAGGGTCAGTACATTAAATGTACTGGCAAATTCACACCATAGGATAATGATGAATAATAGCTATCACTACATGCATATTTGGCTGGTGGAAAGCTCTAAGTTTATTTTTGCATAAAGCCAATTTTTCCCTACATCAAAGGAATATATTTTATTTAACTACAAAGTTGTTGAAAAACATTGAGAAGGTTCCTCCAATTCAATCCCAATTAGAAGTTAACAACCCAACAAATTAATTAAGTAACGTGATGAGATCAACATGATAATTCAAGAACTAGATACTCAAGATGTCCATAACCGGGGACACGGCTAATCATGATTAGTTTGTACACTCTGCAGAGGTTTGCACACTTTTCCCCACAAGACTTGATCTCCTCCGTTGGATTTTCTCGCGCTACAGGGTGTTTGAAAAATGGATGACCGAGACACAGTCTTTCAGAAACATTAACTCTTTGCTCCGGGCAGACCATACCAACCTACATCCCTCTACCTGCTGATCCACCTCTTCAAGAGCTCATGCAACTTACTCAACTATGCTAGAGCCCATAATAGCTTGTGGCTGCACATGGAAGTTTCTAGCATGAATAATCTTATGTTCCCTTTGAGTCTGGGTGACATTCCATAGGGTGATCACACGGGTCCTCCGGGATCCCCTTGGGCAAGCACTGGGTTCTCCATGTGCCCGGGCAAACCACTCGGTGCTCCAGGATGCCCATACCATTCCACCCAGATGTGTATTAAAGTAGCCACCTTAAGTTGTACCATTAATTAATCATCTCACATCTGTCATGGATTCACTCATCCAGACCACGTCTACGAGCATAGCATAGCAATATAAGCAATACGTAGAAGTAACTCCCAAGGGTTGAATGCAGGACAATAGGTTCCTACCTTATCAACTACTTCCCAATACCCACATGCTATCAACTCCTAACCATGCAATGTTTGAGGGTGAAACTAATGCATAAAAACTGGGTATGAAAGGGATATGATAAAAGTGTGAACTTGCCTTTACTGTTGATGAAGATGATTCGCACTCAAAAACTCTTGATAGATCTACTCGTCACACTCCGTTCAATCTATCGTAAGCAAGCAATAGTAACCACACATAAGGAATCACTCAAAAGAATCGAAGAAAAGATCACAAAAAATTCAAAAACAAGCAAATAACTCTTGCAACATAAAACAATTTCTAACAGTACCAAAATTAGGTGGATTTGGCCTTATCAGAAAGTTTAGGTCAAGAGTTTTGCTTTGCAAAAAGAATCAACTCAAACGGAGTTATGGAACTCAAGTTATGAACAAAAGAAGTTTGAATATGAATCTGAACAAATTTCCAAATTTGAAAATTACAGAAAGTTGACGTGACAGGTTCACTGGATAGATGAAAACAAGACGATACTATAGGCGCTGGTTTCATCTAATTTGGATGAACGAGTAAAAAGTTATGATTATTTGAAAAAACAGGGCCAAGCTGTTTTACGGAAGAAAAATAATTACGGCTAAAAGAATTCTAGGTCTAACGTATAAATACAGAGAACGAATAAATATACCTTTATAAGAGGTATAGAAAAAATGACTTGTGAGGAGACAACTTCCAAAAGTCCCGCCGGAGAGAAGAAATATATTTTTCTTTAGTGAATCTAGTCAAACCAAAATAATAATTTAACCCGAATCGGATGATTTTTGAAGGCTCTATGGGTCTATATTTATTGGTGGAAAAGAGGCTTAGAGGTCAAAGGCTAGGCAATGTGGGACTAAACATAGACGAAAACAAGAAATAGAAAAGAACGCCTCGCATGGGCCTAAAGGCTTCGGCCGGCCGCGCGTGTACACTACGTGATGCAGTTTTTTTGTTTTTCTTTTAAAAGGAAAAACTGAATAATGAGAATAAAAATAAAATTTTACATAGGCATATTATATATCAAAATTTTTAGACAAATATTTTCTACAATGTCGACATTTTTGTCATGTCAAATAAAATCAGAAATAAATCAAATAATTCAAAGAGTGCTACTGCCTTACTAAAATCCAATAAAAATATTTTAAAAATACCAAAATTAATTCAAACTCATTTCTATCCAATTTTCTGATGTAGGGAATCATTTTACCCTAATTTCCTGATATTTTATTTTTGGAAAAAAATAATTTAAATAAAAACCAGTAACTCCAAATTGAAAATAATTTCAAAAGGACTTTAAATTGATCCTTTTAAACTTCCAACTCATATTCCATATATTTTGAAGAAGTCATATTATCTTCTCTCGTGAAAATCATTGAGTTGCTTAAAGTTTCTGAATTCGAAATATTTCCAAATAAGATTCAAGTCTTTTCAAATCCCTTTTCATTTATTTAAAATGGAAGAAGTCATGTTATCTTCTCTCCAGGGTTTTGTGATGAAAAGAATTTGAATTCAGAGAGATCATAAAAGCAAAATTAAAGTTTGGGAAAGTCCTTTTATTCCCTCTTGTTTAACTTTCAAAAAGGTTTCAAATGTCACTCAATTTCACACAATCAATCAAACAAACAAAACTATCTATTTATTATAACATTCCAAAATTTAGAATTTTGGGATGTTACAATTTCAGCGCAAATACTTGATGAAGGCGACGATGATGAAGCTCGGGGACACGAACTGGAGGAGCAGACGGAGTGGTGATTCATTAGCCGAGTGGTGTGTGGTCGTTCGAGTGTTGTCAAGCCGTCCGAGTGGACTTCCTGATGTATGCGCCTGAATGCTGGCATGGTCTAGGGACCTGCCCATGGTGGTGATGGGCCCCGTGTGGGTCCCAAATGATGGGTTCTTGACCCTACCTGTAATAGGTGACCTCATCATTAGCCTCTGAATCGGTTGGGGTTTCATAGAACAAACAAGTCGATCCTTCGGTTGAGTCTGAATGTTGCCGGAATAGTCGGAATATGATTTCGAATCATGGCTCGCTGTTCCTTAGACGAAAACACAACGGATTCTGGACTATAGTTTTACCCAGGTAACTGGGTGTTGTTGATCGCCGAGAAAAACCCTATGGCATTCGTTTGTCTTTCCGAGGAGACAGACTAGGGGCCCGAGTGAGGGCATGCCATTACAATTTGAGTGGCGACGCCTGCGCGTGGTCTGACTCTTCAGAGAGATGCTGATAACCCACAAGTATAGGGGATCACAACAGTTTTTCAGTGTAGAGTATTCAACCCAAATTTATAGATTCGACACAAGGGGAGCCAAAGAATATTGGCAAGTATTAGCAACTGAGTTGTCAATTCAATCACACCTAGAGATTAATTATCTGCAAAAAAGTGATCAGTAGCATAGTAATATGATAGCTTTGATAGTAGTGGTAGCGGCAACAGTAACGGTAACAGTGATAGTAATAGTTTTGTAGGAGTAACAATAGTAACAGCAGTAGTAGTAACTTAGCAAGATCAATATGTAGGAAAATCATAGGCATTGGATCGGCGATTTGTTGGATGATATTCATCATGTGACAGTTACAACCTAGGGCAATACGGCACTAGCTCCACTTCATAAATATAATGTAGGCATGTATTCCGTAAATAGTCATACGTGCTTATGGAAAGAACTTGCATGACATCTTTTGTCCTACCCTCCCGTGGCAGCGGGTTCCTATTGGAAACTAAAGGGTATTCACACCTCCTTTTAATAGAGAACCAGAACAAAGCATTAACACACGGTGAATACATGAACTCCTCAAACTATGATCATCACCGGGAACTGTCCAACGTTAGAACATAATGGATACTAGGGATCAAGCCCTAAAAAAACTAACTCAATTACATGATGAATCTCATCCAACTCCTCACGGACCAGCGAGCCTATGAAGGAATTGCTCCCTCATGGTGGGGAGCATCATGGAATTGGCGATGGAGAAGGGTTGGTGATGAAGAAGATCGACGATCCCCCTCTCTGGAGCCCCAAACAAACTCCAGATCTGGCCTCCCGATGAAGAACAGGAGGTGGCGGCGGCTCCGTATCGTGAAATGCAATAATTCTTCCTCCCTGATCTTTTTCTGGAAATATGTGATTTTATAGCGTCGATTTCAGGGTCTGCGGGGCCACCGGGTGGGGACAACCCACCTGGGCGCGCTTGGAGGGGGCGCGCCCTGGTGGGTTGTGCCCACCCAGGTGCCCCCCTCCGGTGGTTCTTGGCTCCATAAATTATCTTTATTCAAATAAAAATTCCTCGCAAAGTTTCGTTCCAATCCAAGAACTTTTATTTCTGCACAAAAACAACACCATGGCAGTTCTGCTGAAAACAACATCAATATGAGTTAGTTTCATTCAAATCATCCAAATTAGAGTCCAAAACAAAAGGAAAAGCGTTATGAAAAATAGATACGACGGAGACGTATCAACTCCCCCAAGCTTAAACCTTTGCTTGTCCTCTAGCAATTCAGTTGATAAACTGAAAGTGAAAAAGAAAACCTTTTACAAACTCTTTTGCTCTTGTTTACATAAATAAGCTTAAACAACACCCAAATTTTCAGCCAAGATTATCTTATAACTTACGTTAAAGCTAGTTCGCGGCTAAGCCCCGAGTGTGGAGCAGATCCTCACTCGGATTATCCTTTAACTTAGGCGAAAGCTGGTTCACGGCTAAGCCCCCGAGTGTGGAGCAGATCATCACTCGGATTATCTTTTAACTTAGGCGAAAGCTGGTTCGCGGCTAATCCCTCTACTATCTTACACCCACTGGCGATGTGTTAGTTTCCGAATGCAGTTATTCACCGGAGTGAGGATGCAGCCATAGGCCAAACTAGACGATATACGAAAAAAGCAAGACTTATATTCATCTAAGTTAATTCAGACTAACTATTACAAAGGAGAAATAATACTTGCGGAGCAGGTCCGTTTTCCAAGATTTGGGCTCTTCTGTTTCTTTGGCAAAGTTGTAGAGTCTGTATCCATTATGCAAGACCTTCGATATGGAGAATGGTCCCTCCGAAGGGGGTGCCAGTTTGTTAGGCTTCTGCTGATCCACTCGAAGGACCAGATCTCCTTCCTGAAAAGGACGCCCTCTGAGGTTCCTGCCGTGGTAGCGGCGCAGGTCTTGTTGGTTCAACGTCGATCTTATAAGCGCTAGCTCACGCTCCTCCTCCAAGAGGTTGAGGCCATCCTGCCTTGCTTCTTCTGCCTTGGCCTCTGAGTAAATGTCCACTCGGGGAGAATTGTGAAGCAAATCACTCGGTAAAGCTGCTTCCGACCCATACACCATGAGGAATGGGGTGCTATTGGTGGATCGATTCGGGGTCGTCCGCGGGCCCTAGAGGACCGACGGTAGATCGGTCACCCAGGCCCCTGCCACATACGTCTGGTCACGCATAAGGCGATGCTTCAGCCCTTCGGGTATTAGTCCATTCGCCCGCTCGGCTTGCCCATTCGACTGCGGGTGCGCCATAGAGGCGTAATCGACCAAGTGCCTTGGGTGTAAAAAAACTCATGGAACTCATCTGAGTCGAAGTTAGATCCGTTATCGTTGATGATGCTGTGAGGGACTCTGAATGTGAAGATTATCTCTTTGATGAACTGAATGGTGGTGGTCAAGTCTAACTTCTTTAGTGGCTTGGCTCCGATCCACTTGGTGAACTTATTAACCGCCACCAACAGGTACGTGAAACCACTCGCCCCGGTCCGGAGTGGGCCGACCATGTCGAACCCCCAGATGGCGAACAACCAAATGAGGGTAATAGTATTCAGAGCGGACGCCAGCTTGTGCAGCTCATTCGCGTATAATTGGCAACCGAAGCAATGATCCACTATATCCCGGGCAGCCTCATTGGCTCGAGGCCAATAGAACCCAGATCTGAATGCTCTGGCAACCAGGGTCCGAGAAGATGCATGGTGTCCACTGATACATCTCCAACGTATCTATAATTTTTTATTGTTCCATGCTGTTATATTATCATTCTTGGATGTTTTTTAATCATTTTATAGTCATTTTATATCATTTTTTGGTACTAAACTATTGACATACTGCCAAGTACCAGTTGCTATTTTTTGCATGTTTTTTACATCCCAGGAAATCAATACCAAACGGAGTACAAATGCAGCAAAACTTTTTGTGGATTTTTTATGGACTAGAAGACATCCAGTGGGCAAGAGAAGCGCCAGGGGGGAGCTCCGATGGGAGCACAACCCACTAGGGCACGCCTGGAGGCCCAGGCATGCCCTGGTGGGTTGTGCCCACCTCGGGTACCTCCCGAACCACCTCTTTACTCTATTAATACCCCAATATTCCAGAAACCCTAGGGGAGTCGATGAAAATCAATTCCAGCCACCGCAAGTTCCAAAACCATCAGATCCAATCTAGACACCATCACGGAGGGGTTCATCATGTCCATTGTTGCCTCTCTGATGATGCGTGAGTAGTCTTTTGTAGACCTACGGGTCCGTAGTTAGTAGATAGATGGTTTCCTCTCTATCTTTTCATTCTCAATACAATGGTCTCTTGGAGATCCATATGATGTAACTGTTTTTGCGGTGTGTTTGTTGGGATCCGATGAACTTTTAGTTTATGGTCAGATCTATGTTTTTATCCATGAAAGTTATTTGAGTCTTCTTTTATCTCTTATTTGCATGATTACAAATATCCTCGTATTTCTTCTCGGATATTTAGGTTTTGTTTGGCCGACTTGATCTATTTATCTTGCAATGGGAAGATGTGCTTTGTGATGGGTTCGATCTTACGGTGCTGGATCCCAGTGACAGAAGGGGAACCGACACATATGTATCATTGCTATTAAGGATAACAAGATGGGGTCTATTTCTACATAAATAGATCTTGTCTACATCATGTCATCGTTCTTATTGCATTACTCCGTTTCTCCATGAACTTAATACACTAGATGCATGCTGGATAGCGGTTGATGTGTGGAGTAATAGTAGTAGATGCAGGCAGGAGTCGGTCTACTAATCTTGGACGTGATGCCTATATAATGATCATTTCCTAGATATCATCATGATTATTTGAAGTTTTATCAATTGCCCAACAGTAATTCATTTACCCACCGTTTGCTATTTTTCTCGAGAGAAGCCACTAGTGACATCTACGGCCCCCTGGTCTCTTCTTTATTATATTTTCCTTGGCGATCTATTTTCCTTTGCTTTTATTTTCAGATATATTAAACTAAAAATATCTTGCTGCACTTTATTTTATTTGGCATTTGACCTATCAAATTATTACAACTTTCTCCCATCCATGTGCCAATTTCTGGCGCCGTTACCGGAAAGAGATTGATAACCCCTTTAACACGTCGGGTTGCGAGTACTTGTTATTTGTGTGCATGTGCTGTTTACATAGTGTTGCTTGGTTCTCCTCCTAGTTCGATAACCTTGGTCTCATCATTGAGGAAATACCTACCGTTGTTGTGCTGCATCATCCCTTCCTCTTTGGGGAAATACCGACGTAGTTCTAGCAGACATCAAAAGGAATTTCTAGCGCCGTTGCCGGGGAGACATCACCAACATGTACCACGTTACTAATCACAAATCTCATCTCCTTGAAATTTACATTATTTGCCATTTGCCTCTCGTTTGCCCCTCCCCCACTTCACAAAAATTTGCCGATTTATTCACCCACGTTTTCTTTCATTGTTTTCTCGTCAGATCTCATGTTTGCTTGTGTTGCTATGTGTCTTCTATTTGCTTGCATCTTCGCTTGCTAAAAATCAATTGATATGGGTCCTCATCCACTTGCTAATCTTTTCAAGAGATCCAATTATGATGAACCCATTGGTAGTGAATTGAGTTCACTAGATTATCTTTATTAAGTTTTGCTTGAGATTCATGAATCTGAAAATTGTGATGAAGTGTTAAAAGAAGGAATTTATAAAGTGATTCATCATAGCTCCTTAGATGAAAAGCATGATTGCAATTGCAATAATGTTATTACAAATTCTATTAATGCCAACTGTGCTAATAATATGCCCCAAAGCTTGGGGATGCTAATATTGCTATGTCCGCTACTTATTGCAATGATCATGATTGGGGTGATTCTTCTTATGATCTTGAAATTTTATTTGAGCCTCATGATGAATATGATATTGATAATAATGCTTTTAATAGTATTGAAAGTGGGTTTGGAAGAGTGTCAACTTTAGGTAAAAAATAGTCCCACATATTTGGAGAGTGTTCAATCTTATGATTTTTTTATGAAAGTGGGTTTGGAGAGGTCATGACTTTAGTTGATGTTAATCCCACTATCTTGGAAGATTATAAACTTTTATGCATGTGGATCATGAAGAGAAAATTTTATATGATAGCTATACTGTTGAGTTTTATTATGATCCTACATGTAATTATTTTGAGAGAGGGAAATATGGTTGTAGAAATTTTTATGTTACTAAATTACCTCTCGTCATGTTGATATTGCTATTGTTTATTTCTTTTTCCTTGCATATGCTAGTTTTTGCTTGGCTTGATAATTTTTTTGCTTATAAAATTCCTATGCATAGGAAGTATGTTAGACTTAAATGTGTTTGTCACATGTTTTATGATGCTCTCCTTGTGTTTCAATTATTATCTTTCATGTGAGCATCATCGAAATCTTTATGCCTAGCTAGGGCCGTAAAACAATAGCGTTTGTTGGGAGGCAACCCAATGAATAAAACTTATTTTTTGCCTTTTTCTTTATGTTCTTCAGTGTTTGCACAATTATGCTACTGTTATGATTGTATTATTTGTCTTTAATCTAGTGTTTGTGCCAAGCAAAGCCTTTCAGATCTTCTTGGGTGATAGTTGACTTGATCTTGCTGAAAAACAGAAACTTTTGTGCTCACGAATATAATTCTCATTTTTAACAGAAGCGTGATAAAATACCAATTCTTTTTGCAGAATATTAATATACAAAATTCTCAGGTCTTCCTAATTTTTCAGAATTTTTGGAGTTACAGAAGTATTCGAAATATCCAGATTGCTACACATTGTTCTATTTTTTGATAGATTCTGTTTTCTTTGTGTTGTGTGCTTTTTTGATGATTCTATGGTTTTCTTTGATGAGTTTTTGCCATAGAAAAGTTGGAATATAGTAGATATAATGCAAGAATAAAATATGAATTGGTTTGCTACAGTACTTATAGTAGTCATTTGCTTTCTTATACTAACGGATCTCACGAAGGTTTTGTTGAGCTTTGTGTGATCGAAGTTTTCAAGTTTTGGGTGATGTTACGATGGATGAAGGAATAAGGAGTAAGAAGAGCCTAAGCTCGGGGATGCCCATGGAATCCCAAGCTATTATCCAAAGAGAAGCAAGCAACTAAGCTTGCTGATGCCCCGAGTGGCATCCCCTCTTTATTCTAACAACCACCGGTATTTTACTCGAAGCTATATTTTTATTCGTCAAATACTTTGAGTTTGGCTTGGAGCATCTTGTATGATATGAGTCTTTGCTTGTTTTGCTTTTTGTTTTAAGTCTTGAATCCTTGCTGGACACACTTATTTTGGAGAGCCAAAATTATGCCATGACTTGTTAGAATTGCTCTCTATGCTTCACTTAAATCTTTATGAGCTATGGATTGCTCTAGTGCTTCACTTATATCTTTTTTAGCACGGTGTGCTTTAGTATTTTTGAAGAAATGATATCTTGCTTCACTTATATTTATTTGAGAGTTAGTAATTTTTTTAAGAACTTCTCTTGCTTCACTTAAATTAATTTGAGAGAAAGAAACATTATGCTCATGATCTTCACTTATATTTGTTTGAGCTTATCGAAAGCAACACATGAAAATTAGTCCCAAAATGATAGATATCCAAGAAGGATATAATAAAAAAATCATGAAGATCATTGGACAAAATAAACTTGATTCCTTGTAATAGTTTTGAGATATGATGATGTGATATGTGAGTCATGTTGATGAGTAATTATGATTTAGTAAGAATATTGGTGTTAAGGTTTGTGATTCCCTATGCAAGCACGAAAGTCAATAGTTATGCAATGAAACTACATCCTACTTGTGGTGCATTATTTGGTGTTAATTATGCTCAATGCTCGCTTATGAGATTTTTTGTTTCTTGGTTGGTCGCTTCTCAATCTTTTGCTAGCCTTCATTTTGCACTAAGTATGATCACTACTTGTGCATCCAAATCCTTTAAACCAGTTTTGCCACATGAGTCCACCATACCTACCTATATGCGGTATTCTTTTGCCGTTCTAAGCAAATTTGTATGTGCCATCTCTAATTTTCAAAATAAACTTCTCTTTTGTGTGCTCGTACCGCTCGCGAGGCGGTGAGGGGTGGCCTATATTTTCCATGCTAGATGTGTTATTGTCAAGATAAGTGTTTATTCACTTGTCATTGCACGAGAGTAAGGCAAAGGTATTAGGGATGCCCAGTCCCGAAATGAAAAACGAATTTACTTTATGTTGTCAAATATCCTTGGAAAGTGTTGGTATGGAGGATATGGATACGGTTAGCCATGGAAAGTGAAAGTATGGTGGAAAAAGGTACCAACTTTATTTTATTTTTGGGAACCACCTATGATATCTCTAGCACGGAAAGTGTGCGGAACTCTAAGTCGTTTTTGTTGGTGGGAAAAGCATGCCTCCCAAAATGTTTTTATCTCTATGTTTTTCGCTTTGAGCTCTGCACCTCTACAAATCCCTACTTCCCTCCGCGAAGGGCCTTTCTTTTACTTTAAGCAATTTTTATTTTTAATTTGAGTCTCCATCTTCTCTTATAAAGCACCAACTAGGGGGCACTATGATCGTACTTGAGCATTGGGTGTAGCTAATATGCGACTGTGTTTCATGAATGGAACAATGATTGAGCATGACGGGCTAGGGATAACTTATTTTAGCGTTGATATTTTGAAAGACATAGTTGCTTGTTGATATGCTTGAGTATTTAAGTTATCATGTCAAAACAAGACTATTTCTTTGAACCATATAAAAGTCCAAATGTCCATGCTACAAAAAAGAGTATGAGATGAACATGTTAGGCAGCATTCCACATCAAAATTTTCGTTTGTATCATTTACCTACTCGAGGACGAGCAGGAATTAAGCTTGGCGATGCCGATATGTCTCCAACGTATCTATAATTTTTTATTGTTCCATGCTGTTATATTATCATTCTCGGTGGTTTATAATCATTTTATAGTCATTTTATATCATTTTTTGTACTAACCTATCGACATAGAGCCAAGTGCCAGTTGCTGTTTTTTGCATGTTTTTTACATCGCGGGAAATCAATACCAAACGGAGTCCAAACTCAACGAAACTTTTTGTGGATTTTTTTATTGACCAGAAGACATCCGGTGGGCCGGAGAAGCGCGTGGGGCCTCCCGAACCGCCTCTTTACTCTATAAATACCCCAATATGCTAGAAATCCTAGGGGATTCAATGAAAATCAATTCCAGCCGCCGCAAGTTCCAGAACCACCAGATCCAATCTAGACACCATCACAGAGGGGTTCATCATGTCCATTGGCGCCTCTCCGATGATGCGTGAGTAGTCTTTTGTAGACCTACGTGTCCATAATTAGTAGCTAGATGGCTTCCTCTCTCTCTCTTTTGATTCTCAATATAATGGTCTCTTAGAGATCCATATGATGTAACTCTTTTTGCGGAGTGTTTGTTGGGATCCGAAGAACTTTGAGTTTATAATCAGATCCATCTTTTTATCCATGAAAGTTATCTGAGTCTTATTTGATCTCTTATATGCATGATTGCTTATAGCCTCGTATTTCTTCTCCGATATTTGGGTTTTGTTTGGCCAACTTGATATATTTATCTTGCAATGGGAAGAGGTGCTTTGTGATGGGTTCGATCTTATGGTGCTTGATCCCAGTGACAGAAGGGGAACCGACACGTATGTGTCGTTTCTATTAAGGATAACAAGATGGGGTCTATTTCTACATAAATAGATCTTGTCTACATCATGTCATCGTTCTTATTGCATTACTCTGTTTCACCATGAACTTAATACACTAGATGCATGCTGGCTAGCGCTCGATGTGTGGAGTAATAGTAGTAGATGTAGGCAGGAGTCGGTCTATTAATCTTGGACGTGATTCCTATATAATGATCATTGCCTGTATATCATCATGATTATTTGAAGTTTTATCAATTGCCCAACAGTAATTCGTTTACCCACCGTTTGCTATTTTTCTCGAGAGAAGCCACTAGTGAAAGCTACGGCCCCCAGGTCTCTTCTTTATTATATTTGCCTTTGCGATGTAATTTCCTTTGCTGTTATTTTCAGATCTATTAAACCAAAAATACAAAAATACCTTGCTGCACTTTATTTTGTTTGGCGTTCGATCTATCAAATTATTACAACTTTCTCTCATCCACGTGCCAATTTCTGGCACCGTTACCCGCAAGGGATTGACAACCCCTTTAACACGTCGGTTTGTGAGTATTTTTTATTTGTGTGTAGGTGTTGTTTACGTAGTGTTGCTTGGTTCTCCTATTGGTTCGATAACCTTGGTATAATCACTGAGGGAAATACCTACCGTCGTTGTGGTGCATCATCCCTTCCTCTTTGGGGAAATATTGACCTAGTTCTAGCAGACATCATCCACATGTTCCGGAGTGAATCTCTTGCAGCATTTGTCGCCCTTCCTCTGGTGATATGCATCGTTGAGTGACCCCGGTGGTGCTTTTCTTGTACAACTGATCTCCCATGACAGTGAAAGCTTTAGATAGACGGATGATCTGACGGGCCTCAGCTTCATCTTCTGGGAGTTCCTACCTGAGCAGGTATGCCAAATATGGTTTAGTCCACTCAGGAGTGATAACAAGGATCTCTTGGAGAAGGTCTATTACTACAGGGATGTCCACTTCAGTCGGATTGGAGGGACCGATTGATTGCGGGGGTTCTTCCACGAAAGGGTCCTCCTTGATCGTAGGCGGGCGTAGGTATTCTAGGAACACATTCTTGGGTACCGTCTTTCAAGTGGAGACCATCTTGGCTAGATCGTCGGTTGCTTGGTTCTTGAGTCATGGCACGTGATGGAGCTCTAATCCCTCAAAGTGTTTCTCCAACTTGCTGACGGCATTGCCATAGCCAGTCATTGCTGGACTACGGATATGCCATTCCTTCAAGACTTGGTTTACCAATAGGTCCGAGTCACCATAGACATCAGTCGGAGAATTCCCAGGAAAATTGCCATTTGGAGCCAATACAAGAGAGCTTCGTATTCGGCTTCGTTTTTGGAGGATTCGAAGTGAATTTGAAGCACATAGCTAAGCAGTCGCCTTTAGGAGACACCAAGACCACTCCGGCCCCGGAGCCGTGGAGCATCTTGGAGTGGTCAAAGAACATAGGCCAGTGCTTAGGGAGACTCGGTACGGGTTGCTCTTGTTGATCCACTTGGCAAGGAAATCCACCAGGGCTTGCGACATGATGGCCTTCTTGGCTTCAAACTTGATATCTAGCGGAAGGAGCTCGATAGGCCATTTCACCACTTGGCCGTGGTGTCTCTATTGTTTATGATCTCAGACAGAGGTGCATCGCTTATCTCCGTGATCGAGTGCTCTTGGAAGTATTGCGCCACCTTCTTTGCAATCAAGTAGATCCCACATACTAGCTTCTGATAGTGTGGATACCTTTACTTGGAAGGGGTCAGGACTTCAAAGATGTAGTAGACTGGTCGTTGGAGCTTGAAGGTCTTGCCTTGTTCTTCCCATTCCACAGTGAGTACCGTGCTAACAACTTGGCTCATGGTCGCGATGTATAAGAGCAGTGGCTCTTCGCTGCTCGGAGCAGCTAGCACCGGCTGGGTCGAAAGCAGGGCTTTAAGTTCCAGGAACACAGCCTGTGCTTCGCGAGTCCACTTGAACATGTCAGACTTCTTCATCACTCGGTAAAGCGATAGAGATTTTTCGCCAAGTCTTGAGATGAATCTACTTAGGGCTGCTAGACAGCCTGTGAGGTGTTGCGCGTCATTAATATGCTCTGGTTGTTTCATTCGGGTGATAGCCCTATATTCTCAGGGTTGGCATCAATCCCTAGTTCAGAAACGAGGAAGCCGGGTAACTTGCCTGTGGGTATGCCGAATGTACACTTAGCCGGGTTGAGCTTGATGCCAAAGGTGTGTAAGTTTGCGAAGGTTTTGGCGAGGTTAGTCAGCAGGTCAGAATCTTTCCTGGACTTGACTATGATATCATCCATATAGGCCTCCATGTTCCGACTAATTTATTTCCGTAAGCACTTCTAAATAATGCGCTGGAACGTGGCCCCAACATTTTTCAACCCGAATGGCATAGTGATATAGCAAAAACACCCGAATGGGGTGATGGACGCTGTTTTTATTTCATTAGGACAATACATTTGGATCTGGTGGTACCCCGAGTACGCATCTAGAAACGAAAACCGCTCACACCCGGCAGTAGAATCTACTACCTGATCTATGCGAGGGAGAGGGAAATGATCCTTCAGGCAGGCCCGATTGATGTCCTTAAAATCCATACACATTCGGAGGGAGTTATTCTTCTTCGGTACCATGATGACGTTAGCGAGCCACTCGGAGTGGTACACCTCTTGGATGAATTCAGCGGCCAAGAAACGTGCTATTTGCTCGCCAATCGCCTTGCGCTTCTCGGTGGAAGATCGCTGAAGGTGCTCCTTGACAGGCTTCATCTTCAACTCGACATTGAGTATGTGCTCGCCCAGTTCTCTGGGAACACCCGGCATGTCAGAAGGCTTCCATGCGAAGATGTCCCAGTTCTCATGGAGGAACTACACAAGCTCGCCTTCCTATTTGCTATCAAGGGTGGTGGATATATTGGTTGGGGCGGCATTTGGGTGTACTGGCTTCGTCTCCCCTGCCGACTAGAAAGCAGATTCCACGGTCAGCTTCTTGGACTTCAGCAGTTCACTTGAGTCCACTGCCTTCTTGTACTCATCCAACTCGGCCATTGCCATCTGCTCGTCGGTGATCTGAAAGCCCTTCTAGAGACACTCTTCAGCCAACTTTCGATTGCTCATGATAGTAATCACTCCTTTTGGCCCTGGCATCTTAAGCTTAAGATAAACGTAACATGGCGGGCAATGAAACGTGCGTAGGCAGGCCTACCTAGGATGGCGTGGTAAGCACTCTAGAAGTCTACCACCTCGAAAGTCAGTCGCTTCTTTTGGAAATTCTTCTCTTCGCCGAATACGACGTCGAGGGTGATCTGCCCGAGTGATTTGGCCTTCTTCTCGAGGATTACCCCATGAAACCGCAAGCCAATCGGGTAGGCAAGTGTGGGTGGCTATGGTCAAAGTTGTTACTCTTGTTGAGTCGAGACATCGAATGCCCATTGCCTCCAGGGTGTCAACGTAAATGATGTTGAGCTCGCTGCCGCCGTCCATTAGGACTTTGCGCAGTCGAACCCCTCCAACGGCCGGGTCAACCACCAAAGCCTACCGCCCAGGGGTCAGAATATGGGCTGGGTGGTCTGACGGATTAAAGGCTGTTGGAAATATGCTCTAGAGGCAATAATAAATTGCTTATTATCATATTTCCTTGTTCATGATAAAGGTTTATTATTCATGCTAGAATTGTATTGGTCGGAAACATACATACATTTGTGAATACATAAACAAACACCAAGTCCCTAGTGAGCCTCTACTGAACAAGGTCATTGATCAAAAGATGGTTAAGGTTTCCAAACCATAGACATGAGTTCTCACTTGATAACGGCATCACATCATTAGGACAATGATGTGATGGACAAGACCCATCCGTTAGCATAGCATATGATCGTTCAGTTTATTGCTATTGCTTTCTTAATGTCAAATGCATATTCCTTCGACCATGAGATCAGCAACTCCCAGATACCGGAGGAATACCTTGTGTTATATCAAACGCCGCAACGTAACTGGGTGATCATAAAGGTGCTCTATAGGTATCTCTGAAGGTGTCTGTTGAGTTGGCCTGAATCGATATTGGCATGTGTCACTCTGTATGATGGAGAGGTATCTCTGGGCCCTCTCGGTAATATAACATCACAAGAAGCTTGCAAGCAAAGTTACTAAGGAGTTAATTACAAGATGATGTATTACTGAACGAGTAAAGAGACTTGCCTGTAATGAGATTGAACTAGGTATGGAGACATCAATGATCGAATCTCGGGCAAGTAACATACCGATAGACAAAGGGAACTACATATGTTGTCATAAAGGTTCGATCGATAAAGATCTTCATAGAATATGTAGGAACCTACATCATTCTCGAACCCATAGGGTCTGCACACTTAACATTCGCTGACGATATAGTATTATGTATGTTGGTGACTGAATGTTGTTCTGAGTCCCAGATGAGCTCACAGACATGACGAGGAGCTCCGGAATGGTCCGAAGGTAAAGATTGATATGTAGGATTATATGGTTGGGCCAAGGGGTAAGGCCCACGAGGCCTTAAGACAGTACACCCTAGGCCAGACGCCATAGCCCGTGGAGTTTAGGTAAACGCCAGGAACTGTGGCGTTTGGAGTCTGAGAAGTACTCTTATTTGCATTCCAAAATGACTTTGGGGAGGCCCTCTCCCCAAGTAACGACCTCAGGGCTCAACATATAAATAGAGGAGGAGGGCTAGCCCCTAGAAGATAAGTTTTCGAGACTCATCTAGTTGGTCCTAGTTGACTAATTATATCTAGCCCTATCTACCTCTAATCCACATAATTAGAAGCCCAGTGTGGTTATAATCTCCTCCATCTAGTTCCTCCTCCGCTTTAAATCTGTTGTGCTTGGTGAAGCCCTGCAGAAATAGTTTCACCACCACCGTCATCATGTCGCCGTGCTGCCGGAACTCATCTACTACTTTGCCCCTCTTGCTGGATCAAGAAGGCAAGGACGTCATCGAGCTAAACGTGTGCTGAACATGGAGGTGCCGTTTGTTCGGTGCTTGATCGGGACGGATCCTGAAGTTGTAAGACTACATCAACCGCGTTGATAAATGCTTCCGCTTAGCGATCTACAAGGGTATGTAGATGCTCTCCCCATCTCGTAGCTGTGAATCTCCATGGATAGATCTTGTGTGTGCATAGGAATTTTTTGTTTTCCATGCAACGTTCGCCTTCAGTGGCATCATGAGCCAGGTCTATGCGTAGATGATATGCACGAGTGGAACACAAAGGAGTTGTGGGCAGTGATGTTCGTACTGCTTACCACCAACGTCTTATTTTGATTCAGCGGTATTGTGGGATGAAGTGGCCTGGACCAACCTTACATGTCCACGTACATGAGACCGGTTCCACCGACTGATGCAACTTGTTTTGAATGAGGTGGCTAGCAGGTGTCTGTTTCTCTCACTTTAGTTGAATAGAATTTGACTACGGCCGATCCTTGCAGAAGGTTAAAACAGCAAACTTGATAACCACCGTTGTGGTTTTGCGTAGGTAAGAATGGTTCTTGCTAGTTGCCCATAGCAGCCACGTAAAACTTGCAACAACAAAGTAGAGGACGTCTAACTTGTTTTTGTAGGGCATGTTGTGATGTGATATGGTCAAGATATGATGTGATATATGTTGATGTATGAGATGATCATGTTTTGTAATAAGTTCACGACTTGCATGTTGATGAGTACGACAACCGGCAGGAGCCTTAGGGTTGTCTTTATTTATTGTATGACATGCGTGTTAATCACTTAAGCGCCATGTAATTGCTTTACTTTATCGCTATGTGTTAGAAATAGTTGTAGAAGCAATAGCTGGCGAGACGACCCCGACGCAACAATGGAGATCAAGGTGTCGTGCCAGTGAGATGGAGATCATGCCGATGCTTTGGAGATGGAGATCAAAAGCACAAGATGATGATGGCTAAATCATGTCACATATTTTTGATTGCATGTGATGTTTATAATTTATGCATCTTATTTTGCTAAGAACGATGATAGCATTATAATATGATCCCTTCACTTAATTTCAAGACAAAAGTATTCTCCCCGAGTATGCACAGTTGCCAAAGTTCATCCTTTGGAAGCACCTCGCGATGATCGGGTGTAATAGACTCTACATTCACACACAACGGGTGTAAGCCAGTTTTGTACAAGGAGAATACTTGGTTTAAACTTGATGAGCCTAGCATATACAGACATGGTCTCGGAACACTGGAGACCGAAAGGTCGAACATCAGTCATATAGTAGATATGATCAACATGGAGATGTTCACCATTGATGACTACCCCATCTCACGTGAGATGATCGGACATGGGTTAGTTGATTTGGATCATGTATAACTTCGGTAACTTGAGGGATGTTAATTTAAGTGGGAGTCATTAGTAATTTGATTAATTGAACTTAATTTATCATGAACTTAGTCCTAGTAGTATTTGCAAATCTATGTTGTAGATAAATGGCCCGTGCTACTGTTCTGTTGAATTTTAATGCGTTCCTAGAGAAAGCTAAGTTCAAAGATGATGGTAGCAACTACACAGACTGGGTCCATAACATGAGGATTATCCTCATTGCTGCATAGAAGAATTATGTCCTTGATGCACCGCTAGGTGAAGGACTTTGTCGGTGTCAAAACCGGCGGATCTCGGGTAGGGGGTCCCGAACTGTGCGTCTAGGCGGATGGTAACAGGAGACAAGGGACACGATGTTTTTACCCAGGTTCGGGCCCTCTCGATGGAGGTAAAACCCTACTCCTGCTAGATTAATATTGATGATATGGGTAGTACAAGAGTAGATCTACCACGAGATCAAGGAGGCTAAACCCTAGAAGCTAGCCTATGGTATGATTGTTCTCCTGTCCTACGGACTAAAACCCTCTGGTTTATATAGACACCAGAGAGGGCTAGGGTTACACAAAGTCGGTTACAATGGTAGGAGATCTACATATCCGTATCGCCAAGCTTGCCTTTCAAGCCAAGGAAAGTCCCTTCCGGACACGGGACGAAGTCTTCAATCTTGTATCTTCATAGTCCAGGAGTTCGGCCGAAGGTATAGTCCGGCTATCCGGATACCCCCTAATCCAGGACTCCCTCAGTAGCCCCTGAACCAGGCTTCAATGACGACGAGTCCGGCGCGCAGATTGTCTTCGGCATTGCAAGGCGGGTTCCTCCTCCAAGTACTTCATAGAAGATTTTGAACACAAGGATAGTGTCTGGCTCTACAAAATAAGTTTCCACATATTGCCATAGAGAGAATAATATTTACACAAATCTAATCTGCTAACGTATTCTGTAGCGCGTCATCACACCACGGCCAAGCCTTTATTGGAATCGTTTTATTGTCCCACCTCGGCGCGTTTAGCGAGGCGGTTTCCTTGGCACGTCTTGTCGAAGCAGAGATCGTGTCCCCTTTATTTATGGGATTCTCATCAATACGGACGTGGGTAACCCAACCGGCCATTGATTACGGCGCTTGGGAGATAAGCGAGTTTTACCAGGCGGGTGGGGACGTATAGTTTTCGTCCGCCCATATAAGGGGATAAGGATCCACCTTTTCACCTACGCCTTCTTCCTCCTTTGCCTATCCATTTCCGCGCACTCAAGCTCCAGCGCCCAAGTCCGCACACCCCACCTCAACCTTCTCCAGCCATGTCCGGAGCGGGAGGCAAGTGGATGGTCTCCTCCATTACGGAGGGACACATCAAAAAACTGAGGAAGGCCGGATACTTGTCCAACGACATCGCGCACCGGCTTCCCGAAGAGGGGCAGCTCGTCCCCACCCCTAGGCCCCATGAGAGGGTGGTGTTCCTCCCTCATTTCCTCCGCGGACTGGGCTTCCCTCTCCACCCATTTGTCCGGGGGCTCATGCTCTACTATGGCCTAGATTTCCATGATTTGGCCCCAAACTTCGTCCTCAACATCTCGGCGTTTATCGTCGTGTGCGAGGCTTTCCTCTGCATCCGCCCCCATTTCGGCCTATGACTCAAGACTTTCAATGTCAAGCCAAAGGTGGTGCGCGGCAACCAGGCGGAATGCGGAGGCGCCATGGTGGGCAAGATGCCCAACGTCCTATGGCTTGAGGGCTCCTTCGTGGAGACCCTGAAGGGGTGGCAATCGAGGTGGTTCTACATCACCGAGCCGCGTGACCCTGAATGGGTCGCAGCCCCCGAGTTCCGATCCGGACCCCCTACGTGGCTCACGTCCTGGAAAGAGACGGGCCTGTCATGGGGCAACAAAGGAGAGGTGACTAGACTGCAAACATGCATCCAAACCCTGGTGAACAAGAAGCTCAAACTTGTCAACGTAGTCCAGGTTATGCTCATCCGCCGGATCCTCCCGTGTCAACAATGGGCTTTCAACTTGTGGGAGTTCGACCCGGCGCAGCACCGAACTCTAAGCAGGCTCTTCGACACGACGTACGAAGATGCCTGGAAGGCGCCATTCAAGGGCGTCGAGGCTCCCACATCTGCTACCGAGGATCGCGGATTCAGCATGCAGCGTCACGCTAGTGCGGTAAGCTATTTTTACCTTTTACAGGGTATTAGTTTTTCATAGTTTGACTCTATGCGGGATCTAAGCTCTCTTACCTTTGACAGGATTGGCAGGCGAAGTCCGGACAGATCAACTGTCCGTCTCCTTTGCCCGAAGACCCAGCAAATGCTCGCTTGGCGAAGCTGCTGGTTCTGGCACCCGATGTGGTGCCGGAGAAGAAGGCCACGGGGACTCGAAGGAGTGCCCGGCGTGTGATGGTGTCGCATTCGTCGTTCGACGACTCCGAGACGCAATCCTCCCGTGAAGACGAGGAGGAGGAAGAAGAGACCTCTCCCCCTCCAGCGGGGGAAGGAAAGAAAAGGAAGTCCGCCCCAACTGGGGAGGCCGAAGGGTCCAAGAGGGGGAAAACCCTTCCTCCGGACTACTCCACCAACGCCGATGACGGCGAAGAGGTGTGGCCGCTCAGGGCCAAGCCCCTGGCGAAATCGTAAGTATCCGGATACTAGAGTGATTCATAGTATTCCTTCATTGCACAGTTGTTCCTTACGTCGAACATGACTATGCAGTCCGCCCGAGGCCGGGCTCGACGAGTCGTCGAGCGGCTCCCTGGATTCGTTGGACGTGAATTCACTTCCGTCCGCTACCTCCCACCGCCCTACGGACGACGCCGAAGTGTTGTCCCAGGAGGTTCCAAGCCAGGAGGAGGTGGTCCTGGAGGGGCCGCAAGGCGACCTTCCGGACTCCAGGCGCCAAGGGGATAGAACCCCTAAGGGATCCAAGTCCGGCCCTAGGCCGGACACCGCTCCGAAACCTTCAAAGGTTCCAGAGTACGGCAGGCGACCTCCTTCAAGAGGAGCAAGCCTAATGAGCCGGTGGCCCCCGTCCAACCGGAGGCGCCGGACAATCTACTGGAGGTGCTTAACGGCGCCTCCATCGACGAGGAGCACCGTACTGTGATGAGTACGGTGATCCAGAAGGTTCAGTCCGCCAAGAGCGGACTGACTGAAGCGTGTGCCAGCCTTCTAACAGGCTTTGAGGTAAGTAAAAGATATGTAAAAATATTACCACATAGACAGTAGCCCCTGATGCTCTGTTCGACGTTTGGAAAGAAAAGCCGAATAGAGGATCTAATAATATTCGCAGGAGTCTAACATAATTAAGTCAATATGCATATGCAGGCTTCGCTGCTGGCGTCCGCCGCACTGACTGCGGAGGTGGACACGCTGAAGCAGAACCTCGAGCAGTCCGAGCAGGAGCTCGGGCTTGCCAAGAAGCAGCTCGAGGACAAGGAAGGTAAGCAATACCTTATTTAAATATATAAAAGGTGCAATTGCAAAAAGTGACAGGATTAACGTGGCTATTGTAGGGGCCACAACGGAGGTGGCAACACTTAAGCAAGCGTTGTCCGAGGCCGAGGAGAGGGCGGCCACGGAGCGCACCGAGCGGGAGAAATATGAGGCACAGGTTGGTGAGGTGCGGCAAGAGCTCCAGGCTCTCATGAAAAAACATGAGAGTTTGGAGCTTGACTCAAAGACGCGAGAGTCCGAGCTCGCGGCGGCCATTGAGAATGCCAAGTCTACTAAGGCCGAAGCCCAGAAGGCCCTACAGGAGGTTGAGGCGATGAAAAAGATAGCGGCGGGTAAGGCTTTCTTTATGCAAAGCAAGCATGTGAAAGTGAATTACTTGTTACTTACCCGAATCCGGAGATCTCCAGGAGCGTTCAGATTTGCCCCGCAGCGTGTGCGATGCTGCCGCATTCTACCAAGCCGAGGAGGGCATCTCGATAGAGAAGGTGTTCTGGTCTCAGTATGCTGAGGCCGGACTCCATGTGCCCTTGAGCGGCCAGCTGAAGCAACTGGTCGAGCTCCACAAGGTGGCCGAACAGGCCATGAAGGGCCTCATAGTTCGGCTGTGGCCTCGAGAGGCTCTGCCTGGGAGCTACTTCGGGCTGGTGCGGCGGCTGGTGGAGGCCTGTCCAAGGCTCGAAGTCATCAAGCGCTCCGTCTGCATCGAAGGTGCCCGTAGGGCGCTTGCCCGTGCTAAGGTGCACTGGGGCAAGCTGGATGCGGAGAAGCTTGTGAAGGACGGGTCGCCGCCGGGCAAGGAGCATCGCCACCCCGAGATGTATTATAAGGGCATCTTGAAGGGCGCCCACCTTATGGCAGACGAATGCTCGAAAGATGTAATTTTTGAGTAAAACTTGTTTATTTTGTCCTGTGCGCTGAAAACTTGTTCATGTGCGCTAAGCAATGCTTTATGAATTTAAAATATTACCTTCTGTGCGGCCGTTTATCAAACTTGAGAGATGGCGAGTCGTCGGCTTCTGCCCCCATGCCACGAGTGCTGGGGTGTTCGGGATAAACATGAGCGCTCTTTTCCCCATTCTTGGGTCCTTCGAGGGAGGCGCTCAACACAACGAACAAGGCAATCGGACTATAATGCTTGAACATTCCCACTTAGCCATAGAATTCTATAATTTTAAATTTCGGCGAAGCCCCTAGTGTTCGGAAGACCGTGTTCGGGGCGCTATCCATGCCTAGGCCGGACAAAGCCGACTCCTCGCTCTAAGCGACATAAGTCTTTAGGGACTCGAAAACCTCTTGAACAGCGACCAGCTCCCGCCTCATCATGACGGTCAGTTTTAGCTTTCTCTACTGAGGTGCTTAGCCCAGCTCAACTGGGGCACAATCACAGTAGTTCCCCTAGCGCTACCTTAGCCGATATAGCAGAACGTAAGGTACCAAAACATAGGAGTCGGGCAAACCCAACTATTGACCCAAGACATGATTCGTAGCCGATGCATATAATGCTATAAGTTCAGGGTGTCGCACTTGTGAAAGTGTTCCGACTTTTCACACCGTGTTGTGGGGTACTTAAGCCCCTGGCGTATTGGCCGTACCAAAATGTACGGATGCAACATGTCATTAATGAACATATATTTGTAAAAAAAGGTAATGCAATAATAGACAAAATCTATGCATTGTTTATTTGAAAAAGCTGCGATCAAAGCAGAACGATACAAATAGTGCGATAAGCAAAAGGTGGGACTATTTAACATGTCCTTTCCAGGGGCGGGCTGTGGAATGGTATGCAAAACAGGTATACTACTCGTTATAGAGACCACCTGAGAGTTCCATAGTGCGGCGTAGCTTTCTGCTTCCCTGGTTCTTGCATCGTTTGTGCGGCAATTGTACTGCCGGTTAGGCCTTTCGAAGAATGGAGTCCTGAAAGTAAGAGAAAATTAAGAAACCGGGAGCCCCTAGTGCGGTTAAAGCCGTGGTTTGGGCGTGCTGTGATGGTGCCCCTCCCCGTGTGCCCATGGTATTTCCAGAGCATAGTTATGTACGCGCAGCACTGGTTTCGCAAGTTCGTGAGGGCTGGAGTTGGGGCCGCATTGCTACACCTGCTCAGAACGTGCCAGGCGGTCTTGTTGTAGGTTACTCCAGGCGCGCTTGACGGTGTCCAGTCGTTTAATGGCCGGACTGGAGAATTGCCTTGAGAGGCTGCTTTGTACTTCTGCTGCGAGAGCCGCCGTATGCTCCTTTGTTCGGAGAGAGCGTTCGGTGTTTCCATTGACCGTAATGACTCCTCGAGGGCCTGGCATCTTGAGCTTAAGGTATGCGTAATGCAGTACCGCATTGAACTTGGCAAATGCGGTTCGCCCGAGCAGTGCGTGATAGCCACTGCGGAACGGGACTATGTCGAAGATTAACTCCTCGGTTCAGAAATTATCCGGAGATCCGAAGACCACTTCAAGTGTGACTGAGCCTATACAGTTGGCCTCTACACCTGGTATGACCCCTTTAAAGGTCGTTTTAGTGGGTTTAATCCTTGAGGGATCGATGCCCATTTTCCGCACTGTGTCCTGATAAAGCAAGTTCAGGCTGCTGCCACCGTCCATAAGGACTCTAGTGAGGTGAAATCCGTCAACAATTGGGTCTAGAACCAATGCGGCGAATCCGCCATGACGGATGCTAGTGGGGTGGTGCCTTCGATCAAAAGTGATCGGGCAGGAGGACCATGGGTTGAACTTCGGGGCGACTAGCGCCATCGCGTATACGTCCCTTAACGCACGCTTCCGCTCCCTCTTAGGGATGTGGTTGCATATATCATGTTCACCGTCCGCACTTGTGGGGGAATCCCTTCTGTCCACTACTGTTCGGCGGTCGGGGCTCCTCCTCATCATCGCTACTTAGCCCCTGGTCTCTGTTTTTGGCATTTAATTTGCCGGCCTGCTTGAACACCCAACAATCCCTGTTGGTGTGATTGGCTGGCTTTTCGGGGGTGCCATGTATCTGGCACGAGCGGTCAAGTATTCGGTCCAAACTAGACGGGCCAGGATTATTTCTCTTGAATGGCTTTTTCCGCTGACCGGGTTTAGAGCCTCTAAATCCGGCATTAACTACCGTATCTTCAGCATTGTCGCCGTTAATGCGGCGCTTATGCTTGTTGCGACGCGACCTGGCACTGTTGTCCTTGGTATCCGAATTACCAGGGCTCTTGGTTATGTTATTGCTATGTATGAGCCAGCCAGCTGTCTTCTCCCGCGCAAAAGCGGGTCATGAGTGTTGTGAGGGCTACCATAGATTTCGGCTTTTCCTGTCCAAGGTACCGGGCAAGCCACTCGTCACGGATATTATGCTTGAAGGCCGCTAGGGCCTCTGCGTCCGGACAGTCGACGATTTGATTTTTCTTGGTTAGGAACCGTGTCCACAATTGCCTGGCCGATTCCTCTGGCTGCTGAATTATGTGGCTTAGGTCATCGGCATCTGGTGGTCGCACATAAGTGCCCTGGAAATTGTCGAGGAATGCGGCTTCCAGGTCCTCCCAACAACCAATTGATTCTGCTGGCAAGCTGTTAAGCCAATGCCGAGCTGGTCCTTTAAGCTTGAGTGGGAGGTATTTGATGGCGTGTAGGTCATCACCGCGGGCCATGTGGATATGGAGGAGATAATCCTCGATCCATACCGCAGGATCTGTTGTGCCATCGTATGATTTGATGTTTACGGGTTTGAAACCCTCTGGGATTTGATGATCCATTACTTCATCTGTGAAGCATAGTTGGTGTGTGGCACCTCTGCATCGGGCTATATCACGATGTAGCTCAAACGAGCTTTGTCTATTGTGTTCGGCCCTGCCAGATTTACTGTATCCGGCGTGACGATTACCGTCTCGTGTCGTGGGGTGCCCACGCGATCCATAGATCGACCTTGTTTGCTTTGCCTTGTCCTCCAATATATCTCGCAGGTCTAGCGCATTTCCCCGTGCCTTGGTATTTTTAAAGCGGCGCCGGGGTGCGGCTTGAGTGGAGGGCCGATAGGCCTCTCTGTCACGGCCACGAGGTGGCCTGTCGGCCGCATCATGCGCTTGTGATGTAGGTGCTTCCTCCTCTGATCGGGGTAGCAACCTGTGCTTTGGGTAGCTCTTGGAGGGGCGTTCGAGTTCCAACTCTTCGGTCGCAAGGACTTCCGTCCATTTGTCGGCTAGCAAGTCTTGATCAGCTTTAAGCTGCTACTGTTTTTTTTCTTGAGGCTGCTTGCCGTGGCCATAAGCCTGCGCTTGAAGCGCTCTTGTTCGACGGGATCCTCAGGCATGACAAATTCGTCGTTGTCGAGGCTTGCTTCGTCTTTGGAGGGAGGCATGTAATTATCGTCCTCGACCTCTCTGTCTGTCGCTCTCTCATTAGGGCTGGCTTCTCCATCCTCCTGTGATGAATCTTGTTGGAGGGGGTTTTCTCCGGCACAGTACGGAGTGTTATTATCTCCTGTGCCGGAATCACCGTTTTTTCTTTGGCGGGATTTAGAGCGGCGACGCTGACGCCGGCGCTTAGGCTGTTTTTTGGAGGGGTCGTCCTCCGCTTTTCCATCGCCATCGCCTTCTTTTGGGGTATCCACCATGTATATTTCATATGATGATGTGGCTTTCCAGTGCCCTATAGGCGCTGGTTCCTGATCGTCTCCTGCATCGGCGTCCATACCATCGATGTCTTTGGAGTCGAAGTCGAGCATTTTGGTTAAATCGTTGAAAGTGGCTACAAAGTGGGTGGTGGGTGGGCATTGAATTTCCTCATCATCCGCATCTCAACCTTGCTGGCCGTAGTCCGGCCAGGGCTCTCCTGATAAAGAGAGAGACTTTAGTGAATTCAGGATATCGCAGAAGGGCGAGTGCTAAAAGATGTCCGCGGCGGTGAACTCCATAATCGGCGCCAATCGGATTCGATCGGCAGGGGCGCGGGGGGCTCGGAGTCCGGAAAGGAGTCCGGCACCTGGGAGTCACGGGCTCCGCAGAGGACAAAGCTGGTGTTCGGCTCGATCGCCGTAGAGATTTCAGCTTCCGAGGCGGCGGCCAGCCACCAGTCCTCGATCGGCACAATCGGCTCCGAACTAAGGGTCAGAGCTGATGCGGGCGCGGCCTCCAGGACACTGTTCGGCGGCAGAGCTAAATCATGCCCTTCGTGACAGCGCGTGCTCGGCTGTGGCTCGAATCCGTCGAAGATCAAGTCCCCGCGGATGTCAGCCGTGTAGTTCACACTTCCAAATCTGACCTGATGGCCAGGGGTGTAGCTTTCAATCTGCTCTAGATGGCCAGACGAATTGGCCCGCAGTGCAAAGCTGCCGAATATGAAGATCTGCCCGGGGAGAGAAGTCTCACCCTGGACCGCATCGCTGTTGATGATCGGAGGAGCCATCGGGCCTAAAAGTGACGACATGGAGGAACTCTCAATGAAAGCACCAATGTCGGTGTCAAAACCGGCGGATCTCGGGTAGGGGGTCCCGAACTGTGCGTCTAGGCGGATGGTAACAGGAGACAAGGGACATGATGTTTTTACCCAGGTTCAGGCCCTCTTGATGGAGGTAAAACCCTACTCCTGCTTGATTAATATTGATGATATGGGTAGTACAACAGTAGATCTACCATGAGATCAAGGAGGCTAAACCCTAGAAGCTAGCCTATGGTATGATTGTTCTCCTGTCCTACGGACTAAAACCCTCCGGTTTATATAGACACTGGAGAGGGCTAGGGTTACACAAAGTCGGTTACAATAGTAGGGGATCTACATATCCGTATCGCCAAGCTTGCCTTCCACGCCAAGGAAAGTCCCTTCCGGACACGGGACGAAGTCTTCAATCTTGTATCTTCATAGTCCAGGAGTCCGGCCGAAGGTATAGTCCGGCTATCCGGATACCCCCTAATCCAGGACTCCCTCAGACTTGAAGCAGGAGCTAATGCAGACGTTATGAACGCTTGGTAGGCTCGATCTGATGACTACTCAATAGTTCAGTGTGCCGTGCTTTACGGCTTGGAACCGGGACTTCAAAAGCGTTTTGAACGCCACAGAGCATATGAGATGTTCCAAGAGCTGGAATTGATATTTCAAGCTAATGCCCGGGTTGAGAGATATGAAGTCTCCAACAAGTTCTTCGGCTGTAAGATGGAGTTGAACAGTTCTGTTAGTGAACACATACTCGGAATGTATGGGTACCACAACCAATTGACTTAGCTACGAATTGATCTTCCAGATGAGCGTGTTATTGATAGATTTCTTCAATCACTGCCACCAAGCTACAAAGGCTTTGTGATTAACTATAATATGCAAGGAATGATGAAAATGATTTTCGAGCTCTTCGCAATGCTAAAATCAGCGGAGTTAGAAGTCAAGAAAGAGCATCAAGTGAAAGGGCAAGGGAAAGAAAGGGAACTTCAAGAAGAATGACAAGGAAGTTGTTGCTCCCGTGAAGAAGCCCAAAGTTGGACCCAAGCATGAGACTGAGTGCTTCTACTGCAAGAGTAATGGTCACTGGAAGCGAACTGCCCCAAATACTTGATGGATAAGAAGGATGGAAAAGTGAACAAAGGTATATTTGGTATACATGTTATTGATGTGTTCCATGCTAATTATTGTAGTAGCACGTGGGTATTTGATACTGGTTTGGTTTCTTATATTTGTAACTCGAAACAGGAGCTGCAGAATAAACGAAGATTGGGTAAGGACGAGGTGACGATGAGCGTCGAAAATTGTTCCAAGGTTGATGTGATCGCCGTTGGCACGCTACCTCTACATCTACCTTCAGGATTAGTTTTAGACTTCAATAATTGTTCTTCGTGCCAGCGTTGAGCATGGACATTATATCTGGATCTTTTTTATTGTGAGACGGTTATTCATTTAAGTCAGAGAATAATGGTTGTTCTATTTACATGAATAACATCTTTTATGGTCATGCACCCTTAGTGAATGGTCTATTCTTGTTGAATCTCGATTATAGTGATACACATATTCATAATATTGATGCCAAAAGATGCAAAGTTGATAATGATAGTGCAACATACTTGTGGCACTGCCGTTTAGGTCATATTGACGTAAAGCGCATGAAGAAACTTCATGCGAATGGACTTTTGGAATCACTTGATTATGAATCATTTGATACTTGCGAACCATGCCTCATGGGCAAGAACACTAAAACTCCGTTCTCCTGAACAATGGACCGAGCTAATGACTTATTGGAAATAATACATACCGAAGTTTGTGGTCCGATGAGTGTTGAAGCACGCGGCGGGTATCGTTATTTTCTAACCTTCACAGATGGTTTGAGTAGGTATGGGTATATCTACACCATGAAACATAAGTCTGGAACGTTTGAAAAGTTCTAAGAATTTCAGAATGAAGTGGAGAATCATCGTAACAAGAAAATAAAGTTTCTATGATCTGATTGCAGAGGCGAATATTTGAGTTACAAGTTTGGCCTTCATTTAAAACAATGTGGAATTGTTTCACAACTCACGCCACCAGGAACACCACAGCGTAATGGTGTGTCCGAACATTGTAACCGTACTTTATTACATATGGTGCGTTCTATGATGTCTCTTACCGATTTACCACTATAGTTTTGGGGTTATGCATGAGAGATAGCCGCATTCACGTTAAGTAGGGCACCGTCTAAATCTGTCTAGACGACACCGTATGAACTATGGTTTGGCAAGAAACCTAAGCTATCATTTCTTAAAGTTTGGGGATGCGACACTTATGTCAAAAGGCTTTAGCCTGATAAGCTCAAACCCAAAGCGCAGAAGTGCGTCTTCATAGGATACCCAAAAGAACCTATTGGGTATACCTTATACCATAGATCCGAAGGCAAAAATCTTTGTTGCTAAGAATGGATCCTTTCTAGAGAAGGAGTTTCTCTCGAAAGAAGTGAGTGGGAGGAAAGTAGAACTTGATGAGGTAATTGTACCTTCTCTCGAATTGGGAAGTAGCAAATCAGGGAAAGTAGTTTCCGTGATACCTACACCAACTAGAGAAGAAGTTAATGATGATTATCATGAAACTTTAGATCAAGTTACTACTGAACCTCGTAGATTGACCAGAACACGTACTGTACCAGAGTGGTATGGTAAACTTGTCTTGGAAATTATGTTGTTAGATAACGGGAACCTACGAACTATGAAGAAGCTATGATGAGCCCAGATTCCGAAAAATGGCTTGAAGCCATGAAATTTGAGATAGGATCCATGGATGAAAACAAAGTGTGGACTTTGGTGGACTTGCCTGATGATCGGCAAGCCATTGAAAACAAATGAATCTTCAAGAGGAAGACAGATGTTGATGGTAATATTACTGTCTACAAAGCTCGACTTGTCGCAAAAGATTTTCGACAAGTTCAAGGGGTTGACTACAATGAGACTTGCTCACCTGTAGCGATGCTTAAATCTGTCCGAATCATGTTAGCAATCGCCATATTTATAATTATGAAATCTGGCAAATGGACGTCAAAACTGCATTCCTTAACGCGTTTCTTATAGAAGAGTTGTATATGATGCAACCAGAAGGTTTTGTCAATCCTAAAGGTGCTAACAAAGTGTGCAAGCTCCAACGATCCATCTATGGATTGGTGCAAGCATCTCGGAGTTGGAATATACGCTTTGATGATGTGATCAAAGCATATGGTTTTATACAGACTTACAGAGAAGCCTGTATTTACGAGAAAGTGAGTGGGAGCTCTGTAGCATTTCTGATATGATATGTAGATGACATATTGCTGATTGGAAATGATATAGAATTTCTGGATAGCATAAAAGGATATTTGAATAATAATTTTTCAATGAAAGACCTCGGTGAAGCTGCTTATATATTACGCATCAAGATCTATAGGGATAGATCAAAACGCTTAATAGACTTTCACAAAGCACATACCTTGACAAAGTTCTGAAGAAGTTCAAAATAGACCATTCAAAGAAAGGGTTCTTGTCTGTGTTGTAAGGTGTGAAAATGAGTCAGACTCAAAGTCCGACCACGACAGAAGATAGACAGAGGATAAAAGTCATTCCCTATGCCTCAGCCATAGGTTGTACAATGTATGCCACGTTGTGTACCAGACCTGATGTGTGCCTTGCCATAAGTTTGGCAGGGTGGTACCAAAGTAATCCAGGAGTGGATCACTAGACAACGGTCAAGAATATCCTGAAGTACCTGAAAAGGACCAAGGATATGTTTCACGTTTATGGAGGTGACAAAGATCTCGTCGTAAAGGGTTACGTGATGCTAGCTTCAAAACAGATCCGGATGACTCTAAGTCACAAACCGGACACGTATTTATATTGAATGTTGGAGCTGTCAGTTTGTGCAGTTCTAAGCAGAGCATCGTGGCGGGATATACATGTGAAGCGAATACATAGCTGCTTCGGTTATGGAGGTGATAAAGAGTTTGTCATAAAGGGTTACATCGATGCAACCTTTGACACCGATCTGGATAACTAGAAGTCTAAATGCGGATACGTATTGAATGTGGGTGCAATAGCTAAAGTAGCTCCATGTAGAGCATTGTAGACATAGATATTTGCAAAATATGCATGGATCTGAATGTTGCAGACCCGTTGACTAAAAACCTCTTTCATAAGCAAAACATGATCACACCTTAGAACTCATTGGGTGTTAGTCACATGGTGATGTGAACTAAATTATTGACTCTAGAGCAAGTGGGAGACTGTTGGAAATATGCCCAGAGGCAATAATAAATTGGTTATTATAATATTTCCTTGTTCATGATAAAGGTTTATTATTCAGGCTAGAATTGTATTGATTGGAAACTCAAATACATGTGTGAATACATAAACAAATAACATGTCCCTAGTAAGCCTTTAGTGAACTAGCTCGTTGATCAAAAGATGGTTACGGTTTGCTAACCATAGAGATGAGTTGTCACTTGATAACGGAATCACATCAGTAGGAGAATGATGTGATGGACAAGATCCATCTGTTAGCATAGCATATGATCGTTTAGTTTATTGCTACTGCTTTCTTAATGTCAAATGCATATTCCTTCGACCATGAGATCATGCAACTCCCGGATAACAGAGGAATACCTTGTGTGCTATCAAATATCACAATGTAACTAGGCAATCATAAATGTGCTCTACAGGTATCTCTGAAGGTGTCTGTTCAGTTGGCGTGAATCGAGATTGGGATTTGTCACTCCGTATGATGGAGAGATATCTCTGGGCCCTCTCCGTAATACAACATCACAAGAATCTTGCAAGCAAAGTAACTAAGGAGTCAGTTAAATGATGATGTATTATGAACGAGTAAAGAGACTTGGCACTGACGAGATTGAACTAGGTATGGAGATACCGACGATCGAATCTCGGGCAAGTAACATACCGACAGACAAAGGGAACTACGTATGTTGTCATAAAGGTTCGACCGATAAATATCTTCGTAGAATATGTAGGAACCAATATGGGCATCCAGGTCCTGCTATTGGTTATTGACCGGAGAAGACTCTCGGTCATGTCTACATCATTCTCGAACCCGTAGGGTCCGCACGCTTCACGTTTGTTGATGATATTGTATTATATGAGTTATGTATGTTGGTGACAAAATGTCATTCAGAGTCCCGGATGAGATCACGGACATGGTGAGGAGCTCCGGAATGGTCTGGAGGTAAATATTGATATATAGGATGATATGGTTGGGCCAAGGGGTAAGGCCCACGAGGACTTAAGACAGTACACAAAGGTGGTTTTCGGAGGGCAGCGTCTAGACGCCAAGGGTCCTAGCGTCTACCCCCTGGGCCAGACACCCTAGCCCGTGGCGTTTAGATAAATGCTAGGAACCGTGGCGTTTGGCCCCGGAGTCCGAGAAGGACTCTTCTTTGCGTTCCAAAATGACTTTGGGGAGGCCCTCTCCCCAAGTAACGACCCCAGGGCTCAACATATAAATAGAGGAGCAGGGCTAGCCCCTAGAACACAAGTTTTGAACCTCCTCTGGTTGGTCCTAGTTGACTAGTTAAAGCTAGCCCTAGCTACCTCTAATCCTCATAATTAGAAGCCCACTGTGGTTCTAATCTCCTCCCTCTAGTTCGTTCTCCGCTCTAAATCCATTGTGCTTGGCGAAGCCCTGCGGAAATAGTTTCACCACCACCGTCACAATGTCGTCATGCTGCCGGAACTCATCTACTACTTTGCCCCTCTTGCTGGATCAAGAAGGAGAGGACGTCATCGAGTTGAACGTGTGCTGAACGCGGAGGTGTCGTACGTTCGATACTTGATCGGGACGGGTCGTGATGGTGTACGACTACATCAACCGCGTTGATAAACGCTTCCGCTTAGCGATCTACAAGGGTATGTAGATGCTCTCCCCCTCTCATAGCTATGCATCTCCATGGATAGATCTTGCATGTGCATAGAAATTTTTTGTTTTCCATGCAACGTTCCCCTACAAAGGTCGTTGGCGTCTGGGCCCAGCCAAGGTACTTGGGGGCAGTCGAAACCGCCATGTTGACCTCTCAGTTGATAAACTTGAGGCGACTCTTGCTTTCGACGTCGGCGAAGATCATCAAGACTTTCTCGACACTGGGGTACCCAGAAGTACCCTTGCCCCCATCGTCATCTTTGTCTTCATCCTTGTCTCCAGAGGAATCTTGCTACATCTCCTGCTTGAGGAGTCAGCATTCCCAAGTGGTATGTTTGGGAAATTAAATTACCCTCCTCCTCTTTCTTCGTATGGATCTGGCAAGGTTGATCAAGGATGTCACTTTTCATGGTGACTTGCTTGTTCCCCTTCCGGTCTTTCTTTTGCTTTTGAGAGCCTTCGCTTTTGCCTTGGCTGGCCAGTGCCACGGCCTCAGCACTCCCTCTAGCTTCAGCCTTCCGCTTGTGCTTCTTGCCCTTGTTGTTCTCCGACTGATGAGCATCACATGTTCGGCTCTTACCGCTTCTCAGTCGGTCTTCCTCTTCACCGTTGGCTCATTGATTGGCTATCTCCATAGTCCGACTGAGAGTCATGGTCTTAGTCTGGCCGAACTTCATGTTTAGCTCACGGTATCTGACTTCGGCTTTGAAGGCGGAGATCGCCTGGTGCTCAGTGATGTTCTCCACCGTATTGTGCAAGGTGGTCCACCGTATTGTGCAAGTCTCGTTCTGCCTCTGTACGCAATGTTGTAACTCGGCCATACCACC
The DNA here is from genome assembly GCA_032464435.1 of Aegilops umbellulata. Classification (NCBI taxonomy): domain Eukaryota; kingdom Viridiplantae; phylum Streptophyta; class Magnoliopsida; order Poales; family Poaceae; genus Aegilops; species Aegilops umbellulata. The sequence goes on from CP136054.1 coordinate 129,000,224, forward strand.
TAGTATCTTGTAAGTGCCTTCAAAAGTTTTAACGAACACTCTCGCCAAATCGTCCCAACAGAATATGCTGCCCGACGGGAGCTGTGTCAGCCAAGCCCGAGCGGAGCCCTTGAGCATTAACGATAGGTGCTTCATGGCCACATTGTTGTTGCCCCGCTGATTTGGACCGCCACTCGGTAATCTTCCAGCCCGATCTCTGGCTTGGACTCGCCGGCGAACTTGCTGATCCCAATAGCCAACCTAAAGTTGCTGGGAATCTCTGCTGCCCGTATATAACGGCTGAAACACTAGGGACCTTATGGTACAGAACCACTCAGAACATTGGGATCATGGCCTTCTTGCAAGGCCCGGCCCGTGTCGACCAGGTCTCACGTTGAACTGCGGGTCTCGAGTGTCCTTAGTGTGACGAGTGGGACTTGGCCTACGATCACCACCGTGTGTCCGTCTGTCATCTCAGGGCTGGCGCCCGTACGTGCCATCTTGCGGTGGAGGCATCCGGGCGCGATCTTAGTCGTCGTGACGCCGGGGTGACAGAACTCGATCGCGCCTCCGATCTTCGTAGTGATCTCTTAAGGAGGATGTGGCTCGGCGCCTGCTGGAGCCAAGCGGACTATGAGCCGACTGAACGTTCTCTGTGCTCACTGATGCACTGTGGATATGGTCTCTAGACTGGGACGCCGCCGCATTTTGTGACAGCGCCGTCTTCAGGAGCGCCTGGATCTGCGGAATTCCCTCTCCAGCTGCTGAGTCGGAGGGCTAGATGGAATCCCCGATCCGAGTGGCATCCACCAGATTTTGTAGCGGAGTACCGAGGGCTTGATACTTATGAGGCTGGTCACTCGAGTAGAACCGGCTCTTATGCCGACTAGAACTGGGTTGACGACGCTCGCGGTCGCCCATCTCCCTCTGAAGTTGTTCGAGGCGATCGCGCTCGGCCAGGGTGGCTGATGTCACTTGAAGCTACGTCGGTATTTCCCCGAAGAGAAAGGAATGATGCAGCACAACGGCGGTAGGTATTTCCCTCAGATATGAAACCAATATTATCGAAACAGTAGGAGAACCAACCAACACAACATAAACAGCCCCTGCACACAGATAACAAATCCTCGCAACCCGACGTGTTAAAGGGGTTGTCAATCTGTCGGTGTACTAAAGTAGGGGTACCTTAGTACCCCGAACTTGTGCACGGGCAGTCGTAGCACCCCGCGGCAAGGCTTGCCAGGTGATCGCCAAAACTCTCCATGGTCCCTTCTCGGGCCATCCTAGAACAAAGTATTTGAGCCAAGGCCCCGGCAGGAGGAGCTTGCCGGGAAGGTCACCCGAAGAGAGCAAGGCCCCGGCAAGAGGAGCTTGCCGGGACGACCGCTCGAAGCACAAGGCCCCGGCAAGAGGAGCTTGCCGGGAAGGCCGACCGAGGCACGACAAGAGACTTGCTGCGACGCGCCACGCGCCCCGGCAAGGAACGGTGAGAGACAAGCTCCCGGGCGCGACAAGGCATCAACCGCGGCAAGGCGCTTGCCGCGGCAAGTCACCACCCTGCGCCTGCGTTCCACCTCATCCACCCACGCGTCGCTCTAGGGCCATTCCAGGCGTACGTGGCGAGAGGCTGCGCGGCCAAGGGCATGCGGTGGCGAAGCAACGCTGACAGGGTAGCCGTCGTGGCAAACGGTGGCGGCCCTGACGGTCCCTTTTCTGCACTGTTTGGGCGACCTAGACGGGCATTTAATGCCCTTGTCCCCTGCCGTCAGAGTTAGGTATGATAGCACTGTGCAAACAGTTGTACCCAACACAGCGTTTTCCAGTTTTGCCCCTGCCTACGTTGCCACCTGTGGGTAACCCCTTGCACATATAAAAGGAGGCCCCATGCGCAACGAGGAGGGGGGAAGGCCACTCACGCTCGGTCTGATCAGTTGCCTGAGTGTACTGTAGCACTCAGCGCTCCCGAAACAAGAACACAATACAAACCACAAAGCAGCAGTAGGGTTTTACGCATCCGTGCGGCCCGAAGCTGGGTAAACCCCTTTGTGTGCATCGCCTCGATCCGCTCTTCGCGCGACCTCCGCCCCCCGCCGAACCAAGAAAGGGGCTCGGTCCCCATAGGTGTTCGAGGAGGCAGATTTCCCCCGACATCTTTGGCGCGCCAGGTAGGGGGCGTCGAGGTTGTGTGAACCTGATCCGGCGTTTGCACAGGCTAGATCTCCATCATCTTCATCGACATGCCACCGAAGAAGAAGGCTCCAGAGGTGGCTGGTCCGTCCGCGTCGAACCCTCCGCCCCTGGAGCAAACGGGTGATGGGGACGGCACCGGCGGCGGAACGGGCGTCGGCGGGCCAGCTCATGGTGCCACGGCGTCCGAACATGCACCGCGCCCCTCTCAGGAGGCACGGGACCAGCAGCGTCTCGGCACTCACGGTACCATACGCTCGCTGGAGACAGATCGAGCTGGCGGATCCCAGGGTGCTCAAGGCCAGCATACACACCAATGTGCTGGCGCGAGCGTGGCGCGACTGCCTGGACCGGGTGCTGCTCCTTCTAACGTAGTTAGAAGTTCGAGCACATCCCGCTCCACGCGCTGTTCGCCACCACTGCCCGCCACTCCAGCAGAAGCTCTAGCACAAGCTCAACTGCTCCTAGACTACCCTCCAACGGCGGACAAGCTCGACGACTGGAGGGCTACGATACAGAGCCTCATCGGTTTCGCTAATGGCGACACCCCGCGGCAGCACAGTGCGTCGCAGCCGTGGCAGGTCGGCCAGGCGAGGACCGATGGCGCCAAGACCGGTGGGGGTGCGACCACCGTGCATTCCCCGCCCCAAAGGCCAAGATCGCCGACTCGCCGGAACCATCACGACAACGACTCCACCGCGTCGTCAAATCCGCGAACTCGTCGCGATCAACGCCAAGTTCTTCACGAACGGAAGCAAGAAGACGCTCGTACTCGCATCGAGCGTCGAAGAGAAGCGCGGCGTCAATCAGACCAGCGCGCTGAGCCCTCTGTCGACATGCATGCGCCGGGGGAACTGGGCGACCTGCCGTACGCAGTGGGCTGCCCTGCGTTCACCCGTGAGATGCGGCAAGTCCAGTGGCCCAGCACGAAGAATTTCAAGCCAGATGTACCAGAGAAGTACGACGGCAAGTCGCATCCGTCGGAGTTCCTCAGCATCTACACCATTGCGGTGCAGGACGCTGGAGGGCGAGACGACAAGATCCTTGCCAACTACTTCCCGCTGGTACTCAAGTCCAACGTCAGATCCTGGCTCATGCACTTGCCGGACAACTCCATAACCTCCTAGACAGACTTGTGCCATCAGTTTGTTGGCGCCTTTACAGGCGGCCACAAACCCCATGGCCAAGCGAGCGACCTTCATCTGCTCGTCCAGAAGGAAGGGGAACCCTTGCGCAAGTTCATCCAGAGATTCAGCCGTGTACACTACAACATCCCAGACGTCCACCCCGCCGTGGTCATCAGCGCGTTCCATCAGAATGTGCGTAACCGCAGGATGCGGGAGGAGATGGCGATGTGCAAGATCAAAGACGTCAGCGAGCTATATGCCCTGGCCGACAAGTGTGCACGTGCTGAGGAAGGGAGGAAACTCCCCGGAGAGAACACTGGAGCAGGAGAATCTGACAGTGAGGATACCGCCCCGGCAAGGAAAAACCGGCGGCGGAGCAACAGGAAGAAGAAGAGCCAAGAAGTACTGGTTGTTGAGCAGCCCGGCGATGAAGGTGTCGCCAAGAAGGCCGAGGCTGGTAGCTCCGGCAAGGAGGTTGCCGGATGCACCAACTGCCAGGCTGTGGCGGCCGCCGACAAGCGGGACGGCACCAACAAACAGTACTGCAAGACCACCGCACCAAGGGCCATGACCTCCAGAGCTGCAAGCAGATCGAGCGGCTCGTCGAGCTGCAGAAGGCCGAGTACGAGCAGCGCGACAAGGAGAAAGCCCGGGGAGGTGGCGGAGGATCCGGCACGAAGCGCCCCGGCTAGGGAGGACGCCGCGACAAGGACAAGCAGCGGCAAGCAGATAGACCTCCCCGCGGCCGCGACAAGGACGAATACGACGACGAAGACGAAGACATGGATGACGTCGAGACCAGTGAGCAGGAGTTTCAGAAAGCCACAGAGGTCTTGTGCGTAGACGGCGGTGCTTCCCTGCATACTTCTCACCGCCAGCTCAAGCAGTGGGCGCGGGAAGTCAATGCAGCAGAACCACCCGTCGAGTCACGCAAGCCTCTGAAATGGTCCAGCACGCCTATCATCTTCGATATTGAGGACCACCCTGACCGCACAACTGCGATCGGGTGCTTGCCGATGTTGGTCTCACCAACAGTCCGCAACCTCAAGGTCACTAAGAGGCTAGTCGACGGCGGGGCCGTCTTGAACCTGATCTCCTCCGCTGTGCTCCGGAAACTCCAAGTCCCCGACAGCGAGCTCAAAGAGACCGGCACGTTCCAAGGGATCAACCCGGGAAGGAGCAAGCCGAAGGGGAAGATAACGTTGCCAGTGACATTTGGCAGCGAGCTAAACTTCAGGACAGAGAGGATCACTTTTGACGTTGCCCATTTTCCATTGCCCTACAATGGAATTCTCGGTCATCCAGCGCTCGCCAAGTTCATGGCGGCCTCTCACTACGCATACAACATGCTCAAGATGCCAGGCCTGATAAGCGTCATCTCTGTCCCCGGCGACAAGAAGGATGCCCTTATCTGTGCCGACAAGATCTACCAGGAAGCAGCGACCGCAACGGATCACAAGCCACTTGCCGCTGAAGCTCCCGGAGGGAAGAAGAAGACCAAGCTCGGCAGGTGCTCTGGTGCCCACTCCGGCAAGCGCACCTCTTCGGAGTGTTGCGCTACCGTCGAGGACGCGCCATCGAGCTCCACCGGCAAGAGTAAGAAGTTAATGGCAGCCCCGCCAACGACCAAGAAGGTGTCCGCCAAGGAGGACGACACTGGTGGTACCTTCACCATCAGTGCCACTCTCGACCCCAAATAGGAAAGCGCGCTCGTTGCTTTCCTGCGGGCGAATGTCGATGTGTTTGCCTGGCGACCATCTGACATCCCCGGTGTTCCCAGGAAAGTAATTGATCACCACCTCGCCCTCTGTCCTCATGTGTGGCCCGTCAAGCAGAAAGTCAGGAAGCAAGCGGTGGAGCGCCAAGAGTTCATCGCAGAAGAGATCAAGAAGTTGGAAGCTGCAGGCCTTGTCAGAGGTGTGCTCCATCCGACGTGGTTGGCCAATCCTGTTGTCGTGCGCAAAGCAAATGGGAAATGGAGGCTTTGCATCGATTTCACTGATGTTAACAAAGCTTGTCCCAAAGATCCCTTTCCCTTGTCGTGCATTGACCAGATTGTTGACTCCACGGCCGGATGTGACCTGCTTTCATTTCTTGACGCCTACTCAGGATACCATCAGATCTTCATGGCTGAAGAAGATGAGGAAAAGACCGCATTCATCACTCCATGTGGCACGTACTGTTTCGTACGGATGCCTTTCGGTTTGAAGAATGCTGGTTCGACGTTTGCGAGGGTTGTCCATACCGCTTTTGAGCCACAGATCCACAGAAATGTGGAAGCCTACATGGATGACATAGTGGTCAAAAGCAGGGACATGGCAACCCTGATTCAAGATTTAGAAGAGACCTTTACGAACCTGCGCAAGATCAGCCTCAAGCTCAACCCCGAGAAGTGCGTGTTTGGAGTCCCTTCCGGCAAGCTTCTCGGGTTCTTCGTGTCTCAGCGAGGAATCGAAGCCAACCCAGACAAAATCAAGGCCATCGAGCAGATTGAAGCACCAACACGCGTTAAGGATGTATGAGGGCTTGCCGGCTGCGTCGCGGCTCTCAGCAGGTTTATTTCCAAGTCTGCAGAACGCGCCCTGCCATTTTTCAAAGTTTTGAAAAAGGCGGGTCCAGTGAAATGGACTCCGGAAGCGGAGGCTGCGCTGCAAGACTTGAAGAAATACCTGTCCTCCGCTCAAATACTTGTCGCTCCTAAGCCACAAGAGAAGTTGCTGCTGTACTTGGCGGCAACAAATCAAGTGGTTAGTGTTGCGCTAGTAGCAGAGAGGGAGGCAGATGATGAGCTAGCAACCGCGGCAAGCGCGTCCAGCGACAAGCAGGAGGCTTGCCCGACAAGCTCTGGCCCTGACAAGGATGAATCTGCGTAGGAGCGAGTGGAGGTGCAGAAGAAGAGAATGGTGCAGCGCCCACTTTACTTTGTCAGCTCCCTTCTGCAGGGGGCTAGGTCAAGGTACTCTGGTGTGCAGAAATTGCTTTTCGGCCTTCTCATGGCCTCGAGAAAGCTGCGCCATTACTTCCAAGCACATGAGATTACGGTTGTCACCCGCTTTCCGCTGAAGAGGATACTGCAGAATCCAGAAGCCACAGGCAGGATTGTCGAGTGGGCACTGGAACTGTCAAGCTTCGGTCTCAAATTCGAGAGCACTTCAACTATCCAAAGCAGAGCATTGGCGGAGTTCATAGCAGAGTGGACACCGACACCAGACGAAGAAATCCCAGAGACGAGCATCCCCGTCAAAGAATCAAGCAAAGAGTGGCTGATGTATTTTGATGGTGCCTTCTCGCTGTAAGGCGACGGTGCTGGCGCGTTGCTTATCGCGCCCACCGAAGAGCACCTCAAGTACGTAGTCCAGATGCACTTCCCCAAGGAGCAAGCAACCAACAATACTGCAGAGTATGAAGGTTTGCTTGCCGATCTCAGGATCGCGGCGGAACTTGGGATCAAGAGGCTCATTGTCAGGGGTGACTCGCAGCTTGTCGTCCGCCAAGTGAACAAAGATTACCAGAGTCCGTTGATGGAAGCGTACGTTGATGAAGTGAGGAAGCTAGAAGAGCACTTTGACGGCCTGCAAATGGAACACGTTCCGAGAGCTGAGAACGACATTGCTGATGGACTGTCAAAGTGCGCAGCATTTAAGTTACCTGTGGAACCAGGAACCTTTGTGCTCAAGCTGACTCAGCCATCCGTAACACCATCAACCGGACAGAGCAAGAAGAGGAAGTTGGTCTCCGGTGACTGTCTTCCGGCAGAGCTCCCCGGAGCCGCCGCCAAGAAGGTCCCCAAGATCGACGCCAAGAGTGCTGAGGAGCAGTCTGCTCCGGCAAACCCCAGGGTTTGTTCCGTAGAAGCAGGCGCTCCCGACAAGTTTTGCTCCGGCAAGCTTGCCGGGGAACATCAAGCTCCGGCTGAGCCCCAGATCCTCGCCGTAGAAGCGGACGTTCCCGCAGCAGCAGATGTGCCTTCAGTCCTTGTTGTCGAGCCACAGGCTCCAGCATGGGCGCAGCAGATTGTCCATTTCCTCCAGAACGGAGAACTTCCCGAAGAACAAGAAGAAGCGGAAATAGTAGCCCGGCACTCGAGTATGTACAATTCGTCGACAACACGCTGTACAGAAGAGGGCGCAACGGTGTGAAATTGAAGTGTATTTCCCGGGAAGACGGACAAAAGCTGTTGGCAGAGATACATGGAGGCATATGTGGTCACCACATTGGCGCAAGAGCACTTGCCGGCAAAGCGTTCCGGCAAGGTTTCTTCTGGCCAACAGCCCTCCAGGATGCAACTGCACAAGTAACCAAGTGTGAAGCGTGCTAGTTCCATTCCAAGCAGATACACCAGCCAGCTCAAGCTCTCCAGACGATCCCTTTATCCTGGCCATTTTCGGTCTGGGGGCTCGACATCCTCGGCCCCTTCCCCCGAGCTGTTGGGGGCTTTGAGTACTTGTACGTCGCAATCGACAAGTTCACAATATGGCCGGAAGTGGAACCATTGAGGAAGGTGACAGCACAGTCAGCAGTCAAGTTCTTCAGGTCAATTGTTTGCCGCTTCGGGATCCCCAACAGGATCATCACCGACAACGGTACGCAATTCACGAGCCGCGCCTTCCTGCATTACGTCCAAGATCTTGGCGCGAAGGTCTGCTTCGCTTCTGTTGCTCATCCCAGGAGCAACGGTCAAGCGGAGAGGGCCAATGCCGAAGTGCTGCGCGGGCTCAAGACCAGAACTTTCGACAGGCTGCACAAGTGTGGAAGAAACTGGATCGAGGAGCTGCCGGTGGCTCTTTGGTCGATCAGAACGACGCCAAATCGAGCCACTGGCCAGACACCATTTGCTCTAGTATATGGAGCAAAAGCAGTTACCCCCACGGAACTCATATACGGGTCACCTCGAGTGCTCGCTTATGATGAGCTTGAGCAAGAGCGGCTGCGTGAAGATGACGCGCTGCTCCTTGAGGAAGATCGTCTTCAGGCTGTTGTGCGAGCCGCTCGCTACCAGCAAGCTTTGCATCGCTACCATAGCCGCAAAGTTAAAGCCAGAAGCTTCGAGGAAGGCGACCTTGTTCTTCGGCGCTCCGTCCGCCAAGAATCACAACAAGTTGACGCCGAAGTGGGAAGGCCCTTACCGGGTGAGACGAGTCACGAGGCCCGGCGCTGTCCGCCTCGAGACCGAAGATGGCACTCCGGTGAGCAACTCCTGGAATATTGAGCATCTTCGTAAGTTTTACCCGTAAGGCGCGGTTGTCGGACCCCGTCCGGCAACCAACCTTTTGTACAAGTTTTGCCGTTGTTGCATGTAATCCTTTGTACAAAGCCAGGCGCAGACCCTGAGCAGCAGTAAATGAAGCGCTGGCGCCCTATGTTTTAGCATGCATGCTAAGCCGAGTCTCGTCTTTGGTTAGGGTTGATAGTGCCTAACAGCTGCTAACCCCTAGCTTAGAGGTCGAGTCTGCGTCCTTTTTTCCTGTTCCTTCGTTTCCCTTGGTTCGCAGGGTTTTGCATATCCTGGCCAGACCGCGTAAGGATGAAGAAGAGAGGAAGGGCGGACCAGCATCTGGTCCCCGGCGAACCAATGTTGTCGGGGGCTGCAAGTACAAAGATTCGCCCGCGGCAGGCCAAAGTTGCCGGGGGCTGCAATCCCAGATAAGTTTTTCATCCCTTGTCATGCATTCTCTTATGGACCTTGTTTCTTCCTAAAAAGCTACCGTGCTCCCTTAACTCTGGGCCCCAGAGCGCGTTCCTGGGGCCAGTTTTGGTAGCAGCCACGGCGGCAAAGGGACGGAATGAGGAGCCCGAACCCGCCTCATCCCTACCTCCGCCAAAGGCGTGAGAAAGGTCGAGTGGCGCGGGAAGACGGCAGGGCCTATTGCCGGGCAAAGAAGTGTCTATCTTAACGATATAAAGGATTCGCTCCTTGGCGTGGGTTCTACCCGCGGGACAAATAGCCCGGCAAACGTCCCCTTTTCACTAAAAAAACATTCCGCTCAGGTACAGTTCAGAGAGAATGAAAAACATGACAGATGGGATTACAAGCTTTAAATGCAACTAGAGCCCAAGGGCTTACAAGCTAAAAAGAGATAAGGTGCCCGTAATCCCTTTCTTGTCTCTCTCCTCACGAGGTAGGACAAGGAGGCGAAAAGGGAAAAAGGGGCGCCTAGGCGAGCTACGGGTGGCAGAAGACACCAACAGAACGTCCCGGGGGCCGTCTGAAAGCTGGATGGTGACGGCGGCGCCGGAAGCAGGGCTCGACGAGGCAGCAGGACGTTAGCACGCTGTCGAGGGCGCCATGCCCTCGTACTCCGAGTTGACGGCCTTGCCGCCCGCCCTCTTCCTCTTCCGCAGCCTCCCTACGCCAGCCGCCAAGGAGACGACCCTGAGAAGCTCAAGGAGCTGGCGACACGGATGATGAGGTCGCCGGTGCCACACGGAGCCGCGACCGGCGCCTAGTCGGACCCGTCATCTCGACGACCGCTACCCTCGTCGTCGCTCTCGCTCCCCTCCTCGTCACTCTCGCTCGAGGAGGAGCCTTCGCTGTCGGAGGAGCTATCCACGCAGCACCGGGCCCGGGTCCCGAAGCACCCGAAGACCTTGACGGAGAGGAGATCGCCCTCCATCAACTTAAAATGGAGGGTGAACCCCTCCATCAAGATGTGGATACGGGCGAACGTCTTCCACCCTCGACCAAGATACATCACGCCGGGGGCTGGGGACTCAACGTGGACCCGCGTGCCGCTGATCCCGCAGCCCCTCATGCGCAGTCTTAGCGTCTCGGGTTGTTCCATCTCCATCACGCTTGCGAAGGGAGCCGGGAGGCGGAGGCGACAGCGAGGCGCCCGGCGCAGCCTGACGAAGAACTCGCAAGGGTCGTCCCCGATGTGGACCGCCGTGAGAAGAGGAGCCGCTGGCGGAGGCGAGGCCGGCGCGTCGCCCCGCCCGCCTCTTCCCCGAGCGCCTCAGCCTCGTCCACGGCCTCGTCCACGACCTCGCCCCCTCCCCCTTCCCCTTACGGTTGTCTCTGCCACCGCGGGTGCAAGGGGAGGAGGGGTGCGTTGCCTAGCGGCGACCCTCGCCGCCATCGATGAAGGACCAGGGTTCCCTTTCTCCATGGCGAATGGAGAGAGGGGATCAGAAGCAAAAGGGAAAGAAAATATGAAGGAGTGTGGATTTCCGTCGCCCCCTCTTGCTCTTTATAAAAGAGCAGGGTGGGGGCTCGGCCGCCCCGCTCAGCCTATCAAGACGCAGGAAGAGCAGGCGACTGGGACCGGCCTGCTGCCTCGACCCGCGACGGCCCGGTTTCCTGCCTCCACCGTCCGCAACTCCAGGTGCATGGAGGCCGCGTGGCTGGCGTGCAGGACCGAGGCGACGGGTGAGGCGACCTCCCTCCACCCCGTGGTCGTGGGGAGCGGACGCCTCGAAAACCGTGCCTCGGCCCCATCTAGCAAACGAGCCATGCCTCCACGCCTCCCTCCACTTATGGAGATGGCGCGAACCGTCCCCCCTTTATTGCGACGTGACGCATGCCTGTGGGGCTCAGCCCCGCGCACGTCGCCCACATCACGCACGCCTCTCCCCACAATGCCGCGTTCGACGCGTGCCGTTCGGGGAGGGCGTGGTGGACGCAGAAAAAGATGCAGCGTGACCCAGGCCGCGCGTGCCCGTGCACTGTTTTGGGCCTGGCCCAACAACGCTCGGCACCGTGTATGGCCCAGGCCCAGGGGCTCCTGTCGGTGTACTAAAGTAGGGGTACCTTAGTACCCCAAACTTGTGCACGGGCAGTCGTAGCACCCCGCGGCAAGGCTTGCCAGGTGATCGCCAAAACTCTCCATGGTCCCTTCTCGGGCCATCCTAGAACAAAGTATTTGAGCCAAGGCCCCGGCAGGAGGAGCTTGCCGGGAAGGCCACCCGAAGAGAGCAAGGCCCCGGCAAGAGGAGCTTGCCGGGACGACCGCTCGAAGCACAAGGCCCCGGCAAGAGGAGCTTGCCGGGAAGGCCGACCGAGGCACAACAAGAGACTTGCTGCGACGCGCCACACGTCCCGGCAAGGAACGGTGAGCGACAAGCTCCCGGGCGCGACAAAGCATCAACCGCGGCAAGGCGCTTGCCGCAGCAAGTCACCACCCCGCGCCTGCATTCCAGCTCATCCACCCACGCGTCGCTCTGGGGCCATTCCAGACGTACGTGGCGAGAGGCTGCGCGGCCAGGGGCATGCGGTGGCGAAGCAACGCTGACAGGGTAGCCGTCGTGGCAAACGGTGGCGCCCCTGACGGTCCCTTTTCTGCACTGTTTGGGCGACCTAGACGGGCATTTAATGCCCTTGTCCCCTGCCGTCAGAGTTAGGTATGATAGCACTGTGCAAACAGCTGTACCCAACACAGCGTTTTCCAGTTTTGCCCCCGCCTACGTTGCCACCTGTGGGTAACCCCTTGCACATATAAAAGGAGGCCCCATGCACAACGAGGAGGGGGGGAAGGCCACTCACGCTCGGTCTGATCAGTTGCCTGAGTGTACTGTAGCACTCAACGCTCCCGAAACAAGAACACAATACAAACCACAATGCAACAGTAGGGTTTTACGCATCCGTGCGGCCCGAAGCTGGGTAAACCCCTTTGTGGGCATTGCCTCGATCCGCTCTTCGCGCGACCTCCGCCCCCCGCCGAACCAAGAAAGGGGCTCGGTCCCCATAGGTGTTCGAGGAGGCAGATTTCCCCCGACACAATCCCTTCCGGGTACGGCGCCTCAAGATAGGCAAACAGATGTGAGATAAATTGTAGTAGATTGATAGAACGGACACCAGAGAATAAATAGAAATAAAGCGCAACAAGGTATTTTTGTATTTTTGGTTTATTATGTCTAAAAATAAATGCAAGGAAAAAGTAGATCGCAAAGGCAAATATATGAGAAAGAGACCCCGGGGCCGTAAGTTTCACTAGTGGCTTCTCTCGAGAAAAATAGTGATACGTCTCCAACGTATCTATAATTTTTTATTGTTCCATGCTATTATATTATATATTTTGGATGTTTAATGGGCTTTAATATGCTCTTTTATATTATTTTTTGGGACTAACCTATTAACCGAAGGCCCAGTGCCAGCTTCTGTTTTTTTGCCTATTTCAGTGTTTTGCAGAAAAGGAATACCAAACGGAATGAAACCTTCGCGATGATCTTTCTTGGACCGGAAGAAAACAAGGAGACTTGGTGATGAATTCAGAGACGCAACGAGGCGGCCATGAGGCAGGAGGGCGCGCCCAGGGGGGTAGGCGCGCCCCCCACCCTTGTGGGCCCCTTGTAGCTCCACCAACGTACTTCTTCCGCCTATATACATATACTCTTATACCCTAAAAACATCAGAGGGAGCCACCAAAACAACTTTTTCACCGCCGAAACCTTCTGTACCCGTGAGATCCCATATTGGGGCCTTTTCGGCAATCTGCCGGAGGGGGAATTGATCATGGAGGGCTTCTACATCAACACCATAGCCTCTCCGATGATGCATGAGTAGTTCACCACAGACCTTCGGGTCCATAGTTATTAGCTAGATGGCTTCTTCTCTCTCTTTGGTTCTCAATACAAAGTTCTCCTCGATGTTCTTTGAGATCTATTCGACGTAATACTTTTTGCAGTGTGTTTGCAGGGATCCGATGAATTGTGGATTTATGATCAAGATTATCTATGAATAATAGTTGGTTCTTCTCTGAATTCTTATATGCATGATTTGATATCTTTGCAAGTCTCTTCGAAGTATCGGTTTAGTTTGGCCTACTAGATTGATCTTTCTTGCAATGGGAGAAGTGCTTAGCTTTGGGTTCAATCTTGCGGTGTCCTTTCCCATTGAAAGTAGGGGCAGCAAGGCACGTACTGTATTGTTGCCATCGAGGACAAAAAGATGGGGTTTATATCATATTTCTTGAGTATCCCTCTACATCATGTCATCTTGCTTAATGCGTTACTTTGTTCTTATGAACTTAATACTCTAGATGCATGCTGGATAGCGGTCGATGTGTGGAGTAATAGTAGTAGATGCAGAATCGTTTCGGTCTACTTGACACAGACGTGATGCCTGTATTCATGATCATTGCCTAGATATTCTCATAACTATACGCTTTTCTATCATTTGCTCGGCAGTAATTTGTTCACCCACCGTATTATATGCTATCATGAGAGAAGCCACTAATGAAACCTATGGCCCCCGGGTCTATTTTACATCATATAAGTTTCTGATCTACAATTCTAGTTTCCTATTTATTTTATTTTGCAATCTTTACTTTCCAATCTATACAACAAAAATACCAAAAATATTTATCTTATTATCTTTATTAGATCTCACTTTTGTGAGTGACCATGAAGGGATTGACAACCCCTTTATCGCGTTGGTTGCAAGGTTCTTGATTGTTCGTGCAGGTACTAGGTGACTTGCGTGTAATATCCTACTGGATTGATACCTTGGTTCTCAAAAACCGAGGGAAATACTTATGCTACTTTGCTGCATCACCCTTTCCTCTTCAAGGGAAAACCAACGCATGCTCAAGAGGTAGCAAGAAGGATTTCTGGCGTCGTTGCCGGGGAGATCTACGCTCAAGTCAAGACATACCAAGTACCCATCATAAACTCTTCTCCCTCGCATTACATTATTTGCCATTCGCATCTCGTTTTCCTCCCCCCCCCCCCACTTCTAAAACGATTTTCAAAAACCTTTGCCTTTTCTTCACCTCTTTTCGCTTGCCGCTTGTGTGCTTGTGTGTTGGATTGATTGTTTGTCACAATGGCTCAAGATAATACTAAATTATGTGACTTCTCCAATGCCAACAACAATGATTTTATTAGCACTCCAATTGATCCTATTACCGATGCTGAAGCTTGTGAAATTAATGCTGCTTTGTTGAATCTTGTTATGAAAGATCAATTTTCTGGCCTTCCTAGTGAAGATGCCGCTACCCATCTAAACAACTTTGTTGATTTGTGTGATATGCGAAATAAGAAAAATGTGGATAATGATATTATTAAATTGAATCTATTTCCGTTTTCGCTTAGAGATCATGCTAAAACTTAGTTCTCTTATTTGCCTAAAAATAGTATTGATTCATGGAATAAGTGCAAACATGCTTTTATCTCTAAGTATTTTCCTCCCGCTAAGATCATCTCTCTTAGGAATGATATTATGAATTTTAAGCAACTTGATCATGAGCATGTTGCACAAGCTTGGGAGAGCATGAAATTAATGATACGTAATTGCCCTACACATGGTTTAAATTTATGGATGATTATACAAAAAATCTATGCCGGATTGAATTTTGCTTCTAGAAATCTTTTAGATTCGGCCGCAGGAGGCACTTTTACGGAAATCACTTTAGGAGAAGCTACTAAACTCCTAGATAATATTATGGTTAATTATTCTCAATGGCACACTGAAAGATCCACTAGTAAAAAAGTTCATGCGATTGAAGAGATTAATGTCTTGAGTGGAAAGATGGATGAACTTATGAAATTGTTTGCTAATAAGAGTGTTTTTTCTGATCCTAATGATATGCCTTTGTCCACTTTGATTGAGAATAATAATGAATCTATGGATATGAATTTTGTTGGTAGGAACAATTTTGGTAACAACGCGTATATAGGAAACTTTAATTCTAGGTCGTTCCCTAGTAATTCCTCTAATAATTATGGTAATTCCTACAACAAATCTTATGGAAATTTAAGATTCCCTCTGATTTTGAGACTAGTGTTAAAGAATTTATGAGTTCGCAAAAGAATTTCAATGCTTTGATTGAAGAAAAATTGCTTAAGATTGATGAGTTGGCTAGGAACGTGGATAGAATTTCTCTTGATGTTGATTCTTTTAAACTTAGATCTATTCCACCTAAGCATGATATTAATGAGTCTCTCAAGGCCATGAGAATTTCCATTGTTGAGTGCAAAGAAAGAACCGCTAGGATGTGTGCTAAAAAGATTGCTTTGTGAAAGCGTGTT
The DNA here is from genome assembly GCA_032464435.1 of Aegilops umbellulata. NCBI lineage: Eukaryota > Viridiplantae > Streptophyta > Magnoliopsida > Poales > Poaceae > Aegilops > Aegilops umbellulata. The sequence goes on from CP136054.1 coordinate 129,015,481, forward strand.
CTTCTAGTTTTCATGATAATAAGGATGAAGATCTAAAAGTAATTGATGTGACTCCTATTAAATCTTTGTTTTCCAATATGAATCTTGATAAATACGGGACTGGAGATGAGTTAACTTTAGTTAAAAGGCGTCCCAATGATTCTGAGTTTTTAGATCTTGATGCTAAAATTAATAAAAGTGGGATTGAAGAGGTCAAAACTTTACATAGCAATGAACCCACTATTTTGGATTTCAAGGAATTTAATTATGATAATTGCTCTTTGATAGATACTATTTCCTTTTTGCAATCCGTGTTAAATTCTCCTCATGCATATAATCGGAATAAAGCTTTTACTAAACATATCGTTGATGCTTTAATGCAATCCTATGAAGAAAAGCTTGAACTAGAAGTTTCTATCCCTAGAAAACTTTATGATGAGTGGGAACCTACTATTAAAATTAAGAATAAAGATCATGAATACTATGCTTTATGTGATTTGGGTGCTAGTGTTTCCACGATCCCAAAAACTTTGTGTGATGTGCTAGGTTTCCGTGAATTTGATGATTGTTCTTTAAATTTGCATCTTGCGGATCCCACCATTAAGAAACCTATGGGAAGGATTAATGCTGTTCTTATTGTTGCAAATAGGAATTATGTGCCCGTAGATTTCATTGTTCTTCATATTGATTGCAATCCTACATGTCCTATTATTCTTGGTAAACCTTTCCTTAGAACGATTGGCGCAATTGTTGACACGAAAGAAGGAAATATTAGATTCCAATTTTCGTTAAGGAAAGGCATGGAACAATTTCCTAGAAATAAAATCAAATTGCCTTATGAATCAATTATGATATCCACTTATGGACTGCATACCAAAGATGACAATACCTAGATCTATTCTTGTTTCTATGCCTAGCTAGGGGCGTTAAACGATAGCGCTTGTTGGGAGGCAACCCAATTTTATTTTTGTTCTTTGCTTTTTGTTCCTGTTTAGTAACTAATAATTCATCTAGCTTCTATTTATATGTGGTTTTATGTTTTAATTAGTGTTTGTGCCAAGTAGAACCTTTGGGAAGACATGGGTGAAGTCTTTGCGCTCTTGCTGTAAAAAACAAAAACTTTTGCGCTCACGAGATTAGCTGACATTTTTTTACTGGAGAGATATTTTAGGTTGATTCTTTTTGCATATGATTAATAGATAAATTACTCACGTCCACCAATTTATTTAATAATTTTTTAAGTTACAGAAGTATTCGAACAAATCAGATTGCTACAGACTGTTCTGTTTTGACAGATTCTGTTTTTCGTGTGTTGTTTGCTTATTTTGATGAATCTATGAGTAGTATCGGGGGGTACAAACCATAGAGAAGTTGGAATACAGTAGGTTTAACACCAATATAAATAAATAATGAGTTCATTATAGTACCTTAAAGTGGTGGTTTATTTTCTTATACTAACGGAGCTCATGAGATTTTTTGTTTAAGTTTTGTGTTGTGAAATTTTCAAGTTTTGAGTAAAGATTTGATGGAATTTGGAATAAGGAGTGGCAAGAGCCTAAGCTTGGGGATGCCCAAGTCACACGAAGGTAAAATTCAAGGACAATCAAAAGCCTAAGCCTAGGGATGCCCCGGAAGGCATCCCCTCTTTCGTCTTCGTCTATCGGTAACTTTACTTGAGGCTATATTTTTATTCACCACATGATATGTGTTTTGCTTGGAGCGTCTTGTATGATTTGAGTCTTTGCTTTTTAGTTTACCACAATCATCCTTGCTGTACAAATCTTTTGGATAGACACGCATGAATCGGAATTTGTTAGAATACTCTATGTGCTTCACTTATATCTTTTGAGCTAGATAATTTTTCTCTAGTGCTTCACTTATATCTTTTTGGAGCACGGTGGTGGTTTTATTTTATAGAAATTATTGATCTCTCATGCTTCACTTAAATTATTTTGAGATTCTTTTAGAACAGCACGGTAATTTGCTTTGGCTATAAAATTAGTCCTAATATGATAAGCATCCAAGATGGGTATAATAAAAACAATCATATAAAGTGCATTAAATACTATGAGAAGTTTGATTCCTTATGATTGTTTCGAGATATGAAGATGGTGATACTAGAGTCATGCTAGTTGAGTAGTTGTGAATTTGAGAGATACTTGTGTTAAAGTTTTTGATTCCCGTAGCATGCACGTATGGTGAACCGTTATGTGATGAAGTCGGAGCATGATTTATTTATTGATTGTCTTCCTTATGAGTGGCGGTCGGGGACGAGCGATGGTCTTTTCCTACCAATCTATCCCCCTAGGAGCATGCGCGTAGTACTTCGTTTTGATAACTAATAGATTCTTGCGATTAGTATGTGAGTTCTTTATGACTAATGTTGAGTCCATGGATTATACGCACTCTCATCCTTCCACCATTGCTAGCCTCTCTAATACCGTGCACCTTACGCTGGTATTATACACCCACCATATACCTTCCTCAAGACAGCCACCATACCGACCTATTATGGCATTTCATAGCCATTCCGAGATATATTTCCATGCAACTTTCCACCGTTCCGTTTATTATGACACGCTCCATCATTGTCATATTGCTTTGCATGATCATGTAGTTGACATCGTATTTGTGGCAAAGCCACCGTTCATAATTTTTCATACATGTCACTCTTGAATCATTGCACATCCCGGTACACCGCCGGAGGCAATCACATGGAGTCATATTTTTCCTCTAAGTATTGAGTTGTAAGTAAATAAAAGTGTGATGATCATCATTATTAGAGCATTGTCCCAGTGAGGAAAGGATGATGGAGACTATGATTCCCCCACAAGTTGGGATGAGACTCCAGACGAAAAAAATAAAATAAAAATAAAAAAGAGGCCATAAAAAAGAGAGAAATGCCCAAATGAAAAAAATGAGAGAAAAAGAGAGAAGGGACAATGTTACTATCCTTTTACCACACTTGTGCTTCAAAGTAGCACCATGATCTTCATGATAGAGAGTCTCCTATGTTGTCACTTTCATATACTAGTGGCAATTTTTCATTCTAGAACTTGGCTTGTATATTCCAATGATGGGCTTCCTCAAATTGCCCTAGGTCTTCGTGAGCAAGCGAGTTGGATGCACACCCACTTAGTTTCTTTCGTTGATCTTTCATACACTTATAGATCTAGTGCATCCGTTGCATGGCAATCCCTACTCACTCACATTGATATCTATTGATGGGCATCTCCATAGCCCGTTGATACGCCTAGTTGATGTGAGACTATCTTCTCCTTTTTGTCTTCTCCACAACCACCATTATATTCCACCTATAGGGATATGTCCATGGCTCACGCTCATGTATTGCGTGAAGATTGAAAAAGTTTGAGAACCTCAAAAGTATGAAACAATTGCTTGGCTTGTCATTAGGGTTGTGCATGATTAAATACTTTGTGTGATGAAGATAAAGCATAGCCAGACATGATTGCTTATTTAGTATGCTTGAAGTATTATTGTTTTTATGTCAATATTAAACTTTTATTATGAATCTTATGAATCTGAATATTCATGCCACAATAAAGAGAATTAGATTGAAAATTATGTTGGGTAGCATTCCACATCAAAAATTCTGTTTTTATCGTTTACCTACTCGAGGACGAGCAGGAAGTAAGCTTGGGGATGCTTGATACGTCTCCAACGTATCTATAATTTTTTATTGTTCCATGCTACTATATTATCTGTTTTGGATGTTTAAATGGCTTTAATATGCTCTTTTATATTATTTTTTGGGACTAACCTATCAACCAAAGGCCCAGTGCCATTTCTATTTTTTTGCCTACTTCAGTGTTTTGCAGAAAAGGAATACCAAATGAAATCCAAATGGAATGAAACCTTCGTGATGATCTTTCTTGGACCGAAAGTAACGCAGGGGACTTGGAGATGAAGTCGGAGACGCAACGAGGCGGCCACGAGGCAGGAGGGTGCACCCAGGGGGTAGGCGCGCCCCCACCCTCGTAGGCCCCTCATAGATCCACCGCCGTACTTATTTCGCCTATATATACTCTTATACCCTAAAAACATCAGAGGGACCCACGAAACCACTTTTCCACCGCCTCAACCTTCTGTACCCATGAGATCCCATCTTGGGGCCTTTTCCGGGGATCTGCCGGAGGGGGAATCGATCATAGAGGGCTTCTACATCAACACCATAGCCTCTCCGGTGATGCATGAGTAGTTTACCACAGACCTTCGGATCCATAGTTATTAGCTAGATGGCTTCTTCTCTCTCTTTGGTTCTCAATACAAAGTTCTCCTTGATGTTCTTGGAGATCTATTTGATGTAATACTGTTTGCAGTGTGTTTGCCGAGATCCGATGAATTGTGGATTTATGATCAAGATTATCTATGAATAATATTTGGTTCTTCTCTGAATTCTTATATGCATAATTTGATATCTTTGCAAGTCTGTTCGAATTGTCGGTTTAGTTTGGCCTACTAGATTGATCTTTCTTGCAATGGGAGAAGTGCTTAGCTTTGGGTTCAATCTTGCAATGTCCTTTCCTAGTGACAGTAGGGGCAGCAAGGCACGTATTGTATTGTTGCCATCGAGGATAAAAAGATGGGGTTTATATCATATTGCTTGAGTTTATCCCTCTACATCATGTCATCTTGCTTAATGCGTTGCTCTGTTCTTATGAACTTAATACTCTAGATGCATGCTGGATAGCAGTCGATGTGTGGAGTAATAGTAGTAGATGCAGAATCATTTCGGTCTACTTGACACGGGCGTGATGCCTATATTAATGATCATTGCCTAGATATTCTCATAACTATGCACTTTTCCATCAATTGCTCAGCAGTAATTTGTCCACCCACCGTATTATATGCTTTCATGAGAGAAGCTACTAGTGAAACCTTTGGCCCCCGGGTCTATTTTGCATCACATAAGTTTCGGATCTACAATTCTAGTTTCCTATTTATTTTATTTTGCAATCTTTACTTTCCAATCTATACAACAAAAATAAAAAAAAATTATCTTATTATCTTTATTAGATCTCACTTTTGCAAGCGGACGTGAAGGGATTGACAACCCCTTTATCGCGTTGGTTGCAAGTGAAAGGATCGATATAGTTGACTAGAGTGGGGGTGAATAGGCAACTAACAATTTTTAGCTTTTCTTTACCAATTTTAACTTTGCATCAAAGTAGGTTGTCTAGATATGCAACTAGGTGAGCAACCTATATGATGCAACAACAACAAGCACACAAGCAAGCAAGGGATATAACACAAATAAGCTTGCACAAGTAAAGGCACGAGATAGCCAAGAGTGGAGCCGGTGAAGACGAGGATGTGTTACCGAAGTTCCTTCCTTTTGAGGAGAAGTACGTCTCCGTTGGAGCGGTGTGCAAGCACAGTGCTCCCCAACAAGCCACTAGGGCCATGATACGTCTCCAACGTATCTGTAATTTTTGATTGCTCCATGCTATATTATCTACTGTTTTGGACATTATTGGGCTTTATTATTCACTTTTATATTACTTTTGGGACTAACCTATTAACCGGAGGCCCAACCCAGAATTGTTGTTTTTTACCTATTTCAGAGTTTCGCAGAAAAGGAATATCAAACGGAGTCCAAACGGAATGAAACCTTAGGGAACGTGATTTTCAGGAAGATTATGATCCGGGAGACTTGGACCCTACGTCAAGAAACAAAAGAGGAAGCCACGAGGTAGGGGGGCGCGCCCTCCACCCTCGTGGGCCCCCTGTTGCTCCATCGACGTACTCCTTCCTCCTATATATACGTACGTACCCCCAAACGATCAGATACGGAGCCAAAAACCTAATTCCACCGCCGCAACCTTCTGTACCCACGAGATCCCATCTTGGGGCCTGTTCCGAAGCGCCGCCGAAGGGGGCATCCATCACGGAGGGCATCTACATCAACACCATAGCATCTTCGATGAAGTGTGAGTAGTTTACCTCAGACCTTTGGGTCCATAGTTAGTAGCTAGATGGCTTCTTCTCTCTTTTTGGACTCAATACAATGTTCTCCCCCTCTCTCGTGGAGATCTATTTGATGTAATCTTCTTTTTGCGGTGTGTTTGTTGAGATTGATGAATTGTGGGTTTATGATCAAGATTATCTATGAACAATATTTGAATCTTCTCAGAATTCTTTTATGTATGTTTGGTTATCTTTGCAAGTCTCTTCGAATTATCAGTTTGGTTTGGCCTACTAGATTGATCTTTCTTGCAATGGGAGAAGTGCTTAGCTTCGGGTTCAATCTTGCGGTGTCCTTTCCCAGTGACAGTAGGGGCAGCAAGGCACGTATTGTAGGTTTGCCATCGAGGATAACAAGATGGTTTTTTATCATATTGCATGAATTTATCCCTCTACATCATGTCATCTTGCTAAAGGCGTTATTCTATTTTCATGAACTTAATACTCTAGATGCATGCTGGATAGCGGTCGATGAGTGGAGTAATAGTAGTAGATGCAGGCAGGAGTCGGTCTAGTTGTCTCGGACGTGATGCCTATATACATGATCATACCTAGATATTCTCATAACTATGCTCAATTCTGTCAATTTCTCAACAGTAATTCGTTCACCCACCATAAAATACTTATGCTCTTGAGAGAAGCCACTAGTGAAACCTATGGCCCCCGGGTCTATCTTCATCATATTAATCTTCCAACACTTAGTTGTTTCCTTTACTTTTTACTTTGCTTTTATTTTACCTTGCATCTTTATCACAAAAAATACCAAAAATATTATCCTATCATATCTCTCAGATCTCACTCTCGTAAGTGACCGTGAAGGGATTGACAACCCCTTATCGCGTTGGTTGCGAGGATTTATTTGTATTATGCAGGTACGAGGGACTCACGCGTATCCTCCTACTGGATTGATACCTTGGTTCTCAAAAACTGAGGGAAATACTTAAGCTACTTTGCTGCATCACCCTTTCCTCTGCAAGGGAAAACCAACGCAGTGCTCAAGAGGTAGCAAGAAGGATTTCTGGCGCCATTGCCGAGGAGGTCTACGCAAAAGTCAACATACCAAGCACCCATCACAATCCCTTATCTCCCGCATTACATTATTTGCCATTTGCCTCTCGTTTTCCTCTCCCCTACTTCACCCTTGCCGTTTTATTCGCCCTCTCTTTTTCATTCGCCTCTTTTTCGCTTGCTTTTTGTTTGCTCGTGTGTTGGATTGCTTGTCATGATGGCTCAAGATAATACCAAATTATGTGACTTTACCAATACCAACAATAATGATTTCCTTAGCACTCCGATTGCTCCTCCTACCGATACTAAATCTTGTGAAATCAATGCTGCTTTGTTGAATTTTGTCATGAAAGATCAATTCGCCGGCCTTCCTAGTGAAGATGCCGCTACTCATCTAAATAGCTTCGTTGATTTGTGTGATGTGCAAAAGAAGAAAGATGTTGACAATTATATTGTTAAATTGAAGCTACTTCCTTTTTCGCTTAGAGATCATGCTAAAGCTTGGTTTTCTTCTTTGCCTAAAAATAGTATTGATTCTTGGAACAAGTGCAAAGATGCTTTTATCTCTAAGTATTTTCCTCCCGCTAAGATCATCTCTCTTAGAAACGATATTATGAGTTTTAAGCAACTTGATCATGAACATGTTGCACAAGCTTGGGAGAGGGCGAAATTAATGATACGGAATTGCCCTACTCATGGTTTGAATTTGTGGATGATTATACAAAAAAATTATGCCGGATTGAATTTTGCTTCTAGAAATCTTTTAGATTCGGCCGCGGGAGGGACTTTTATGGAAATCACTTAAGAGAAGCTACTAAACTCCTAGATTATATTATGGTTAATTATTCTCAATGGCACACTGAAAGATCTACTAATAAAAAAGTGCATGCGATAGAAGAAATTAATGTTTTGAGTGGAAAGATGGATGAACTTATGAAATTATTTGCTAGTAAGAGTGTTTCTTCTGATCCTAATGATATGCCCTTGTCTACTTTGATTGAGAATAATAATGAATCTATGGATGTGAATTTTGTTGGTAGGAATAATTTTGGTAACAACGCGTATAGAGGAAACTTTAATCCTAGGCCTTATCCTAGCAATTCCTCTAATAATTATGGTAATTCCTACAACAACTCTTATGGAAATTTTAATAAGATGCCCTCTGAATTTGAGACTAGTGTTAAAGAGTTTATGAATTCGCAAAAGAATTTCAATGCTTTGCTTGAGGAAAAATTGCTTAAAGTTGATGAATTGGCTAGGAACGTTGATAGAATTTTTCTTGATGTTGATTCTTTAAAGCTTAGATCTATTCCTCCTAATCATGATATCAATGAGTCTCTCAAAGCCATGAGAATTTCCATTGACGAGTGCAAAGAAAGAACCGCTCGGATGCGTGCTAACAAAGATTGCTTTATGAAAGTGTGTTCTTCAAATTTCTATGAAAATAAAGATGAAGATCTAAAAGTTATTGATGTGTCCCCTATTAAATCTTCATTTTGAAATATGAATCTTGATAATGATGGGACTGAATATGATCCACCTTTACCTAGAAGGCGTTCAAAAAATTCGGAGTTTTTAGATCTTGATGCTAAAATTGATAAAAGTGGGATTGAAGAGATTAAAACCCTAGATGTTGCTAAACCCACTATTTTGTATTTTAAGGAATTTAATTATGAAAATTGCTCTTTGATAGACTGTATTTCCTTGTTGCAATCCGTGCTAAATTCTCCTCATGCTTGTAGTCAAAATAAAGCGTTTACTAAACATATCGTTGATGCCTTGATGCAATCTTATGAACAAAAGCTTGAGTTTGAAGTTTCTATCCCTAGAAAACTTTATGATGAGTGGGAACCAAATATTAAAATTAAGATTAAGGATCATTAGTTCTATGCTTTATGTGATTTGGGTGCTAGTGTGTCCACTATTTCCAAAACTTTGTGCGATTTGCTCGATTTCCGCGATTTTGATGATTGCTCTCTAAACTTGCACCTTGTGGATTCCACTATTAAGAAACATATGGGAAGAATTAATGATGTTCTTATTGTTGCAAATAGGAACTATGTGCCCGTAGATTTTATCGTTCTTGATATAGATTGCAATCCTTCATGTCCTATTATGCTTGGTAGACCTTTCCTTAGAACGATTGGTGCAATTATTGGTATGAAGGAAGTGAATATTAGATTCCAATTTCCATTAAAGAAAGGCATGGAACACTTCCCTAGGAAGAAAATAAAATTACCATATGAATCTATAATGAGAGCCACTTATGGATTGCCTACCAAAGATGGCAATACCTAGATCTATCCTTGCTTTTATGCCTAGCTAGGGGCGTTAAACGATAGCGCTTGTTGGGAGGCAACCCAATTTTATTTTAGTTTTTTGCTTTTTGCTTCTGTCTAGGAATAAATCTTTGATATAGCCTCTATTTAGATTTTTTATAATTAGTGTTTATGCCAAGTTAAACCTATAGGATCTTCTTGGATGATAGTTATTTGATCTTGCTGTAATTTCCAGAAACTTTCTGTTCACGAAAACCATTGTTAAAAATCACCAAAACGTGATAAAATAGTGATTCCAATTGATGTTGATCAATAAACAAATTGCCTAGGTCTTCCTATTTTGGATGATGTTTTGGAGTTCCATAAGTTTGCGTTAGTTACAGATTACTACAGACTGTTCTGTTTTTGACAGATTCTGTTTTTCGTGTGGTGTTTGCTTATTTTGATGAATCTATGGCTAATATAATAGTTTATAAACCATAGAGAAGTTGTAATAAGGTAGGTTTAACACCAATATATATAAAGAATGAGTTCATTACAGTACCTTGAAGTGGTCTTTTGTTTTCTTTCGCTAACGGAGCTCACGAGATTTCTGTTGAGTTTTGTGTTGTGAACTTTTCAAGTTTTGAGTGAAAGATTTTTTATGGATTATGGAACAAGGAGTGGCAAGAGCCTAAGCTTGGGGATGCCCATGGCACCCCCAATATAACCTAAGGACACCAAAAAGCCAAAGCTTGGGGATGCTCCGGAAGGCATCCCCTCTTTCGTCTACTTCCATCGGTAACTTTACTTGGAGCTATATTTTTATTCACCACATGATGCTTGGAGCGTCTTGTATGATTTGAGTCTTTGCTTTTTAGTTTACCACAGTCATCCTTGCTGTACACACCTTTTGAGAGAGCCATACATGATTTGGAAATTATTAGAATACTCTATGTGCTTCACTTATATCTTTTGAGTTATATAGTTTTGCTCTAGTAGTTCACTTATATCTTTTAGAGCACGGTGGTGGATTTGTTTTATAGAAACTATTGATCTCTCATGCTTCACTTTGTTTATTTTGAGAGTCTTAAGTAGCATGATAATTTGCTTAAATAATCCTAATATGCTAGGTATTCAAGAATAGTAAAAACTTTCTTATGAGTGTGTTGAATACTAATAGAAGTTTGATGATTGATGATTGTTTTGAGATACAGAGGTAATAATATCGAAGTCGTGCTAGTTGAGTAGTGAATTTGAGAAATGCTTGTGTTGAAGTTTGCAAGTCCCGTAGCATGCACGTATGGTAAACGTTATGTAACAAATTTGAAACATGAGGTGTTCTTTGATTGTCCTCCTTATGAGTGGCGGCCGGGGACGAGCGATGGTCTTTTCCTACCAATCTATCCCCCTAGGAGCATGCGCATAGTGCTTGTTTTTGATGACTTGTAGATTTTTGCAATAAGTATGTGAGTTATTTATGACTAATGTTGAGTCCATGGATTATACGCACTCTCACCCTTCCATCATTGCTAGCCTCTTCGATACCGTGCATTGCCCTTTCTCACATTGAGAGTTGGTGCAAACTTCACCGGTGCATCCAAACCCCGTGATATGATACGCTCTTTCACACATAAACCTCCTTATATATTCCTTAAAAAATCCACCATACCTACCTATTATGGCATTTCCACAGCCATTCCGAGATAAATTGCCATGCAACTTTCCACCATTCCGTTTATCATGACACATTCCTCATTGTCATATTGCTAGCATGACCATGTAGTTGACATAGTATTTGTGACAAAGCCACCGTTCATAACTCTTTCATACATGTCACTCTTAGTTCATTGCATATCCCAGTATACCGCCGGAGGCATTCATATAGAGTCATACTTTGTTCTAGTATCGAGTTGTAATCATTGAGTTGTAAATAAATAGAAGTGTGATGATCATCATTTTCTAGAGCATTGTCCCAAGTGAGGAATAAAAAAAAGAGAGAAAGTCCAAAAAAAGAGAAGGCCCAAAAAACTGAGAGAAAAAGAGAGAAGGGACAATGCTACTATCCTTTGCCACACTTGTGCTTAAAAGTAGCACCATAATCTTCATGATAGGGAGTCTCTTTTTTTGTCACTTTCATATACTAGTGGGAATTTTTCATTATAGAACTTGGCTTGTATATTCCAACAATGGGCCTCCTCAAGTGCCCTAGCTCTTCATGAGCAAGCAAGTTGGATGCACACCCACTTAGTTTCTTTTGTTGAGCTTTCATATATTTATAGCTCTAGTGCATCCGTTGCATGGCAATCCCTACTCCTTGCATTAACATCAATCGATGGGCATCTCCATAGCTCATTGATTAGCCTCGTTGATGTGAGACTTTCTCCTTTTTGTCTTCTCCACATAACCCCTATCATCATATTCTATTCCACCCATAGTGCTATGTCCATGGCTCGCGCTCATGTATTGCGTGAAAGTTTATAGGTTTGAGATTACTAAAGTATGAAACAATTGCTTGGCTTGTCATCGGGGTTGTGCATGATGAGAGCATTCTTGTGTGACGAAAATGGAGCATGAGTAAACTATATGATTTTGTAGGGATGAACTTTCTTTGGCCATGTTATTTTGAGAAGACATAATTGCTTAGTTAGTATGCTTGAAGTATTATTATTTTTATGTCAGTATGAACTTTTATCTTGAATCTTTCGGATCTTAATATTCATACCACAATTAAGAAGAATTATATTGAAATTATGCCAAGTAGCACTCCACATCAAAATTTATCTTTTTTATCATTTACCTACTCGAGGACGAGCAGGAATTAAGCTTGAGGATGCTTGATACGTCTCCAACGTATCTATAATTTTTTATTGCTCCATGCTATATTATCTACTGTTTTGGACATTATTGGGCTTTATTATTCACTTTTATATTATTTTTGGAACTAAACTATTAACCGGAGGCCCAGCCCAGAATTGCTGTTTTTTTACCTATTTCAGAGTTTCGCAGACAGGGTATATCAAACGGAGTCCAAACGGAATGAAACCTTTGGGAACGTGATTTTTAGGAAGATTATGATCCGGGAGACTTGGACCCTACGTCAAGAAACAAAAGAGGAAGCCACGAGGTAGGGGGGCGCGCCCTCCACCCTCGTGGGCCCCATGTTGCTCCACCGACATACTCCTTCCTCCTATATATACCTACGTACCCCAAAACGATCAGATACGGAGCCAAAAACCTAATTCCACCGCTGCAACCTTCTATACCCACGAGATCCCATCTTGGGGCCTGTTCTGGAGCACCGCCGGAGGGGGCATCCATCACGGAGGGCTTCTACATCGACACCATAGCCTCTCCGATGAAGTGTGAGTAGTTTACCTCAGACCTTCGGGTCCATAGTTAGTAGCTAGATGGATTCTTCTCTCTTTTTGGATCTCAATACAATGTTCTCCCCCTCTCTCGTGGAGATCTATTCGATGTAATCTTCTTTTTGCGGTGTGTTTGTTGAGACCGATGAATTGTGGGTTTATGATCAAGATTATCTATGAACAATATTTGAATCTTCTCTGAATTATTTTATGTATGATTGGTTATCTTTGTAAGTCTCTTCGAATTATCAGTTTGGTTTGGCCTACTAGATTGATCTTTCTTACAATGGGAGAAGTGCTTAGCTTTGGGTTCAATCTTATGGTGTCCTTTCCGAGTGACAGTAGGGGCAGCAAGGCACGTATTGTATTGTTGCCTTCGAGGATAACAAGATGGGGTTTTTATCATATTGCATGAATTTATCCCTCTACATCATGTCATCTTGCTTAAGGCGTTACTCTGTTTTCATGAACTTAATACTCTAGATGCATGCTGGATAGCGGTCGGTGAGTGGAGTAATAGTAGTAGATGCAGGCAGGAGTCGGTCTACTTGTCTCGGACGTGATGCCTATATACATGATCATACCTAGATATTCTCATAACTATGCTCAATTTTGTCAATTGCTCAACAGTAATTCGTTCACCCACCGTAAAATACTTATGCTCTTGAGAGAAGCCACTAGTGAAACCTATGGCCCCCGGGTCTATCTTCATCATATTAATCTTCCAACACTTAGTTATTTCCTTTAATTTTTACTTTGCTTTTATTTTACCTTGCATCTTTATCACAAAAAATACCAAAAATATTATCCTATCATATCTTTCAGATCTCACTCTCGTAAGTGACCGTGAAGGGATTGACAACCCCTTATCGTGTTGGTTGCGAGGATTTATTTGTATTATGCAGGTGCGAGGGACTCGCGTGTAGCTTCCTACTGGATTGATACATTGGTTCTCAAAAACTGAGGGAAATACTTATGCTACTTTGCTGCATCACCCTTTCCTCTTCAAGGGAAAACCAACGCAGTGCTCAAGAGGTAGCAGTCCACCGTATTCTCCTTACGCCCTCACACAATGCGAGATGTCGTGATTCCCCTATTGGTGCCCTTGGAGGCAGCGACCGGACCTTTACAAACAAGGTTGGGGCAATCTCCACAACTTAATTGGAGGCTCCCAACGACACCACGAAGCTTCACCACAATGGAATATGGCTCCACGGTGACCTCAACCGTCTAGGGTACTCAAACACCCAAGATTAACAAGATCCGCAAAGGATTAGGTGGGGAATCAAATTTCTCTTGGTGGAAGTGTAGATCGGGGCTTTCTCAACCAATCCCTAGAAAATCAACAAGTTTGATTGGCTAGGGAGAGAGATCGGGCGAAAATGGAGCTTGGAGCAACAATGGAGCTTGGGGATGGAAGAGGTGGTCATCTCGGAGAAGAAGACACCCCTTATATAGTGTGAGAACAAATCCAACCGTTATCCACTTAACCAGCCCGCGACATGCGGTACTACCGCACCAAACGAGCGGTACTACCGCACGAGCTCACGATACTACCGCAGCGAACCGCGGTACTACCACTGCCATGGAAGAGCCTAAAGTCCTGTCTTGGCGCGCTAAGGCAGGGAGCGGTAGAACTGCTGGCGCGGTACTACCGCGCCCCCTTGCGATACTACCGCAAGGCAGAAAAGGACTAGGCAGGGAAGGCACGGACATAAAAAAATACATCCGTGGCAACTTCCGCTGAGTTTTGATCCATGCAAAAATCCGACACGGTACTACCGCAAGCCTGGAGTGGTACTACAACGTGGGGCGTGGATGTAAAAAATTATATCCGCCCCTACTGTCGCTCGTGCTGCTAAGCCTGGCCAGAGTGCACGGTACTACCGCGTAGGGCGCGGATGTAAAAATTACATCCGCCCCTACTACCACACTAGCAGCAGTGCCTGGCCAGAGGCCACGGTACTACCGCTCCCTGGGTGCGGTACTACCGTGGGCACTTGCGGTACTACCGCGCCAGAGGCCGGTACTACCGCAAGGGCCCGCGGTACTACCGCTCTAAGGAGCAGTACTACCGCATGCCCCAGTTCAGCAACATGACATTTTGCATAGACAAGGAAAGATGGAGGATGCTCCAAAGGGCCAAAGGAAAGGTGGTGCAAAAGGAGTAGACGTGTGCGTGATGATTCCACCCAAACCTTTCCAAAGCGGACCCCCTCTTAATAGTACGGCTTTCCTATGACTCAAATCCATAGAAAAGAAACGTAGAGAAACGCCGTCTTCAATAGTCTTCGAGGGGCACCAAATCGTCTTCTGCCTAGTCATGATATGTCTGAAATATTTCATGCACACGATTAGTCCGCAAAAGCATTGTCATCAATCACCAAAACAACTAAGGGATAAATATGCCCTTATAAAAGTGCGTTATATCGACTAGAGGGGGTGAATAGGCGATTTTTATGAATTCTTCACTAAGGAATTTGCCCGTGAGGAAATTCCTTAGCGAAGAACTACTTGCAGCGGAATAAGTACTCAGAAGTAAACATAACAGAAGACAAGCATAGTCATCATGATGAAATGAAGACAAGCACAGAGTACTAAATGCGTAAACACAAGATAACACAGGATGAAGACAAACAAACTGAAGAAATTGAACTGAGGAAATTGAGAAAGTCTTCAGTCAAAGTCTGCAAACACAGATATGACAAGCACACAACACAGTAATGAGGAAATGAAAGAGTTGAGGAAATAGAACCAGTAAGCTTGGTGAAGACAATGATTTGGTAGACCAGTTCCAACTGTTGTCTCAGTTGTACATCTGGTTGGAGCGGCTAGGTATTTAAACCTGAGGACACACAGTCCTCACCGTATTCTCCTTGAGCTAAGGTCACACAGACCTCGCCCAATCACTCGTGGTAAGTCTTCAGGTGACTTCCAAACCTTCACAAACACGGTCACTTAGCGATCCACAATTCCTCTTGGATGCTCTAGACCATGACGCCTAACCGTCTGGAAGAAGCACAGTCTTCAAAGGTAACAAGCGTCAGATCCACGCAGGATCAATCTCTTCAGTGATGCTCAATCACTTTGGGTTTGTAGGTGTTTGGGTTTGGGTTTTCCTCACTCGATGATTTTCACTCAAAGTCCTCTGAGGATGGGATGCTCTCAAATGACAAGTGTCAGTTTCTCTCGGAGCAGCCAACCAGCTAGTGTTTGTAGGGGGTGGCTATTTATAGCCTAGGGAGCAGCCCAACATGATAAGACATAGATTCCCTTCAATTGTATGACCGTTAGGTGGATAAGATATTTTGGGACAGCTGGCGAGAAGCACAGCAACGGTCGGAAATTTGAGGTTCAAATTCCTCAGGGCTATCATGTTCCTAACTGTGTAGGCAATTCACAATGGCGAATTCCTAACTCCTCAGTCAGAACAAATTCCTCATAGACCAGAAGAACTTCGTCTCTGTCACTGAAGAATATGACTGAACTGTATGAGATTTCCAATGGCTTCACTCGAAGGGATTGGTAGGTGTAGGATTTTGAGTTGAGCATCACATGGAAAATTTTCCTTAGTATTTCCTCCACCCCCTTTAACAGTACGGTGTTTCCTATGACTCAAGAAAGAAAAAATGAAACTACGAAAACAAAAGTCTTCACGCTTCATGTTCCTCAAATGAATACCAAGTCTTCAAGGTCACACCAATTTCTTCACTTTCAAAGTCTTCAGAAAGTCTTCAGAAATCCAAAGTCTTCAGTCGAAGAACTTCATTTTTTGGGGTCGACTTTCTCTGTAAATATCAAACTCCTCATAGACTTATAGACCTGTATACACTCATAAACACATTAGTCCCTTAACCTATAAGTCTTCAATACACCAAAATCACTAAGGGGCACTAGATGCACTTACAATCTCCCCCTTTTTGGTGATTGATGACAATATAGGTTATGTTTTCAACAGGGATAAACATATGAAGTGTAAATACTGATATTGAGGAATTTGACTGCAAGATATAGAAGAGCTCCCCCTGAAGATGTGCATAGTGAGGAATTTGCTTTTGAAGCAATGCACACTTGAAGAGTTGAATCATGGAGATCTCCCCCTATATCTTGTAATTCATACACGCATTTGACATAATATATGAAGAATTTGAAATGCATGATGAAATATGGTGACTGATGTAATTCAGCATGCGTGCATTAACATTAATGAGGAATAAGCATGCAGAAAAACACATCAAAAGTATCAGGTCACCATAGAGTTTAAGTTCACAACTCGATCCAGCAAAGTCATCAGAAGAATGAGAGTTGTAACTTAGCAAAAAAACGCCCATATAAGATAGACCCGCTTGAAGACTAACTCAAATTTCTCCCCCTTTGTCATCAAAGGACCAAAAGGATTGAAATTGAGGACTAACACCCCTGAAGAATATCAAGTTGACGAAGGAGCGCCATCATTGTTGGGGTCGTTTGTTGATGTTGGGCATGCCACAGTGTCGTCCAAGTCTTCATCATCGTCGGTGTCGCGCGATGAAGAATAGGAGATGGCCACCAAGGAAGGAACCTTGACCTTCTTGTATTTCTTCGGTGGAGGTGCACACCAGTTAAAGTCTAACTTGAGACCCATTTTCTTGAGATCTTCTACGCTATAGACATGAGACAGAACAACCCAGGTACGGTTGAAGGTTTCATGGAGGTAGTATTGGTTTTTCTTCACTGCATTGAGGGTAGCAGTCATGTTGTGAAGAATTGAACCAAACTGACGCTTGACCCATTTATGATTGCGATCAACTTCTGATGAAGACTGAGGAGAAGCTCACGATCAGTCATCACCCTAGGTGATGTGCCTTGAGGATTTTTCTTGGTTGTGTTGGCGGCAGAGTCATGGGTGGCAGAGTCGTCATTGGTTGAGTAGGATGCAGCCTTCAGAAATTGACCATCCAATGGACGAATGCCTTCATCTATAACAGCAGCAGCCTTGCCCTTGTCATCAGCTGAAGAAAATGTCCGTTTGAGGACTTCAATCGGAGGCAAGTACCTGCAATGGTTCAGTGTATCAGCTTTATAGTTGAGTGAAGACCTTGTTCTGATGAATCTCATAATCCAAGGTGCATAAGGCTTCAGCTCAAATGGTGACATAGCGACATTGGCCAGAGTCCTCATGAAGAAATCCAATGTCGCTATGTCACCATTTGAGCTGAAGGGAGATAATCCAAGGTGCATAAGGCTTCAGCTCAAATGGTGACATAGCGACAATCTCCCCCTATTTGGTGGATTGATGACAATACGGGATTTGCACAAAGGGAGATAAAAAGAACATGGGCAAACCCCACATCTATAAAATATAGATGGGTTCCCCCTAGATGTGTGCTGTCAAGAGAAGTGCTTTGGACTGCACGGCACACATACTAGGATCAACACTCCCCCTATATTTTACAGACAAGGCATTTCTTGCAATAATAAAGCTAACACTAAGCAAGATAATAACTATGAGCATAAAGTAAAGTGCACAAGATAGCATAGGCTCAATAAGGTACGGTAGAGTGCATATGTCTTACACCATATGATAGGAAGGTCTCACAAGCACAAACCAAACCAAAGCAAACGAGGTTCAAAGGAACGAAAGCAAAGCAACAAGACGAAACAAACATGACACGACTCGCAAATCCTACACCCTCTCCCCCTTTGGCATCGAGACACCAAAAAGGCAGAGAGGACACCTATGACTCAAGTGGTGGCTCAAGCGAGGTGATCACTCGTCACGCTCCTTGTCGGACTCAGCAGTGGGGATGGGCTCCTCCTCAGAACCAGTCCATTTGTAGCCCTATTTCTCCATCCATTCAGCCTCTGGAGTGATGTGCTTCTCGGGTCCGCTGGAAACGTCCTCGCCAAATGTCCTCAAGATCCTCTTGTCCCGGCGGCGACTCTCCCTGGAAGCAACGTGAGTCCGGTACTGCCCCTTTGCTTGCATGCAGAACAAGGCCTTCATCTTGGCCTTCAGCTTCTTAGCCCAGGAGGGCTCAGTAGAGGGAGGAGCATACCCTGAAGAGCTGTCCTCATCCGCTTCCTCCTCCTCAAACTCATCCTCATCAACATCCATTCTAGCAGCCTCTGCCTCAGCACGAGTAGTGGTGTTAGCCCACTAGGGCTCGACACAGAGCTTGATGGGCTCATGACGAGCCCAGTCAGGGGCAAGAAACTCATCATCGGGATAGAGCTTCTCCCAAGTCTTTGAGATCAACAGAAACAAGTAAGGTCCATAGATGGGTACCTTACGGTTGAACACCGCAAATCGAAGCTCGCACCACATGATATGAGAGACGTCCAGAGGTTGAGTCTGAGAGAGACGCGCCTCCTCACAGATGAGCATCATATCCACAAGATAGGCATGCACTTTGTCCTTGTCCCCAATGCGTGGAAAGAGGGAGTTGCGGAAGATCTGGTGGATGATGTCCAGGAAAGGGTTCAGTACCCACGTCTTCTTGTCATTGGCAAGCTTCTTCTCAACAAGGTACTGCTGGAGCTTGTTCTTGCTAGCTGACTCAGGGTTGGCATGAGGGCGAACACCAACGAGCATGTTGAGCCCCTCATCAGGTACATGGAGCAAACCCATGAAGTCCTTCCACTTAGCAGTCATCAGTTGTCCATTGGTCATCCAGGTCATCTTCCGTTCCTCATCGGTATGGAAGTGGACCGAGGCAAAGAACTAGGCCACAATCTCAGGATCAAAGTCCAGGTGGAAAGAGATCACGTCCTCAATGCCAAACTGCTCTACCAGGTCCAAAGCCTCACCAAAGTAGGCACAGTGCTTATCCTCCCTCATGTGATTCATGTCAATCCAGTGCACGTCCATATAGATGTTCTGCTTGGCCTTGATCACATCCAGATAAATGTGATTCTGCTGCTTGGTCTAGAATAGATCATTCCCTCTGAAGTTGGCATGAGGATTCACATAGGCGTTGATCCTCCTTCGAGTGACAAACTCAGCAAGTGGTATCTCATCCATGCCCTTGGAGGGCTCCTTGGTCTTGCTGGCGGTGGTCTTGGTCCTTCATTGGGGGGCATTGGAGCCCTCTGGAGCTTCATCTTGGTTGCGCAAATGCTTGGAGCCCATGTCACGGCATGGGTTGGAACGGCATGTAGGGGCACCGGAGCCACCACCTATGACACACACCACAAGAACAGGCAAGAAAAACGAGAAGGATCAATGCAAAGACCACAGCAAAATAGGTGAAACAAGTAGAACTCGCACTTGGTAATTGCCACTTGGGAGATTTGACAACAACGGTAGTACCGCATTAATGCGCGGTACTAAAATATTAGTTCTGCTCCTAGCCACGGTAGTACCACGCCTCAAAGCGGAAGTAGAATTTTAGTGCCGCGCCTCGCGCGGTAGTCCCGCTCCTGAGGAGCGGTAGTATCGTACAAGCGGTAGTACCGCACGGTGTTAGATCCGAACCTCAAATGGATCTGAGCACAACCATGACAATGAAGCGGTACTACGGTTGATCAAATCTACCACGGGGCAACTTACCAAGTACCATCTCTACGCATTACTACTCTCCTACATCCTACTCTTGCAAAGATTTGGCCTAAAATCTCAAGAACAACATGCATCTCCCCAAAAACCTAGAAACGAAAGAACGAACCAAAGAGAGAGGGATTTGGGGAGAAACCTTGTTCCATGGCAAGAGGAAGTGGTGGGGAATGATCCCACCGGACGGAATGCGAGGAGAGCGACCGGGGATGGAGATCCGGCGAGGGACTCCGGCGTCGGTCTTGGGCACGAGAGAGAGAGACGGCGGGGGAAAAAGAGTTGAATGGGTATGGGGGAGTTGGAACTCCCCCTGCCTGCTCTTAACCCCCGCGCGCTCTTGACAGCGCGGTAGTATCGCGTGTCATCGCACTAGTACCGCCTGGGCAGAAATACCGCACCGTGGGCGGTAGTACCGCTCCCCTAGTGGCAGTAAAAAAATTACTCCCGTGCTGGGTGCAGTAGTACCGTGCGCAGCTCCCACGGTAGTACCGTGGTAAGCCACGGTAGTACCTTAGAACCAAGAAAATGCATGTTTCGAAAACAGAGAAGAAAAATGGCCTTTGTAAAGCAACCTTCCAGCGGACGGACACACCAAAGAGCTAACCCACGCGACAACACACTCAAGCTAGGCACGAAGAAAGGGAAGCAAGAGGCAACAAGGACTAAACATGCAACGCAACCTCTCCAAAGAGAGGGCGGTGGCCGGAGCCACCTATGTTTGAGTCAATTGGTATGGCACCGCGAAGAATTATCCTTGGGCCCATGACCAAAACTCGTCTTTGAAGCACAAGTACCATCAACAATGTCTAATGTGAAAGAGATGATCAATTTATGCATAATGGGGGAGGGAGAGTTCATTGAGAGAACAACACTCCCCCTATGTCCATGCCTACACCTAAACAATATAACAAGTTGAGTATGGTAGGGTGTGCAAGGGTTCAAGCAACATTGCTCGAATCAATGATATTTAGCTCATGCCTTAACTCGAAAAATCTTGCTTCATCCAAGGGCTTGATGAAAATATCTGCAAGGTTATCATGAGTGTTGACATAGTTGAGCTTAATCTCCCCTCGCCTAATGTGATCCCGGATGAAGTGATACCGAATCTCAATATGCTTCGTCTTGAAGTGTTGAACCGGGTTGAGAGAAATCTTGATGGCACTTTCATTGTCACACCAAAGAGGCACTTTGTCACAAATGAAACCGTAATCCTTTAAAGTTTGCCTCATCCATAGGAGTTGTGCACAAGAACTACCGGCCGCCACATAGTCCGCTTCGGTGGACGAGAGAGACACACAACTTTGCTTCTTAGAAGACCAACTCACCAAAGAGCATCCAAGGAATTGGCACCCTCCGGAGGTGGAATTCCTATCCACTTTGTCTCCCGACCAATCCTTGTCTTAATATCCTGCAAGTTTGAAGTTTGCTCCTCTTGGGTACCACAAGCAGAAGTTTGGGGTATGAGCCAAATATCGAAAGATTCATTTGACCGCCACAAAGTGGCTTTCCTTAGGTGCGGCTTGAAACCATGCACAAATTCCCACACTCAACATGATATCCGGTCTAGATGCACAAAGGTAAAGCAAGGAGCCAAACATGGAGCGATATACCTTTTGATCCACCGATTTACCATTGGGATTAATGTCAAGTTGGCATTTGACGGGCATTGGAGTGGAAGCCGGCTTGACATCACTTAGCTTGAATCTCTTGAGCATGTCTTGAGTGTATTTGGCTTGGTTAATGAAGGTTCCTTCTCTTCATTGTTTGACTTCCAATCCGAGGAAGAACTTCAACTCTCCCATCGAAGACATCTTGAACTTTGAGGTCATGAGAGTAGAAAATTCCTCATTGAAAGCTTTGTTAGGAGAACCAAACATAATATCATCACCATATAGTTGGCACACAAACAACTCCCCTTTGACCTTTTAGTAAAAAGAGTGGGGTAGATTTTCCCAACTTCAAATCCACGATCTTGCAACAACTCGGTAAGGTGGTCATACCACGCACGTGGGGCTTCTTTAAGGCCATAGAGTGCCTTATCGAGTTGATACACATGATCGGGGAAGTAGGGATCCTCGAACCCGGGGGGTTGTTTGACATACACCAACTCAGTAGTAGGACCATTAAGAAAAGCACTCTTCACATCCATTTGTTGCAACTTAAAGTTACGATGAGAAGAATAAGCAATCAACAAACGAATGGATTCAAGGCGAGCAACGGGAGCAAGGATTTCACCGTAGTCCATACCCTTGACCTGGGAGTAGCCTTGTGCTACCAATCTTGCCTTTTTGCGAACGATGGTCCCATGAGCATCTTGCTTGTTCTTGAATATCCACTTGGTGCCAATGACATTGTGGTTCCCCGTTGGCCTTGGCACCAATCTCCACACCTTGTTATACTCGAAGTTGTTGAGTTCTTCATGCATGGCATTGAGCCAATCCAGATCTTCGAGCACCTCATAGACCTTTTGGGTTCAACACAAGAGACAAATGCATGATGTTCACAATAGTTTGTCAATTGTCTACGAGTGCTTACCCCCTTTTGAATGCTTCCAAGCACATTCTTCATGAGATGACCCTTGGTAGAGAGCTTGGATGCAATCTTGGCGGCACGAAGCTCCAATTCCTCCTCGGGGGTGAGTTGAGGAGTGATCACTTGATCATCTTGAGCGCCGTCTTGAGCTTTCTCTTTATCTTGAACTTTCTTGGAGGAGAGAACTTGACCTTGGGCATCACTTGGTGATTCAACACCGTCTTGAGATTGATCTTGCCCTTGGTCTTGTTCAAGATGTTGAGGGCCTTCACTTTGTTCTCCGGAAGCGTGTGGGCCTTGGGTTGGTGATGGCTCCACTTGAGTGGAGTATTGTCCTTCTCCTTCGGCCACAAGGGGTTCCTCAATGGGTAGGATAAAACCAACTCCCATTCTTCTTATCGCTTGGGGAGGAATTTCATCACCTACATCACAAGTTCCACTTTGCTCCACTTGGGAGCCGTTATTCTCATCAAACTCCACGTTACACGTCTCCTCAATAAGTCCCGTGGATTTATTGAGGACACGGTAAGCATGAGAGTTTGTAGCATAACCAACAAATATGCCCTCTTGAGCTCTAGCCTCAAATTTAGACGAACACACACCTTTCTTGAGAATGGAACACTTACACCCGAACACCCAAAAGTACTTGAGGTTGGGCTTGTTACCGGTGAGTATCTCATATGGAGTCTTGTTCAAGCCTTTGCGGAGATAGAGCCGATTTGATGCATGACATGCAGTGTTGATGGCTTCGGCCCAAAAGTTGTATGGGGACTTGAACTCCGCCGTCATGGTCCTTGCCGCATCCATCAATGTCCGGTTCTTCCTCTCTGGTCACCATTTTGTTGAGGGGTGTATGGTGCGGAATATTGATGCTTGATCCCCTCATCACTATGAAACTCATCCAAGGTGTAGTTCTTGAACTCGGTGCCGTTTTCACTTCTTATATTCAAGATCTTTGTATTGTGTTGACATTGGGCTTCATTTGCAAAGTCAATGACGGTTTGTTCGGTCTTGCTCTTCCTCTTGAAGAAATATACCCAAGTGTATCTTGAATAGTCATCCACAATCACCAAGCAATACTTTCTACCCCCAAGACTATCAAAGGATGGAGGCCCAAAGAGACCCATGTGGAGGATCTCCAAAGGCCTCTTCGAGTAAATGATAGTCGTGGGAGGGTGAGCCTTCTCGTGAAGCTTTCCTTCGATACAACCACTACAAGCACGATCTTTAGCAAAGCTAACATTTGTTAGTCCACGGACATGGTCCTCCTTGAGAAGACTTTGCAAAGATCTCATATTGACATGGGCTAAACGGCGATGCCAAAGCCATGCCACGTCAACTTTAGCCATTAGGCATGTCGCGGTCTTAGTGGGTCGCTCCGAGAAGTTAATCACATAGAGACCGTTCTCGACATGCCCAACAAAGGCTACTTTAAGAGTCTTGCTCCACAAGAGGGCCACGGTATCAATATCAAAGAAAGTGGCAAAGCCCATGAGTGCAAGTTGACGAATGGAAAGTAAATTGTATGCAAGGGCCTCAACAAGCATGACCTTCTCGATCGTGAGATCATGAGAAATGACAACCTTGTCGAGTCCCAATAAGTTATAACATGAGGCATCACCCCACTCGACATTGGTGGGCATAGATGGAATCTTGTGCACGTCCACCACCAAGCCCTTGCTTCCGGTCATATGATTTGTAGCTCAACTATCGAGCAACCATGATCCCCCACCGGAAGCAAACACCTACATGAGATCAATGCTTGGTTTTAGGTACCGATTTTGTAATGGGTCCTTTGATGTTAGTGACAAGGGTCTTAGGAACCCAAATAGACCATTCAATGTACTCATAAGGAGAACCAACAAATTTGGCATAAACATGCCCATCACTAGCACAACACAACACATAAGAAGGGTTAAAGTCACCGGCTTTGTTGGACGAGGTGGCATTGCCTTCTTGACACCACCACCCTTCACATTGTTCTTCTTCTCCTTGGAAGCACCATCTCCCTCCTTCACAAAAGTTTGATTGAGAGGAGGAGGTCGTTTGGTCTTGTCATTCTTCTTCTTGTTCTTGGACACGTGTGCGAACCCAATCCCTTCCTTGGCCACAACTTCCTTTTGATTGCTCAAAAGTTTGTTTAGGTTCTTCTCACCTTGTATGCACGACACAAGGCCTTTCTCAAGTTGCTTCTTCAACTTTGCATTCTCCTCGACAAGATGCACATGCTCACAACACGGGTTAGTAGCATTTGCATTATCAACTAAAACCATGTGAGGAAAAGTGGCTTTCTCCTTAGTTAGCTTCACTTGGAGTTGATCATGAGACTCCTTGAGGCTAGCATGAACACCTTTCAAGGCCTTGTGAGCCTTGTCAAGTATATCAAACTCCTCCTTGAGTCTAGCAAGATCAACCCCAAGCTTGGCCTTCTCTGAGTTTAGTACACGAGATACAACAAGTGCATCATCAAGATCTTTCTTTAATTTAGCGTGGTCATCGTTGTATGACTCCTCAAGAGCCAAACGAAGACCTCGCTCTTCCTCAAGAGCATTGGAAAGATCCGAAATCTCATCGGCATAGTCATGACTATGACCCTCAATCTTAGAGATGGTATCTTCGTGAGCCTCGATCATGTCATTGGCTTCACCAAGTTGTTCCAAGAGAGCAACGAAGTGCTTCTTGGATTTACCCTTGAGTTTGCTCATAAAAGACTCAAATTCATTCTCCTCCACATTAGACCCCTCATGTTCATCAATGCAATCCGTCAAAGAACGATTATTAATGATGGTAGTTTTGATGTTGGGGGTTACCTTGTTGGTGGCTTTAGCCATGAGGCACTTGGCGGTGATGTTCTCATTGGGTGAGTAAAAGAGAGACACCCGTGGAGTTGTCGCAATGGCAACGAAGGCCATGGCAACCGACTCACCGTCTTCATCATCATCATCATCCTCATGGTACTCTTCTTGTGCCACCAACCCCTTGGGAGGAGTCTTCTTGGTGAAGTTGCTCTTGTTGGGGAAAGACTTGGCCTTGTCCTTTCGGATGAGCTTGCCACCATTGTCTTCCCTCTTCTCATAAGGACATTCCACAACAAAGTGGCTCACATTGCCAAAATTATAGCAAGTCCTCACTCATTGCTTGACCTTCGCGCCACTTGAGTTATTCTTGTTGAAGTTGGGCCTTGTGCTCTTCTTGCTCCAAAATTGCCTTGAAGCAAGAGCCATGTGTTCATGATAAGTATACTTTGTATCTTCGGGGTTGCTCTCCTCTTCTTCCTCTTTGTCCTCTTCTTCCACACTAACCTTGGCCTTCAAGGCAAGGTTGGGGTTCTTTGCTCTTTGATAATGTAACACCGCATTGTTGACGGTCTTGTCCAAGATGCTCATAGCCACAAACTCATCCAACACTTCACTTGAGGACAAGGTGTGCAAGTCCGGCCTTTGACGAATGACGGAGGACATGGACTTGTGGTAAGGCATCATGGCCTTGAGGAATTTGCGCTTGATCCGATTGTCATCCGTATCCTTGCCCCCATGATCTCGGAGTGAGACCGCGAGAGTAGTTAATCTCCGATAAAGCTCACGAGGTTCTTCATCTTCTTTCATTGCAAACTCATCGGCTTCGTCTTGCACCACTTCATAGTTGGAGCGTTGAATGCTTGCACTTCCCCTGTAGAGGGAAACAACATGGCGCCAAGCATCCTTGGCCACGGTGAAGGGCCAGAGATGAGCAAGATCTTCGGGTGGAATTGCATCTTGGATGATGAAGAGAGCATTCTCCTTGAATTGATTATTCGCGGCTTCTCTAGGGGTGAAGTTGCTTCGGTCATGCGGATAAAAACCTCTTCAACGATTCTCCAAAGATTAGTATTAACATGGTTTAAATGACGCTTAAAGCGATAAACCCAAGAATCAAAATCCTCATTTTTCACAATCTTAGGGGGAGGACCGGCATGATTCAAATGAGTGGAAGGAATCGGTCCACCATAAGTAAGCGGAGGTTCCACGTGGGCAAAGATGTCGTTACCATTTTTACCACTAGAAGAAGGAGCCTTTTCACTAGTAGCTTCCCCCTTGTAGGAGTTAGCATCCGTCACCTTGTTAGTGGGATCACCCACTTTCATCGATGCGGTGGATAATTTAAGCCCTTCTAAGAATTTGTTAAACATGCTTTCAACCTCGGTCGTCATGGAGGTTCTCAATGTGTCCAAAGCCACATTGAATTCCTCACGAAAGACCGCAGTTCCCCCATCGGCCGTAGACGAGATTGGATTCACACCGGAGTGCTCCTAACCACCGTCTACAGTGTCAACCATACTCTTCGGACGGCAAAGTCCTTAATAAAGAGACGAGGCTCTGATACCAATTGAATGGATCGATATAGTTGACTAGAGGGGGGTGAATAGGCAACTAACAATTTTTAGCTTTTCTTTACCAATTTAAACTTTGCATCAAAGTAGATTGTCTAGATATGCAACTAGGTGAGCAACCTATGTGATGCAACAACAACAAGCACACAAGCAAGCAAGGGATATAACACAAATAAGCTTGCACAAGTAAAGGCATGAGATAACCAAGAGTGGAGCCGGTGAAGACGAGGATGTGTTACCGAAGTTCCTTCCTTTTGAGGGGAAGTACGTCTCCGTTGGAGCGGTGTGGAGGCACAATGCTCCCCAAGAAGCCACTGGGGCCACCGTATTCTCCTCATGCCCTCACACAATGCGATATGCCGTGATTCCACTATTGGTGCCCTTGGAGGCGGCGACCGGACCTTTACAAACAAGGTTGGGGCAATCTCCACAACTTAATTGGAGGCTCCCAATGACACCATGAAGCTTCACCGCAATGGAATATGGCTCCACGGTGACCTCAACCGTCTAGGGTGCTCAAACACCCAAGAGTAACAAGATCCGCAAAGGATTATTGGGGGGAATCAAATTTCCCTTGGTGGAAGTGTAGATCGGGGCCTTCTCAACCAATCCGTAGAAAATCAACAAGTTTGATTGGCTAGGGAGAGAGATCGGGTGAAAATGGAGCTTGGAGCAACAATGGAGCTTGGGGAAGGAAGAGGTGGTCAACTCGGAGAAGAAGACACCCCTTATATAGTGTGAGAACAAATCCAACCTTTATCCACTTAACCAGCCTGCGACCTGCGGTACTACCGCACCAAACGAGTGGTACTACCGCGGCGAACCGCGGTACTACCGCTGCCACGACAGAGCCTAAGTCCTGTCCTGACGCGCTAAGGCAGGGAGCGGTAGAACCGCGGGCGCGATACTACAGCGCCCCCTTGCAGTACTACCGCAAGGCAGAAAAGGACTAGGCACGGAAGGCACAGACATATAAAAATACATCCATGGCAACTTCCGCTGAGCATTGATCCATGCAAAAATCCGACACGGTACTACCGCAAGCCTGGAGCGGTAGTACTGCGTGGGGCACGGATGTAAAAAATTACATCCGCCCCTACTACCGCTCATGCTGCTGAGCCTGGATAGAGCGCACGGTACTACCGCGTAGGGCGCGGATGTAAAAATTACATCCGCCCCTACTACCGCACTAGCAACAGCGCCTGGCCAGAGGCCACGGTACTACCGCTCCCTGGGTGCGGTTCTACCGTGGGCACTTGCACTACTACCGCGTCAGAGGCCGGTACTACCGCATGCCCCAGTTTAGCAACACGACATTTTGCATAGACAAGGAAAGACGGAGGATGCTCCAAAGGGCCAAAAGAAAGGTGGTGCAAAAGTAGTAGACGTGTACGTGATGATTCCACCCAAACCTTTCCAAAGCGGACCCCCTCTTAATAGTACGACTTTCCTATGACTCAAATCCACCGAAAAGAAACATACAGAAACACCGTCTTCAATAGTCTTCGAGGGGCACCAAATCATCTTGTGCCTAGTCATGATATGTCTGAAATACTCCATGCACGCGATTAGTCCGCAAAAGCATTGTCATCAATCACCAAAACAACTAAGGGATAAATATGCCCTTATAAAAGTGCGTTATATCAACTAGAGGGGGTGAATAGGCGATTTTTATGAATTCTTCACTGAGGAATTTGCCCGTGAGGAAATTCCTTAGCGAAGAACTACTTGCAGCGGAATAAGTACTCAGAAGTAAACATAACAGAAGACAAGCATAGTCATCATGATGAAATGAAGACAAGCACAGAGTACTAAATGCGTAAACACAGGATAACACAGGATGAAGACAAACAAACTGAAGAAATTGAACTGAGGAAATTGAGAAAGTCTTCAGTCAAAGTCTTCAAACACAGATATGACAAGCACACAACACAGTAATGAGGAAATGAAAGAGTTGAGGAAATAGAACCAGTAAGCTTGGTGAAGACAATGATTTGGTAGACCAGTTCCAACTGTTGTCTTAGTTGTACATCTGGTTGGAGCGGCTAGGTATTTAAACCTGAGGACACACAGTCCTCACCGTATTCTCCTTGAGCTAAGGTCACACAGACCTCGCCCAATCACTCGTGGTAAGTCTTTAGGTGACTTCCAAACCTTCACAAACACGGTCACTCAGCGATCCACAATTCCTCTTGGATGCTCTAGACCATGACACCTAACCGTCTGGAAGAAGCACAGTCTTCAAAGGTAACAAGCGTCGGATCCACGCAGGATCAATCTCTTCAGTGATGCTCAATCACTTTGGGTTTGTAGGTGTTTGGGTTTGGGTTTTCCTCACTCGATGATTTTCACTCAAAGTCCTCTGAGGATGGGATGCTCTCAAATGACAAGTGTCAGTTTCTCTCGGAGCAGCCAACCAGCTAGTGGTTGTAGGGGGCGGCTATTTATAGCCTAGGGAGCAGCCCGACATGATAAGACATAAATTCCCTTCAATTGTATGACCGTTAGGTGGATAAGATATTTTGGGACAGCTGGCGAGAAGCACAGCAACGGTCGGAAATTTGAGGTTCAAATTCCTCAGGGCTATCATGTTCCTAACTGTGTAGGCAATTCACACTAGCGAATTCCTAACTTCTCAGTCAGAACAAATTCCTCAGAGACCAGAAGAACTTCGTCTCCGTCACTGAAGAATATGACTGAACTGTATGAGATTTCCAATGGCTTCACTCGAAGGGATTGGTAAGTGTAGGATTTTGAGTTGAGCATCACAAGGAAAATTTTCCTTAGTATTTCCTCGACCCCCTTTAACAGTACGGTGTTTCCTATGACTCAAGAAATAAAAAATGAAACTACGAAAACAAAAGTCTTCACGCTTCATGTTCCTCAAATGAATACCAAGTCTTCAAGGTCACACCAATTTCTTCACTTTCAAAGTCTTCAGAAAGTCTTCAGAAATCCAAAGTCTTCAGTCGAAGAACTTCATTTTTTGGGGTCGACTTTCTCTGCAAATATCAAACTCCTCATAGACTTATAGACCTGTGTACACTCATAAACACATTAGTCCCTTAACCTATAAGTCTTCAATACACCAAAATCACTAAGGGGCACTAGATGCACTTACAATCTCCCCCTTTTTGGTGATTGATGACAATATAGGTTATGTTTTCAACAGGGATAAACATATGAAGTGTAAATACTGATATTGAGGAATTTGATTGCAAGATATAGAAGAGCTCCCCCTGAAGATGTGCATAGTGAGGAATTTGCTTTTGAAGCAATGCACACTTGAAGAGTTGAATCATGGAGATCTCCCCCTATATCTTGTAATTCATACACGCATTTGACATAATATATGAAGAATTTGAAATGCATGATGAAATATGGTGACTGATGTAATTCAGCATGCGTGCATTAACATTAATGAGGAATAAGCATGCAGAAAAACACAACAAAAGTATCAGGTCACCATAGAGTTTAAGTTCACAACTCGATCCAGCAAAGTCATCAGAAGAACGAGAGTTGTAACTTAGCAAAAAAACGCCCATATAAGATAGACCCGCTTGAAGACTAACTCAAATTTCTCCCCCTTTGTCATCAAATGACCAAAAGGATTGAAATTGAGGACTAACACCCCTGAAGAATATCAAGTTGAGGAAGGAGCGCCATCGTTGTTGGGGTCGTTTGTTGATGTTGGGCATGCCACAGTGTCGTCCCAGTCTTCATCATCGTCGGTGTCGCGCGATGAAGAATAGGAGATGGCCACCAAGGAAGGAACCTTGACCTTCTTGTATTTCTTCGGTGGAGGTGCACACCAGTTAAAGTCTTCCTTGAGACCCATTTTCTTGAGATCTTCTACGCTATAGACATGAGACAGAACAACCCAGGTACGGTTGAAGGTTTCATGGAGGTAGTATTGGTTTTTCTTCACTGCATTGAGGGTAGCAGTCATGTTGTGAAGAATTGAACCAAACTGACGCTTGACCCATTTATGATTGCGATCAACTTCTGATGAAGACTGAGGAGAAGCTCATGATCAGTCATCACCCTAGGTGATGTGCCTTGAGGATTTTTCTTGGTTGTGTTGGCGGCAGAGTCATGGGTGGCAGAGTCGTCATTGGTTGAGTAGGATGCAGCCTTCAGAAATTGACCATCCAATGGACGAATGCCTTCATCTATAACAGCAGCAGCCTTTCCCTTGTCATCAGCTGAGGAAAATGTCCGTTTGAGGACTTCAATCGGAGGCAAGTACCTGCAATGGTTCAGTGTATCAGCTTTATAGTTGAGTGAAGACCTTGTTCTAATGAATCTCATAATCCAAGGTGCATAAGGCTTCAGCTCAAATGGTGACATAGCAACATTGGCCAGAGTCCTCATGAAAAAATCATGGAAGTTGACAGGAACGCCATGAATGATAAAGCAGATTCTTCATGATGCCAACGACTTCTTCGTCATTCGAGTCGTGGCCCTTGATAGGACTCAATGTCTTCATCAGAATGTGATAGACAGTCTGAGGCACATACAGTAATTCCTTCACGAGGAATTTGGTTCGTGGGGCCTGACCTGGCTTCAATGGCTTCATCAATACTTGCATGTAGTGATCTGTAAGCTCAGATTCACTATAGACGCAATGAGTAGCTTCAAGGGGAGGACTGAGTGGTAAAGCACGAAGCAATTCAGTAGTTGGTGCCTTGTAGTGAGTGTTTTCAGACATCCAGTCCAGCACCCATGAATTCACATCTTCAGAATCTCCGGTGATGTGCAGCGTCGTATAAAATTAAAGAATGAGTTCTTCATTCCAATCACAGATGTCAGTGCAGAAATTTAACAGTCCAGCATCATGAAGAACACTGAGGACTGGCACGAAACACGGCAAAGATTCCATATCCACGTGAGGAATGTGCGCATGATCGAAGACTCTGTCTTTGTTGAACAACACTGAGGAATAGAAATTTGCCTGGCTGGCAGTCCAGAACCGTCTCTTCCTAATGCGAGCAGAGTCATAGGGGTTGTAGTCAGTGAATAATACATGCTCGCCGAAGAAATCATCAGCCTTGAATTTTTGCTTCCTGGAGAATGGATCATTTGTCTTGGGCAGAGGAGTGTCAGTGAGTTGCATCACAACCTCAGGAATCGCAATCTCAGGTTCTTCAGGCTGAGGAATTTATGGTTACTCGTCAGTGGCAGTCTACGTCTTCAGATGTTCAGCAGCAGCAGTTGCTCCAGCACTAGTGGCTGGAATTTCTTCACGTACAGACGAAGTGGGGTGAGTTTCTTCAGATCCCATTTGAACAGTTTGTGCAGGGGACTGAGGAATTTGCTGTAAAGGTGTGAACAGTGGAGAGTTGGGATGTTGACTTTCCCAAAAATCATCATTCATCAATGGAGTAGTACTCCCAATGTCCATGTCAGAATTGTGTTCATCTAATTCTTCAACGCCGGCCTCTTCAGCTGTGAACTGAGGCATAGGCGAGGAAACAACTGGTGTTGAAGGGATTTCATCCGCTTAAATTTCTTCATCCATCTGCTCTATCGAAGTAGCAGAAGGATTTTCTTCATCAGATCCGCTAGGGATCACATATTCTACATCAAAAGGAACAAGGTCTTTTGATGGCATGGTTGAGATCAGAACAGCATCAATGGGATTTGCAAACAAACTGGTCATAGACTTCATTTTCTTTGGAGCTGAAGAATCTGAAGTAGCTGATGCTTTCCTTTTCTTCACTGTTGCACGCTCTGCAGCCTTGGTTTTCTTCACATCTGATGCAGATGGAAGGTTAGGAGTTGTTGTAGGCGCAGGAGGAGCAGAGGAATGTGGTTTATTTTCTTCAGGCACAACTGATGCAGTTGCCCTGACCTCTTCATTTTCTTCAGGCGCACCACTAGTGGATGCCCTAGCAATTTCTTCAGTGACTGGAATGCAGTCATCAGCCCTGGAACTCACATTTTCTTCAGCATCCTGAAAGTCATCAGCGGTGCTGGCATGTTCTTCAGTTGGCTCAGCAGATGCTTCCCCTTGAGGAATTTCCTGTTGCGTTGAAGCTGCAACATTGGAGGTGAACTTCTCAGTCAGTTTAACAAACCCGACCTTAGCTTCTTGCCAATCAGCATAGTAAGCATTGAAGTCATCGCTGAGGGTTTTGATTTCAGACTGGATCTTCACAAGATCATCAGTTGTCATAGAGATAACGTTGTTCTTCAGAAATTTTTCCTTCCTGTACTGTGCTTTCTTGATCTGTCTGGCCTTCTCATATTTCCATTTCTCTTCTTGGCTGAAGGCAGTCAGGATATGATTTTGACCAGGAGTCAGCTTGAAGTCAGGCATATGAGTATTTGGGTCCTTGTGCCAGAGATCAATCTGAAGTCAGGCATATGAGTATTTGGGTCCTTGTGCCAGAGATCAATGTAGTCGAGGATCAACCTTGTATCCAAAAGCAGTGGCACATTTGTGCCTTTGGCTCTAGCGGCCCTGACTTGCCTATCTCTGATGATCTCAGCAAGTTCATCATCATCAACTTCGTCTTCTTCATACGGCACTTGGAAGGCGACCTGCTTCTTGTGAGGACTTGGGCCTGAACCTCGTCCAGCAGTGGCCTTTGTCTTCAGCAGAGAGGGTCCTGTTGAAGAATTTGGTGCAGCTGAGGAACTAGCAAAAGCTCCTGAGGCAATAGAGATGCATGTCGTCCTTTGGCACATGGCAAGATGCACATGTGCTGAGGACTTTGTCGGAGCAGCTGAGGACTTTGGAGGAGCTGAGGATTTTGGAGGAGCAGGAGCAGCGTGAGGAATTGGCCGTGAGGGATTTGAGGATTCTGGTTGTGAGGGCATTGCTGAGGAACTTGGCCTTGAGGGCACTAAAGGTGAAGCACTTGGCTTACGCGCAGGCTTCTTTGCCATAGATTTCTTCGGCTTGACAGAGGCCTTAGTGGCAGCAGCAGCAGTTGAGTCTTCATTGAATTTCCTCACTGCTTCTTTTGCCTATTTGGCTAACATGGCCTGGCGCTTGGCCCATTCTTCAGGAAAGTCCTCACCGCGCTTGATACTGGTGGGATCCGCTTCTTGGCCAGGTTCCAATGGAGGTCTTGAGCATGGAGGGGTCACAGCGAATTTCTTCATGTATTTGGGAGTAACATATATGTACTCCCTCCACTCTCTAGCCCATCTCCTCTCTATCTTCTAAATGCGCACCTTGCGCTGATTTTTATCTTCCTCAGGAGGTGTGCAGTACCCAGCATAGATGTCATCAGGGATTTCAAACGTTGTGTTTACCTCAGGCTTCTTTCCTCCTTTCTGTGGCTTCTTATCGTCAGCCATTTTCTTCAGTTGAGGAATTTGAACAATTGGATTCTCTGAAGAAGTATGCAACTTTTCTTTGAGGAACATTGCAAATGAGTTAAGTTGATGAGAACCTAGTGATTCAGCAGCGGACATGAGTACCTATGAACAGAGTATAGTTGCGAGGAATTTGGAGAGGTCATATGTGTTCTCAGAAGGTTTTGTAAAAAAGAACAATTTTGAGGAATTTGACCAGACGAGTCTTGAAGAATTTCACTAAGCGTTCTTAATCTTAGGTTCCAGAGTTGTACAGATCAGAAATCCGCACAATTGAGGAATCTTGAAGAGAAATTATGGCTTAGAGAAACGAATCAAGAACAGATGATATGAGAGGTGTTTAGTGTGTGAAGAATTTGAAGAATAAACACCTTTGAGGAGTTTGTAGAAATCATTTGAATCAAAGAGGGCAGTAAAAGTAACTTTTAATTACCCTGGACGAAGAACACGACGAACTGTGAGATGGAGAAATGAAGTTCGTCTGTGTAGATCTTCCACGCCCTAACTCGGTGGAGGAAGACGGCTACGGCGGCGGCGGTGTGAAGATTTCCATGGCCGGCGCGAGTACGACGGCGACGAGGTCGAGGCAGTGAAGCTCTTCCTCACCAGCGATGATGGAGTAGCGGCGGCGCTAGGGTTGAGAAGCTCGAGCGGGAGAGAGGTCGAGCGGAATAAAGGAAGTGAGGAAGGGGAGGGGGTATTTATAGCCACGGTGAAAAACTGTTCGTCCGAAGAATTTGGACGAACGTGCCCCTGACCCTTCTCATTCGCTTGACATGTGTCACCCACGTACTGAGAAGTGGAGATCGTGTTAAATCGTTGGTGAATAGATAAGTATTTCGTGGGATGCGGAACGGTTTGAGCGGCAAAACGAAGTTTTGGATAAGATAAATTTTAACGTTCCGTTCACAAATTCTTCAGCTGACAAGGACACAGTGAAGATTTTGAACGAGTTTCAAATAGAACGCACATGAAGAATTCGTGAATAGATTGGTTTGAGTTTAGCATAGAGAGGGAAGGGCCCGATCACATTCACTTAGCAGAAAACACAACTTGAAGAAATAGCAATAAGTGCATGCTGTAGAGGACATAAACTCATATATATAAACACTATTCTGATCACGGGATCAGAATAATATTCTGATCACTACATGAACTTCCCGAGTAACGCGCCTGACCTTTCCCGCGTACAAGGTTGAACTTTAGCTAAAAGGTGTCCAAATGAAGCTTGCGATATACCGTTGGATAGCTATGGACATCAGTATCATGACCCAAGTTAAATTTTTGGCAAAATGTAAGCGGCTTAAGAGCAGTTTTGAAAACCGTTTTTTCTTCATACAAAAAACGTGAATCGTATTTTTGATCGCATTTTTAAACCATTTATCGGAATGAGGCAAATAATATGGCGTTGGAAAGGTGCTGCAAAATCGCTTCTTCCACATGTTGAAAGTTTTCTCTAATTCCCTACGGTTAAAGATTAATTCGGAAAATCGTAAAATTTTGCAAACCAAACACCCGAGTTCGTATTTTCTATATCATTTCTAAACGGCTAATCCAATTGAGGCAAATAATATGGCGTTGGAAAGATTATGAAAATGCGCTACTTTTTTATGTTAAAAGTTTTTTCTAATTTTGAACAGTTTAAAAGTAATTTAGAAAACGGTACAAGTTTCACCGAGTTCGTGTTTTCAAGCTAATTTTTTAACCGTACGTCCAAATGCAGCAAATGATACGGCGTTGGAAAGCTTGGAGAAATGTGAACCTTTTTGTATATATTGTTTCTCCTAATTCGTTATGGTTTTATGCTAGTTTTGAAAATGGTTAAAAACATATTTTTGCTGTAATTTGTACAAACTTTATCGGAATGGGGCAAATAATGTATCGCTGAAAAGCTACGGAAAATGTGAAACTTTTTCATGTTTATGGTTTTCTCTGAATCCTGGCCGTTTTCAAGTAATTTTGAAAATGGCGAGATCGTTCGTTCTGCCTTTATCGTGAAACAGATTCTTCGAAAATTCATCGCGTGAAGAACCTGAACTTCTCGGCATGTCTACTTGAACTTCACTCTGTTTTTCACGTGTTTTTTTTGCTCGTAGCTCTCCATTCACTGCTCGTAGCTCTCCATCCACTCACTGGAATTGAGCAAGTGATATACCAGTGGAAAGCTGTTGCAAACACAGAACTTTTCCGTGTTGATCATTTTCTCATACTCGTGACAATTTTAAAAGTTTTTCATCTGATATTCATTCAGTGTAGTAGGTGAACTTCCTGCTGTTTTTACGTTGAACTTCTGTGACGATTTTTCATTTGTAATTTTTTCATCCATTCGTCAAGTGTTACACAAATGATATTTCTTTTGTATAAACCTCTGTCACAATATTTTTTAAAATTTCTCCGATGGAGGACTTGAACTTATATCAACAAACATTTAGTCTTTGCTTTTTTATTCTTTTTAATAAAAAATGCACACCATGTAGTACGTGAACTTCTGGCAGTTATCAATCTGAACTTCTCTCGGTTACACGAAAATATATGAGTTTTTTTATGAATTTTTAATCCAATTTTCTTAATCATTTTTTATGAAATTTTAAAGCGCTCTATTTTATTTCTGAACTTCTTGTTTTTTATTTTTAATCCAATCTGAACTTCTTGTTTTTTATTTTTGAACTTCTTGTTTCCATTCTTTAATAACGAGAAAAATCTGAGTTTTATATAATTATCGAACTTTTCCATCTTTTTAATATGGACTTCCTGGTTTTTTTCCTAATCTTTTTTATGAAATTTTGAAGCGCTCTATTTTTTTTAAGTTGAACTTCTTGTTATTTAATTTTTGAATTTATTGTTTTCAATTCTTTAATAACGAGGGAAATTCGAGTTTTCTATAATCATCGAACTTCTCCATCTTTCTAATTTGGACTCCTGGTTTTATTTCTTTTAGTAACGGAAAAAATCCTACTTTTTGATAGACATCGAGCCCCTTCGTTAAGTTTGAACTTCTAGGTTTATTATAATAGAACTTCTTCATTATTTCGAATAGAACTTATTGGTCTTATTCTTTAGTAATCAGAAAAAATTGACATTTCAAATAAATATCAAACTGCTCTGCTTTTAAAAATTGAACTTCTTAATTTTATTATATAGTAACAAGAAAAAACTAAGTTTTTAATATGCATTGAAGTACTCAATTTTTTAAAATTGAACTTCTAGGTTTAATCTTTAGTATTGGGGGGAAATGCCCAAAATGACATTGTTTTTTGTTTTTGTTTTTTGAACTTCTAAATCCTAGGTTTTAATATACGTTGAACTTCTGTGTTATTTTAATTTGAATTTCACATTTTTTATTTTTTGAGTAAAGTGTTTGTTTTTTATTTTTAAATAAACATGATTTTGACTTTTTTTTAGTTTTGATCATCATGGTCGATTCTTTAATTCATTTTTTTTATTTCAACCTCTTCATTTTATTATTTAATAACGAGAAAACATCTAAGTTTTTTTAACCTTTGAACTTCTCTCTTATTTTACTTTGAACTTCTTAGAGAAAAATATGGCTTTAAACAAGCAAATAATTTTCTAGGTCTTTTCCTTTGAATTTCTAGGTTTTTCAACCTTCTTGGTTATTTCAAATTGAACTTCTAGGATTTTCAAATTTGAACTTCTACGTTTTTTGACCTTCTCGGTTCTTTTTTTCTAGTTTTCTTTAAATCCATTTTTATAAACTTTTTCGAGTTGGTATGTAATTTTGAGTTGGCCTTCTCTCTTATCTTTTTAGAAACGTGGAAAATCTAACTTTTAAAAACTTTGGTTATTTTCTAGAAACAAGAAATTTCAA
Organism: Aegilops umbellulata; assembly: GCA_032464435.1. Classification (NCBI taxonomy): domain Eukaryota; kingdom Viridiplantae; phylum Streptophyta; class Magnoliopsida; order Poales; family Poaceae; genus Aegilops; species Aegilops umbellulata. Next base: position 129,053,672 of record CP136054.1, read on the forward strand.
AATTTTAATGTGCATGTTGTGTTATTTTATTTTGACCTTCTTGGTTTTATTTTTTTGAATTAAGGAAAATCTATTTCTTTATATGTGTTGTCCCGTTTTATTTGAGGAATTTCTTCCGTATTTGGCACATGTGAACTTCGAAACTTCTGAAACATGAACATGTGGAGAAAAAGTTCATTTATGTCCCTGCATGATTTATGTTTCAAGTTGATATCTGAAAAATCCCTCAGGCAGTACGATAGTTGTACTTGTACCGATTTTGGCGACACCAGGCTCAATTTTTACTTAAATTTTGCGTTGCTTTGTTATTTTAGTTTGAAGTTCTGCGTTTTAACAACAACAGAGTGCTTATACGTTTATAAAAGAATGGATTTTTATATTTTCTAAAAAGAATGAAAACTAAGCACACGCTCACCTCCATGCACATGGCCAATTAATTTTATTCTCTAGACACAAGTAATTTTTTTCTTTGACTAGCCTCAAGCATTTTGTTCGCCCTGCCAGGAGTAACTTGCTCGGCCTGACATTGGTTGTCTACAACCATGAGTTATTTTCGTCATATCTAAACTTCGAAAAATGAAAACATAGATGATTGTATCTCACGTACTGTCAAAACAAAAAAAGATTACTGTGTCTCACGGAGAGCACAACTGAGCATTGCGGCCAGTGCATAACAACATCGCACGCGCACTGAGAGGAGGGCCGCTGGCTTGAGCGTCAGATGCAGCAGAACATGGATTGCCGGAGTTCTCTCTGTAGGTCTCCAAGCACGCATCCGTCTCATCACCCTTTTTTCTTCTTCCCCTCAGAATCCCTCAGAGAGGATGCAGTGGAATGAACAGAATGTATGAACTTCCAGGGACCACACCCTATGAACATGTTGAGCAATTTCTTTTTCAAACACCACACGATTATTCTTGATCAGTATGTATGAACTTCCAGGAACCTCATTTAGAAGCACTACACGATTTTTTCCACGAACATAATGTATGAACTTCCTGGAACCAGAAAGACTTTTCTGAACTTTTCTAAGTTACAATATTTTGAATTTCACAATCTTGAGAACATGAACTTCAGAACGCACGCTATAACAGAAATCAATCAAAATACAGTGATTTTTATCAAAAAATAGAATAGTCCCAGCACTGTACACACAATGAAGAAAGGAAGAGGAGAATTTTTATTCACGATTGTGCTCGGCACTGCGCGGGAGGAGGAGTCACGACACAACGTGAGAGGTAGGTCGCCGGCTGTTGTGAAGCAGAAGGGGGAGGAGGAGGAGGCACCTCCGAGATCCAACGATGGCTTTGGATGGTAGTCGGAGCCCGGGACCGCGTAGAGCTCGGGACGGGGAGCCTCCGCATGGCGCTGGACGAGCGGCGGCGGATGAGATCCAGGGACCGGCGACGGCGCTCAGGATCCAGGACCCTGCGGCGGCGCCAGGGATCCATGGCCCGGCGACAGCACACGGGGATCCCGGGGCCCTGCGGCAGCTGGATCAGAGGGTGGTGCCTGGAGGAGGCTCGTCGGTCGTGGTGGAGGAGGGTCATGCGCGGCCGTTGGGAAGGAGGGAGGTGGCCGCGAGAGAGGTGACCGGCGGCGCGCAGGGTTGCTAGGTCGTGGCGGCCCCGGTTGGGGCAGCGCGGGTGTGGCGGGGCAGGTTGGGGCGGGATGCGGGCGGCGCGATGGCGGCGGCGTAAGTTGGGACGGGGTGCGGACGGCGCGGGGCCGGCGGTGCCAGTTGGGGCGGGGGCGGGCGGCGAATCGATCTGGGGCGGGTGGTGGCATCGATCTGGGGCGGGTGGTGGGCATTGGCCGATTTGGGGCAGGAGGTGCGGGAGGGAGGTGATGGATCGGGATTGGGGGAGGTGGGGTGGTTTTTTTTTTTCTTTTGTTTGTCGCTGCCCAGTTCGTGAGTTCGGGAACAACCCATCGAGCTCTATAGGGGGCTAACTGTGATCCAAATAGTTATTCTAATCCTGGAATTAGAATATATATAGCCAGTGAAGAAAAACAACGGAAACTGTGAAGACAATGCAAAGTTGAAGAATATGAACAACTGAGGAATTTCAGAAACTGAGGAAAAACTCAAATTGAAGATTTTCAACTTTGGTGGTGGCGTGACCCACCGTATAAGAATGATGATTTCAAACACCGCGTACAATTGTCGTAGGGTTCTGAGAATCAAATTCTTCATTAATTTCTTCACACTTAGAGTGTTATTCTTCATTGATTGAAGAAAAACGTTTCTTCATGTGTTGCACATCTAAGTCATCAATTTTGCATAAGTGTTAGGATGAGTGTCCTTTTCAAAGAACATTTGAAGATTCTAAGATATTTAGCTCACACCGCAACTTGCTAAATCTCTTCTCATCCAAGGGATTTGTGAAGATATCGGCTAGTTGTTCTTCAGTCTTCACATGCTCAATAGAAATGTCGCCCTTCAGCACATGATCACAAAGAAAATGATGATGAATCTGAATGTGCTTTGTCTTCGAGTGCTGAACTGGGTTGTGAGCAATCCTGATGGCACTCTCATTGTCACAGAAGAGAGGCACATTCTTCATGTTGACGCCGTAGTCCTTGAGAGTTTGCTTCATCCATAGCAATTGAGCACATTAAGAAGCAGCAGCAATGTACTCAGCTTCAGCAGTAGACAGTGATACGCAGTTCTGTTTCTTCGAGGACCAACAGACCAAGGATCGTCCGAGGAAATGACATGTACTAGATGTTGACTTGCGGTCCACACGATCACCAGCATAGTCAGAGTCAAAATATCCAATGAGATCAAAAGCCGAGTGAGGAAGTCCTGGATTAGGGGGTGTTCGGATAGCCGAACTATACCTTCAGCCGGACTCCAGGACTATGAAGATATAAAGTTGAAGACTTCGTCCCGTGTCCGGAAGGATCTTTTCTTGGCGTGGAAGGCAAGCTAGGTGTGCGGATATTCGAGATCTCCTACCATTGTAACCGACTCTGTGTAACCCTAACCCTATCCGGTGTCTATATAAACCGGAGGGTTGTAGTCCGTAGGACAACCATCATCATACAATCATACATAGGCTAGCTTCTAGGGTTTAGCCTCCTTGATCTCGTGGTAGATCCACTCTTGTACTACCCATATCATCAATATTAATCTAGTAGGAGTAGGGTTTTACCTCCATCGAGAGGGCCTGAACCTGGGTAAAATAAAGTGCCCCTTGTCTCCTGTTACCATCCGACCTTGACGCACAGTTCGGGACCCCCTACCCGAGATCCGCCGGTTTTGACACCGACATTAGTGCTTTCATTGAGAGTTCCTCTGTGTCGTCGCTTTTAGGCCCGATGGCTCCTTTGATCATCAACAACGACGAGGTTCAGGGTGAGACTTTCCTCCCCGGACAGATCTTCGTCTTCGGCGGCTTCGCTCTGCGGGCCAATTCGCTTGGTCATCTGGAGCAGATCGAAAGCTACGCCCCTGGCCATCAAGTCAGGTTTGGAAGCTTGAACTACACGGCTGAAATCCGCGGAGACTTGATCTTCGACGGATTCGGGCCACAGCCAAGCGTGCCGCGCTATTTCGAGGGGCACGATATAGCTCTGCCTCCGAATAGCACCCTGGAGGCCGCACACGCTCCGGCCCCGATCTTCGACTCGGAGCCCGCTGCGTTCTCTGAGGATGAACGGTTGGACGTCACCTCGGGGGCTGCAATCTCAAAGGCGATCGAGCCGAACGCCAGCCCCGTACTCCGCACGGCCCAGGACTCCAAGGAGCCAGACTCTTCTCCGAACTCCGAGCCTTCCGCGCCCCCGCCGATCGAATCTGATTGGGCGCCTGTAATGGAGTTCACCGCCGCGGACATCTTTCAGTGCTCACCTTTCAGTGATATCCTGAATTCTCTCAAGTCTCTCTCTTTATCAGGAGAGCCCAGGCCGGACTATGGTCTGCGAGGTTGGGATTCGGACAACGAAGAAATTCAAAACCCACCCACCACCCACTTAATAGCCACTGTCGACGATCTAACCGACATGCTAGACTTCGGCTCCGAAGACATCGACGGTATGGACGACGAAGGAGGAGACGAACAAGAACCAGCACCTGTAGGGCGCTGGACCGCCACCTCGTCATATGACATATACATGGTGGATGCTCCAAAGGATGCGGATGGCGATGGAGCAGCGGAAGATGACACATCGAAAAAACCGCAAAAACGTCGGCGCCAACGGCGCCGCTCTAAATCCCGCCACAGCAGAAACGGTGATTCCGGCACGAGAGATAATACTACCCCGGACAGCGCCGAAGAACACCAGAACCAGCAAGATTTGGCCCAGGAAGATGGAAAAGCCAGCCCTCAGGAGAGAGCGGCAGAACAAGAGGTTGAGGATGATAACTACATGCCTCCCTCCGAAGACGAGGCAAGCCTCGACGACGACGAATTCGTTGTACCATCAGACCCCGCCGAACAAGAGCGTTTTCAACGCAGGCTTCTAGCCACGGCCAACAGCTTAGAGCTGATCAAGATCTGCTAGCTGATAGATGGACAGAAGTCCTTGCGGCCGAAGAGTATGAACTCGTGCGCCCCTCCAAAAACTATCCTAAGCGCAGGCCGCTACTCCAATCAGAGGGGGAAGCATATGACATGGCAGACCGGCCACCCCGTGGCCGCGACAGGGAGGCCTGTCGAGCCCCTCAGCAAGCCATGCCCCGGTGCCGCTCGAATAAGGCACGGGAACACGAGCCAGACCTGCGAGACGTACTGGAGGATAAAGCAAAGCAAACAAGATCGATCTACAATAAACGGCCGGGCCGAACACAGCAGGCACAACTCTTCCGAGCCGCGTCGCGACATAGCCCAGTACACCCACTATGCTTCACAGACGAAGTAATGGATCACAAAATCCCAGAGGGTTTTAAACCCGTCAATATCGAGTCGTACGATGGTACGACAGATCCGGCAGTATGGATTGAGGACTATCTCCTTCACATCCACATGGCACGTGGCGATGATCTGCACGCCATCAAATATCTACCTGTCAAGCTTAAAGGACCAGCCCGGCACTGGCTTAACAGCCTACCAGCGGACTCAATCAGTTCTTGGGAGGACCTGGAAGCCGCATTCCTCGACAACTTTCAGGGGACCTATGTGCGGCCACCGGACGCCGACGACCTAAGCCACATAATCCAGCAGCCAGAAGAATCGGCCGGGCAATTCTGGACACGGTTCCTAATAAAGAAAAATCAGATAGTCGATTGTCCGGACACAGAGGCCCTAGCAGCCTTCAAACATAACATCCGTGACGAGTGGCTTGCCCGGCACCTGGGACAGGAAAAGCCGAAAACCATGGCAGCCCTCACGACACTCATGACCCGCTTTTGCGCGGGCGAGGATAGCTGGCTAGCTCGCAGCAACAACTTATCGAAGAAGCCCGGTAATTCGGATACCAAGGACAAAAGTGGCAGGTCACGTCGAAATAACCAAAAGCGCCGCGTTAGCAGCGACAGCAATGAGGATACGGCAGTCAATGCCGGATTAAGAGGCTATAAATCTGGTCAGCGGAAAAAGGCATTTAAAAAGAATACCCAGGGCCCGTCCAGCTTGGACCGGATACTCGATCGCTCGTGCCAGATTCATGGCACCCCCGAAAGGCCAGCCAATCACACCAACAGGGATTGTTGGGTGTTCAAGCAGGCAGGCAAGTTAAGAGCCGAACACAAGGACAAGGGGCTGAATAGCGACGACGAGGAGGAGCCCAGGCCGCCGAACAACAATGGACAGAAAGGGTTTCCCCCACAAGTGCAGACGGTGAACATGATATACGCAACCCACATTCCCAAGCGGGAGAGGAAGCGTGCGCTACGGGACGTATACTCGATGGAGCCAGTCGCCCCAAAGTTCAACCCATGGTCCTCCTGCCCAATCACTTTCGATCGAAGGGACCACCCCACTAGCATCCGTCATGGCGGTTTTTCCGCACTGGTCCTCGACCCAATCATGGACGGATTTCATCTCACAAGAGTCCTCATGGACGGCGGCAGTAGCCTGAACCTACTTTATCAGGATATAGTATGGAAAATGGGCATAGATCCATCAAGGATCAAGCCCACAAGGACGACCTTTAAAGGCGTCATACCAGGTGTAGAGGCCAATTGCACAGGCTCGATAGCACTTGATGTGGTCTTGGGATCTCCGGATAACTTCCGAAGCGAAGAATTAATCTTCAATATAGTGCCGTTCCGCAGTGGCTATCATGCCCTGCTCGGACAAACCGCATTCGCTAAATTCAATGCGGTGCCGCACTACGCATATCTCAAGCTCAAGATGCCAGGCCCTCGAGGAGTAATTACGGTCAGCGGAAACACAGAACGCTCCATCCGTACGGAAGAGCACACGGCGGCCCTCGCAACGGAAGTACAAAGCAGCCTTTCAAGGCAACTCTCCAGTCCGGCTGTTAAAAAACCGGACAATGCAAAGCGCGCCCGGAGTAACCTGCAACAAGACCACCTGGCACGATCAGAGCAAGCGTAGCAATACGGCCCCGACCCCAGCCATCGCAACATAGCGGAGCAAGTACCTCGAGTACACAATTACGCCCTTAAAATTCCGTGGGCACAGGGGGAGGGGCACATTAACGGCATGCCTACAACACGGCGTCAAACGTACTAGCGGCTGCCGGATTTTTTCTTTTTTAATTTCAGGACTCCATACTCTGGACAACCTGTTTGGCAGCGTTGCCACACAGACGATGCAAGATCCAGGAAAGTAGACAAATCTACGCTGCATTCCGGAACTCTCAGGTGGTCTCTATTTCGAGCGATATATCTATTTCTAAATTCCGCGGCCTGTGCCTGGTCAGGACATGTTAAATAGTCTAATATCTTTTTTGCTTATCACACTACTTGTATCGTTCGGCTTTGATAAATAGCCTCTTTATAAAACAATGCATAGCCTTTTATCTATTTTGTGCATTGTCCCCTTTGAATATATGTGTTTATGATATAACATGATCGCACCCGTACACCACTGTACGGCAAAACCACGCCAGGGGCTTCATTACCCTTTTATCTGGTGTGAGAAGTCCGTACACTTCCACAAGTGCGGCACCCCGAACTTATAGCACTATATGCATCGGCTCCGAGTCATGATTTTGATCACATGTTGGGTTTGCCCGGCTCCTATGTTTTGGTACCTTACGTTCCGCTCTATCGGCTAAGGTAGCACTAGGAGAACCACTGCGATTGTGCCCTAGATCAGGTGAGTTGAGCACCTCAGTGGAGAAAGCTAAAATAGACTGTCATGATAAGGCACGAGACCGGTCGCTGTTCGAGAGGTTTTTCGAGTCCTTAAAGGCTTATGCCGCTTTGAGCGAGGAGCTGGCTATGTCCGGCCAAAGGCGTGGATAGCGCCCCGAATTCGGCCTTCCGAACTAGGGGCTTCGCCGAAATTTAAAATTGTAACGTTCTATGGGTAAGTGAGAGTGTTCAAGCATTATAGTCCGATTGCCTGGTTCGCTGTGCTGAGCGCCTCCCTCGAAGGACCCAACCATGGGAACAAGAGCCCTCAGGTTTATCCCGAACACCCCAGCACTAGTGGCATGGGGGCAGAAGCCGACGACTCGCCATCTCTCAATTTTTTTTATAAATGGCCGCACAAAAAATAATATTTTAAATTAAAAGGCATTGCTTAGCGCATATGAACAAGTTTTCAGCGCACAGGATACAAACGAGCGAGTTCATTCAAATACTACATCTTTAGTACATTCATCCACGACAAGGCGGGCTCCGGCAAGAACGTCCTTGTAGTAGTTCTCGGGCTTGCGATGCTCCTTCATCTGGGGCGGCCCATCCTTCACCAGCTTCTCTCCGTCCAGCTTACCCCAGTGTACCCTTACACGGGCAAGGGCCCTCCGGGCACCTTCAATGCAGACGGAGCGCTTGATGACTTCAAGCCGTGGACAGGCCTCCACCAGCCGCTGCACCAACCCGAAATAACTCCCAGGCAGGGCCTCTCCAGGCCACAGCCGAACTAGTAAGACCTTCATGGCCTGTTCGGCCGCCTTGTGGAGCTCGACCAGCTGCTTCAGCTGATCTCTTAAGGGCACGGTGTGTCCGGCCTCAGAATAATGAGACCAGAACACACTCTCCGTCGAGCTGCCCTCTTCAGCTCGGTAGAACGCGGCGGCATCGGATACGCTGCGGGGAAGATCGACAAACGCCCCTGGAGAACTCCGGATTCGGGTAAGTAATAGGTAGTTTACTTTTATATTCCTACTTTGCATTGAGAATGCCTTACCCGTTGCTATCTTTTTCACCTCCTCCAACTCTTGGAGGGCCTTTTGGGCTTCGGCCTTGGCACTCTTGGTGGTCTCGAGGGCCGACGCGAGCTCGGATGCTTGCGCTTTCACCTCAAGCTCCAAACCCTCATGTTTTTTCATGAGAGTTTGCAGCTCTTGCTGCACCTCGCCAACTTGAACCCCAAGCCTCTCTCGCTCGGCGCGCTCCTCGGCCGTTTTCTTCTCGGCCTCAGCCAGCTCCTGCTTCAGGGCTGTCACCTCGGTTGTGGCCCCTACAATAAGCAGTACAATCCTGTTATTTCTTTCTGCAATCAAGCCTCTCTATAGGCACCTTTTTCTTCTTTTTTTGGTATTTCTTACCCTCCTTCTCCTCGAGCTGCCGTTTGGCAAGGCCGAGCTCTTGCTCGGTCCGCCCGAGGTCCTGTTTCAGGACATCCACCTGCGCAGTCAGTGCGGCGGTGGACAACAGTGAAGCCTGCATACGCATATTTGACCTTTTTTATTAGACTCCAGCGAAAATTATTAGATCCTCTATCCGGCTTTTCTTTCCGAACACCGAACAGAGCATCAGGGGCTACTGTCTATGCGGTAAATAAATTGGCACATTTTTTACTTACCTCGAAGCCTGTTAGAAGGCTAGCGCAAGCTTCGTTCAGTCCGCTCTTGGAGGACTGAATCCTTTGGATCACCGTACTCATAATAGTACGGTGCTCCTCGTCGATGGCGGCGCCCTCAAGCACCTCCAGCAAATTGTCCGGCGCCTCCGGTTGGACGGAGGCCGCCGGCTCGCATGGCTTACTCCTCTTGGAAGGAGTTCGCTCGCCACGGAACGGGACTGTCGAGTCTGGCACGGTGTCCGGCATAAAGCCGGACTTGGAGCCATGGAGGGTTTCATCCCCTCCACTCCTGGGGTCTGGAGGATTGCCTTGTGGCTCCTCCAGGACCATCTCCTCCTGCCCTGAAGCTTGGCGGGGCACCACTTCGGTGTCGTCCGTCCCGCGGGGGGAGACCGCGGGCAGAACAGAGTTCACGTCCGACGAATCCAGGGAGCCGCTCGACGAGTCATCGAGTTCGGCCCGGGGCGGGCTGCATAAAATGCGTGCGATATCAGGGAAAGCCGCACACAAAAAAAAGGGTATCATGAGTTACTCTGGTGTATAAATACTTACGATTTCGCCGGACGCTTGGTCCTGTCCGGCCACTCCTCTCCGCCCTCTTCGGCGTCGTGGGAGTAGTCCGGCGGAAGGGTCTTCCTTTTCCTTGACCCCTCGGCCTCCCCTGTTGGGGCGGCCTTCTTCTTCTTTGCTCCCCTCGCTGGAGGGGGAGAGCTTCCTTGTTCCTCCTCCTCGTTTTCGTGAGAGGAGGGCGTTGCGGACTCGTTGGATGACGAGTCCGACACCACCATTGTCAGGACCCCGATCCTAAGTCACACCGATCTAGCATGTAACACATCATATCACTTTGCGGCCTCACGCACGGTATTCCCACGGGTGCCACCTTACCTGGCCCGGGACCGTTTGCGCCTTTTGGCTCACGTATATGATAGTGTCGCTAGCATCCATATGACAAAGAACCCGGGCCGACATGGCTAGTCGTGAACCCAAAGCGGCGCTAACCCATGAGGACAGGCATACATGAATCACATCGAGCATGTCGGTCAACAACGTATAAATCCGGGCTGTAGCACTGGGCTAACAGGACTCCGGTAACCCGGGCTGTAGCAGGCTAGGCAGGACTCCGGATAACACCGCGTGACATTTCCCCGAAGGGACAGACACAGGAACGACGTGAATCACATGCCGGCCAGTCAAGTGTTCCAAGCAGTAGTGCTGGGCTAGCAGGACTCCGGTGAACCGGGCTGTAGCGGACTACTATCGCTCAGAAGCACTAGACTACATTTCCTCATATGATAGGCTGCCAAGGATAAACAACTAGATAGTCGGATCCCACTCATACCAAGCATTTCAATCATACACACAATATGCCCGATATGAGTAAATACAACATGGCATCACAACATAACTCTACGACTCAGAGTATTTATTCATTAGGCTCCGAGGAGCGAGATATTACAAACATGGGTCTCATGACCCAACATTCAGAGCATACAAGTCAAAGCACATGCGGAAGCTTAACATGTCTGAGTACAGACATCTACAAATGAAAAAGGCTGAGAAGCCTGACTATCTACCAGATCCTGCCGAGGGCACAAGATCGTAGCTGAGGTAACAAGCTAAACGTCGAAGTCCAAGCGGTACTACTAGCGAGACTGAAGTCTCTCTGCAAAAACGTAAAATAGGCAAACGTGAGTACAATTGTACTCAGCAAGACTTACATCAGAACTAACTACATATGCATCAGTATCAATAAAGGGGGTGGTGGAGTTTGACTGCAGCAAGCCAGCTTTGACTCAGTGGCTAACCTGAACTACGACTGCAAGTAACTCTTTTGAGGTGGCGCACACGAGTCCACATATTCACCATCCAATACACCACTATGGATCCACTTCCGTCTCCCTACGAGAAGGCCATCCATAGCACTCACGCTTATCTTGCGTATTTTAGGGTATCCACTTTCACTTGTCTATGAACTGTACAAGGGGTCCAAGTTTCCATATCCGAGGAATCCGGCTATTCGAATAGATAATGATAACCCTGCAGGGGTGTACTTCTTCACACACGCTCTCGCCACTTATCGCCCTGTACACGTCATGTACCTCGGCAACCTTCAAGCGGAAGCCGGGCGAGGGAGTCGGCCACGACCTGACTAACCACACAAGTCTCTCGTCCAGGTTTATCGCCTATTCGGGTTCCATCCGCAAGGAGATCCGGCCGGGGTGTCGCTCACGGCCCCAAACGATGTGTACAGGGTTCCAAGCCCACCAAACGGGCGACGCTTGGTCTACCCGGCCACGGTGCCTAGTCTGTCCCAAGCCCACCTGTACCGGGTGCCACTTGGTAGACTACTAACACTACCTACAAACACCAGAAACTAGTTGCAACTCCTGGACAGAGATCAAGTTGATTAATAAGTCAAGAGGGGTCGAGTTACAGGAACCCAATGTGTGGTAGTAACTGTTCATGGATCACAAACACAGAACTCAGTTCCTGAGGACGGCTGCAATGAGACAACCCACCATGTACTCCTACATGGCCTCTCACCGCTACCTTTACCAAATCGTGTTCACACACTTAGCTCTCAACAGTAGGACATGTTCACCACATTCCAATTCATTCCCGATGAATCAGACCCGACTCAACTCTAAGCAATAGCAGGCATGACAAACAAGCATGAATGAGTAGGCACATCAGGGCTCAAACAACTCCTACTCATGCTAGTGGGTTTCATCTATTTACTGTGGCAATGACAGGTCATGCAGAGGATAAGGGGTTCAACTACCGCAACATGTAACAGTTGAATCGTTGTTGTCCTAATGCAGTAAAAGAGAGCAGGAGCGAGAGAGTGGGATTGTATCGGAATGAACAAGGGGGTTTTGCTTGCCTGGCACTTCTGAAGATAATATAGCTCTTCATCGGTGTCATCGATCTCATCGTCGGTATCACGTCTATCGAGAGGGGACAAGTACCGGCAACATAGAGAAGGACACATTCAGTGCAATGCAACAATATGACGCATGATCATGACATGGCAATATGCTGTGATTTGAGCTAATGCATCTAGCTATGATTTAAATGAAGTTGGTTTGAATACATGATTCAAATTCCAACTCCATATATGATTATTTAAATGCCCTTTATGTGTTTTGTCCAAAACAGAGGACAAACATTGTTTAAACATGCATGAAAATGGTACAGATGGATTCCTTGAATTTTTCTGATAATTTTTCATATATAAATTATTTCATTCTGAGCTATAGATTATTTCCTATGATTTTTAGAAGTTTATAGGATTTTCTGGAATTTCCTGAGTAAGAATAAATCCAGAATATGAGTTATTGCGTCAGCAGGGTCAACAGTGACGTCAGCAGGTCAACAGGATTGACCAGGGTCAAACCAGACACGTGGGACCCAACAGTCAGTGCCTCAGTGCCAGTTAGAGTCACTGACATGTGGACCCAGTCAATGGCCACGTCAGCATGGTCAACGCTGACGCGTGGGGCCATTAAGATTAATTAAAACTAAACAGAAACTAATCTAAGTTTAATTAGCAGGTGGGGCCCTGCTGTCAGTGTGAGAGAGGGTTAGTTAGCTGGGTCATTAGCCCCTAATGGCGGAGCCACGTCAGCACGCCGGGTCGTCGCCGGCGACGACCACAACCGCGGCAGGAGCTCGCCGGGGTGGTGCTACAGGCGGTGTTGGGCAAAGCCAAGGGCACCAGAGGGTTGCCCTTCCTCGCGCGCATCCAGGGGAGGCACACGGGAGGCGCGGGGTGGCCGGAGCTCGCCGAAAACGAGCTCGCGGCGGCGCCGGAGTTCGGCGAGTGCGGGGTTGGCGCTGTGGTGCATGGGAGGGCAAGTTAACGTGCGCGTTATGCTCCTGGTGGCTTCCTAAGCACGGCGACGCGCTCCGAATTAGGCTCGAGCGGCTGGAGTGACGGCGGCGACATGGCCGGCGACAGGGGAAACTCGGCCACGGCAGGGCTACGGCCTAGAGGGCGAGCGCGACTAGGGGAGAAGGGGGAGAGGACGCGGGTGCTCACAGCGATGACGAGGGAATGCTCGACGAGGTCGGGGACGGTCCGGAGCCGACGAATTTGATGGAGATGGCCGGCGGTCCCGAGGTTGAAGAAGGCAACGATGGCGGTGAAGCAGGGCACCCGACGTCTCGTGGCTCGGCGATGAGGAAGAGGACGGCGAGGCGGAGCTCCTGGGCGCATCGGTGAGGCGTGCGGTGGCCGGTGGCCGTGGCAGCAGCGAGCGGCGACGATGACAGCGCTCGGGCTGCGCGCGAGGGAGAGGGACAGGGGAGGGGAAGAGCATGGGAGAGTGGGGAGAGGAGTGCAGGGGGTGCTGGCGTCGTCGTGGCGCTCGAATGGGGACGGGGAGAGAAGCAGGAGGTGGAAGCAGGAGGTGGAGCTCGGCTGCGCGCGCGTTGACACGCCTCTGCCTACTGGCAGAGGTGGAAGACGGTGGGGGGTTGGGCTGGGCCTCAGCCACGGTGCTGGGCCAAGTGGGCTGCACAGGTAAGTTAGGTAAGTCCTTCCCTCTCTTCTAATTTAGTTTCTGTTTTCTATTTTTGTTATTTTGTTTTGATTTAGTTTATAGCCCAAATCATTTTAATAAATCCTGAAAATAATTATGGGCATTAAATGAATTATTACAGAGACCCATAACTATTTCCAGAATTGTTGGAGCATTTAAAAATATTACTAATATTTAAATGCCCCAATTCAAATACAATATGGGTTATTCAAAAATCCAAAATGTATAGCAAAAATGTGCATCACCTCTGGTTGTTGTTTGCAACATTTTCCAAAGGCCATGAACATTTTTGAAAAGCATTTTGGGTTAGTTGAAATTCCATTTTTAATTTGCATCTATTTGAATTTGCTTTAGTGCTAGGGTTTGAAACATTCCCCATTTCAAATTTAATAGAATTTAATCATGATGCAACACTCTAATGCAAGCACTAAGCATCACCAGAACTAGGGATGTGACAACTCACCCCCACTAAACAAGAATCTCGCCCCGAGATTCAAGACGTGAGGTAAGAAGACAGAGGGGCACAAGCTAACATAATCTTCATGATCCCTTGCTTCAGATCGATCATAGCGTCCTTCCTTTCAGGATCTTCATCCAACACGATGACGACGGATAGGAACTCTACCGGAATCGATCTTCTCGAAGATCGGGCAACTCAAGATCAACTTCCAAAATGAGACACAGCAACATCTGTCGAGATGAGACACGATACACACATTAAGAATGATGGAAATGAGCATAAGACAAGGTTTAAATAAGTAGCGGAATTCCCACACCTAGGAGGGTGGTGAACGGTGTCAACGTAGCGAGGAGTTAGGTTGCCATGATACCACAACGAGACATCTTAAGGAAGGTGACTCGTAGAAATATTCCCTTAAGTGGCAAAAAGAATTACTTTTGATTCTGAGATCATTGGAACTCTTTATACCAGCCTAAGACAATCACAACGATCGGGTGTACGAACTCGAAAGAATGGCATACTCATAACACAATGGATGATGTGGACTAACTTGTTGAAGACAACGCAATGGATGACTTTGCTTACACGTGCTCTCAAGAACTTGAGCATTTCCATATTCATCAGGGTTTTACCAACATCCGTGTCAAGGATCCCGGCAACACAACATACTACCATGATGAATAGTGATGGATAATGCAGATGCAAAGGAAGACAACACTTCTCAGATTTCACCTTAGCGAAGCCAAGGAAACAAAATCTGGATGATCGACCGAGAGACATTTAGCACTCCGCTTCTAATGTTCTCCTTGATGGACTAGCGTAACCCATTTATAGGTAAGGTTTGGTATCTAGAACATCAAGTAAAAGGTCGGACTTCGGAACACAAAAATCCACAGGGAATAACTATAGAAGTAAATCCTGCGAGATCCTTATGGGGAGGTGACCAACTTCCTCAATCGAGATACTACGATAATAGGTCTTCCGGCTGGTGTGTTGGCCATGACATCCACTTTACCGGGTTACGGAGAGACCAATATTTTAGTTCTCGGGACACGTTCCAACCATCATATCCGCCTGAGATTCAGATCTGGTTAGTAGCGGAATATTTCAGACAGCATGTCTGAAAAGGAAAGGTTGCAACACAAATCGACGAGATGATGTTGCGAGATTCTCGGGAGATGGACTATGGTGGTAAGCTCCAAAACATGAGCGGGTTCTGCTACAAACATGTGAACATGTTGTCCCAGACAAGCATGGCCATGTGGTAGTCTTACAATAAAACACTACCATAGTTCAGGTGGGGAACCATAATCGAGGATATTGAAGTCCTTGTATAAGTCATATGATTAGCTCTTACGAAGGAGCTTCATCTCCTTGAACAAATCAATCAGTGGCTTGGCGTGCTAGGAAACGCATATGGAATGGAGGCGGCCAACCTATCAAACCATAGAGTACTTCGCACATATGCGTGACTAACTTGGGATGATTCCAAAGAAAACAAAAACAAACTTTCTCGAATTCATGGCGGCATCTTGCATCAAATGCCATGAATTAGAGGAAGTCACTTCTTTCATCCAACATATGCTTCATGAACGGAACACGAAGGCATTGCTTACAAAGTTTCCAACACTAGGTTGATGTTCAACATGAATCATGGGGGGAAGACAAAATGCTGTTGATGGGCTCAATAGCAACTCATCGGAATTTCAATAACACTGGACTTCCACCATCATGTGAACACGGTGATAGCATTGGTCAGACCAAAGATATAATGGTGTATGCTCGAGGGATCAACCACGAGTAAGACAACATTACGAACATCGTTGGTTCTGATTTGATTTGACGATAGCCCATACTCAAATCAAAGATTGGGTAAGACAATAGGTTCAACAACTGACCACGAGGACCAATCGAGGAAGATATCATCTTTCTTCAACACACACACACACACAAGGATATCCCTTAGTGATGAACTAAGCCGGACAAAGCTTTTATCTTCCAACTCTCCAAGTTGTTGTTTAGCTTATCGAACTAGCTCAGGGGTATCCAACATAGATTCTTGGAGAATGGGTGATTTACAAGAAACCAACTTGATCACGAACTTAACATAGCGGTCAGGTGACAACCTGGTAACACTTCCAAGAAGATATTCGGAAAATCACGAACCACCGATATGTTGCTAAGCTCGAGAACAATCTTGCTTTTCAGGGCAAGATGATATGATCAAAAGGAGCAAGGGTTTGGCGAAATCTCAACTCGTTGATCGAAGAGTGCACCAGAAATAAGGACTAGGTAGCACGATTAATCTTAGGATGATTGAGTTGATAACCAACACGCTAAGAATGAGGATTTGTCCATTTACTACCAGGCAACACGGTTGCTAGGAGTATTGATTTCACACGTCATGGTTCACTTGACGGCATTCCGGTTGTGACAACACGGAACCGAGGAATGAACAGTGATGGCAAGAAGTATTACTGCGTCAAAAATTCATGAGAGATGGTGCAATTCTCATGACCATCCTGACATAAAGGGGGTAATACTCCGAGGTAGAACAGAACAAAAGCTGGATTGGCATTTTGATCTGCGAAGTACAATTGCTTTGACCCAATCCTAGATATGGATGAGGTACTGGAGTTTGTTTCTCCTAGTCATTCCAGAACAGAATGGCTTGACGAACCACAAGAATACTAGGATCGATGAACACGAATGCACGACCACTCCTGACTATCAATTGATAGACGAGGGTCAGAAAATGACTAAGGGGAGCAACTCAAGGAGCATATAACTTCCTGAGTTGTGGATTCATAGATTAGTATGTCGAGCAAAGCTCAACATTTCTTCCAGATAATCCATGCAGAAAGGTAGAACTGGCAGAATCACAATTATGAATGGAGAACTCATCAAGAATACTCTGATTGTGATCCTTCGGTTCAGCGAGGAACTTATGCCATAAGCGGTTCATAGTATTTGGAAGATGGAAATACCACGGACCTCGAGGACTATCGCAAAGGTTACTAATATCCTAAAGGAACTAGCAACGCTATCAACATGAAGCAAGTAGGGTGAATCTCGGGTTCAAGAACCCAGAAATAGAATGCCTACTACTAAATGGCATCACGGGATGCTTTCGAAAATGACGGTCAGAATCATCACACTGGGAACACAAAACATGGACAGATTACTAGATAGTTTCATAAGACACCTAGGGTCATAATACTAACTCCAACATACATGTTGAGGCAATAGAGTACCTCAACTGACCGGTTAGTGTGCTTATTCTGACCAAACGGACATCGGGAACGAAAAGAAAGGATTTGCAAATGCATCAGACTATTTAGAGACCTGGGATGACTCGGACAGCATAACGGCTGTAAATGCTCAAAAAGATTTGAGACATCCTGCAAAATGGTGGCATAACCACTCAACATCACAATATCAATGTTCCAAGATCAACTAAGAACACATGGAAGTAGTAGAAACAGAACAGGGGCTTGAACTCAACAATCCTAGGCAACTACGGTTTAGTAACACGTCATCCTGAGAGATAGAAGAGAAGCCTAGTTCTTAATCTCCGTAGAAGAGAAGAGGTTGACTCAGATCAGAAGGCCATGAGGTATAAGAAGTAAAAAGAGCCTTACGTTCCCTTCCACAATCAATTCCCTTATATAACTAAAGCATTTCTAGACTCAACTTCGACCAGTTTGGCTTGGTAATCCTACAGGCAGTCAGGCTCTGATACCAACGCTGTCAGGACCCCGATCCTAAGTCACACCGATCTAGCATGTAACACATCATATCACTTTGCGGCCTCACGCACGGTATTCCCACGGGTGCCACCTTACCTGGCCCGGGACCGTTTGCGCCTTTTGGCTCACGTATATGATAGTGTCGCTAGCATCCATATGACAAAGAACCCGGGCCGACATGGCTAGTCGTGAACCCAAAGCGGCGCTAACCCATGAGGACAGGCATACATGAATCACATCGAGCATGTCGGTCAACAACGTATAAATCCGGGCTGTAGCACTGGGCTAACAGGACTCCGGTAACCCGGGCTGTAGCAGGCTAGGCAGGACTCCGGATAACACCGCGTGACATTTCCCCGAAGGGACAGACACAGGAACGACGTGAATCACATGCCGGCCAGTCAAGTGTTCCAAGCAGTAGTGCTGGGCTAGCAGGACTCCGGTGAACCGGGCTGTAGCGGACTACTATCGCTCAGAAGCACCAGACTACATTTCCTCATATGATAGGCTGCCAAGGATAAACAACTAGATAGTCGGATCCCACTCATACCAAGCATTTCAATCATACACACAATATGCCCGATATGAGTAAATACAACATGGCATCACAACATAACTCTACGACTCAGAGTATTTATTCATTAGGCTCCGAGGAGCGAGATATTACAAACATGGGTCTCATGACCCAACATTCAGAGCATACAAGTCAAAGCACATGCGGAAGCTTAACATGTCTGAGTACAGACATCTACAAATGAAAAAGGCTGAGAAGCCTGACTATCTACCAGATCCTGCCGAGGGCACAAGATCGTAGCTGAGGTAACAAGCTAAACGTCGAAGTCCAAGCGGTACTACTAGCGAGACTGAAGTCTCTCTGCAAAAACGTAAAATAGGCAAACGTGAGTACAATTGTACTCAGCAAGACTTACATCAGAACTAACTACATATGCATCAGTATCAATAAAGGGGGTGGTGGAGTTTGACTGCAGCAAGCCAGCTTTGACTCAGTGGCTAACCTGAACTACGACTGCAAGTAACTCTTTTGAGGTGGCGCACACGAGTCCACATATTCACCATCCAATACACCACTATGGATCCACTTCCGTCTCCCTACGAGAAGGCCATCCATAGCACTCACGCTTATCTTGCGTATTTTAGGGTATCCACTTTCACTTGTCTATGAACTGTACAAGGGGTCCAAGTTTCCATATCCGAGGAATCCGGCTATTCGAATAGATAATGATAACCCTGCAGGGGTGTACTTCTTCACACACGCTCTCGCCACTTATCGCCCTGTACACGTCATGTACCTCGGCAACCTTCAAGCGGAAGCCGGGCGAGGGAGTCGGCCACGACCTGACTAACCACACAAGTCTCTCGTCCAGGTTTATCGCCTATTCGGGTTCCATCCGCAAGGAGATCCGGCCGGGGTGTCGCTCACGGCCCCAAACGATGTGTACAGGGTTCCAAGCCCACCAAACGGGCGGCGCTTGGTCTACCCGGCCACGGTGCCTAGTCTGTCCCAAGCCCACCTGTACCGGGTGCCACTTGGTAGACTACTAACACTACCTACAAACACCAGAAACTAGTTGCAACTCCTGGACAGAGATCAAGTTGATTAATAAGTCGAGAGGGGTCGAG
Organism: Aegilops umbellulata; assembly: GCA_032464435.1. Lineage (NCBI taxonomy): Eukaryota > Viridiplantae > Streptophyta > Magnoliopsida > Poales > Poaceae > Aegilops > Aegilops umbellulata. Next base: position 129,072,954 of record CP136054.1, read on the forward strand.
TTACCGGAACCCAATGTGTGGTAGTAACTGTTCATGGATCACAAACACAGAACTCAGTTCCTGAGGACGGCTGCAATGAGACAACCCACCATGTACTCCTACATGGCCTCTCACCGCTACCTTTACCAAATCGTGTTCACACACTTAGCTCTCAACAGTAGGACATGTTCACCACATTCCAATTCATTCCCGATGAATCAGACCCGACTCAACTCTAAGCAATAGCAGGCATGACAAACAAGCATGAATGAGTAGGCACATCAGGGCTCAAACAACTCCTACTCATGCTAGTGGGTTTCATCTATTTACTGTGGCAATGACAGGTCATGCAGAGGATAAGGGGTTCAACTACCGCAACATGTAACAGTTGAATCGTTGTTGTCCTAATGCAGTAAAAGAGAGCAGGAGCGAGAGAGTGGGATTGTATCGGAATGAACAAGGGGGTTTTGCTTGCCTGGCACTTCTGAAGATAATATAGCTCTTCATCGGTGTCATCGATCTCATCGTCGGTATCACGTCTATCGAGAGGGGACAAGTACCGGCAACATAGAGAAGGACACATTCAGTGCAATGCAACAATATGACGCATGATCATGACATGGCAATATGCTGTGATTTGAGCTAATGCATCTAGCTATGATTTAAATGAAGTTGGTTTGAATACATGATTCAAATTCCAACTCCATATATGATTATTTAAATGCCCTTTATGTGTTTTGTCCAAAACAGAGGACAAACATTGTTTAAACATGCATGAAAATGGTACAGATGGATTCCTTGAATTTTTCTGATAATTTTTCATATATAAATTATTTCATTCTGAGCTATAGATTATTTCCTATGATTTTTAGAAGTTTATAGGATTTTCTGGAATTTCCTGAGTAAGAATAAATCCAGAATATGAGTTATTGCGTCAGCAGGGTCAACAGTGACGTCAGCAGGTCAACAGGATTGACCAGGGTCAAACCAGACACGTGGGACCCAACAGTCAGTGCCTCAGTGCCAGTTAGAGTCACTGACATGTGGACCCAGTCAATGGCCACGTCAGCATGGTCAACGCTGACGCGTGGGGCCATTAAGATTAATTAAAACTAAACAGAAACTAATCTAAGTTTAATTAGCAGGTGGGGCCCTGCTGTCAGTGTGAGAGAGGGTTAGTTAGCTGGGTCATTAGCCCCTAATGGCGGAGCCACGTCAGCACGCCGGGTCGTCGCCGGCGACGACCACAACCGCGGCAGGAGCTCGCCGGGGTGGTGCTACAGGCGGTGTTGGGCAAAGCCAAGGGCACCAGAGGGTTGCCCTTCCTCGCGCGCATCCAGGGGAGGCACACGGGAGGCGCGGGGTGGCCGGAGCTCGCCGAAAACGAGCTCGCGGCGGCGCCGGAGTTCGGCGAGTGCGGGGTTGGCGCTGTGGTGCATGGGAGGGCAAGTTAACGTGCGCGTTATGCTCCTGGTGGCTTCCTAAGCACGGCGACGCGCTCCGAATTAGGCTCGAGCGGCTGGAGTGACGGCGGCGACATGGCCGGCGACAGGGGAAACTCGGCCACGGCAGGGCTACGGCCTAGAGGGCGAGCGCGACTAGGGGAGAAGGGGAGAGGACGCGGGTGCTCACAGCGATGACGAGGGAATGCTCGACGAGGTCGGGGACGGTCCGGAGCCGACGAATTTGATGGAGATGGCCGGCGGTCCCGAGGTTGAAGAAGGCAACGATGGCGGTGAAGCAGGGCAGCCGACGTCTCGTGGCTCGGCGATGAGGAAGAGGACGGCGAGGCGGAGCTCCTGGGCGCATCGGTGAGGCGTGCGGTGGCCGGTGGCCGTGGCAGCAGCGAGCGGCGACGATGACAGCGCTCGGGCTGCGCGCGAGGGAGAGGGACAGGGGAGGGGAAGAGCATGGGAGAGTGGGGAGAGGAGTGCAGGGGGGTGCTGGCGTCGTCGTGGCGCTCGAATGGGGACGGGGAGAGAAGCAGGAGGTGGAAGCAGGAGGTGGAGCTCGGCTGCGCGCGCGTCAACACGCCTCTGCCTACTGGCAGAGGTGGAAGACGGTGGGGGGTTGGGCTGGGCCTCAGCCACGGTGCTGGGCCAAGTGGGCTGCACAGGTAAGTTAGGTAAGTCCTTCCCTCTCTTCTAATTTAGTTTCTGTTTTCTATTTTTGTTATTTTGTTTTGATTTAGTTTATAGCCCAAATCATTTTAATAAATCCTGAAAATAATTATGGGCATTAAATGAATTATTACAGAGACCCATAACTATTTCCAGAATTGTTGGAGCATTTAAAAATATTACTAATATTTAAATGCCCCAATTCAAATACAATATGGGTTATTCAAAAATCCAAAATGTATAGCAAAAATGTGCATCACCTCTGGTTGTTGTTTGCAACATTTTCCAAAGGCCATGAACATTTTTGAAAAGCATTTTGGGTTAGTTGAAATTCCATTTTTACTTTGCATCTATTTGAATTTGCTTTAGTGCTAGGGTTTGAAACATTCCCCATTTCAAATTTAATAGAATTTAATCATGATGCAACACTCTAATGCAAGCACTAAGCATCACCAGAACTAGGGATGTGACAACCATGTTGCGGGAACTTTTTCGAGTCCCGGTGGTTTTCTTCTTCTTGGCCTTCCTCTCCGGCACCACGTAAGGTGCCGGAGCCATTAGCTTCACCGAGAGAGCTGGGGCCGGGTCTTCGGGCAGAGGGGCCGAACAGTTAATCGGTCCAGATATCTCCAGCCAAGCCTGTCAAAGGTAAAAGGGGGTTTAAATCCCGCATAGAGATAATCTATGAAGAAAATCTTAACGGACCTGTCAAAGGTATAGATAGCTTACCTCGCCGGCGATACGCTGCGAGCTGTATCCGCGATCCTCGGAGGCGGATGTGGGGGACTCGGCGCCTTTGGTTAGCACCTTCCAGACGTCTTCATACGTCGTGTCGAAGAGCCTACTGAGGGTCTGGTGCTACGCCGGGTCGAATTCCCACAATGTAAAATCCCGTTCTTGGCACGGGAGGATCAGGCGAACGAGCATGACCTGGACTATGTTGCCGAGCCGGATTGGCTTGTCCACCAGGGACTGGATGCATGTTTGCAACCCAGTCACTTCTTCCTCGTTGCCCCACGACAGGCCTGTCTCTTTCCAGGACATGAGCCGCGTGGGGGGTTTGGATCTGAACTTAGGGGCCGCGACCCATTTCGTATCGCGGGGCTCGGTGATGTAAAACCACCCAGCCTGCCACCCCTTTAGGGACTCCACGAGGGAGCCATCGAACCAGAGGACATTGGCTATCTTGCCAACCATAGCGCCTCCGCACTCCGCCTGGGTGCCGGACACCACCTTGGGCTTGACGTTGAAAGTCTTGAGCCAGAGGCCGAAGTGGGGGCGGACGCGAAGAAAGGCCTCACACACGACGATAAACGCTGAGATGTTGAGGACGAAGTTCGGGGCCAGATCGTGAAAATCTAGGCCGTAGTAGAACATGAGCCCCCGGATCAATGGGTGAAGTGGAAAGCCCAGTCCGCAGAGGAAGTGGGGAGAAAAACTACCCTCTCATGGGGCCTTGGGGTAGGAAGAAGCTGCCCCTTATCAGGAAGCCGATGCGGGATATCCTTGGATAAGTATCCGGCTTTCCTTAGCCTTTTTACTTGAGCCTCCGTAACGGAGGAGACCATCCACTTGCCTCCCGCTCCGGACATTGTTGGAGAAGGTTGAGGAAGAAGAGCGAACTTAGGCGCTGGAGCTTGAGTGCGCGAGAGATGGATTGGCAAAGGAGGAAGAAGGCGTAGGTTAAAAAGGTGAATCCTTATCCCTTTATATAAGCAGGTGCGGTTAGGCGTCCTCACCTACCTAATAAAACTCACTTGCCTCCCAAACGCCGCCGTAAATGGCGTGGTTGGGTTACCCACGTTCGTATTAATGAGAATCCCGTTAGAGGGGGGCACACGATCTCTGCTTTGACAAGACGTGCCAAGGAAACCGCCTCGCTATACGAGCTGAGGTGGAACGATGAAAACAATTTATAGAAGGCTTGGCCGCAGTGTTATGACGCACTATGGGATACGTCAGCAGATTTGATTTGTGTTAATATTATTCTCTGTATGGCAATATGTGGAACTTATTTTGCAGAGCCGGACACTATTCTGTGGTGTTTATAATCTTCTTGAAGAACTTGGAGGAGGAACCCGCCTTGCAATGCCGAAGACAATCTGCGCGCCGGACTCATCGTCATTGAAGCTTGGTTCAGGGGCTACTAAGGGAGTCCTGGATTAGGGGGTGTTCGGATAGCCGAACTATACCTTCAGCCGGACTCCAGGACTATGAAGATATAAAGTTGAAGACTTCGTCCCGTGTCCGGAAGGATCTTTTCTTAGCGTGGAAGGCAAGCTAGGTGTGCAGATATTCGAGATCTCCTACCATTGTAACCGACTCTGTGTAACCCTAACCCTATCCGGTGTCTATATAAACCGGAGGGTTGTAGTCCATAGGACAACCATCATCATACACAATCATACCATAGGCTAGCTTCTAGAGTTTAGCCTCCTTGATCTCGTGGTAGATCCACTCTTGTACTACCCATATCATCAATATTAATCTAGCAGGAGTAGGGTTTTACCTCCATCGAGAGGGCCTGAACCTGGGTAAAATAAAGTGTCCCTTGTCTCCTGTTACCATCCGACCTTGACGCACAGTTCGGGATCCCCTACCCGAGATCCGCCGGTTTTGACACCGACAGCGGTCTTCGTTCCTCCTTGGTTGAGGCGGCAGTGGATGGAGGCCCGCGTTGCCATGAGGGCGGTCCTCACGAGGCTGATCCCTCCAGTCCCCCTCGCGAGGTAGGTCCCGCCAGCGGTCCTCGCGAGGTTGGTCGTTCCACCCCTGGCGCGGGCCGCGATCTTCCCAGCGTCCTGGGTTTCTTCCTCCTCCTCGGCCGTAGCCCCGGTCGGTGCGGTCAGGGCGACGGCCGATCCTTCCTTCTCTCATAGTGCGGAGTTCTTGGCATTCGTTGTTGTTGTGGGTGTGGAGGTTGTGGTACACACAGTACCGGCTGCCCCTGGAGGATTCGGGCAGATCTTTGCCCCGCTTTGTGTCCGGTTCTGCCGCGAGTACGACAGCCCCCTTGCGCTTCACGTCCTTGGCCTTGGGCTTCTTCTCTTCTGGATCTGCGGCGGGCAGCTCGAGGAGGGAGAGACGTCCCTCCTCAGCCCTGGCGCACTTGGTCGCCAAGTTGAACAGCTCCAGGGAGGTGCAGAGGTCTTCATGCATCGCCAGCTCCTCCTTCATCTTGACGTCGCGCACACCATCGGAGAAGGTTGAGATGATGGCTTCCTCGGACACCTTGGGGATCTTGTGGCGCGCACTATTGAAGCGCTGGATGTACTTTTGCAGGGTCTCCCCAGGTTGCTGCTTGATGCGGCGCATGTCGCTCACGGCGGGCGGCCGGTCGCGAGTACCTTGGAAGTTGGCGATGAAGCGGGTGCGCATCTGCTCCCAGGAGGAGATCGTGCCTGGAGCGAGATTCAGGAGCCAGGTGCGAGCTCCTTCCTTCAGCGCCATGGGGAACTAGTTCGCCATGACCTTTTCATCCCCGCTGGCAGCTTCGATGCCCAGCTCGTAGAGCTGGAGGAACTATGCGGGATCGGTCGTGCCGTCGTAGCGGGGAGGCAGGTCCGGCTTGAACTTGCCGGGCCACGCGACGCTACGCAGCTCGGTGGTGTAGGCGCGGCAGCCCGCGGTGGCCACGGGAGTCTTTGGTTGAGGGAGAGCTTGGCCTTACGGGCCTCCTTGCGCTGCAGCTGGGAGCAGCGCGGGGTCTTGACGTGCCGGAGCTGGAGCAGGGTCGCGGCGAGCCGGCGCAGGGAGCGCTCGGGCAGCCTCTTGCGATCGAGGGACTTCTTGGCAGCTCCGTTCTTGCTGGGCTGGTGCCTGACGGAGCGGGTTCCGCCCAGGGGCCATGCGCCTTGGAGCCATGGCGTCTTCTTGGAGCGGAGGTGGCTGGTACGCCCCCGGAGCTTCATTGCCCGCGCGGGGCGGGGTGCGGCGCAGCGGAGCGGACGGTGCAGGAGAGCCCCCTGCGGCGCGGACGAGCTTGGCGATGCGGTCGAGCCACTCTTCGTAGACGTCGTCGACGGGACGGTAGCGCAGGAGCTCATTTACCGCGATGAGTGCAGCTCGAGCCTCCAAGGGCGCGCGGAGCGTGTGGGACGAAGAGCCAGCTGGCGTGAGTGACGGAGTAGCAGTGCGGCCGTCTCGCCGCACGGACGGGTGCTGAGACGATGCTTGTTGCTCGTTCCCCGCCGGGCCGGTGGCGGCGTTGATGGTGGGCGACAGGGAACGACGGGGACGCCTGCCGACGGGAGCTGTCTGGGCGACGCGGGAAGCGATGGCGGCCCGGCGCTCGGCACGGGCCCGACGAGCGTCAGACATGGATGCGACGGTCGGTGGAGAACGGAGCGGTGGAAGACAGATTCCGGCGCACCCCTACCTGGCGCGCCAAATGTCGGATCGTGGGTTCCGGCAGACCCTTGAGGTTCGAACTCTGGGGTGCGCACGGAGATTCTGCCCTCTACCTCTCCGTCTCGCAAGGATCTAAACTACAAAAAGAACAACACAAAAGACACAGAGTTTATACTGGTTCGGGCCACCGGTGTGGTGTAATACCCTACTCCAGTGTGGTGGGTGGATTGCCTCTTGGGCTGATGAAGATGAACAGTACAAGGGTGAACAGCCTCGCGAGGGCGTGCTCTAGCTGGGACGATGAACAACTAGGGGAGTTCAGCCGCCCTTCTCTCTCTCTCTCTCCTTGCTCGGATTCTGGATACCTGATGCCTTCCAGATGGTAGATGCCAGATGCTAGATGCCAGATGCCTCTACCTCGGGGGTGGCTAGTCCTATTTATAGGCAAAGGCCTTGGGCCTCTTCCCAAATATTGAGCGGGAAGGGCGCGAACAATTATCCAATTCGAAGGGGAACATACAGTACACTTATCCTGACCAAAGTTGGTCCTCGCCTGCCAAAGGCCCTGTGGTGACGCCATCCTGGGCTCCACGATGAGCTCATTCCCACCGTTGGACTGGTCTTGGTCTCGTTGCACCGAAATGGATGCCTTTGCTTGATCCTCTCGCCTGCGCTTGCCCCCTTTGCACCAAAGAGGAACGGGGAGGACACTGTGCGGTCTGGCGCCCGCCTGGCACCCTTGGTCGTCATGGCTTGCGTCATGGGCACCTCGCGAGGTACCCTGCCTTGATATCTCTGCCTCCTCATGAGCCAACCTGAGGAGGCCGCGCCCGAGGAAGCGTTGAGTCGTCCTCCTCGCGAGGCTTGGCCCCTCGCGAGGGTCTTGAGTCTTGCGTTGATGAAGGTGGGCCATACTGGGCCTCCATTCGAGCCACGCCGCGGGCCGCAGGCAGGCATGTCTGGGGACCCCCATTCCCAGAACGCCGACAGCGGCCTCATCATGCTGGCTTATGAGGACGCGGAGAGATCAAGCAGGGTACCTCACGACGTGCCCATGACGCAAGCCATGACGACCAAGGGCGCCTGGCGGGCGCCAGCCCGCGCAGTGTCCTCCCTTTCCTCTTCGGTGCAAAGGGGGCAAGCGCAGGCGAGAGGATCAAGCAAAGGCATCCATTTCGGTGCAACAAGACCAAGACCAGTCCAACGGTGGGAAGGAGGTCATCGTGGAGTCCAGAATGGCGTCACCGCAGGGTCTTTGGCAGGCAAGGATCTACTTTAGTCAGGATAAGTGTACTGGATGTTCCCCTTCAAATTGGCCAATTGTTGGCGCCCTTCCCGCTCAATATTTGGGAAGAGGCCCAGGGCCCTTGCCTATAAATAGGACTAGCCACCCCCAGGGTAGGGGCATCGGGTATCGAGAGTCCGAGTAAGCGGAGACGATCAGAGAGAGTGAGTGAGAGAGAGAAGGGCGGCCGAACTCCCCCAGCAGTTCATCGTCCCAGCTAGAAACACGCCCTCGCGAGGCTGTTCTCCCTTGTACTTTTCATCATCATCAGCCCAAGAGGCAATCCACCCACCACACTGGAGTAGGGTATTACACCACATCGGTGGCCCGAACCAGTATAAACCCTGTGTCTTTTGTGTTGTTCTTTCAGTAGTTAGATCTTTGCGAGACGGAGAGGTAGAGGGCAGAATCTCCGCGCGCACCCCAGAGTTCGAACCTCAAGGGTCTGCCAGAACCCGAAATCCGACATTTGGCGCACCAGGTAGGGGTGCACCGGAATTCGTCTTCCACCGCTTCGTTCTCCTCCGACCGTCGCGTCCATGTCTGACACTCGTCGAGCCCGCGCCGAGCGCTGGGCCGCCATCGCCTCCCGCGTCGCCCAGACTGCTCCCGTCGGTGGGCGTCCTCGTCGTTCCCCATCGCCCGCCGTCAACGCCGCCACCTGCCCGGCGGGGAACGAGCAGCAAGCGTCGCCTCAGCACCCGTCCGTGCGGCGAGACGGCCGCACCGCTACTCCATCGCTCATGCCAGCTGGCTCTTCGTCCCACGCGCCCTTGGAGGCTCGAGCTGCACTCATCACGGCAAACGAGCTCCTGCGCTACCGTCCCATCGACGACGTCGCCGAGCTCGTCCGCGCCGCAGGGGGCTCTCCTGCACCGTCCGCTCCGCTTTGCCGCACCCCGCCCCGCGCAGGCCATGAAGCTCCGGGGGCGTACCAGCCACCTCCACTCCAAGAAGTCGCCATGGCTCCAAGGCGCGTGGCCCCTGGGCGGAACCCGCTCCGTCAAGCGCCGGCCCAGCAAGAACGGAGCTGCCAAGAAGTCCCTCGATCGCAAGAGGCTGCCCGAGCGCTTCCTGCTCCGGCTCGCCGCGACCCTGCTCCAGCTCCGGCACGTCAAGACGCCGCGCTGCTTCCAGCTGCAGCGCATGGGGACCCTCAAGGTCAAGCTCTCCCACGGCCGGCTGTCGCGCCTACACCACCGAGCTGCGCAGCGTCTCGTGGCCCGGCAAGTTCAAGCCAGACCTGCCTCCTTGCTATGACGGCACGACTGACCCCGCTGAGTTCCTCCAGCTCTACGAGCTGGGCATCGAGGCTGCCAGCGGGGACGAGAAGGTCATGGCGAACTGGTTCCCCATGGCGCTCAAGGAAGGAGCTCATACCTGGCTCCTGAACCTGGCCCCAGGCATGATCTCTTCCTGGGACCAGATGCGCACCCGCTTCATTGCCAACTTCCAAGGTACTCGCGACCGGCCGCCCGCCGTGAGCGACATGCGCTGCATCAAGCAACAACCCGGAGAGACCCTGCAAAAGTACATCCAGCGCTTCAACAGCGCGCGTCTCAAGATCTCCAAGGTGTCCGAGGAAGCCATCATCTCAGCCTTCTACGACGGTGTGCGCGACGTCAAGATGAAGGAGGAGCTGGCGATGCATGAAGACCTGTGCACCTCCCTGGAGCTGTTCAACTTGGCAACCAAGTGCGCCAGGGCTGAGGAGGGGCGTCTCTCCCTCCTCGAGCCGCCTGCTGCAGACCCAGAAGAGAAGAAACCCAAGGCCAAGGACGTGAAGCGCAAGGGGGCTGCCGTGCTCGCGGCAGAGCCTGATACCAAGCGGGGCAAGGATCTGCCCGAATCCTCCAGGGGCAGCAGATACTGCGTGTACCACGACCTCCACACCCACAACACCAATGAATGCCAAGAGCTCCGCGCCGTGCAAGAAGGAAGGGTCGGCCATCGTCCCGACCGCGCTGACCGGGCTACGGCAGAGGAGGAGGAAGAAACCCAGGACGCTAGGAAGACCGCGGCCCACGCCAAGGGTGGCATGATCAACCTTGCGAGGACCACTGGCGAGACTTGCCTCGCGAGGGGGATTGGCGGGATCAGCCTCGTAAGGATCGCCTGCAGGGCAACGCAGGCCTCCCCCCACTGCCGCCTCAGCCAAGGAGGAACGAGGACCGCCACCAAGACGAGGGAGCTGGGGGCTTCCAGGAGCCGCGCGCAATCGCCTGCATCCCGGGCGGAGCTCAAGCCCTAGCCTCCCAACGCATCTTCAAGCAGTTTGCCCGCGAAGTGAATGCAGTCCTCCCCAGGCTCGAAGCAACGCGCCCTCTCAGGCGGTCGGCGTGCACCATCACGTTCAGCTCAGCGGATCAGCTCAAGTGCGCGGCCAGAGCCGGGGTCCTCCCGATGCTCTGCTCCCCAGTCATCAACAACGTACTGGTCACCAGGACCCTCGTCGATGGTGGAGCAGGGCTCAACGTCCTATCCGTGGAAACATTCAACAATCTCCAAGTGCCCTATGACCAGCTTCGGCCAACCAAGCCTTCTCCGGAGTCACCGACGGTTCCACGATCCCGATCGGGCAAGTCCGCCTCCCTGTCACCTTCGGGGCCCGCAGCAACTACCGCACTGAGCTCATCGACTTCGACGATGCTCACATCCACCTGCCGTACAATGCCATCCTCGGGTACCCAGCGCTGGCCAAGTTCATGGCCATAACTCATCATGGCTACAACGTCCTCAAGATGCCAGGAAGTGGCGGAGTTATCACGGTGCCGTGTGAAGAGAGGGATGCAGTGTGTTCCCTGGAGCGAGCCTTTCAGGCTGCGTCACTAGAAGACCCAGATCGCGGAGGCAGGAGGCTTCCCGAAACCACCCCCAAGAAGAAGAAGGCGTCATCCGGACCGCCCCTCAGGAGGCAGGCCCCTCAGGGCCCGCGTCTGCCCAGGGGGACCCTCCTTCCATCGCATCGGAAAGCGCGCCCAGCGCCCTCCTCAGGCAGGGCTCGGGGGCTCTCACCTGGAGGGCCACCGACCTGGCCAGGGACACGAGGGAGGCCCTTGGGCACCACGTGGAGGCGTGCTTTGAAGCACGTTTCCCTCAAGAAGGAGCGAGGCAAGGAGAGTCAGACCAGCAAGAGTTCGTTAACCAGGCCGTTCAAGAACTACAGGAGTCAAGAATCATGAGAGGTTGCCGCCGCCTACCGGCTGTGGCTCCCCATCCAGGCGAGGATGGTGGGCTGCGTGCCTGCATCGACGTACCAGGGCTCAATCAGGTCGCCACGACGGAGCGCCTCTGGCCCTCACAAGTGGGGCGTTGTGGAGGTCCACCCCACAGCTACGTTCGCATGCCTTACGGCTTGCCGAGCGTGGCTGCTGCGTACCAGCGCCTCATGAGGGGCATCATGGAGACTCAGGAAGACAGGCGTTCCGCAGTCCTGGCGGAGATGGAGATGATTCGCGAGGAGCCACTAGCGCCTCCGAAGCCTCCTTAGGCCCCTGGGCATGGAGGCTCGTGAGGATCGGCTCCCGCAGCCCACCGAGTCTGCTGCACCAACACCACTTCGTCCGCGACAACTCCAGGTGACATCCTTCAAGCTTCATTTCCGGCTGGGAATGCCCTCCCAGGGCTGCTTCATTCCTAGGTCGCGTGGGTCCGTCCCTGCGGCATGTATCCCTTTTTAGTTTTCGATCATTAGCTTGCTTTGTTGGGGGCGCCCCTCGGGCTGCATCATCCCCAGGCCGCTCAGGCCAGGCCCAGTGGCGTGTATCTTCCTTGTGTTTATTTCCAACTATGCATTCGCCTATCATGCTTGATTACTTGATCCCTGTTCACGGCACCTCTTCTTCTCAATGTCGACCACTTGCACGTTAAAGGGGGGTACCTGAGCATCGCGACTCAGGGCTCTTACTGGCTCTCCAGCCCTCACCCTCTGGCCTTGTCCACGGCATCGCGACCTGGCATACCAGCGACGGCTGGGACAAGCTCGAGGGCCGGGACCCGAGGATGTAGAGTGCCGGCATCTAAGCAAATCTACAGTAACACATCTCAAGATACGGCCCAGTGCCAGGCGCAACCCGCCTAGAGGTAGGGCCCCGTGAGTCCCGCGCTGGCTCACGGGTGCCCAGATACATCTCACACGCCCCGGTGGCTCCTCCCGGAGGGGAGCCCCCACCCACGTACCAGTGGAAGCACCATGCTCCGCGCTGGCTGACGACACTGCCGAGGAGCGGCTATGCCCGTACACATACGGAAGCGCTATGCTCCGTGCTGGTGATAAACAACTGAGGGTGGCCTCCGGGCCGCATCAACCTCAGGGAGCCCAGAGCTCAGTGTCTAGCCTCATCGCCATGCCTCCCCTCGGGAGCGCCGCGCGAGGGGGCTAGGAACGGGGGCTACGACTGGGTCACGCCCAGGCGTATGCCACCCAGCCAGGCCCCTCGGGCCTCGTTCGTCGCGCGTCTCTCCCCGAGCGGAGCCAATGTATGAAGGCCGTTTGAGCGTCAAGGGGACCCTTGAGCATCACAACTCAGGGGCCTAACTGGTCCCGTAGCCCCTCACTCCTTAGTTCCGAAAGGCTATGCTGGGTGAGGTACGCGCGGGGCCGGGCTCTGCAGACGTAGAACGGTGGTCTCACTCGCATCTCACCTCATTGCCCGCTGTTTGCGCGTCAAGGGGGACCCCTGGGCATCGCGACTCAGGGGCCTAACTGGCTTCGTAGCCCCTCACTCCTTAGTTCCGAAAGGCTATGCTGGGTGAGGTACACCTACATCACATTTCCCTACTTGTTGTTCGTGCGCCAAGGGGGACTCCTGAGCATCGCGACTCAGGAGCCTAACTTGTCACGTAGCCCCTCACTCCTTTGGTCCCGTCCCGGTTTCCGATCGGGGCTAATGCTGGGTGAGCTACGCGCGCGGCCAGGCTCTGCCGGCGTAGAACACAAGCAAGTAGGGAGGAAAAGCATAAAACTCAAAGAAATTAAAAGCAAATATTACAATCCATACTGTCGTCTCAGTACCAAACGCAAGTTTAAATGCCTCCCCGAGGCATGATGCATGTGCAGGAAGTAAAAGAAGAACAGGAGCGGCAGCGGAGTCACTCGTCGGCGGTGGGGCAGCGTGGAGTGGCCTCGCTTCATGGAGCAGTAGGGCCGGCAGCGCCTTGCTTTGGCTTGGTGCTGAAGGCCCGGAACTTCCCCAGAAGCGCCTCCACGCGCCCCTTCACGGCTTTGACAGCAGGGGCAGCACCCTCGCCACTCACCGGCTCCAAGAGGCCGTCCAGGTCTGCGCTGGGTTGAACTTGCGGTCCAGCTCGGCCTTCGTCACCTCCAGCTCCTTCTTCAGCGCGCCTAGGCGGTCGCGGCGCTTCTTGAGCTTGGCTTCCCAATCCTCGATGGCCGCCTCGCGAGCCTTCGCGCCTTCTTCCTGCTCTTGGCGAAGGCGGACCTCCTTCGCGAGCTGGTCTCGCAGGCCCTGCATCTTGTCCTCCAGCTCCTTGCAGCGACCACGGACTTCAACCACCTCTCCCAGGGCCGCGTCTCGGGCAGCCTTCGCCTCGAGGGTGGCCTCCCTCTCTCCGTCACTGGCCGTCGAGGCCTGAACCAGCGCCGCCCGAATCAAGGCATCGGAGCGGATCCACCCCGAAGCCAGCTCTAGGCGCCCGGCCACCAGGCGAGGGTCGGCGCCAATAAGATCCTGCCACAGCCAGTCCAGTTCAGCAACGGCACGCTCCAGGACGGCAGAAGAACACGGAGAAACATCGGCACGCTCCAAGGCAACAGGAGGAGTTGGGGAAGCAGCGGTCGATGGAATGGGAGGAGAAGGTAGCGGCGACGAGACCACAACATCCTGAGGCGGAGTCTACTGCGCCCCGACGACCGTGGTGCCGGCAGCAGGCAGGGGCACCTTGGGAGTCACCTGGGCCATGGGGGCTGGGCTCGCCCCAGCCAGCTCAGCTAGGCCACGCAAGGATGACCGGGAAGGAGAAGCCCGTGCGTCACAGTCGCCTTCCCCTGCAGGCGGAGGCGTTGTCGCGGATGGCGCCTCGGGAGCCCCCTTCGGCTTCTTCGCCGCAGGCGCCAGCCTATCCAAGAGAAGTGAACATCAAGCCTCAGCGGCGGAGCAAGAAACAAAAGACGAAGGATCAAGCACTTACGGTTCGTCGCTAGAGAACTCGAGCAGCCTCCGGCCATACTTGAAGCCAGAAAGCTGGGTGGAGGGATCAACCTCAGGAGCAGAAGGCGTGTCTGCGAACCGCCCCGGAGCCGAGGCGGACCTGCGGGGGATCAGCCCGGTTCTGCTCTTCTTCGGGATTGGGGGTGAGCTCCCACTACCCAGCACATCGTCGACCTCATCATCATCGCTTGACGAAAGGCGGAGAGTACGGGGCTTGCGCCGGGGAAGGGGAGCCCTCGACTCTCCGTCAGTTGCCTCGGAGTCAGGGCCCTCCTCCCGCTCCTCTTCGCCCTCCTCTCCGCTGGACTCACCGGAGGACACGTCCACCAGTCCCTCGGGAGCCACCACGGGCACGGGCCCGTCCCCGTTGAAGACGGGCATGGACTCCACCACCTGCTTCCAGTCGTCGTGAAGGAACAAGGGCGCAGGCGCGCCCTCCAACCTTGCCACCTCGCCCACGACCAGGGATTGGAGAACCGCAGTCAAATCCTCGTCGCCCAAGGCCGCGGGGCTCGGATGAGGCCTCCACATCGGAGGTGAGTACCGCCGAAGCGGAGCTAGTTGGTGCTCAAGGAACTCCCTCAGCAGCGACGCGCCGGTCAGCTTCGCCGCCGCCGTGCCGGCCGGCTTCAGGTCCGCGTCCATCTTCTCCAGTACCAGCTTCGCGTGAGGGTCCGTGAGCTCCGCTCGGCACCTGTCGGTGGAGCTCATGGGCTGCTCCGCGGGCAGGATCAGCCGAGGGTGAATGCACCCGGCATCCACCAAGACCCACTTGCTCCTGAAGCCCTCAATCCTCTTCCCGGGATTCGAAATGGCAATGGCGCCGCCGTACGCGACGAAGCTCGCGCATGCGGAAGGAGAACCATGGGTGACCCGGAGGGACAAGTAGTGGCGCAGCAAGGCCACTGAGGGTTGCACCCCCACATGAGCCTCGCAGTAGTAGGCGAAGATCGCCGGAAGAAGGATGGAGTTGGGGTGGAGATGCATAGCTTGTAGGTTCTAATGGCGGAGGACAGAGAGGAAGAACTTGGAGAAAGGAGGCACCAAGCCCGCAGTAATGGAGCTCACGAAGAGAGGGTAGAAGGTGCTCTCTCGGCCCTCGGGGGTGGCGGAGCCGACCTTGAACACCTGCGCCCCGTCGATGCCCCGCGCCGCCGCCATCCGGCGCAGCCGGGCAAGGCTCGCCTCCGACACATTGGGCAAGTCCAGAGCCGGCGAGAACCAATCTTCGGCAGGAGGCTGACGCGGCGCCATGTCTTCCTAGGTCACACGGGGGAGCAGATCTGGGAGTTTGGAGGAAGGAAGGAGAGGCGCAAGAAAGGGGATCTGAGCAGCGGCAGGAGAAAGAGAAGAGCAAAGCCTGGGCAGACGCTGCGCCTTTAACCTGCGCGGTTGCGGAGGCGCTCACGTCCAATCAACCGCCACGCGGCGCCCAAGGCCGCAGGCTGTTAGGGCCCGCGGCGCTTCGCCCATGCCCCTTCGCCTCTCAGCACGACCAAGTCCGGGCGCGCCTTGGGCCTGGGGGCTACTATCGGCGTTCTGGGAACGGGGGTCCCCAGACTTGCCTGCCTGCGGCCTGCGGCGTGGCTCAAAGGGGGCCCAGCACGGCCCATCTTCATCAACATAAGACCCAAGACCCTCGCGAGGGGCCAAGCCTCGCGGGGCGGACGACACGGTGCTTCCTCAGGCGCAGCCTCATCAGGCTGGCTTATGAGGAGGCGGAGAGATCAAGGCAGGGTACCTCACGAGGTGCCCATGACGCAAGCCATGACGACCAAGGGCGCCAGGCGGGCGCCAGCCCGCGCAGTGTCCTCCCTTTCCTCTTCGGTGCAAAGGGGGCAAGCGCAGGCGAGAGGATCTAGCAAAGGCATCCATTTCGGTGCAACAAGACCAAGACCAGTCCAACGGTGGGAAGGAGGTCATCGTGGAGCCCAGAACGGCGTGACCACAGGGTGTTTGGCAGGCGAGGACCAACTTTAGTCAGGATAAGTGTACTGGATGTTCCCCTTCAAATTGGCCAATTGTTGGCGCCCTTCCCGCTCAACATTTGGGAAGAGGCCCAGGGCCCTTGCCTATAAATAGGACTAGCCACCCCTAGGGTAGGGGCATTGGGTATCGAGAGTCCGAGTAAGCGGAGACGATCAGAGAGAGTGAGAGAGAGAGAGAGAGAGAAGGGCGGCTGAACTCCCCCAGCAGTTCATCGTCCCAGCTAAAACACGCCCTCGCGAGGCTGTTCTCCCTTGTATTGTTCATCATCATCAGCCCAAGAGGCAATCCACCCACCACACTGGAGTAGGGTATTACACCACATCAGTGGCCCGAACTAGTATAAACCCTCTGTCTTTTGTGTTGTTCTTTCAGTAGTTAGATCTTTGCGAGACGGAGAGGTAGAGGGCAGAATCTACGTGTGCACACCAGAGTTCGAACCTCAAGGGTCTGCCGGAACCCGAAATCCGACAGAAGGCAAGTGGATGGCCTCCTCCGTTAAATAGAAGGACATCACAAAGCTTCGGGAGGCCGGGTACCTGGCGAAAGAAATCGCCCATCAGCTTCCGGCAAAGGGGCAGATCATTCCCACCCCGAAGCCTAATGAGAGGGTGGTGTTCATCCCCCACTTCGTCCGCGGTTAGGGTTTCCTCTCCACCATTTCGTCCGTGGACTCATGTTCTATTACAGGCTAGACTTCCATGATCTGGCCCCAAACTCTTTCCTCAACATCTCGGCATTTATTGTCATGTACGAGGCCTTCCTCCGCATTCCTCCCCACTTCGGCTATAGCTTAAGATATTCAACGTGAAGCCGAAGGTGGTGGATGATCAACACGCAAAGTGTGGAGGTGCCATAGTGAGGAAGATGCCCAATGTCACATGGCCCAAAGGTACCTTTGTGGAGACCGTCAAAGAGTGGCAGAAACAGTGGTTCTATATCACACAGCCCCGTGACGCCACCTGGGCCCCGGCTCCCGAATTCAAGTCCGAAGCCTCAATGCGACTCACCTCCTGGCTAGAGAAGGGCCTGAATTAGTCTTTGTCGGATGAGCTGATAGCGCTGCAAACGCGCATCCAGAGCATGGTGGACAAGAACATCAAGCTCGTCAATGTGATCCAGGTGATGCTAGTTCGTCGGATCCTTCCATGCCAGAGCCGGACTTGCCATCTATTGGAGTTCAATCCCGCCGAGCACCAGACCTTGCAATAGGTCTTCGAAACTACGCACAAAGATATATGGAAGGTGCTCTTCAAGGGCAATGAGATGCTGTCGGAGACGACCGAGGACCGTGGGCACGACCTGGCCCATCCCGCCAGTGCGGTTAGTCTTTCGCTTTTCAAGGTGTATCCAATACTCGCTTGTTTAGGGAAGATACCTAAGCCTCACCATTCATTTTTTAGGGCTGGACAAAGAAGGCGGAGCAGATTAGGTGTCCGACTCCATTGCCCGAGGAACCAGCCATCCCTCTTCTAGCAAAGATGCTGGTCATGGTGCCTTACCAGGCGCCGGAGAAGAAGGCCAAGAAGAAGGCCAAAGAGCCAGAGGTGGCCTCCGCCGCAAGGGCGCTTCGGACGTGACGTCCGAAGACAATGAGACTCACTCCTCTGCCGTGGAAGACGACGACGAGGAGGAGCAAGAAAGCAACTCCCCGTGAGGGGGAAGGAAGAAGAGGTCGGCCTCCACAAATCTGGAGGCAGAGGCATCCAAGAGGGGGAAGGGCTCCCTCGTGGATAACTCCGCGTGGGATGTCGACAGCAGCCCAGAACCGCGCCCCCGAGACAAGCCCCTGGCCGAACCGTGAGTACTAAAAAAACCCGGATGCGTCCATATATCCGACCTATACACTTCATAATTTTAAGGTGTTAAATCATGCACTTGCAGTCCGGCTCGTTCCGACCTCGAGCGATCCTCATCTTCGGGGAATTCGCTGGACCCGAAGGTAATGGACAGTGGGTCCCTTCCGGTGGGCTCCTCTCCCAGGGCCATGGATGAAATCGAGGTGTTGTCCTGCAGGATCTCAGGCTAGGGAGATACGCAGGAGGCCAAGAGGGCGGCGACAGAGGGTGAAACCTCGGCCGCCGGACACATGCATGGGGGAGCAAATCCCCATGGAGACTGGCGATGGGGACTGTATCAAGTGCGGCCCTCAGACGAATACCATTCCAGAAGCCGGTGCGGTTCCGGATTCAGGCGAGCAGCCTCCTTCGAAAGAAGGAGGTGTGCCTGTTCCGCCGGTGCCCTCTGTCCAACCAGAGGCACCGGATACTCTACTGGAAGCACTGTGAGGTGCTTCCATTGTTGAGGGACACTGTATCCTTATGGGTATGGTGGTTGAGAAGGCAATCCATTAAGAGCGGACTGACCGAAGCCTGCACAAGCCTTCTAACAGGTTTTGAGGTAAGCGACATAATTATGTAAAAAATAATGTCACAGTGTAGACAGTAGCCCCTGACACACTGTCCGGTGTTCGAAAAGAAAAGCCGGACAGAGGATCAAGTAATTTTTGCAGGAAATTAACTAAATATGTCTTATGTGAATAAGCAAGCATTGTTGCTTGCCACAACCTCTGATGCTGCCGAGGTCTCCGGACTAAAGTAGAGTCTGGAGTGGGCCGAGGAAGAGCTCGACAATGTGAAAAAGCAGCTGGAGGACAAGCAAGGTATGTGATAACCTTATGTATATCCGGAAAGGATGAAAGTCTTGTGCTGATCATGGCGCCATGATATGTGTAGGAGCGGTTGTTGAGGTGGAAACCCTCAAGAAAGCGCTGGCCGAGGCCAAAAATAAAGCGGCAAAGGGGCAAACCACCCGTGAAAAGCACGAGGCCAGGGTTTGTGAGGTCCAGCAGGAGCTCAAGGACGCTGTCAAGAAATGCGAGTCCTTGGAGCGCGACATTGTGGATCAATAGAATGAGCTTGCAAAGGCTTGCCAGAGCGCACAAGAGGCCCGGGTTGAAGCCCAGGGCACCCTCCAAGAAATCCAGGAGGTCAAGAAAATCGCGGCAGGTAAGGCTTTTCTTATGCAAAGCAAGTATGTGAAGAAGAGACATCTCTTACTAACCCGGATTTGGAGTTCTCCAGGGGCGTTTGCGGATCTGCCATGCAGTGTTTCTGAAGCTGCAGAGTTCTTCCGAGCCGAAGAGGGGAGCTCGATGGAGAAGTTGTTCTGGTCTCAATACCTTGCGCCAGAACATCCGGTGCCCTTTAGCGATCAGCTGAAATAGCTGGTCGAACTGCATAGGGTGGCCGAACTGTCCATGAAGGACTTAATAATCCGGATGTGGCGTGCCGAAGCCATACCCAGTAGCTACTTTGGTCTCGTGAAGTAGCTGGTCAATGCCTGCCCCCGGCTTGACGCCATCAAGCGGTCGGTCTGTATTGAAGGTGCGCGGATGGCCTTTGCCCGTGTCAAGGTGCAGTGGGCGAAGATGAATGTCGTCAAGCTCGCAACCGAGGGACCGCCCGAGGGCAAGGAGCACTGCATGCCCGAGCGATATTTTAGCGATGTCCTAGAGGGATCCCACATTGTAGTGGAGCAATGTGCGAAAGATGTAATATTTGAATGAATACATTCATGTTACCTCGCCCTGTATTATGAAACAAAGTCGATTATGTAATATAATGCTTGTTAGAATTTTACCTCCTGTGCGGACGTTTTTATGAAATCTGAGAGTTGGCCAGTCGTCGGCTTCAGCCCCCACGTAGTTAGTACGGGGGTGTTCGGGATGTAATCTAAACACTCTTGATCCAATTGTTTGGTCCTTGAAGGAGGTGTTTAGCGCAACGAACCAGGCAATCGGACTATGTGGCTTCATCACTCTCACTTAGCCATAGGAGCTTGACAATAAAATTTTAGGCGTAGCCCCTAGTATCCAAACTGGGGTGCTGTAAAACACATGATCGGGTAAGAACCGAACCATCTCATAGTGCGGAAAAAACCGCTAAGGATTTGAAACCTCCGAAGAGCTGACCGGCTCTCGCCGCATCATGAAAGTCAGTTTTCGGCTCTCTCTACTAAGGTGCTCATCCGGATAAACTAGGACACAATCGCAGTAGTTCTCCCTTTACTACCCTAGCCGATATAGAGGAACGTAAGTTAGTAAACACAGGAGCCGGGCAACCCAACTACTGACCAAAGACATGATTCGGAGCCAATGCATATAATGCTAAATTCGGGGTGCCAAACTATACTGAAAAAAAGTGTTCGGACTTTGTTGCCGCATTGTGGGGCGTAATGAAGCCCCTAGCGGATTAAAGTGTACCAAAGTGCACGGGAGAAGGGTAGCAAGCTAGTGCCGCAGAAGTTGGGCCGCAAACTATTTCCAATATAGTTTGATTAATACGTCAAAGCGTATTTGCACAAGTAGTGCAATAAGCAGCAGGGCTATTTAATATGCCACGACCAAGGGAGAGCTGGGTGTGGGTCCTGAAAATAGGTAGAGTGATCGTTTAAAGAGACCACCTAGAAATTCCCCTATACGTCCGTGCTTCTTGCCATCTTGGCATATCTATCCTTCGAGAGGACCGGTGATCAGGCCGTCAGAGAAGGCCTGTGGAAAAGAAACCTGAAAAAGGAGAAAAAGGAAAAAGTGAAAGTATGTGTGTCCAGGAGAGGTCGAGCCGTATTATGGACCACCATCTAGTCATGCCTCCGTCTATGCCCATGGTATTTTGAGTGCATAGTTATGTACGCGCGGTATGAACGCCGCCACTTGGTTGGGACTGGGACGGAGGCCAAATTGCTAGTTGAGCTCTTGACGACCTGGGTTGTCCTGCTGCAGAGTAGTCCGGACTCGTTTGACAGTTGTGATGCTCTCGATTCAATCATACACTAATCATGCACGCAAATGTGTACGATCAAGATCAAGGACTCACGGGAAGATATCACAACACAACTCTAGACACAAATTAAAATAATACAAGCTTTATATTACAAGCCAGGGGCCTCGAGGGCTCGAATACATAAGCTCGAAAACACAAGAGTCAGCGGAAGCAACAATATCTGAGTACAGACATGGGTTAGACAAGTTTGCCTTAAGAAGGCTAGCACCAAAAACAACAACAATCGAAAAGGCAAGGCCTCCTGCCTGGGAGCCTCCTAACTACTCCTGATCGTTGGCGGTCTCCACGTAATAGTAGGCATCAACGGTGGCATCTGACTCCTGGGCTCCGACATCTGGTTGCATCAACCGGAAAGAAGAAAAAAGGGGAAAAGGGGGAGCAAAGCAATCGTGAGTACTCATCCAAAGTACTCGCAAGCAAGGATCTACACTACATATGCAAGATTATCAAAAGAAGGCTGTATATGTGGACTGGGCTGCAGAAATGCCAGAATAGAGGGAAAGCCTAGTCCTATCGAAGACTAGCATCTTCTAGAAACCACCATCTTGCAGCAACAGGAGGGAGTAGAGTAGCATAAGTAAAGTAGTAGTCGTGTTATCAACCTCGGCCAGAGATCCTTTCTCGACTCCCTGCGAGAAAGAAGTCCCAGAGCCATACTATCCAGTTATCATCACAATCCATTTCTCATCACAAGTCTCCAGTTCTAGTTGTATCGATCGGGATACAACTCCAAGTGTCCGTTACCGTAGGACAGGCTATCGATAGATGTTTTCTTCCCTGCAGGGGTGCACCAACTTACCCACCACGCTCGATTAACTCCGGCCGGACACACTTTCCTGGGTCATGCCCGGCCTCGGCCAAACAATACGCCGCAACCCGACCTAGGCTTAATAGAGAGGCCAGCACGCCGGACTAAACCTATGCCCCCAGGGGTCATGGGCCATCTCCCCGGGAACTCCTGCACATTGCGTACGCGGCGGGTGAGCAGACCTAGCTACCTTCTTCAACAAGGCAGGCGCGTACGCAGTCCAACCCGGCGCGCGCCACTCAGTCGCTGACGTCTATTAAGTTTCGGCTGATGTATACGACGCAGAACGCCCATACTATGCCCACATGATGGTGAGTGCTATCAGGCCAGAGGCCCTCGGATCAAATATCCAAATCGTAGTGGATTAGGAACGCGCGGTAACAAGCAGAGACTCACGAAAGATGTGATCCCGTTGCCCCGTCTCGAGGACTTGCGGCAAGGGCTAGGAATGCCCGGCCACGCCTCGTAATTATCTCGCGGGCACCTTCCAGGTCCGCCCGACTCCACATCACTCGCAGTTAAGCTCGCACGGGTACCCCTCAAGGTCGACCCGTCTTTCCAAGTAACAGTGGTAAAATACAAGTATCCGTGTGTCCAAACATCAAGGGGAAAACCCGAGGAATCACCCCCCATGAATCCCACTAGATGTAATCATCAAGGTGAACGTAAGAGGAATCACCCCCGATGTTCACACTTGAGGGGTTGCACGACAGAGTCGTATCGAAAGTGGTTAAGGAGGAAATCACCCTCGATGACCACGACCGAATGACTACTCTACAGGGTTAACATCAGAAGTGCTGACGAGGTTCACCCTCGGTACTTGATAGTAACCCAGTAGTGTCAAGCAACTAAGGGGAAGTGATGTGCGGTGTCGGGCCCTGGTCTTCGATCACGTAGATTGAGTCGTCGATGATGAAGCAGGGGCAACAAGGACAAGTGGGGGTTACTGATGGATCACTAACCAACCTATGCCAAGCAGTTTAGGATAAGCAGGTAAGGTACAACCGCAGATACGAAAGCAGGCTATGTATCAGAATAGAAGCAATCAATAACAGTAGCAAAATCTAATGCAAGCATGAGAGAAAGGAATGGGCGATATCGGTATGATCAAAGGGGGGGCTTGCCTGGTTGCTTCGGCAAGGAGGAGTCGTCGTCGATGTAGTCGATCACAGGGGCATCAACGGCGGTCTCGAGGTCTACCGGAGAAGAAGATGGGGAAGAAACAGTAAATACACGCAAACAAAAGCATAACAAGACAATAAGCAGTGCTAGAGGTGTTCTAACGCAGCGCTAGGCAACACTGACGAAGGAGGATAACATCCGGGAAAGTTTTCCCGGTTCCGGACGTCTGTCAGACAAATGAACCGGAGGGGGAAAGTTCAACGTTTGCTATGCTAGGGACGTGTGATAGACAAACAGAGGGCATATTCGGATTCGTCTCGCCGTTCTGAGCAACTTTCATGTATAAAACTTTTCCATCCGAGCTACGGTTTATTTTCTATTAATTTTTAAAAGATTTAGACATTTTCTGGAATTATTATATATAGATTAATCCGAATTGACCAAGTCAAATTGACTAGTCAAAAGGGGATGTGTGGCCCACATGTCATAGACTATTTACCTACACAAATAAATAAATCTAACTTATTTGAAGTGGGGGGGGGGGTCCTACATGTCATCTACTACTAGACTAACTTAGCACTAAAATATCCCTAAACTAAACCTACTACTAATTAACAAGGGTCGGCCCTAGGTGCCAAAGGCACAGCCATCCACTAGGCTGTGCTTCGCACGCACAGAGGCACAGTGGCCAAAGCCGGCCGACGCTGGGAGGCAAGGGCAGCGCCAAGAAGCAATGCAACAAGTAGAGTAGCAGGGGGATGAGCAGCAGCAGTACAAGCGAGCAACAGCGAAAGCAGAGCAGCCGAACAGCGACAGCAATTGACTCAACGCAGTAGCAGCGATAGAAGCGCACAGGGGTTAGCGGACACAACAGCATGCACGCGTGGCGGTGCACGGGCGCGGCTAGGGAAAGCAGGCGCGGTGCGGGCAACGAGCAGCGCCACGCGCGGAGTCGCGCGTGTGGACGGCGATGGCGGCCACGACGGACGCGTCTAGGTGAGGCAGAGGCATGGCAGCAGGTGAGCGGCGGTAGGCGGAGGCGAGGCCATGGGTGGGCGTGCGAGGAAGCGCAGGCGGCAGTAGCGAATGAGTGTACGCGGTAGTAGCAGCATTAGCGCAGAAGTGAGCAGGCAGTAATAGCGGCGGCTCAAGCACGCATGTACGCATATGCGGGAGCTCGGGCGAGTTCGGGGACAGCGGCTACGGCAATGAATCGAGGCGGGAAGAAGAGGGATTTGGGGGAAGAGCTCACAGTGAGCTCGGTGGCGAGGTCGGGGAGGCCGGAGACGGATCGGACCAGCGGC
This sequence comes from Aegilops umbellulata, assembly GCA_032464435.1. NCBI lineage: Eukaryota > Viridiplantae > Streptophyta > Magnoliopsida > Poales > Poaceae > Aegilops > Aegilops umbellulata. The sequence goes on from CP136054.1 coordinate 129,096,922, forward strand.
AATGGTGATGCGAGATGCGACGACCGAGACGGACGAAGACGATGCAGGCATCATGGAGGGGGGCGTCCCTGCTTGAGCTGGTTCCCAGAACGAATGAATCCGGCCGCGGCGGACCTTCTGGGCATGCTCCCACACTCCGGAGAGGTCGGCGGCCGCGTCAACGATGGCGAGGCAGCGGTCACCGCACAGGCTCACAAGCTTGAATCAAACCAGAGAGGAGGGGGTGCGACGGGGACCGAGGGGGGGCTGAGCGAGATGGGGATTAGGGTTTCGATCTAGCGCACCCCGGGGTTGCTCTTATCCTCCCACGGGGCTATGGGATGGCCAACACGGCGACCATGGTGGGCGGATGGACGCCACGCCTTGGTCTCTGCCTCTTCCCTATGAGGTAGGAGAAAAGGCCGGCCAGGTGGGCTGGGCCTAGTACAGTTTAAGTACTGGGCTTAAGTGAACAGGGGTTGGGGGGTTTCTCCTTTTCCTTTTTTTATTTACCCTTATCTTATACTGTTTCCAATTCAGCTACTGTTTTCTAAAATAGTTTAGTGATCAAATGAAGTTTTTTTTAATTATGAAACTTTGCACAAGAATGACACGCAATATTATAGGGTTGCACAAAAATTTTGAGGGCATTTGCAAATATTTGATTTTTGGTTTGAATTTGAAAGTGTTAGATATTTGCTGCTCGGTCAGTTTTAAAATACTTTAGGGGCATTTTAACAACTCAAATAATGTTAGTTTCTACATGAAAAGTATATCGTGATTATTTACCACCATACAAGCATTTTTGTTTGATAGTTTGAAGAAATAAAATTGGGCTTGCATTTTGAATTTGATTTTGACTTGGATCTTTATCAAAGGGCAATTTGACTTAGCCAATTATTGTAACATGGCACCATTAGATGAGATTACTATAGCATGGCACTAGGGGTGTTACAAATCTCCTCCACTACAAGAAATCTCGTCCCGAGATTTTAGAGTTGAAGTTAACGGGAAAGAATCGGTTACAAAATTCTAGCGAGTGTTCTTGGTCTTGGTTGCTCTTCTCGACGAGGTCGGTCCATTATGTTGATGTCTTCATCTCTCTGCTCTCAATCATCATGAAGAAGTCGTCATCCTTTCTTAGGGATCTATGAATGGGGTATATGGGGGGAAGCTAAAGGGACGAATGTCTAAAAGGATCAACATCTGGTAGTTATCTCAAGGAAGGAGATTTCAGAAGCACCAGGAAATGTATCGAGAGTGCTATAAGAAGGTTCAACAAGCTTCAACCAGGTAGGCATCCAGCTTGGGCCGAAAACAGGTGATGAAGGGGTTTAGAGCAATGAAGAACAATGTTGCCTCTGATACCGGAATGAAACAGGGTGAGGAAGTTAGTTCGTGAATTACATACGAAGCAAAGTGCAGAGAATATTTCAGAATCAGGGTTGTACAGGAGTGTCAGGTTTCGATCCTGTGGAACTGCGGGTTATGGGCCCACCATGTGGGTTAAAAGTACGAAGGGCGCTGACATCTTGCATGGTAATGATAGCGAGGCATGTCAAAGAATAGCATGCCAGTTATGTTGGCAACAACGTTGGTACCAAGGGCGAGGGACAAAGAGAACCATTTTCCTGCTCGTTGGAACGAGGCGGGCCTATAGGCAAAGTTCTCGTCCATCGATGGTTACCGGAATGTCATCAACAATAGTAACAAGGGCTTAATGACAGAGCTTGTGCATCGGGGTGTTTTATAAGTAGGGATTTATTTCTGCTTATATCATATAGATTACAAGAAAGGTTAAACAAACCAATGGAAAGGAAAAATATGATTGTCAAATCAAACATTCCAATGGAAAGGAAGATGTGTTTACACATAAGAGTTGGGAGTATATCCTTCCAAAAGAAAAGCGGAGTAGGATATACTTGATAGGACAGCAAGTTCAAAAGCATTTAGATAATGGGGCGAGGGAAGAATCAAGGTATTACCCATACAACGGTGCGAGGGTAATTTAGCGAGAAACATGTTGTACTATGCTTCCGATGTTCCTGTTGATATTCGGAATACCACCGTCATGCTTCGATGCAGCAATGATATGGTGCCTGGTAAAGATTGGGTTCAAAGATCTCAAGAGATACCGAGAAACATTCTAAGATTATCTCATAACATAAGGAATAACCAAGCACAACCAGGTCTGTGTTGGCAGAAAGTCAAGATGTCATCGATGATATCACAAATCATCGAGGGGCAGGGATGGTATTTCTGGCCATGAATTCAGTTGACATCTCTGAAGAAACCAAAGTGTTGACGGTGATCACGACAAATTTTGTCGAGATACTCTATGAAGATGCCATCGAGTAGAAAAGGAAGGATGAAGTGAAAGGCTATGAGAACCACGGATTCGACACAAGCTCGGAGTCAAGCTTGTTGTTTGAGGCGAAATGATAAGATGAGGAAAATCAACGTAAGCTTAGCTCATCGTCGGAAGCTGCTCCGGGCATAAGGACCAGGTAGCACATTTAAAAGTTGACACGATAAAAATATAGCCGATCAGGCTAGGAATGACGTGATGGGTATAAAACTTCTCAGCATCAAGTACTAGGTGTAATGCCAGAAGGTAAATCGGAGTAGAGGTTGGACAAGGGAAATGATTTGCAGAGGATAAGTATTTTAACTTATCAGTAAATGGAATCAAGGAGGACAATATGGTCGGAACCACGTTTGCAAAGGATCAATTCATAGATACAAGATGAGCTTGTACCAAAGAAATAATTATTTTTACGAGAAGCTTCCATGATAAGTTCTACATCGGGTCCCTGGGCATGAACACAAAGATCCAAGGTCGACTCCCACCTTTTCAATGCATAACCTTTCATTAACTCCTCGTTTTCGAAGAAATTGTAGTCCTGAAGATTTATCTAGTGAAGCACCCAAAGAGTATGACTCACATAACTTTCGAGTTCACACGAATTAGGAAAAGCATAGGTTCAACCCATCGAGACATTTTCACGAAGCTATACAACACAATAACGGGAGCGACGGGTACACGCTCAAAAGCAAAGGGTTGGCGATAAAGAGTAGATGATACAATTCGCCAGAGGCATTTTGTATCAGGGGAAAGTCGTCAATGATTTAAAATATGAAGGAGCTACCGGATAGCAATCCGCCAAAAGATCAGGTGGTCCGCAAAGGATCTGATGTGAGTATCAGTACTCAACCAGAAGAAGAAGGGATGCAAAGGAATCGGTTTATGGAAACATCTGAATAAGCTGAAGCTTCAATACGAAGAGTTTACGATCCCAAAATCGGGGGATCAGACACAAAGGCTCTGATAAAAAGATGAGTGTATTGATTAGAATTAGATGGCCAATCAATCAAGGATTGATTTACTGAGAACCAACTCATATCCAGAATGATGTCTGAGCCAGAAAGATGAATTCTAGGAATCAACGGATGATCGGGATTATTCTTATTCATATTGAATCAGTAGACTCGAAAAGATAGTGACAAGGAATGCAATGAATATCGCGATACATATGGATGTATCCATAAAGCATGTTGAGAAGACTTTTGGGAGCAATAGGCTGCAGAGGATCTTCGGGAGATCGAATAGCATTTTGAAGAATTTTTGGAAAGCATATGAACAACTGGGGATGAAGGTACAAACGGCATGGATGTTATTCACGGGGATTATCGATGGTCAGGAACTGCAAAGCAGTGGGCACAGGGTCTCGGAAAACATCGAGGAGTATCTACAGAATCTTGTGGCGAAGCAAGCGACCATCTATAGTGAAGGGGCTATCCGGGATGAAGTGGTTACGCGAACCTAATGTCAGAGTTAGTAAAATCTTTAACCCGAATAGAAGAGAGATCAGAATCCCAGAGTATAGACGAGGAATAAAAGATACTAATACCACCCAATGGCGACGTGGGCCCGTAAGACACACAACCAACGTTAGTAAAAGTTTTTCAGCGACTAGACTCAACTTCGGCCAAGGAGTTGGAAAGGGGGCTACCTACAGGCAGTCGGCTCTGATACCAACTCGTGACGCTCTCGATTCAATTGTACACTAATCATGCACGCAAATGTGTACAATCAAGATCAAGGACTCACGGAAGATATCACAACACAACTCTAGACACAAATTAAAATAATACAAGCTTTATATTACAAGCCAGGGGCCTCGAGGGCTCGAATACATAAGCTCGAAAACACAAGAGTCAGCGGAAGCAACAATATCTGAGTACAGACATGGGTTAGACAAGTTTGCCTTAAGAAGGCTAGCACCAAAAACAACAACGATCGAAAAGGCAAGGCCTCCTACCTGGGAGCCTCCTAACTACTCCTGATCGTTGGCGGTCTCCACATAATAGTAGGCATCGACGGTGGCATCTGACTCCTGGGCTCCGACATCTGGTTGCATCAACCGGAAAGAAGAAAAAGGGGAAAAGGGGGAGCAAAGCAACCGTGAGTACTCATCCAAAGTACTCGCAAGCAAGGATCTACACTACATATGCAACATTATCAAAAGAAGGCTGTATATGTGGACTGGGCTGCAGAAATGCCAGAATAGAGGGAAAGCCTAGTCCTATCGAAGACTAGCATCTTCTGGAAACCACCATCTTGCAGCAACAGGAGGGAGTAGAGTAGCATAAGTAAAGTAGTAGTCGTGTTATCAACCTCGGACAGAGATCCTTTCTCGACTCCCTGCGAGAAAGAAGTCCCAGAGCCATACTATCCAGTTATCATCACAATACATTTCTCATCACAAGTCTCCAGTTCTAGTTGTATCGATCGGGATACAACTCCAAGTGTCCGTTACCGTAGGACAGGCTATCGATAGATGTTTTCTTCCCTGCAGGGGTGCACCAACTTACCCACCATGCTCGATTAACTCCGGCCGGACACACTTTCCTGGGTCATGCCTGGCCTCGGCCAAACAATACGCCGCAACCCGACCTAGGCTTAATAGAGAGGCCAGCACGCCGGACTAAACCTATGCCCCCAGGGGTCATGGGCCATCTCCCCGGGAACTCCTGCATGTTGCGTACGCGGCCGGTGAGCAGACCTAGCTACCTCCTTCAACAAGGCAGGCGCTTACGCAGTCCAACCTGGCGCGCGCCACTCAGTCGCTGACGTCTATTAAGTTTCGGCTGATGTATACGACGCAGAACGCCCATACTATGCCCACGTGATGGTAGTGCTATCAGGCCAGAGGCCCCTCGGATCAAATATCCAAATCGTAGTGGATTAGGAACGCGCGGTAACAAGCAGAGACTCACGAAAGATGTGACCCCGTTGCCCCGTCTCGAGGACTTGCGGCAAGGGCTAGGAGTGCCCGACCACGCCTCGTAATTATCTCGCGGGCACCTTCCAGGTCCGCTCGACTCCACATCACTCGCAATTAAGCTCGCACGGGTACCCCTCAGGGTCAACCCGTCTTTCCACGTAACAATGGTAAAATAGAAGTATCCGCGTGTCTAGACATCAAGGGGAAAACCCGAGGAATCACCCCCCATGAATCCCACTAGATGTAATCATCAAGGTGAACGTAAGAGGAATCACCCCCGATGTTCACACTTGAGGGGTTGCACGACAGAGTCATATTGAAAGTGGTTAAGGAGGAAATCACCCTCGATGACCACGACCGAATGACTACTCTACAGGGTTAACATCAGAAGTGCTGACGAGGTTCACCCTCGGTACTTGATAGTAACCCAGTAGTGTCAAGCAACTAAGGGGAAGTGATGTGCGGTGTCGGGCCCTGGTCTTCGATCACGTAGATCGACTCGTCGATGATGAAGCAGGGGCAACAAGGACAAGTGGGGGTCACTGATGGATCACTAACCAACCTATGCTAAGCAGTTTAGGATAAGCAGGTAAGGTACAACCGCAGATACAAAAGCAGGCTATGCATCAGAATAGAAGCAATCAATAACAGTAGCAAAATCTAATGCAAGCATGAGAGAAAGGAATGGGCGATATCGGTATGATCAAAGGGGGGGCTTGCCTGGTTGCTCCGGCAAGGAGGGGTCGTCGTCGATGTAGTCGATCACAGGGGCATCAGCGGCGATCTCGAGGTCTATCGGAGAAGAAGATGGGGAAGAAACAGTAAATACACGCAAACAAAAGCATAAAAAGACAATAAGTGGTTCTAGAGTTGTTCTAACGCAGCGCTAGGCGACACTGACGAAGGAGGATAACATCCGGGAAAGTTTTCCCGGTTCCGGACGTCTGTCAGACAGATGAACCGAAGGGGCAAAAGTTCAACGTTTGCTATGCTAGGGACATGTGATAAACGAACGGAGGGCGTATTCAGATTCGCCTCGCCGTTCTGAGCAACTTTCATGTATAAAACTTTTCCATCCGAGCTACGGTTTATTTTCTATTAATTTTTAAAAGATTTAGACATTTTCTGGAATTATTATATATAGATTAATCCGAATTGACCAAGTCAAATTGACTAGTCAAAAGGGGATGTGTGGCCCACATGTCATAGACTATTTACCTACACAAATAAATAAATCTAACTTATTTGAAGTGGGGGGGGGGGGGGTCCTACATGTCATCTACTACTTGACTAACTTAGCACTAAAATATCCCTAAACTAAACCTACTACTAATTAACAAGGGTCGGCCCTAGGTGCCAAAGGCACAACCATCCACTAGGCTGTGCTTCGCACGCACAGAGGCACAGCGGCCAAAGCCGGCCGGCGCTGGGAGGCAAGGGCGGCGCCAAGAAGCAATGCAACAAGCAGAGTAGCAGGGGGATGAGCAGCAGCAGTACAAGCGAGCAACAACGAAAGCAGAGCAGCCGAACAACGACAACAATTGACTCAGCGCAGTAGCAGCAATAGAACCGCACAGGGGTTAGCGGACACAACAGCATGCACGCGTGGCGGTGCACGGGCGCGGCTAGGGAAAGCGGGCGCGGTGCAGGCGACGAGCAGCGCCACGCGCGGAGTCGCGCGTGTGGACGGCGATGGGGGCCACGACGGACGCGTCTAGGTGAGGCAGAGGCATGGTAGCGGGTGAGCGGTGGTAGGCGGAGGCGAGGCCATGGGTGGGCGTGCGAGGAAGCGCAGGCGGCAGCAGCGAACGAGTGTACGCGGTAGTAGCAGCATTAGCGCAGAAGTGAGCAGGCAGTAATAGCGGCGGCTCAAGCACGCATGTACGCGTATGCGGGAGCTCGGGCGAGTTCGGGGACAGCGGCTACGGCAATGAATCGAGGCGGGAAGAAGAGGGATTTGGGGGAGGAGCTCACAGTGAGCTCGGTGGCGAGGTCGGGGAGGCCGGAGACGGATCGGAGCAGCGGCAATGGTGATGCGAGATGCGACGACCGAGACGGACGAAGACGATGCAGGCATCATGGAGGGGGCGTCCCGGCTTGAGTTGGTTCCCAGAACGAATGAATCCGGCCGCGGCGGACCTTCTGGGCGTGCTCCCGCACTCCGGAGAGGTCGGCGGCCGCGTCAACGATGGCGAGGCAGCGGTCACCGCACAGGCTCACAAGCTTGAATCGAACCACAGAGGAGGGGGTGCGACGGGGACCGAGGGGGGGCTGAGCGAGATGGGGATTAGGGTTTTGATCTAGCGCACCCCGGGGGTGCTCTTATCCTCCCACGGGGCCGTGGGATGGCCAACACGGCGACCATGGTGGGCGGATGGACGCCACGCCTTGGTCTCTGCCTCTTCCCTGTGAGGTAGGAGAAAAGGCCGGCCAGGTGGGCTGGGCCTAGTACAGTGTAAGTACTGGGCTTAAGTGAACAGGGGGTGGGGGGTTTCTCCTTTTACTTTTTTTATTTACTCTTATCTTATACTGTTTCCAATTTAGCTACTGTTTTCTAAAATAGTTTAGTGATCAAATGAAGTTTTTTTTTAATTATGAAACTTTGCACAAGAATGACACGCAATATTATAGGGTTGCACAAAAAGTTTTGAGGGCATTTGCAAATATTTGATTTTTGGTTTGAATTTGAAAGTGTTAGATATTTGCTACTCGGTCAGTTTTAAAATACTTTAGGGGCATTTTAACAACTCAAATAATGTTTGTTTCTACATGAAAATTATATCGTGATTATTTACCACCATACAAGCATTTTTGTTTGATAGTTTGAAGAAATAAAATTGGGCTTGCATTTTGAATTTGATTTTGACTTGGATCTTTATCAAAGGGCAATTTGACTTAGCCAATTATGATAACATGGCACCATTAGATGAGATTACTATAGCATGGCACTAGGGGTGTTACAACAGTGTCCGGGAGCTCGGCCGCCGAATTAAGGTTCTGCTTGAAAAGGCTGCTCTGTACTTCTGCTGCTAAAGCCGCAGTGTGCTCCTCGGTACGGAGGGAGCGTTCCGTGTTTCCATTGACTAGTATGACGCTGCATGGTCCGGGCATCTTGAGCTTGAGATAGGCGTAGTGTGGCACTGCGTTGAATCGAGCAAATGCGGTTCGTCCAAGCAGTGCGTGATAGCCACTGTGAAAGGGGACGATATCGAAGATCAACTCTTCGCTTCGGAAGTTGTCCAGAGATCCGAAGACAACCTCTAGTGTGATTGAGCCCGTGCAGCGGGCCTCCACACCTGGTATGATTCCTTTAAAGGTAGTCTTTGTGGGCTTGATCCTTGATGGATTAATGCCCATTTTGCACACTGTATCCTGATAGAGCAGGTTGCGGCTGCTGCCCCCGACCATGAGGACTCGCGTCTGGTGGAATCCATAAATTATTGGGCCGAGGACCAGTGCGGCTGAACCGCCATGACGGATACTGGTCGGATGATCCTTGTGATCGAAGGTGATCGGGCATGACGACCATTGATTAAATTTTGGGGTGACTGGCTCTACCGCATAGACATCCTTGAGCGCTCGCTTGCACTCCATCTTGGGGATGTGGGTAGCGTATATCATGTTCACAGTTCTGACCCGAGGGGGAAACTTCTTCTGTTCCCCTGTGTTCTGTGGACGGGGCTCCTCGTCATCGTCCTTGCTTTGTGACACCTTCTCCTTGTTCTCGGCATTTAACTTGCCGGCCTATTTAAAAACCCAACAGTCTCTGTTGGTATGATTGGCTGGTTTGTCGGGGGTGCCATGTATCTGGCACGGGCGGTTGAGTATGCAGTCCAAGCTGGATGAGTCCGAATTGTTCCTTTTGAACGGCTTCTTCCGCTGGCCGGACTTGGAGCCAATGAATCTGGCGTTGACCGCCGTGTCGTTGGTATTATCACTGTTGTTTCGATGCTTGTGTCTATTGCGTTGGGGCTTGCTGTTGCTATTTCTGGCTTCCGCAGTGCCAGGTTTGCTTGCATTGTTATTGCTACGGGCTAGCCAGCTATCTTCGCCCGCGCAAAAGCGGGTCATAAGTGCCGTAAGGGCTGCCATGGACTTCGAATTTTTCTTGGCCGAGGTGTCGGGCGAGCCATTCGTCCCGGATGCTGTGTTTAAAGGCCGCCAGAGCTTCGGCATCCGGACAGACGACGATCTGGTTCTTTTTGGTTAAGAACCTAGTCCAGAATTTCCTGGCTGACTCTCCGGGCTGTTGAATTATGTGACTTAAGTCATCGGCATCCGGAGGTCGAAGATATGTACCTTGGAAGTTCTCAAGGAAGGACTCTTCCAAGTCCTCCCAGCTGCCAATGGAGTTTTCGGGCAGACTGTTCAACCAGTGCCGGGCTGGTCCTTTGAGTTTTAGCGGGAGGTATTTGATGGCATGGAGATCATTGCCGCGGGCCATATCAATGTGAAGAAGAAAATCCTCGATCCATACTGCGGGGTCTATTGTCCCATCATATGATTCAATGTTTACGAGTTTAAACCCTTCTGGGAATTCGTGCTCCATCACCTCGTCAGTGAAGCAAAGGGGGTGTGCGGCGCCTCTATATCGGGCCACTTCGCGACTTAGCCTGGATGGAGTCCGTCTGCGGTTCTCTGCCCGGGCGTGAGTATGATTGTTGCGTCCGGCTAGGTAGCCGTTGTCGCGTGTCAGGGCACGTCCCCGTGATCCATAGATCGATATGTTCCGACCTGCTCTACTGTCCAAGTCCTGCCGCAGGTCATATGTATGTCCCTAAGCTATTTTATATCTGCCCTTATGGTGAGGTAGGGCGGGCTAGTGTTCGGCTTGAGTTGTCGCTTGTCCCAATTACGTGGTGGTCGGTCAGCCGCATTGTGCGATGATGGTACGGGCTCCAGCGCCTCGTCATCAAATTGAGGTAGCAATTTGCGCTTCGGGTAACTTTTGGCTGGGTGTTTGAGGCCGTATTCCTCGGCTGCCAGGACATCAGTCCATCTATCGTCGAGCAGATCTTGATCAGCTTGAAGCTGCTGCTGCTTCTTTTTCACGCTCCTTGCAACGACTATTAGTCGATGCTTAAAGCGCTCCTGCTCAAGAGGTTCCTCAGGCATGATAAAATCCTTTTTGCCAAGGCTCACCTCATCCTCGGAGAGCGGAAGATAATTACTGTCCATCGAGTCTTCGTGTATGGCCTGTTCATCAGGGCTAACTTGCCCATCTTCCCAATCGTCATGTTCGGCAGTTTGCTCGTCGGGGTCTTCTCTGTCTTCGGCACCGTCCGGAGTGTTATCCTCTCCTGTGTCGGTGTTGTTGTCTTTTCTGCGGCATGATTTAGAGCGGCGCCGTTGACGTCGGTGCTTTGGTTGTATCTCAGGAGGTTCATCCTCAACTGGATCTTCCTTGTCATTGCCGCTATTCTCTTTGGGTGCATCCACCATGTATACGTCGAGGAGGTGACCGTCCAACGTCCGGTAAACGGCGTTTTTCGGCCTGCTCCTCTCCAGCATCATCGTCCATACCGTCGATGTCTTCGGAGCCGTAATCCCGCATGTCGGTTAAATCTTCGACAATGGCTATTAAGTGGGAGGTGGGTGGGAAGCAAAATTCCCCGTCATCAGCCCCCAGCTCAAACTGGATATAATTCGGCTGTGAGTCCCCTGCTAATGAGAGGGTTTTTAATGAGTTCAGCACATCGCCTAAAGGTGAGTGCCGAAAGATGTCCGCGGAGCTGAATTCGACGATCGATGTCTGATCAAGCTCGACGTATGCGGTCGCTCGTGGTTCGGAACCTGTAGCCGGAAACGAGTCCGAGGTTCCGGTGGCGAAGATTCCACCCGAGGTTGGGTCTGTGTGCGGCTCCAACGCCGCTGAGTCCGCGGCTTCCGTGGCAGGATTGAGCTTCCCGTCCTCGGATGGCGCGATCTTCTCTGAATCTAGGGCCAGAGCGGTTACATGCACTATCTCCTGGGTGTGGTCTGATGATAGATTTAAGCCATGTTCATTGCAGTGGCAGGGAGCGGCTGCCATGGGCATGAATCCATCGAAGATCAAGTCCCCGCGGATATCAGAGACGTAGTTCAAGCTTCGAAATCTGACCTGATGGCCAGGGACGTAGCTGTCGATCTGCTCTAGATGGCCAAGCGAGTTGGCCCGCAGTGCGAAGCCACCGAATACGAAGATCTATCCAGGAAGGAAGACTTCCCCCTGGACAGCATTGTTGTAGATGATTGACGGGGCCATCGAACCTTTTGGAGACGATGCAACGGAACTCTCAACGAAAGCACCAATGTCGGTGTCAAAACCGGCGGATCTCAGGTAGGGGTTCCCGAACTGTGCGTCTAACGTTGATGGTAACAGGAGACATGGAACACGATGTTTACCCAGGTTCGGGCCCTCTCTATGGAGGCAATACTCTACTTCCTGCTTGATTGATCTTGATGAATATGACTATTACAAGAGTTGATCCACCTCGAGATCGTAGTGGCTAAAACCCTATAGGTCTAGCCTGTATGATCATGATTGTCCCTCTATGGACTAAGCCCTCCGGTTTATATAGACACCGGAGGGGACTAGGGTTGTACAAAGTCGGTTACAGAGAAAGGAATCTTCATATCCAGATGTCAAGCTTGCCTTCCATGTCAAGGAGAGTCTCATCCAGACATGGGAGAAAGTCTTTGGTCTCGCATCTTCACAACCCATCAGTCCAGCCCACGTCATACAGTCTGGACGCCCAAGGACCCCTTAATCCAGGACTCCCTCACCCCTCATGAGGCAACCCCCCGTGAGGCCCTTTGCATGGGGACTCGCGTGGCCATGTGCCCATCATGTGGGTGACGCGCCCGCGCCAGGTGATGACAGCGAAGACCGTGCCAGCAGGCACGACTAGGGAAAGTTTCCCCTTTTGTGATAAGGGAGCAGCGACGTTTGCCTCCCCCAAAGCAAGCTCCAAAGCTTACCACTTCAGTGCAAGAAGATCAGGACGACACAACGCGCTAGGGTAGGCGTTGTCACCGAGCCCACCCGCATATCAGGATAGCTTCTTTAGCAGGCGAAGACCACTTTTGTCAGGATAAGATTGAGTGCATGTCCCCCTTTGAATCACTGTTGTGTGGCAACCCTTCCCGCCAATATTTTCAATGGAAGAGGACGAAGGCAGCTATAAAAGAGGCAGTGTTGCCACCGTAGAGGGGGATGATGCAATCGACCCCTGAGAGCTTCACCTTGTTGCTCCCGAGCACTATCTCCACAAGCAATCCCACCAAGCAGGAGTAGGGTTTTACACCGCACGGTGGTCCGAACCTGGGTAGCTTGTTGTGTCCCTATCGTGCCTTGCATCCCTCCGTCATGCCTCGCTCGCCATCTAGTTGCTAGGTAGCAAAACAGGGCCCCAGAGTTCGAACCAGGGTTTTCGAGGATTTCCCATAGCACAAATCAATCCAGTGACACATGGTGATCCATATCTCCATGCATGGTTGTCCTCGTGGTGATCTCCATATCCACGCCACCCATGTCAACCGCCAAGTGTTACATAACATACTATGTTATTACAAACTAATAGCTATGAAAGTAAATTACATTACATGGCTCATGTTGATGCGCATGCCATTAATATCACAAAACTATTGCAGGGAATCAAAAATATCATATTCAGTGATCTACAAGTTTCATGTAGGATTTTATGACTAACCATGTGAATGACCAGTTCCTGTTAACTCTCTAAATAAATATAAGTGAAGCACACGAGTTAAATTATTTCTACAAAAGACCACACTCTAATAAATATAAGTGAAGCAGAAGAGCATTCTACAAATAACGATTTTCCAAATGTAGAGAAACAAGCGTCCAAACTTCAAAAGATATAAGTGAAGCACATGAAGCATTCTATAAAGTCATATGCAAAAGATATAAGTGAAGTGAATAGAGCATTATATAAATTAACCAACGACTATCTCTTACCAGCATGGTGCATTACTAAAAGAAAAATAAAAAGCACATGACGATCCAAGAATTTACGCATATCATGTGAACAAAACAAAAACCGATACATACCGATAATTGTCAAAGAATAAAGGTAGGATGCCTTCCGGGGCATCCCCAAGCTTAGATGCGGGAGTCTCCTTGAATATTTACTCAGAGTGCCTTGGCATCCCAGGACTTGAACTCTTGCCTCTCCTTATTCTTCATATATTGACACCTCCTCGATCTTCAACACTTCATCCACACAAAACTTAAATGAACTTTTTATTAGAGGGGTTTGTGCATATAACATCAAATCCCATCATGTCCTACTATAACATTATTGTATAATTATAATCAAACATTACCCATTATATACTATCATAATTCTATGGCTCCAAAATCAATGAGAATCAACAAGATTTCAAACATAAGCAAATAAAGAAACTAAACCAATAATTTGTGAAAACACGGAAGTCGTTAAGATGCACACGGAACATATATTTCTGTAAATCCAATAATTCTGAAAAATTAGGACATGATCAAAAATTTGCATAGCAGTACTGTATAATTATTTTTAGAATTTTCCACATTCCAGTAAATTATCAAAATTCAAACACTACAGCAAAAGTTTCCATTTTTTCACACCACACACCAAACAAGCAATTTAAACACCCTAAAGGTAAATCTTGGCACGTTATTTTTATAATACAAGGGATTTTTACAAGGGGTTAATTATTTTTGTTGAAAAGTTTCTGTAATCAAGATTCACAAAGTCTCCATGGGCATGAACAAAGTTCAAGGACATCCCCCACTTCAACAATGTTCGTCTTTCTCAATTTTACTTTTGTTCTAAAACAATGTTAGGTTCCCCTCTATATATTTTTTATTTTTAAAAGCACACAACATAAGAAAATGACTCTCTAAAACTTCTGTGTTGTCTCCGCGGCAGCGCTTTCTTTAAAGCCATTAAGCTAGGCATATAGTTCCCAAGTAACTGATCCACGCCGATCCCAAGGTATATCAAAGTCAATTTTAGTTAACAATAATTTTTAATTTAGTACTGAGCGCAAAGCAACATATACGCATAACAACGGAGTCTAACTCTCTTCCTATGCATCAGCATGTGATAGTAGAACAATTCATGCACACACAATAAAGGCTGATACATAGCATAAGTAGTTTCTTGCAATTTTATCATATTGGAAACATGGAGAGGTGGAGATGCAATTCCTCTCTCATAATAATTGCAGGTAGGAGCAGCAAGCATATGCATATTATAATTATCAAAATCATCATGTGTAATAGTAAAATGCAACCCATCAATATAATCCTTAAAAAGAGCAAACATCTTCGATGTAATTTAGTTAGGAGAATTCAAAAGGATAATAGGACTATCATGTGTGGGTGCAATAGCAACCATTTCATTCTTAACATAAGTAACTATAGCAAATTCATCTCCGTAAGCATAATTCAAATTGGCATCATGGCCACAAGCATAGTTAGCATCAATTTCATCATAAAGGGATATTTCAAACTAATCCAAGGGATCATAGCATTCATCTTTGGGTAAGCACGAAGGAAAATTAAACAATGTACGAGTTGAAAAGTTACTCTCATTAGAAGGTGGGCACGGGTAGCTAATCTTCTCTTCCTCATTTTGTTTTTCGCTCTCCTCCTCATCTAATGAGCTCACAGTTTTAGAAATTTATTCTTCCACAGATTCCTGCAAAATATTATTCTCTTCTTGGATAGCGGAGACTTTCTCAATAAATTCATCAATATGGGATTTGTATTTATAATTCTCATACTGATATTTAAGTATAGAATAATTTCCAGACCTCTAAAGAGCATCATCACAATCTTCATACTTTTCAAACAAAGGTTCGGTTTCATAAGCACCCTAAAAAGCACCAAATTCTTCTACTTGTTCCACATCATAGTAATCATATACACCATTAGCATAAGAAGCCAAGGTTTCATTATCATCAAATTCACATTGAAGGAGAAGGTATGGAGCCTTCATCTTAGAACAATATGTATAATCATACCTTAAGCGTAAATTCCAAGCATATCATTGCCAATAATCAATTTGATCCCATCAGAGTTTTCCATTTTGAGACAAGCGATAATCCCTAAAGTATTCCCAGTGATCCAAATTATCTCCCATTATCAAGTTGAATGAGGATTTATCAGGATTATCAAAGTAGTATTCAATATTTCCACATAACGAGCATCGAGGGTTTTAGGAAGTTCCCCATCTCCATGAGTAGCACGTACAACTAATTCTTTTGGTATTTCATCACTGGTACATCGAGGTGCTATACAAACGGTTCTAACCCCTTTTCGTGACAGCATTTTGAACCGTCACCAAGTGAGTGTGTGCGATAGGGTGGGGGGGGGGCCCTTCCCACACGACCTAGAAACCATCGGGGATAGGCCCTCCGATCACACACCCTCGGCAAAATGAGGTCGTGTGCGACGGGCGAGCGGTCAAATACGATTATACGTATAGTTGTGCTAAAAAATACAATTATACATGCCAAATCGTTTCCAGTCGTAAGTACATCCCACACAGTCAGTCCCGGCTAAATGTTTCCATTCGTATGTACATTCCACATAGTCAATCCAAGGAATACGTTTCCGTAAAAGTATGTACATCCCACACAGTCAATCCAAGAAGTACGTTTCCGTTCTTATATACATCCCACACGGTCACTCCAAAAACGTTTCTGTTTGCAGGTACATCACACACAATTTTCCCCATTAAACCGTTTGCGATAGTGTTGCCATTACAGACGACATTAACTATCATTTGCGTTATTGAATGCATCACACACGGTGCGTAGAAGAAACTGTGTGGCATAGGTTGTCCATCACACACACGTTTTATTTGGTAAACGTTTGCGCAAGGTGGCCTAACGCAAACAGTTTTCCAGAGGAAGTCATGTGTGATTGTTCATTGATCCAACATGTTTTATTCCTAGAAATTGTGTGCGTTGTGTGAGGTCATCGCCCACGGAGTTTTCTCAATAACTGTTTGCAATAGAAAAACCCAATTGGCCATTAGCAGGCTAATTGTCCTACTATTAATAATCCATTTATTAATATAATTGACATTTCATATTAAGCACACAATATATTTCATTTTCGTATTAAGGAAGCAGGATTTCATATTTGAAATACATCAAAGTACAACATCATATAGCTTCAGGACTCAGATATCCCATTACACAACTGCACCAGCACCAAGTTTCACATGCAACATCTATAACCTTTCCAGATTAGCATCATAGACGGTACATAGACAGATGAATCTCATCTGGAAAACTGCTGAAGCGGAAGGCAAATATTGAGCCTTCATTGATGTTGAAGGTCTTTGCAACTTTAGGCCAGTGCCTGTGGATGATTTACCGTCCATCCTTTGTCCTCTTTAGGAACACTTCAATATTGAACCGTGGGTGTTGTACGAATATCTTCCTCGCCTCCTGACCATACAGGTGGTTTGAGAGGTAATCATTAGTGAACTGCTTTGGAAAGGCCTGAAAACAAGGATGTGCATAAATATCTTCTCTAGATTGGAAATGGAGCAAGGGAATAAAAAAGCTAAGGTATAATATTTAGTGCCATCCTATAGTGAACTAATGTCTTCTTCATTGTGCAGACAAAGATCTTGTTGTTTTTGTTGCTAATTTCTTTATCCTAACAATCTTTCTGAGTTTCTTGACTTGACTGATATTCATGGACAACTCATTTCCCCATATGCAAAGGGCCATGCATGTGCAAACATCCATTGTAAACCTCAGTGCTTCCCATTGTTTCCTTGCAACACATATATGAAGGAAATATGCCCTAGAGGCAATAATAAAGTTATTATTTATTTCCTTACATGTCATGATAAATGTTTATTATTCATGCTAGAATTGTATTAACCGGAAACATAATACATGTGTGAATACATAGACAAACAGAGTGTCACTAGTATGCCTCTACTAGACTAGCTCATTAATCAAAGATGGTTATGTTTCCTAACCATGAACAAAGAGTTGTTATTTGATTAACGAGATCACATCATTAGTTGAATGATCTGATTGACATGACCCATTCCATTAGCATAGCACCCGATCGTTTAGTATGTTGCTATTGCTTTTATCCATGACTTATACATGTTCCTTTAACTATGAGAATATGCAACTCCCATTTACCGTAGGGACATTTTGTGTGCTACCAAACGTCACAACGTAACTGGGTGATTATAAAGGTGCTCTACAAGTGTCTCCGAAGGTACATGTTGAGTTGGCATATTTTGAGATTAGGATTTGTCACTCCGATTGTCGGAGAGGTATCTCAGGGCCTTCTCGGTAATGCACATCACATAAAGCCTTGCAAGCATTGCAACCAATGAGTTAGTTGCGAGATGATGTATTACGGAACGAGTAAAGAGACTTGCCGGTAACGAGATTGAATTGGTATTGGATACCGACGATCGAATCTCGGGTAAGTAACATACCGATGACAAAGGGAACAACGTATGTTGTTATGCGGTCTGACCGATAAAGATCTTCGTAGAATATGTAGGAGCCAATATGGGCATCCAGGTCCCGCTGTTGGTTATTGACCGGAAACGTGTCTCGGTCATGTCTACATTGTTCTCGAACCGTAGGGTCCGCACGCTTAAGGTTTCGATGACAGTTATATTATGAGTTTATGAGTTTTGATGTACCGAAGGAGTTCGGAGTCCCGGATGAGATCGGGGACGTGACGAGGAGTCTCGAAATGGTCGAGACATAAAGAATTATATATTGGAAGCCTATGTTTGGACATCGGATGCATTCCGGGTGAAATCAGGATTTTACCGGAATACCGGGAGGGTTACCGGAACCCCCCGGGAGCATAATGGGCCAACATGGGCCTTGGAGGAGAAGTGAGAGGGCAGCCCTAGGGGCTGCGCGCCTCCCCCCTTCCCCTAGTCCTATTAGGACTAGGAGAGGTGGGCGCCTCCCTCTCCTTCTCTCTCCCCCTTGAAGAATCCTAGTCCAACTAGGATTGGGGGGGGAATCCTACTCCCAGAGGGAGTAGGACTCCTCCTGCGCCTCCCTCCTTTGGCCGGCCAGCCTCCCCCCCTTCATCCTTTATATATGGGGGCAGGGGACACCCAAAGACACACAAGTTGATCTACGGATCGTTCCTTAGCCGTGTGCGGTGCCCCCTTCCACCAAATTCCACCTCGATTATATCGTTGCAGTGCTTAGGCGAAGCCCTGCGCCGGTAACACATCAAGATCGTCACCACGCCGTCGTGCTGACGGAACTCTTCCCCGACGCTTTGCTGGATCGGAACCCGGGGATCGTCATCGAGCTGAACGTGTGCCAAGAACTCGGAGGTGCCGGAGTAACGGTGCTGTGATCGGTTGGATCGCGAGGAGAACGTACGACTACTTCCTCTACGTACGACTACTTCCTCTACGTTGTGTCAACGCTTCCGCTTCGGTCTACGAGGGTACGTAGACAAACACTCGCCCCTCTCGTTGCTATGCATCACCATGATCTTGCGTGTGCGTAGGAAAATTCTTGAAATTACTACGTTCCCCAACAGTGGTATCAGAGCCTAGGTTTTATGGTTGATGTTATTTGCACGAGTAGAACACAAGTGAGTTGTGGACGATACAAGTCATACTGCCTACCAGCATGTCATACTTTGGTTCAGCGGTATTGTTGGATGAGACGATCCGGACCAACCTTACGCGTACGCTTACGCGAGACCGGTTCCCTCGACGTGCTTTGCACAGAGATGGCTTGCGGAAGACTGTCTCTCCAACTTTAGTTGAACCGAGTGTGGCTACGCCCGGTCCTTGAGAAGGTTAAAATGGAGTCTATTTGACAAACTATCGTTGTGGTTTTGATGCGTAGGTAAGATGAGTTCTTGCTTAAAGCCCGTAGCAGCCACGTAAAACTTGCAACAACAAAGTAGAGAACGTCTAACTTGTTTTTGCAGGGCATGTTGTGATGTGATATGGTCAAGATGTGATGCTAAATTTTATTGTATGAGATGATCATGTTTTGTAACCGAGTTATCGGCAACTGGCAGGAGCCATATGGTTGTCACTTTATTGTATGCAATGCAATCGCGATGTAATGCTTTACTTTATTGCTAAACGGTAGTGATAGTCGTAGAAGCATAAGATTAGCGAGACAACAACGATGCTGCGATGAAGATCAAGGTGTCGCGCCGGTGACGATGGTAATCATGACGGTGCTTCGAAGATGGAGATCACAAGCACAAGATGATGATGGCCATATCATATCACTTATATTGATTGCATGTGATGTTTATCCTTTTATGCATCTTATCTTGCTTTGATTGACGGTAGCATTATAAGATGATCTCTCACTAAATTATCAAGAAGTGTTCTCCCTGAGTATGCACCGTTGCGAAAGTTCTTCGTGCTGAGACACCACGTGATGATCGGGTGTGATAGGCTCTACGTTCAAATACAACGGGTGCAAAACAGTTGCACACGCGGAATACTCAGGTTTAACTTGACGAGCCTAGCATATACAGATATGGCCTCGGAACACGGAGACCGAAAGGTCGAGCGTGAATCATATAGTAGATATGATCAACATAATGATGTTCACCATTGAAACTACTCCATCTCACGTGATGATCGGACATGGTTTAGTTGATTTGGATCACGTGATCACTTAGAGGATTAGAGAGATGTCTATCTAAGTGGGAGTTCTTAAGTAATATGATTAATTGAACTTAAATTTATCATGAACTTAGTCCTGGTAGTATTAGCATATCTATGTTGTAGATCAATAGCTCGCGTTGTTGCTTCCCTATGTTTATTTTGATATGTTCCTAGAGAAAATTATGTTGAAAAATGTTAGTAGCAATGATGCGGATTGGATCCGTGATCTGAGGTTTATCCTCATTGCTGCACAGAAGAATTATGTCCTTGATGCACCGCTAGGTGACGGACCTATTGCAGGAGCAGATGCAGACGTTATGAATGTTATGCTAGCTCAATATGATGACTACTTAATAGTTTAGTGCACCATGCTTAAACGGCTTAGAATCGGGACTTCAAAGACGTTTTTGAACGTCATGGACCATACAAGATGTTCCAGGAGTTGAAGTTAATATTTCAAGCAAATACCCGAGTTGAGAGATATGAAGTCTCCAACAAGTTCTATAGCTAAAAGATGGAGGAGAATCGCTCAACTAGTGAGCATGTGCTCAGATTGTCTGGGTACTACAATCACTTGAATCAAGTGGGAGTTAATCTTCCAGATAAGATAGTGATTGACAGAATTCTCTAGTCACCATCACCAAGTTAGTAGAACTTCGTGATGAACTATAATATGCAAGGGATAACGGAAAATATTCCCAAGCTCTTCGCGATGCTAAAATCAGCGAAGGTAGAAATCAAAGAAAAACATCAAGTGTTGATGGTTGACAAGATCACTAGTTTCAAGAAAAGGGCAAAAGGAAAGAAGGGGAACTTCAAGAAGAACGGCAAGCAAGTTGCTGCTCAAGTGAAAAAGCCCAAGTCTGGTCCTAAGCCTGAGACTAAGTGCTTCTACTGCAAAGGGACTGGTCACTGGAAGCGGAACTACCCCAAGTGATTGGCGGATAAGAAGGATGGCAAAGTGAACATAAGTATATTTGATATACATGTTATTGATGTGTACTTTACTAGTGTTCATAGCAACCCCTTAGTATTTGGTACTAGTTCAGTTGCTAAAATTTAGTAACTCGAAACGGGAGTTGCAGAATGAACAAAGACTAGTTAAAGGGCAAGGTGACGATGTGTGTTGGAAGTGGTTCCAAGATTGATATGATCATCATCACACACTCCCTATACTTTCGGGATTAGTGTTGAAACTAAATAAGTGTTATTTGGTGTTTGCGTTGAGCATGAATATGATTTGATCATGTTAATTGCAAAACGGTTATTCATGTAAATTAGAGAATAATTGTTGTTCCGTTTACATGAATAAAAACCTTCTATGGTCATACACACCAATGAAAATAGTTCATTGGATCTCGATCGTAGTGATACACATATTCATAATATTGAAACCAAAAGATGCGAAGTTAATAATGATAGTGCAACCTATTTGTGGCACTGCCGTTTAGGTCATATTGGTGTAAAGCGCATGAAGAAACTCCATGCTGATGGGATTTTGGAATCACTTGATTATGAATCACTTGATGCTTGTGAACCATGCCTCTTGGGCAAGATGACTAAAACGCCGTTCTCCGGAACAATGGAGCAAGCAACAGATTTGTTGGAAATCATACATACTGATGTATGTAGTCCGATAAATATTAAGGCTCGCGACAAGTATCATTATTTTCAGAACTTCACAGATGAGTTAAGCAGATATGGGTATATCGACTTAATGAAACATAAGTCTGAAACGTTTGAAAAGTTCAAAGAATTTCAGAGTGAAGTGGATAATCATCGTAACAAGAAAATAATAAGTTTCTACGATATGATCGCAGAGGTAAAATATTTGAGTTACGAGTTTTGGCCTTCAATTAAAACAATGTGGAATAGTTTCACAAATTCATGCCACCTGGAACACCACAGCATAATGGTGTGTCCGAACGTCATAACCGTACTTTATTGGATATAGTACAATCTATGATGTTTCTTACCGATTTACCAATATCATTTTGGGATCATGCATTAGAGACAGCTGCATTCACGTTAAAAGGGGCACCATCTAAATCCGTTGAGACGACACCGTATGAACTATGGTTTAGCAATAAACCTAAGCTGTCGTTTCTTAAAATTTGGGGCTGCGATGCTTATGTGAAAAAGCTTCAACCTGACAAGCTCGAACCCAAATCGGAGAAATGTGTCTTCATAGGATATCCAAAGGAAATTGTTGGGTACACCTTCTATCACAGATCCAAAGGCAAGACATTTGTTGCTAAGAATGGATCCTTTCTAGAGAAGGAGTTTCTCTCGAAAGAAGTGAGTGGGAGGAAAGTAGAACTTGATAAGGTAATTGTACCTTCTCCCTTATTGGAAAGTAGTTCATCACAGAAATCTGTTCCTGTGACTACTACACCAATTAGTGAGGAAGCTAATGATGATGATCATGTAACTTCAGATCAAGTTACTACCGAATCTCGTAAGTAAACCAGAGTGAGATCCGCACCAGAGTGGTACGGTAATCCTGTTCTGGAAGTCATGTTACTAGACCATGACGAACTTGCGAACTATGAGGAAGCGATGATGAGCCCAGATTCCGCGAAATGGTTAGAGGCCATGAAATCTGAGATATGATCCATGTATGAGAACAAAGTATGGACTTTGATGGATTTGCCCGATGATCGGCAAGCCAAAGAAAATAAATGGATCTTCAAGAGGAAGACGGACACTGATAGTAGTGTTACTATCTACAAAGCTAGAATTGTCGAAAAAGGTTTTTCGACAAGTTCAAAGTATTGACTACGATGAGAGTTTCTCACTCGTATCTATGCTTAAGTCTGTCCGAATCATGTTAGCAATTGCCGCATTTTATGAAATCTGGTAAATGGATAAACAAAACTGCATTCCTTAATGGAGAGTTGTATATGATGCAACTAGAAGGTTTTGTCGATCCTGAAGGTGTTAACAAAATATGCAAGCTCCAGCGATCCATCTATGGACTGGTGCAAGCATCTCGGAGTTGGAATATACGCTTTGATAAGTTGATCAAGGCATATAGTTTTATACAGACTTGCGGTGAAGCCTGTATTTACAAGAAAGTGAGTGGGAGCACTACAGCATTTCTGATAAGTATATGTAAATGACATATTATTGATCGGAAATAATGTAGAATTATTCTGTGAAGCATAAAGGAGTATTTGAAAGGAGTTTTTCGAAGAAGGACCTCGGTGAAGCTGCTTACATATTGAGCATCAAGATCTATACAGATAGATCAAGACGCTTGATAAGTTTTTCAATAAGTACATACCTTGAAAAGATTTTGAAGTAGTTCAAAATGGAACAGTCAAAGAAAGAGTTCTTGCCTGTATTACAAGGTGTGAAATTGAGTAAGACTCAAAGCCCGACCACGGCAGAAGATAGAAAGAGAATGAAAGTCATTCCCTATGCCTCAGCCATAGGTTCTATAAAGTATGCCATGCTGTGTACCAGACCTATTGTATACCCTACCCTGAGATTGGCACGGGAGTACAATAGTGATCTAGGAGTAGATCACTGGACGGCGGTCAAAATTATCCTTAGTGGAATAAGGATATGTTTCTCGATTATGGAGGTGACAAAAAAGGTTCGTCGTAAAAGGTTACGTCGATGCAAGTTTTGACACTAATCTAGATGACTCTAAGTCTCAATCTAGATACATATTGAAAGTGGGAGCAATTAGCAAAAGTAGCTCCGTGCAGAGCATTGTAGACATAGAAAATTGCAAAATACATAACGGATCTGAATGTGGCAGACCCGTTGACTAAGATTCTCTCATAAGCAAAACATGATCACACCTTAGTACTCTTTGGGTGTTAATTACATAGCGATGTAAACTAGATTACTGAATCTAGTAAACCCTTTGGGTGTCGGTCACATAGCGATGTGAACTATGGGTGTTAATCACATGATGATGTGAACTATTGATGTTAATCACATAGTGATGTGATCTAGATTATTGACTCTAGTGCAAGTGGGAGACTGAAGGAAATATGCCCTAGAGGCAATAATAAAGTTATTATTTATTTCCTTACATGTCATGATAAATGTTTATTATTCATGCTAGAATTGTATTAACCGGAAACATAATACATGTGTGAATACATAGACAAACAGAGTGTCACTAGTATGCCTCTACTAGACTAGCTCATTAATCAAAGATGGTTATGTTTCCTAACCATGAACAAAGAGTTGTTATTTGATTAACGAGATCACATCATTAGTTGAATGATCTGATTGACATGACCCATTCCATTAGCATAGCACCCGATCGTTTAGTATGTTGCTATTGCTTTTATCCATGACTTATACATGTTCCTTTAACTATGAGAATATGCAACTCCCATTTACCGTAGGGACATTTTGTGTGCTACCAAACGTCACAACGTAACTGGGTGATTATAAAGGTGCTCTACAAGTGTCTCCGAAGGTACATGTTGAGTTGGCATATTTCGAGATTAGGATTTGTCACTCCGATTGTCGGAGAGGTATCTCAGGGCCTTCTCGGTAATGCACATCACATAAAGCCTTGCAAGCATTGCAACCAATGAGTTAGTTGCGAGATGATGTATTACGGAACGAGTAAAGAGACTTGCCGGTAACGAGATTGAATTGGTATTGGATACCGACGATCGAATCTCGGGTAAGTAACATACCGATGACAAAGGGAACAACGTATGTTGTTATGCGGTCTGACCGATAAAGATCTTCGTAGAATATGTAGGAGCCAATATGGGCATCCAGGTCCCGCTGTTGGTTATTGACCGGAAACGTGTCTCGGTCATGTCTACATTGTTCTCGAACCGTAGGGTCCGCACGCTTAAGGTTTCGATGACAGTTATATTATGAGTTTATGAGTTTTGATGTACCGAAGGAGTTCGGAGTCCCGGATGAGATCGGGGACGTGACGAGGAGTCTCGAAATGGTCGAGACATAAAGAATTATATATTGGAAGCCTATGTTTGGACATCGGATGCATTCCGGGTGAAATCAGGATTTTACCGGAATACCGGGAGGGTTACCGGAACCCCCCGGGAGCATAATGGGCCAACATGGGCCTTGGAGGAGAAGTGAGAGGGCAGCCCTAGGGGCTGCGCGCCTCCCCCCTTCCCCTAGTCCTATTAGGACTAGGAGAGGTGGGCGCCTCCCTCTCCTTCTCTCTCCCCCTTGAAGAATCCTAGTCCAACTAGGATTGGGGGGGGGGAATCCTACTCCCAGAGGGAGTAGGACTCCTCCTGCGCCTCCCTCCTTTGGCCGGCCAGCCTCCCCCCCTTCATCCTTTATATACGGGGGCAGGGGACACCCAAAGACACACAAGTTGATCTACGGATCGTTCCTTAGCCGTGTGCGGTGCCCCCTTCCACCAAATTCCACCTCGATTATATCGTTGCAGTGCTTAGGCGAAGCCCTGCGCCGGTAACACATCAAGATCGTCACCACGCCGTCGTGCTGACGGAACTCTTCCCCGACGCTTTGCTGGATCGGAGCCCGGGGATCGTCATCGAGCTGAACGTGTGCCAAGAACTCGGAGGTGCCGGAGTAACGGTGCTGTGATCGGTTGGATCGCGAGGAGAACGTACGACTACTTCCTCTACGTACGACTACTTCCTCTACGTTGTGTCAACGCTTCCGCTTCGGTCTACGAGGGTACGTAGACAAACACTCGCCCCTCTCGTTGCTATGCATCACCATGATCTTGCGTGTGCGTAGGAAAATTCTTGAAATTACTACGTTCCCCAACAATATACGCTATTTAGTGATCAAGTTAAGTGAGGGTTCGCATGCTATCAGTAAAATATGTTGATGAAAAATAAGCACATTGCAGATTCATCAGTTAAATTCGATCCACATGGAAAGCCCATTTATCCAAACCAAGCATGATTAAGAACTAGGAAATATAGCAATTGTATATGTTTCTCATGTATTAAGTGCATCCATATTTGATCTATTCCTCACATGCACAACAATACAAAATTCTACCCACGACAATTGGACATCGCATTGCAGAATGTAACCAAGCAGTTAACTAAACACCACAACAAATGAACCAAACATTAACTGAGCACCACATTGCACAATATAACATACTCCTAATAGAAGATCAGGCAGTTAACCAAACCAAGCATGCTTAACAACTTGGAAATATAGCAATTGTATTTATTTTTCACGTATTTAGTACAGCCGAATTCGATTTATTTCTCACATGGGATACAAAGCAAAATGCACCCACAACAACTGAACATTGCATTGCAGAATTGAACCAAACAGTTAACTAAACACCACAACAAATGAACCAAACATTAACTGAGCACCACATTGCACAATATATAACATACTAGAAGATTAGACAGTTAACCAAACCAAGCATGCTTGACAACTTGGAAATATAGCAATTGTATTTGTTTCTCATGTATTTTGAACAGATAAATTCTATTTATTTCTCACATGGAAAACAAAACAAAATTGCATCCTGAAGAATTGAACATCACATTTGCATAATTGAACCAAATAGATAACTGAACATAATAACTAATTAATCAAACAGTTAATAAGTGAGCACCACATGCACGACATATAGAACATATACACTAAGGGAAACAGATTGCATGGTAAAAGTAGATAGGACAATTCACTAGAATTTGTTAAAGAAAGGCAGGAGCAGCACATGCAACGGGTAAACCGAGCATGCTTAATCGACATAGCTAGCAAATTGAACATAGGTCCTT
This sequence comes from Aegilops umbellulata, assembly GCA_032464435.1. Taxonomy (NCBI): domain Eukaryota; kingdom Viridiplantae; phylum Streptophyta; class Magnoliopsida; order Poales; family Poaceae; genus Aegilops; species Aegilops umbellulata. Next base: position 129,123,583 of record CP136054.1, read on the forward strand.
ACAGTGAGCTAATAAGACAAGCTACTACTCATGTCAGAGATATCGATGATGATTGGCTCCTTGTACATGGAAGAGGGAGAGGCCTCCACATCTTGGGTGCCCTCGTCGTAGTGGTGAGTTGCCTGAGCCACTCCGGGCACCAACCTACTCGCTCTCGAATTGAGGTAAGCATTGGCACACTGAGAAAACACCTCATAGTCTTCGTCGAAGGCACCGACGGTGACCTCGAGAAAATGCCATGAACTATTGTTTAAAGTAGCCAACCGCATCGTGACGACTGAGGGAGTCCTGGACAAAGGGGTCCTCGGGCATCCGACCTGTTATCCATTGGGCCAGGCTGATGGGCTGTGAAGACATGAAGACCGAAGAGTGTACCCGTGTCCGGATTGGACTCTACTTGGCGTGGAAGGTAAGCTTGGCGACCAACTATGAAGATTCCTTCTTATGTAACCGACTCTATGTAAACCCTAGATTCCCCCGGTGTCTATATAAACTGGAGGGGTTAGTACGGAAAGGATATACACATTACCATAGTCATACAGGCTAGGCTTTTAGGGTTTAGCCATTACAATCTCGTGGCAGATCAACTCTTGTAACACTCATATTCATCAAGATCAATCAAGCAGGAAGTAGGGTATTACCTCCATAGAGAGGGCCCGAACCTGGGTGAACATCGTGTCCCCCATCTCCTGTTACCATCGATCCTAGACGCACAGTTCGGGACCCCTACCCGAGATCCGCCGGTTTTGACACTGACATTGGTGCTTTCATTGAGAGTTCCACTGTGCCGTCGACGAAGGGTTCGATGGCCCCTTCGATCGCCTATGGTGACATTGTCCAAGGAGAAACCGTCCTTCCCGGGCAAATTTTCGTATTCGACGGCTTCGTACTGCGGGCCAACTCGCTTGGCCATCTGGAGTAGATTGATAGCTACGCCCCTGGCCACCAGGTCACATTTGGAAACTTGAACTATGTCGCGGATATCCGTGGAAACTTTATCTTCAATGGATTTGAGACAACGACGATCGCTCCCCCTTGCTCCGATGAACATGACTTAAATCTGTCATCGGACCAGATTCCGGAGACGGTCCCTGTAACTGCTACGACCTTAGATCCGGAGCAGTTTGCACTATCCGAAGCCACAGAGTCCATGGTGTTGGAACCGCACACAGACTCAACACTAAGCAATATCAGCGTCAATGGAATTTCGGACTTGTCTCCAGCTATAAGTTTTGAACCTCGCACGCCTAGGGACGCCAAGTTGGATCGATTATCAATCTTCGAGTTCAGTGCCGCTGATATCTTCCAACACTCGCCTTTCGGCAATGTGCTAAATTCATTGAAAAACATGTCCCTGATAGGGGACTCACGGCCGAATTATGTCCGGCTCGAGCTAGAGGCTGATGGGAATTTCGCTTCCCACTTGCCACCCACTTCATAGCCACTGTCGAGGACTTAACCGACATGCCCGCTTATGGATGCAAAGACATTGACGGTATAGACGACGATGCCGACAAGGAGCAAGGCCGAGACCCGCCAGTCATCAGGCGTGGGACGGCCACCCCCTCATACGACGTGCACATGGTCGATACACTCAAAAAAGCTTGCAGCAATGACAAGGGAGATCCAGTTGAAAATAAAACTCTTGAGACACAGTCTAAGTTCCGGCGCCCCAAACGCCGCTCCAAGTCACGCCACAGCAACAATGGGACCGGAGAGAATAGCACCCTAGATGGCGCCAAAAACAATGAAGACCCTGTCAGAGCAAGATCCGAACAGGAGGAACAGGAAAATGGGCAAGCCAACCCCGATGAACAGGCCCAGCCCAGCAACAATTCGGAGGACGAAAACTACTTTCCGCTCTCCGAAGATGAGGTAAGTGTCGGCGTTCTGGGAACAGGGGTCCCCAGACTTGCCTGCCTGCGGCCTGCGGCGTGGCTCGAAGGGGGCCCCAGCACGGCCCATCTTCATCAACACAAGACCCAAGAACCTCGCGAGGGGCCAAGCCTCGCGGGGCGGACGACACGGTGCTTCCTCAGGCGCGGCCCCATCAGGCTGGCTCATCAGGAGGTGGAGAGATCAAGGCAGGGTACCTCACGAGGTGCCCATGACGTAAGCCATGACGACCAAGGGCGCCAGGCGGGCGCCAGCCCGCGCAGTGTCCTCCCTTTCCTCTTTGGTGCAAAGGGGCAAGCACATGCGGGAGGATCAAGCAAAGGCATCCATTTTGGTGCAACAAGACCAAGACCAGTCCAACGGTGGGAAGGAGGTCGTCGTGGAGCCCAGAACGGCGTCACCACAGGGCCTTTGGCAGGCGAGGACCAACTTTAGTCAGGATAAGTGTACTGGATGTTCCCCTTCAAATTGGCCAATTGTTGGTGCCTTTCCCGCTCAATATTTGGGAAGAGGCCCAGGGCCCTTGCCTATAAATAGGACTAGCCACCCCCAGGGTAGAGGCATCTGGTATCCGGCATCCGAGCAAGGAGAGAGAGAGAGAGAGAGAGAGAGAGAGAGAGAGAGAGAGAGAGAGAGAGAAGGGCGGCTGAACTTCCACAGCAGTTCGTCGTTCCAGCTAGAACACGCCCTCGCGAGGCTGTTCTCCCTTGTACTGTTCATCATCATCAGCCCAAGAGGCAATCCACCCACCACACTAGAGTAGGGTATTACACCACATCGGTGGCCCGAACCAGTATAAACCCTGTGTCTTTTGTGTTGTTCTTTTAGTAGCTAGATCTTTGCGAGACGGAGGGGTAGAGGGCGGAATCTCCGCGCACACCCCAGAGTTCGAACCTTAAGGGTCTGCCGGAACCCGAAATCCGACATTTGGCGCGCCAGGTAGGTGTGCGTCGGAATTTGCCTTCCACCGCTTCATTCTCCTCCAACTGTCGCGTCCATGTCTGACGCTCGTCGGGCCCGCGCTGAGCGCCGGGCCGCCATCGCCTCCCGCGTCGCCCAGACGGCTCCCGTTGGTGGGCATCCTCGTCGTTCCTCGTCGCCCGCCGTCAACGCCGCCACCGGCCCAGCGGGGAACGAGCAGCAAGCGTCGTCTCAGCACCCGTCCGTGCGGCGAGACGGGCGCACTGCTACTCCGTCGCTCACGCCAGCTGGCTCTTCATCCCACGCGCTCCGCGCGCCCTTGGAGGCTCGAGCTGCACTCATCGCAGCAAACGAGCTCCTGCGCTACCGTCCCGTCGACAATGTCTACGAAGAGTGGCTCGACCGCGTCGCCGAGCTCGTCCGCGCTGCAGGGGGCTCTCCTGCACCGTCCGCTCCGCTGCGCCGCACCCCGCCCCGCGCAGGCCATGAAGCTCCGGGGGAGTACCAGCCACCTCCACTCCAGGAAGACGCCATGGCTCCAAGGCGCGTGGCCCCTGGGCGGAACCCGCTCTGTCAGGCGCCAGCCCAGCAAGAACGGAGCAGCCAAGAAGTCCCTCGACCGCAAGAGGCTGCCCGAGCGCTTCCTGCTCCGGCTCGCCGTGACCCTGCTCCAGCTCCGGCACGTCAAGACCCCACGCTGCTTCCACCTGCAGCGCATGGGGACCCTCAAGGCCAATCTCTCCCTCGACCGAAGCCTCCCGTGGCCACGGCCGGCTGCCGCACCTACACCACCGAGCTGTGCAGCGTCGCGTGGCCCGGCAAGTTCAAGCCAGACCTGTCTCCTCGCTATGACGGCACGACTAGCCCCGCCGAGTTCCTCCAGCTTTACGAGCTGGGCATCGAAGCTGCCAGCGGGGACGAAAAGGTCATGGCGAACTGGTTCCCCATGGCGCTCAAGGAAGGAGCTCGTACCTGGCTCCTGAACCTGGCCCCAGGCACAATCTCTTCCAGGGACCAGATGCGCACCCGCTTCATCGCCAACTTCCAAGGTACTCGCGACCGGCCGCCCGCCGTGAGCGACATGCGCCGCATCAAGCAACAACCCGGAGAGACCCTACAAAAGTACATCCAGCGCTTCAACAGTGCGCGTCTCAAGATCCCCAAGGTGTCCGAGGAAGCCATCATCTCAGCCTTCTCCGACGGTGTGCGCAACGTCAAGATTGAGGAGGAGCTGGCGATGCATGAAGACCTGTGCACGTCCCTGGAGCTGTTCAACTTGGCGACCAAGTGCGCCAGGGCTGAGGAGGGGCGTCTCTCCCTCCTCGAGCTGCCGGCCGCGGACCCAGAAGAGAAGAAACCCAAGGCCAAGGACGTGAAGCGCAAGGGGGCTGCCGTGCTCGCGGCAGAGCCTGATACCAAGCGGGGCAAGGATCTGCCCGAATCCTCCAGGGGTAGCCGATACTGCGTGTACCGCGATCTCCACACCCACAACACCAATGAATGCCAAGAGCTCCACGCCGTGCGAGAAGGAAGGATCGGCTGACGCCCCGACCGCGCTGACCGGGGCTACGGCCGAGGAGGAGGAAGAAACCCAGGACGCTGGGAAGACCGCGGCCCGCGCCAAGGGTGGCGTGATCAACCTCGCGAGGACCGCCGGCGAGACTTGCTTCGCGAGGGGGATTGGCGGGATCAGCCTCGTGAGGATCGCCTACAGGGCAACGCAGGCCTCCCCCCACTGCCGCCTCAGCCAAGGAGGAACGAGGACCTCCACCAAGACGAGGATGCTGGGGGCTTCCAGGAGCCGCGCGCAATCGCCTGCATCATGGGCGGAGCTCAAGCCCCAGCCTCCCAATGCATCTTCAAGAAGTTTGCCCGCGAAGTGAATGCAGTCCTCCCCAGGCTCGAAGCAACACGCCCTCTCAGGTGGTCGGCGTGCACCATCACGTTCAGCTCAGCGGATCAGCTCAAGTGCGCGGCCACAGCCGGGGTCCTCCCGATGCTCTGCTCCCCAGTCATCAGCAACGTACTGGTCACCAGGACCCTCATCGACAGTGGAGCAGGGCTCAACGTCCTATCCGTGGAAACATTCAACAATCTCCAAGTGCGCTATGACCAGCTTCAGCCAACCAAGCCTTTCTCCGAAGTCACCGACGGTTCCACGATCCCGATCGGGCAAGTCCGCCTCCCTGTCACCTTCGGGGCCCGTAGAAACTACCGCACCGGGCTCATCGACTTCGACGTCGCTCACATCCGCCTGCCGTACAACGCCATCCTCGGGTATCCAGCGCTGGCCAAATTCATGGCCGTAACTCATCATGGCTACAACGTCCTCAAGATGCCAGGAAGTGGCGGAGTCATCGTGGTGCCGTGTGAAGAGAGGGATGCAGTGTGTTCCCTGGAGCGAGCCTTTCAGGCCGCGTCACTAGAGGACCCAAATCGCGGAGGCAGGAGGCTTCCCAAAACCACCCCCAAGAAGAAGAAGGCGTCATCCGGACCGGCCCCTCAGGAGGCAGGCCCCTCAGGGCCCGCGTCTGCCCAGGGGGACCCTCCTTCCATCACATAGGAAAGCACGCCCAGCGCCCTCCTCAGGCAGGGCTCGGGGGCTCTAACCTGGAGGGCCACCGACCTGGCAGGGGTCACGAGGGAGGCACTTGGGCACCACGTGGAGGCGTGCTTTGAAGCACGGTTCCCTCAAGGAGGAGCGAGGCAAGGAGAGTCAGACCAGTAGGAGTTCACTAACTAGACCATTCAAGAACTACAGGAGTCAAGAATCATGAGAGGTTGCCGCCGCCTATCGGCTGTGGCTCCCCATCCAGGCGAGGATGGTGGGCTGCGTGTCTGCATCGACGTACCAGGGCTCAATCAAGTCGCCACGACGGAGCGCCTCTGGCCCTCACAAGTGGGGCGTTGTGGAGGTCCACCCCACAGCTATGTTCGCATGCCTTACGGCTTGTCGAGCGTAGCTGCTGCGTACCAGCGCCTCATGAGGGGCATCATGGAGACTCAGGAAGACAGGCGTTCTGCAGTCCTGGCGAAGATGAAGATGATTCGCGAGGAGCCACCAGCGCCTCCGGAGCCTCCTTAGGCCCCTGGGCCTGGGGGCTTGTGAGGATCGGCTCCCGCAGCCCACCGAGTCTGCTGCACCAACACCACTTCGTCCGCAACAACTCCAGGTGACATCTTTCAAGCTTCATTTTCGGCTGGGAACGCCCTCCCAGGGCTGCTTCATTCCCAGGCCGCGTGGGTCCGTCCCTGTGTCATGTATCCCTTTTTAGCTCTCGATCATTAGCTTGCTTTGTTGGGGGCGCCCCTCGGGCCGCATCATCCCCAGGCCGCTCGGGCCAGGCCCAGTGGCATATATCTTCCTTGCGTTTATTTCCAACTATGCATTCGCCTATCATGCTTGATTACTTGATGCCTGTCCACGGCACCTCTTCTTCTCAATGTCGACCACTTGCACGTTAAAGGGGGGTACCTGAGCATCGCGACTCAGGGCTCTTACTGGCTCTCCAGCCCTCACCCTCTGGCCTTGTCCACGGCATCGCAACCTGGCATACCAGCGATGGCTGAGACAAGCTCAAAAGGCCGGGACCCGAGGACGTAGAGTGCCGGCATCTAACCAAATCTGCAGGAACACATCTCAAGATACGGCCCAGTGCCAGGCGCAACCCGCCTAGAGGTAGGGCCCCGTGAGTCCCGCGCTGGCTCACGGGCGCCCAAGTGCACCTCACCTGCGCCAACTAGAGCAACTAACGACTGACTGATAGCCATCGTGGCAACCCTTTTCTCCTTCTGTGGTGAGCTTGCAGTCGGCGTGCCTTGAAGAACATCACCGAAGCGCCATTGTACTCCAGGTGGATCGTGAGGGTGCCCCTTGCTCTGCAACCCCGAGCAATCTCGCCCCAGCCGCGAGTCATGAAGACCTCACCCGAGGCAAGAATCGCGACCTCTGCCTCGGTCGCGGGGGTGCTGCAGTCGGCGTGCTGCAGCCATAACTCCAGGAGTCTTCCCTGTGGGAAGACAGAGGCGAAGAAGGGAGGAAAGCGAATCCAAGTTCGCGGAGGCATGGCGGCATGGAGCACGAGCTTGCGGGAGGAGCCCTCTGCGTGGACTCCAGGAGGAACGACCCACACCTTCGTGACCCGTCGGCGCCGGTGACGGCGCCGGCCACGGGGACAGACATCGCCCCCTCCGAGGCCCTCGATGTGGGCAAACAAGGGAAGCGGAAACCCCGGCGGAGGCCGCTCGTACCAAGGCCTCGACACCACCTGACGGTCTCCTTCGTCTCGGCTGCGAAGGGCAGGTCGCTTCTTCGGCGGGAGCGGGTCTGGTCCCTCTTGAAGGGCCTTTCCCTTCTCCGCTGCAGAAAGCCGGCGGATCGGAGCCATCACGGCAAGGCGGAGCAAGAATTAAGGCGAAGGAGAAAGCAAGGAGGGATGGACTGGAAGGGCACGCGCGGTGCCGTACTTGTAGCCGGCGAAGGCCAACCGTCGGCCCCCACGATCACAGGTAATCATGACACGATTTGCATGCAGGGACTTGTCCAACCCGCGCGACCATCGAGGCGTCATGGGGAAGCGGAGGCGCCCACGCCCAATCAACCGCCATGCGGCGCCCAAGGCCGCAGGCTGTTAGGGCCCGCGGCGCTTCGCCCTTGCCCCTTCGCTTCTCAGCATGGCCAAGTCCGGGCACGCCTTGGGCCCGGGGGCTACTGTCAGCGTTCTGGGAACGGGGGTCCCCAGACTTGCCTGCCTGCGGCGTGGCTCGAAGGGGGGCCCAGCACGGCCCATCTTCATCAACACAAGACCCAAGACCCTCGCGAGGAGCCAAGCCTCGCGGGGCAGACGACACGGTGCTTCCTCAGGCGCGGCCTCATCAGGCTGGCTCATCAGGAGGCAGAGAGATCAAGGCAGGGTACCTCACGAGGTGTCCATGACGTAAGCCATGACGACCAAGGGCACCAGGCGAGCGCCAGCCCGCGCAGTGTCCTCCCTTTCCTCTTTGGTGCAAAGGGGGCAAGCGCAGGCGGGAGGATCAAGCAAAGGCATCCATTTCGGTGCAACAAGACCAAGACCAGTCCAACGGTGGGAAGGAGGTCATCGTGGAGCCCAGAACGGCGTCACCACAGGGCCTTTGGCAGGCGAGGACCAACTTTAGTCAGGATAAGTGTACTGGATGTTCCCCTTCAAATTGGCCAATTGTTGGCGCCCTTCCCGCTCAATATTTAGGAAGAGGCCCAGGGACCTTGCCTATAAATATGACTAGAGAGAGAGAGAGAGAGAGAGAGAGAGAGAGAGAGAGAGAAGGGAGGCTGAACTTCCCCAGCAGTTCGTCGTTCCATCTAGAACACGCCCTCGCGAGGCTGTTCTCCCTTGTACTGTTCATCATCATCAGCCCAAGAGGCAATCCACCCACCACACTGGAGTAGGGTATGACACCACATCGGTGGCCCGAACCAGTATAAACCCTGTGTCTTTTGTGTTGTTCTTTCAGTAGTTAGATCTTTGCGAGACGGAGGGGTAGAGGGCAGAATCTCCGCGCGCACCCCAGAGTTCGAACCTTAAGGGTCTGCCGAAACCCGAAATCTGACAGTAAGCCTCGGCGACGAAGACTTCATCGTACCCGAAGAGCCCCTCGAGCAAGAGCGCTTCAAGCGCAGGCTGATAGCTACGGCAAGGAGCTTGAAAAAGAAGCAGCATCAGCTTCAAGCTGACCAAGACCTACTCAACGAGATGGACCGAAGTCCTGGTCACCGAAGAATACGGCCTTAGTGGCCTAGAAAAAAGCTACCCAAAGCACAGATTGCTATATCAGTCTGATGACGGGGCGTTGGAGCCCAGACCATCGTCACACAATGCGGTAGGTCACCGACAACTCTGTTTGGATAAAGAGGTAACTCAAGCCGAATACCAGACCGCCCCACCTCACCGTAAAGGCAAGAACAACACAGGTCATGATCACCCAGACGACCTGCAGAGGTACTCGGACAATAGAGCATGATACGCAAGACCGATCTACGGATCGCGAACGCATGCTTCGACACGCGGCGATGGCTACCTATTCGGATGTATCAAACCCTGCCACGCCCGAGCCGAAAACCGCAAAGGGACTCCTTCGGAGTTATGTCGCAGTGTGGCCCAACATAGAGGCGCCGCACACCCGCTTTGCTTCACTGATGAAGTAATGGATCATGAATGCCCCGAAGGACTCAAACCCATAGATATTGAATCATACGACAGAACAACCGATCCCGCGGTGTGGATAGAAGATTTTATCCTCCACATCCATATGGCTCGTGGAGACGACCTCCACGCCATTAAATACCTCCCACTAAAGCTAAAAGGACCAGCTCGACACTGGTTAAACAGCCTGCCTGAAAATTCTATAGGCAGCTGGGAGGACTTCGAAGAGGCTTTCCTCGATAACTTCCGAGGAACATATGTCCAGCCGCCGGATGCCGATGCCCTAAGTCATATTGTCCAGCAGCCCGGAGAGTCAGCTAGGAAGCTCTGGACTCAGTTCTTAGTAAAAAAGAACCAAATTGTCGACTGTCCGGACGCGGAAGCCCTTGCGGCTTTCATGCACAGTGTCCGAGACGAATGGCTCACACGTCTCCTCGGCCAAGAAGGACCTAAATCCATGACAGCCCTCACTGCTCTGATGACCCGCTTTTGCGCGGAAGAAGGCATCTGGCTTGCTCATAGAAGCAATAGCACCAGCGACCCGGACACTTCTGAAATCCGAGATGGCAATGGAAGCCACGACGAATCAAACACAACAGTCGCAATGATAATGCAAGATCATGCGACACAGCGGTCAACACCAGATTCAGCAACCCCAAGCTCGGTCAACGGAGGAAGCCATTCAAGGCTAATAGAGATGAACCCTCCAACCTAGACAGGATACTGGACCGACCCTGCCAGATTCATGGCCACCCCGATAAACCAACTAATCATACCAACAGAAACTGCTGGGTCTTTAAATAGGCCAGCAAGCTCAACGCCAAACACAAGGGGAGGAGGCCGCCAGGCGACAGGGATGACCGAAAGGTTCACCAACGAAACACTGGGGGTCAGAATCAATCTCCACCCGATGATCAACTACTCCCAGAACAGAAATAGCAATCCGGCTTCCACCGCCCACTCCGTACACCTACAAAATTTGTACCACGCATACATCATTATGCACTCAAGATACCATGGGCATTGGTAGGAGCACAATACTGACAAGCCTGCAAGCACTCCAGTAACATTATTTATTTATTTTCCTTTTTATTTTTTCTTCCTTCGCTATCCTTTAAAAACAGGTGACGAACAGGATAAATATCTGAAACTGACCCCGGCTCCGTATACTCATCTAAGGGGCTATTTCCATCAAGGATTCCCCCCACTGAGGACTGGCGGCGCATACGTGCGACAGGAGGTCCAAAATAAATTATTGAAGACCGCACTCTCTATTTCTCGAGCCTGTACTATGCCTGTTCCTCCGCCTCTAATAACCCACAAGTATAGGAGATCGCAATAGTTTTCGAGGGTACAGTATTGATAATCCCCAAGTGCAAGGAATCATCGTAGCACTTTCCAAAGGTGGAAGTGATAAGTATGGAGTGTCGAACCCACAAGGAGCTAAAGGTAAGATAAATATTCTCTCAAGCCCTATCTGCCACTGATACGACTCTACGTGCACCGGACCTTTACTTCCATCTAGCAACGAGAAATAAAACTATGTTGTGCGTATGAAGAGGATAACTTTACATGAAGTCGGAGATCTAAAACATAAAAGTAGGTGCTGTTATCATAAAGTTAGAATATAAAACTAAATATTATAAATAGCGAGTGTGGAATAATGGTGGATCGGTGTGCGGAATTGTCCTAGGAAATTGTTAACAAGACCGATAATCACTATTGCAGTTTCATATGAGGGAGAGGCATAAGCTAACCTACTTTCTCTACTTGGATCATATGCACTTATGATTGGAACTCTAGCAACCATCCGCAACTACTAAAGATCATTAAGGTAAAACCCAACCATAGCATTGAAGCATCAAGTGCTCTTTATTCCCATACGCAACAATCCCTCTTACTCGGGTTTGTGCTTCTATTCACTCACCAACCCACTATAAGCGAATCATGAACGTATTGCAACACCGTACAGCAGGAATCCCTCACGCTTGCGCGACACGGAGGGCACCATAGGACAGCACCAAAGTAAAACATACAACTCATACCAATCTAGATCATCAATCAACCCAAAGACAAAAGATATCTACTCAAAACATCATAGGATGGCAACACATCATTGGATCATAATATGTGGCATAAAGCACCATGTTCAAGTAGGGGATTACAGCGGGGTGCGGGAGAGTGGACCGCGTAAAAGTGATGAGGATGGTGATGATGATGGTGATGTTGATGAAGACGATCACCGCGGCGATGATTCCCCTCCCGATGGCACTCCGGCACCACCGGAAGAGAGGAGGAGAGGTTCTCCCCCTTGTGCTTCTTCCTCCATGGCCTCCACCTTCTGGTCCTTGGCCTTCATGGTGATGAAGACCCCTCCGGGATACTCCTCCATGGCCCCCGGTGATGATGGCCCCCTCCGGCAGGGTGCCGAAGAGGGCCACGATTGGTTTTTAGTGGCTACAAAGGCTTGCGGCGGCGGAACTTCTGATCCAATGTCCATTCTGGAAGTTTTAGGTCACGAGAGTATATATAGGTGCAGGAGGTACATCGATGGACTTCCGAGCTGGCCACGAGGTAGGGGGGCGCGCCCCAGGGGGTGGGCGCCCCCCACCCTCGTGGGCAGCCCGGGACTCCCCTGGTGAGCGTCCGGTACTCTATGGGCTTCTTCCGGTCCAAAAACAGGTTCCGTGGAGTTTCAGGTCTTTTGGACTCTGTTTGATATTCCTTTTCTCCGAAACACTGAAATAGGCAAAAACAGCAATTCCGGGCTGGGCCTCTGGTTAATAGGTTAGTCCCAAAATTAATATAAAAGTGGAAAATAAAGCCCAAGATAGTCCAAAACAGTAGATAATATAGCATGGAGCAATCAAAAATTATAGATACGTTGGAGACGTATCAGGCACCCCCAAGCTTAATTCCTACTCGTCCTCGAGTAGGTAAATGATAAAAAGATAATTTTTGATGTGGAATGCTAGTAAGTGCTTAAGTTTGATCAATGATAATTCCAATCACTTTTTCTAGCATCATTTCATAACAATAGCTCATCTCATAAAACTTTTCATGATCAAGTAACAAGCAATTCACAAGTTGAAAGTATGGATCATAAACTTTCTTGAAAACTAACACACGATTTTCTCAGTCATTAAACAATTGCAATTCATCATATTTTCAGGAAGAGTATATGTTAGAGCTTTTGATTCAGCAAAATTCACATACTCAACTATCATTTAGTCTTTCACAATTGCTAACACTCACGCAATACTTGTGGTTATGGAGTTTTAATTGGACACAGAGAAAGATAGGGGCTTATAGTTTTGCCCCACAACCTTTTACCTCAAGGGTAATGTCAACAATAATAACTCATGCTCCCCTACATCCAATATATATATATATATATATATATATATATATATATATATATATATATATATATATATATATATATATATATATATATATATATATATCATGTTCTTTCCAACATGCTAGGCTTGCCAAAGGATAAAATGAAAAAGGAAAGGTGAAGATCACCGTGACTCTTGCATAAGGTAGAAGATAATAATAAAAGATAGGCCCTTCACAGAGGGAAGCAGAGGTTGCCATGCGCTTTTATGGTTGGATGCACAAAATCTCAATGTGAAAGAACGTCACTTTATATTGCCCCTTGTGATATGAACCTTTATTATGCAGTCTGTCGCTTTTATTACTTCCACATCACAAGATCGTACAAAGTTTATTTCTCCCACACCAATCAATCATACATAATTAGAGCAATTTTTATTGCTTTGCACCGATGACAACTTACTTGAAGGATCTTACTCAATCCATAGGTAGATATGGTGGACTCTAATAGCAAAACTGGTTTAAGGATTTTGGAAGCACAAGTAGTATTTCTACTTGGTGCTGAGAATTTTGGCTAGCATGAGGGGGAAAGGCAAGTTCAACACGTTAGAGGATCCATGACAACATACTTTATCTCAGATATAAGAAAACGTAACTCATTACGTTGTCTTCCTTGTCCAACATCAACTCTTTAGCATGCCATATTTTAATGAGTGCTCCCAATCATAAAAGATGTCAATAATAGTATATCTATATGTGAAACCTCTCTTCCTTCAATATTCCTTCATGAATTGTTCAAGTGACCAATTCTACGTTTGCTAACTTCCAATAAGTTTACTACCTATACTTATTATGTGTGAAGTCATTACTCCCCATGTTATAAGCATATGAAACATATATAAATTCAGGTTTATGACATTCAATTTATTCAATCATTTACTCATAGGATATACATGAAGCACATGAGCAATTGACAAACTACTCCAAAAGATATGAGTGAAGTTCACTAAGTAGTAAAGTAATTAACTAGCCATGGGAGGATTCTTTTTCATTTAGTATTTCAGATCCAATGATTTTATTCAAACAACAAGTAAAATTGAAAACATGCTCCAAGCAAAACACATATCATGTAACGAATAAAAATATAGCTCTGAGTAAAGTATACCGATAGTTTTGAAGACAAAAGAGGGGATGCCTTCTGGGGCATCCCCAAGCTTAGGCGCTTGAGTCTTCCTTGAATATTACCTTGGGGTTCCTTGGGCATCCCCAAGCTTAGGTTCCTTCCACTCCTTATTCTCCTCATATCGATATCTCACCCAAAACTTGAAAACTTCAATCACACAAAACTTAGCCAAACTTCGTGAGATAGGTTAGTATGATAAAGAGCAAACCGTTCACTTTGGTGCTGACAAAGACAAGGTTCATAATTGTTTTCAAACAATGCCTACTATACCATATCATTTCTACAATTTATATTGAAGAATATAAGCCATAGAAACTAGAAAACAAGCAAACTATGCAATGAAAACAGAATCTGTCAGAAACAGAACAGTCTGTAATGATCTGAACAATAACCATACTGCTGCTACTCCAAAAATTATGAAATAAATTGGTGGACTTGAGGAATTTGTCTATTAATCTTCTGCAAAAAGAATCAACTCAAAAGCACTCTTCTGTAAAAAATGACATCTATTCTCATGAGCGCAAAGTTTCTGTTTTTTACAGCAAGATCACATTAACTTTCACCCAAATCTTCCCAAAGGTCTTACTTGGCACTTTATTGAAACAAAAGCTATAAAACATGATTACTAAAGTATCTTAATCATGTAGACACACAAAAAAAGTAGGGGTAAATATTGGGTTTTCTCCCAACAAGCGCTTTTCTTTAATGCCTTTTAGCTAGGCATGATGAGTTCAATGATGCTCACATAAAAGATAGGAATTGAAGCACAAAGACAGCATCTTGAAGAATATGACTAGCACTTTTAAATCTAACATACTTCCTATGCCTAGGGATTTTGTGAGCACACAATTTATAAGAACAACAATCAACTAGCATAGGAAGGCAAAACAAGTATAACTTCAAAACTTTAAGCACATAGGGAGGAAACTTGATATTAATGCAACTCCTACAAGCATGTATTCCTCCCTCATAATAATTTTCAGTAGTATCATGGATAAAAAATTTGTTCTCATACTCAAATGGAACCTCTTTCGAAATAGTGGAATCATTACTAGCTAAAGTTGACACTCTTCCAAATCCACTTTCATAAATATCACACTAAGATTCAATATCTTCCAAAATAGTGGGATCACTAATTCCTAAAGTTGACACTCTTCCAAACCCACTTTAAATGATAGTAATATTCATACTCCAAAATATATAAGTGAAGTTCATGGGGAATTCTACAATTATCATAGACTAACCAATGTCTAGGCTCAAAATATATAAGTGAAGCTCATGAAGCATTCTATAAAACCATACTCAAAAGATTTAAGTGAAGCACCAAGAGTAATTCTATAAGATCATACTTAAAAGATTTAAGTGAAGCACATGAAGTATTCTATAAATTGATTAAGGGACATATCATGCTAGCATGGATCTTAAAGGAAAAACAAAAACACAAAGGACACAAATCATGTGAACAAAGCAAAAACCAAGGTATACCGATAATCGTTGAAGAAGAAAGATGGGATGCCAACCGGGGCATCCCCAAGCTTAGATGCTTGAGTATCCTTGGAATATTTACTTGGGGTGCCTTGGACATCCCCAATATTGAACTATTGCCTCTCTTTATTCTTCTCACATCGGTGACTCCTCGTCTTTCGAACACTTCATCCACACAAAACTTTAACAAAAACTTGTGAGATCCGTTAGTGTAATAAAACAAATCACTACCTTTAGGTACTGTAATGAACTCATTCTTTTTTTGTATTGGTGTTAAACCTACGGTATTCCAAGTTCTCTATGGTTCATACCCTCCAATACTAGCCATAGATTCATCGAAATAAGCAAACAACACATGCAAAACAGAATCTGTCAAAAACAGGACAGTCTGTAGTAATCTGGATGTTTGGCAAACTTCTGTAACTCCTAAAATTATAAACTAAATTTGACAATTTGTACAGAAGTAATGTTCAAAAAGAATCTGAACCATTTGACTTTCCAGTTAAAAATGTAAATTCATGCACCATAGCCAATGTTTCTGTTTTTGTTCTGCACAAAGTAAACAAGCAATCTAATCATCCTAAAACCAATCTTGGCACATTTATTTTTATAATACAATGAATATATACAAGGGGATAGTTATTTACAGAGAAACTTCCATGAAAAATTCTACATTTTTTCCGTGATTATGAGCACAAGAGCTCAAGGTCGACCCTCACTTCTCCAATGCAAAACCTTCCAATCACTTCTCTTTTTGAAAAACTTTTTTAGGCATGAAAGGAAAGTAATAATTTTTTGTATTTTCATTTTTAATTTTTTTTGTATGTTTCACCCACAACTAAACAGAAACAAACAGGAAAAAACAAAATCTACTTAGTGAAGAAAGCAAATAAGCACACACGAGAATATCAACCCCACGCTATTGCTCCCCGGCAGCGGCGCCAGCAAAGAGCTTGATAATCCCCAAGTGCAAGGAATCATCGTAGCACTTTCCAAAGGTGGAAGTGATAAGTATGGAGTGTCGAACCCACAAGGAGATAAAGGTAAGATCAATATTCTCTCAAGCCCTATCTGCGACCGATACGACTGAACGTGCACCGGACGTTTACTTCCATCTAGCAACGAGAAATAAAACTACGTTGTGGTTATGAAGAGGATAACTTTGCATGAAGTCGGAGAGCTAAAACATAAAAGTAGGTGATGTTATCATAAAGTTAGAATATAATACTAAATATTATAAATAGCGAGTGTGGAATAATGGTGGATCGGTGTGCGGAATTGTCCTAGGCAATTGTTAACAAGACCGATAATCACTATTGCAGTTTCATATGAGGGAGAGGCATAAGCTAACCTACTTTCTCTACTTGGATCATATGCGCTTATGATTGGAACTCTAGCAAGCAACCGCAACTACTAAAGATCATTAAGGTAAAACCCAACCATATCATTAAAGCATCAAGTCCTCTTTATTCCCATACGCAACAATCCCTCTTACTCGGGTTTGTGCTTCTGTTCACTCACCAACCCACTATAAGTGAATCATGAACGTATTGCAACACCCTACAGCGGCAATCCCTCATGCTTGCGCGACACGGAGGGCACCATAGGATAGCACCAAAGTAAAACATACAACTCATACCAATCTAGATCATCAATCAACCCAAAGATAAAAGATATCTACTCAAAACATCATAGGATGGCAACACATCATTGGATCATAATATGTGGCATAAAGCACCATGTTCAAGTAGGGGATTACAACGGGGTGCGGGAGAGTGGACCGCGTAAAAGAGATGAGGATGGTGATGTTGATGAAGACGATCACTACGGCGATGATTCCCCTCCCGATGGCACTCCGGCACCACCGGAAGAGAGGAGGGGAGGGTCTCCCCCTTGTGCTTCTTCCTCCATGGCCTCCACCTTCTGGCCCTTGGCCTTCATGGTGATGAACACCCCTCCGGGATACTCCTCCATGGCCCCCGGTGATGATGGCCCCCTTCGGCAGGGTGCCGGAGAGGGCCCCGATTGGTTTTTCGTGGCTACAGAGGCTTGCTGCGGCGGAACTTCTGATCCAATCTCCGTTCTGGAAGTTTTAGGTCACGAGAGTATATATGGGTGAAGGAGGTACGTCGGTGGACTTCCGGGCTGGCCATGAGGTAGGGGGCGCGCCCCAGGGGGTGGGCGCGCCCCCCACCCTCGTGGGCAGCCCGGGAATCCCCTGGTGAGCTTCCGGTACTCCACGGGCTTCTTTTGGTCCAAAAACAGGTTCCGTGGAGTTTCATGTCTTTTGGACTCCGTTTGATATTCCTTTTCTTCGAAACACTGAAATAGACAAAAAGCATCAATTCTGGGCTGGGCCTCCGGTTAATAGGTTAGTCCCAAAAGTAATATAAAAGTGGAAAATAAAGCCTAAGATAGTCCAAAATAGTAGATAATATAGCATGGAGCAATAAAAAATTATAGATACGTTGGAGACGTATCAAGTATTCAACCAAAATTTATTGATTCCACACAAGGGGAGCCAAAGAATATTCTCAAGTATTAGCAGCTGAGTTGTCAATTTGACCACACCTGGATAACTTAGTATCTGCAACAAAGTGTTTAGTAGCAAAGTAATATGATAGTAGTGGTAACGGTAACAAAAGTAACGGTAGCAAAAGTAACATTTTTTGTGTTTTGTAGTGATTGTAACAGTAGCAACCGAAAAGTAAATAAGCGAAGAACAATATGTGAAAAGCTCGTAGGCATTCGATCGGTGATGGAGAATTATGTCGGATGCGGTTCATCATGTAACAGTCATAACATAGGGTGACACAGAACTAGCTCGAATTCATCAATTTAATGTAGGCATGTATTCCGAATATAGTCATACGTGCTTATGGAAAAGAACTTGCATGGCATCTTTTGTCCTACCCTCCCGTGGCAGCGGGGTCCTAATGGAAACTAAGGGATATTAAGGCCTCCTTTTAATAGAGTACCGGAACAAAGCATTAGCACATAGTGAATACATGAACTCCTCAAACTATGGTCATCACTGGGAGTGGTCCCGATTATTATCACTTCGGGGTTGCCGGATCATAACACATAGTAGGTGACAATAGACTTGCAAGATAGGATCAAGAACTCACATATATTCATGAAAACATAATAGGTTTAGATCTGAAATCATGGCACTCGGGCCCTAGTGACAAGCATTAAGCATAGCAAAGTCATAGCAACATCAATCTCAGAACACAGTGGATACTAGGGATCAAACCCTAACAAAACTAACTCGATTACATGATAGATCTCATCCAACTCATCACCGTCCAGCAAGCCTATGATGGAATTACTCACGAACGACGGTGAGCATCATGAAATTGGTGATGGAGGATAGTTGATGATGACGATGGCGACGAATCCCCCTCTCCGGAGCCCCGAACGGACTCTAGATCAGCCCTCCCGAGAGGTATTAGGGCTTGGCGGCGGCTCCGTATTGTAAAACGTGATGAACCCTTCTCTCTGATTTTTTTCTCCCCGAAATTGAATATATGGAGTTGGAGTTGAGGTCGATGGAGCGTCTGGGGGCCCAGGAGGCAGGGGCGCGCCCTAGGGGGGCAGGCGCGCCCCCACCCTCGTGGGCAGGGTGTGGCCCCCTGACGTGGATTTTTATTCCGGTATTTTTCTTATTTCCAAATAGATGTTCCGTGGAGTTTCAGGTCATTACGAGAACTTTTGTTTCTGCACATAAATAACACCATGGAAAGTCTGCTGAAAATAGCGTCAGTCCGGGTTAGTTCCATTCAAATCATGCAAGTTAGAGTCCAAAACAAGGGAAAAAGTGTTTGGAAAAGTAGATATGATGGAGACGTATCAACTCCCCCAAGCTTAAACCTTTGCTTGTCCTCAAGCAATTCAGTTGACAAACTGAAAGTGATAAAGAAATTTTTTTACAAACTCCGTTTGCTCTTGTTGTTGTAAATATGTAAAGCCAGCATTCAAGTTTTCAGCAAAGATTATGAACTAACCATATTCACAATAATGCTTAGGTCTCATGTTTACTCATATCAATGGCATAATCAACTAGCGAGCAATAATAATAAATCTCGGATGACAACACTTTCTCAAAACAATCATAATATGATATAACAAGATGGTATCTTGCTAGCCCTTTCTGAGACCGCAAAACATAAATGCAGAGCACCTTTAAAGATCAAGGATTGACTAGACATTGTAATTCATGGTAAAAGAGATCCAATCATAGTCATACCCAATATAAATTAATAGTAATGGATGCAAATGACAGCTGCACTCTCTAGCTAGTGCTTTTTAATAAGAGGGTGATGACTCAACATAAAAGTAAATAGATAGGCCCTTCGCAGAGGGAAGCAAGGATTTGTAGAGGTGCCATAGCTCGGTTTTGAAATAGAGATAAATAATATTTTGAGCGGCATACTTTCATTGTCAACATAACAACCAAGAGATGGCGATATCTTCCTTGCTACACACATTATAGGTGGTTCCCAAACAGAATGGTAGAGTTTATACTCCCCCTCCACCAACAAGCATCAATCCATGGCTTGCTCGAAACAACGAGTGCCTCCAACAAGCAATAGTCCCAAGGGGAGTTTTGTTTGCAATTATTTTGATTTAGTTTGCATAAAGCATGGGACTGGGCATCCCGGTGACCAGCCAGTTTCTCGTGAGTGAGGAGCGGAGTCCACTCCTCTTGAGAATAACCCGCCTAGCATGGAAGATAAGGGCAGCCCTAGTTGATACATGAGCTATTCGAGCATACAAAACAGAATGTTTATTTGATGGTTTAGAGTTTGGCACATACAAATTTACTTGGGACGGCAGGTAGATACCGCATATAGGAAGGTATAGTGGACTCATATGGAATAACTTTAGGGTTTAAGGGATTGGATGCACAAGCAATATTCCCGCTTAGTACAAGTGAAGGCTAGCAAAAGACTAGGAAGCGACCAACTAGAGAGCGACAACAGTCATGAACATGCATTAAAATAAATAAACGTTGAGTACAAGCATGAGTAGGATATAATCCACCATGAACATAAATATCGTGAAGGCTATGTTGATTTGTTTCAACTACATGTGTGAACATGTGCCAAGTCGAGTCACTTAAATCATTCAAAGGAGGATACCACCCCACTATACCACATCACAACCATTTTAATAGCATGTTGTCACGCAAGGTAAACCATTATAACTCGTAGCTAATCAAGCATGGCACGAGCAACTATGATCGCTAATTGTCATTGCAAACATGTTTATTCATAGTAAGCTGAATCAGGAACGATGAACTCATCATATTTACAATAACAACAGAGGTCGAGTTCATACCAACTTTTCTCATCTCAGCCAGTCCATCATATATCATCATAATTGCCTTTCACTTGCACGTCCGAACAAAGTGAATAATAATAAGAGTGCACGTGCATTGGACTAAGCTGGAATCTGCGAGCATTCAATAAACAGGAGAAGACAAGGCAATATGGGTTGTTGGTTAAATCAACAATAATGCATGTAAGAGCCACTTCAACAATTTAATCATGGTCTTCTCCTATCGACCACCAAAGAAAAGAAAAGAAATAAAACTATTTACGCGGGAAAGCTCCCAACAAGCAAAAGAAGAACGGGAAATATTTTTGGGTTTTCTTTTAATTATTACTACTACAGCAAGAAAAGTAAACTAACTAAAAGTTACTACTAATTTTTTTTTGTTTTTTCTTAAGGTTTATTAAACACACAAGAAGAAAGCAGGAAGAAGAAAAGTAAACTAGCATGGATATTACAGTGAAAGAGTATGAGCACCGACATCTAGCATTGAGTGTGTGTAAACATAAATGTAATGTCGGTGGGAAATACGTACTCCCCCAAGCTTAGGCTTTTGGCCTAAGTTGGTTCATTGCCACGAATGGCCTGGCGGATATCTGTAGTTGTAGCCGGGGTCGTACTAAGATGCAGCAGCTATCGCCTCCTGAGCTGCAGGGTGGCGGCGAGCTGCCTCCGCCCTCCTCTCGTACTCATTGCCTCCTCTTTGGTAATAACATATCTTCCTTTTGCCTTATAATCAAAGAAGGCAGGAGCAGGGAGAGTAATACGGACAGCACGACGTCTATCAAAGATTAAGCAATACAGGAGAGGTGATTCATTCCTCTCGACAAACTGGTGGTGGACCATATCATTATAGTCTAAATAAGTAGGAGGCAACTCAACATCATCCTCACGAACGTCCACACCAAGAAAATCAGCTAAGTGGGTTGCATAAGTTCCTCCAAAGAAATCTCCATTAAATATATTATGATGCAACCTACGTGCAACAATGGCTCCCAAATTATAAGATTTGTCTCCTAACACAGCACTCCTAAGAATACTAAGGTCAGGGACACACATATGACATGCTTCATCTTTACCATTTATGCACCTACCTATGAAGAGAGCAAAATAATGTATAGCAGGAAAATGAATGCTCCCTATGGTAGCTTGTGCTATATCTCTAGATTCCCCCACAGTTATACTAGCAAGAAAATTTTCTAAATTCAGATTTGCGAGGTTCATTAGCACTACCCCATTGTGGAAGTTTGCAAGGAGTAGTAAAATCCTCTAAGTCCATGGTATAAGATTTTTCATAAAGATCAAATAGGACAGTTGGAGAATTATGTGAGGATGAAAATTCAAACCTCCTCACAAATGAGCTAGTGAGATAGTGGTACTAGCGGCATTTGTCTTCCTCGAAGCTCACAAGATCAGCGTTACGCAAATATGCGTTAAATTCTTCCTTGATTCCTGCTCGATCCATAAAGTTCTCTGAAGGCCATTCACAAGGCCGCACTGGAGCATCCCTTGGTGGCTCATCGTCAGCATCACGCATTGCAAGCATGGGTCCTTGCTTCCTTGAAGAACCACCTTGGAACATTTTCCTAAGCATATTTCTTCCTCTGAAAAATTTCTGAAATTTTTAGTAACTTCAAACAAAAGTGAACCAAGCTCAACAAAATTGATAGCAACTACTCCTACAAGTTCCTAGAGCCTATATCAAGCATTAGAACTACTTGGAACCATATAAATTTGGCATGCAAGCTCAAGAACATGGTCGCCTAGGCAGTGATACGTCTCCAACGTATTTATAATTTTTGATTGCTCCATGCTATATGATCTACTGTTTTGGACCATATTAGGATTTATTTTCCACTTTTACATTACTTTTGGGACTAACCTATTAACTGGAGGCCCAGCCCAGAATTGCTGTTTTTTCCTATTTCAGTGTTTCGACGAAACATAATATCAAACGGAGTCCAAACGGAATGAAACCTTCGGGAACGTGATTTTCTCACCGAATATGATCCAGGAGACTTGGACCCTACGTTAAGAAAGCCACGAGGTGGGCACGAGGTAGGGGGCGCGCCCACCCCCTAGGGCGCGCCCCCACCCTCGTGGGCCCCACGAAGCTCCACCGATGTACTTCTTCCTCCTATATATACCTATGTGCCCCCAAACGATCAGATACGGAGCCAAAAATCTAATTCCACCGCCACAACCTTCTGTACCCACGAGATCCCACCATGGGGCCTGTTCGGGAGCTCCACCGGAAAGGGAATCCACCATGGAGGGCTTCTACATCATCACCATAGCCCCTCCGATGAACTGTGAGTAGTTTACCTCAGACCTTCGGGTCCATAGTTAGTAGCTAGATGGCTTCTTCTCTCTTTTTGGATCTCAATACAATGTTCTCCCCCTCACTCGTGGATATCTATTCGATGTAATCTTCTTTTTGCGGTGTGTTTGTTGAGACTGATGAATTGTGGGCTTATGATCAAGATTATCTATGAACAATATTTGAATCTTCTCTGAATTCTTTTATGTATGATTGGTTATCTTTGCAAGTCTCTTCGAACTATCAGTTTGGTTTGGCCTACTAGATTGGTTTTTCTTACAATGGGAGAAGTGCTTAGCTTTGGGTTCAATCTTGCGGTGTCCTTTCCCAGTGACAGTAGGGGTAGCAAGGCACGTATTGTATTGTTGCCATCAAGGATAACAAGATGGGTTTTTTTATCATATTGCATGAATTTATCCCTCTACATCATGTCATCTTGCTTAAGGCGTTACTCTATTTTCTTGAACTTAATACTCTAGATGCATGCTGGATAGCGGTCGATGAGTGGAGTAATAGTAGTAGATGCAGGCAGGAGTCGGTCTAATTGTCTCGGACGTGATGCCTATATACATGATCATACCTAGATACTCTCATAACTATGCTCAATTATGTCAATTGCTCAACAGCAATTTGTTCACCCACCGTAGAATACTTAGGCTCTTGAGAGAAGCCACTAGTGAAATCTATGCCCCCGGGTCTATCGTCATCATATTAATCTTTCATCACTTTATTATTGCCTTGCTATTTACTTTACCTTTTATTTTACTTTGCATCTTTATACCAAAAATATTATCTATCATCTCTATCAGATCTCACTCTCGTAAGTGACCGTGAAGGGATTGACAACCCCTATTCACGTTGGTTGCGAGGAGTTATTTGCTTTGTGTAGGTATGAGGGACTCACGCATAGCCTCCTACTGGACTGATACCTTGGTTCTCAAAAACTGAGGGAAATACTTACGCTACTTTGCTGCATCATCCTTTCCTCTTCGGCGAAATCCAACGCAGTGCTCAAGAGGTAGCAAGAAGAATTTCTGGCGCCGTTGCCGGGGAGTCTACGCAAAAGTCAACATACCAAGTACCCATCACAATCCCTTATCTCTCGCATTACATTATTTTCCATTTGCCTCTCGTTTTCCTCTGCCCCACTTCACCCTTGCCGTTTTATTCGCCCCTTCTTTTCCGTTTGCCTTTTTCTCGCTTTCGTCGTCATGGCTAGTCTTATATCTTCTCCGTTGTCTCCCGAGAATGAAGTTCTAAATTTTAAACAAAGGGAGGGAGAAAATCTTAAAGACACTTGGTATAGAATTTGCAATGCTCAAAATAGATCTACGAGGAAGCAATCTACTTCAGTTCTTCTCCGTAATTTTTATGTAGGTGCTAATCCTTGGTATAGATATATCCTTGATACCATTACTGGAGGGAATTTCTTGGGTAGCCATACTTTTGATTCTTAGAATGCTATGATAGATTTATTTGGCTCATCACCTCTTTTGGTTAATGGGACTATGTTAACTTTGGATCATGTAATGGAAAGACTTGAAATTATTGAAAATAAAGTTGCTACCGTTGAGTTAATTGAAAATCTAGATAAGAAGATCCACAATCAAATTACCCAATATGGATCTAACGTAGGAGTAACTTTGAAAAATATTAAGGAGAAGGAACCCATAGTTAATGAGGGAATAAATCAAGATTCCACTAGAATCGATAAACTTGAGGGTATCATTACCAACTTTGGAGCCTCTTTTTCTTCCATAAAGAATACTCCAAGTCATCCTACTAAAATTGCCAAGGTTATGTATGTTCCTAAAAATAAGGGTGAATCCTCTAGTAAGGAAACTGCGGATCTTAAATCTATAAGTATTCATCCCAATCTTTTTGCTATCATTAAGGAACCATTTGCTACGAATGAATTTTTTGATCTTGTGCCTAAAAGTTTGATAATTACTAGAAATAAATAAATTTCTAAGGAAGGTAGATGTCTCATTGAAGAATTTCCTACCAAAGATGGCAACACCTAGATCTATCCTTGCTTTTATGCCTAGCTAGGGGCGTTAAACGATAGCCCTTGTTGGGAGGCAACCCAATTTTATTTTTAGTTTTTTTTGCTTTTGCTTCTGTTTAGGGATAAATCTTTGATCTAGCCTCTAGTTAGATGTGTTTTTATGTTTTAGTTAGTGTTTTTGCCAAGTTCAACCTATAGGATCTTCTTGGATGATAGTTATTTGATCTTGCTATAATTTCCAGAAACTTTCTGTTCATGAAAACAATTGTTAAAAATCACCAGAACGTGATAAAATAGTGATTACAATTGCTGCTGATCAATAAACAAATTGCCTAGGTCGTCCTATTTTGTATGAATTTTTGGAGTTCCAGAAGTTTGCGTTAGTTACAGATTACTACAGACTGTTCTGTTTTTCACAGATTCTGTTTTTCGTGTGTTGTTTGCTTATTTCGATGAATATATGGCTAGTAAAATAGTTTATAAACCATAAAGAAGTTGGAATACAGTAGGTTTAACACCAATATAAATAAAGAATGAGTTCATTTACAGTACCTTGAAGTGGTCTTTTGTTTTCTTTCACTAACGGAGCTCACGAGATTTCAGTTGAGTTTTGTGTTGTGAAGTTTTCAAGTTTTGGGTGAAAAATCTTTTGATGGGTTATGGAATAAGGAGTGGCAAGAGCCTAAGCTTAGGGATTCCCATGGCACCCCCAAGATAATCTAAGGACACCAAAAATTCAAAGCTTGGGGATGCCCCGGAAGGCATCCCCTCTTTCGTCTACTTCCATCGGTAACTTTACTTGGAGCTATATTTTTGTTCACCACATGATATGTGTTTTGCTTGGAGCGTATTGTATGATTTGAGTCTTTGCTTTTTAGTTTACCACAATCATCCTTTCTGTACACACCTTTCGAGAGAGCTAGACAAGAATTGGAATTTGATAGAATACTCTATGTGCTTCACTTATATCTTTTGAGCTATATAGTTTTGCTCTAGTGCTTCGCTTATATCTTTTAGAGAACGGTGGTGGATTTGTTTTATAGAAACTATTGATCTCTCATGGTTCACTTAGATTATTTTGATAGTCTTAAATAGCATGGTAATTTTCTTAATAATCTTAATATGCTTGGTATTCAAGATTTGTAAAACTTTCTTTTGAGTGCGTTGAATACTAAGAAAAGTTCGATGCTTGATAATTGTTTTGAGATATGAAGATGGTGATATTAGAGTCATGTTAGTTGAGTAGTTGTGCATTTGAGAAATACTTGTGTTAAATTTTGTGATTCCCGTAGCATGCACGTATGGTGAACCGTTATGTAATGAAGTCGGAGTATGATTTATTTATTGATTGTCTTCCTTATGAGTGGCGGTCGGGGACGAGCGATGGTCTTTTCCTACCAATCTATCCCCCTAGGAGCATGCGCGTAATACTTTGCTTTGATAACTTGTAGATTTTTGCAATAAGTATATGAGTTCTTCATGACTAATGTTGAGTCCATGGATTATATGCACTTTTCTTCCTTCCACCATTGCTAGCCTCTCTAATACATAGCACTTTTCACCGGTATCGTACACCCACCATATACCTTCCTCAAAACAGCCACCATACCTACCTATCATGGCATTTCCATAGCCATTCCGAGATATATTGCCATGCAACTTTCCACCGTTCCGTTTATTATGACACGCTCCATCATTGTCATATTGCTAGCATGATCATGTAGTTGACATCGTATTTGTGGCAAAGCCGCCATTCATAATTCTTTCATACATGTCACTCTTGATTCATTGCATATCCAGGTACACCGCCGGAGGCATCCATATAGAGTCATATTTTGTTCTAAGTATCGAGTTGTAATTGTTGAGTTGTAAGAAAATAAAAGTGTGATGATCATCATTTTTAGAGCATTGTCCCAAGTGAGGAAAAGGATGATGGAGGCTATGATTCCCCCACAAGTCGGGTTGAGACTCCTGATGAAAAAAAGAGGCCATAAAAAAAGAGAAAAGGCCCAAATAAAAAAATGAGAGAAAAAGAGAGAAGGGACAATGTTACTATCCTTTTACCACACTTGTGCTTCAAAGTAGCACCATGATCTTCATGATAGAGAGTCTCTCATTTCGTCACTTTCATATACTAGTGGGAATTTTTTATTATAGAACTTGGCTTGTATATTCCAATGATGGTATTCCTCAAAATGCCCTAGGTCTTCGTGAGCAAGCGAGTTGGATGCATACCCACTTAGTTTCTTTCGTTGAGCTTTCATATACTTATAGCTCTAGTGCATCCGTTGCATGGCAATCCCTACTCACTCACATTGATATCTATTGATGGGCATCTCCATAGCCCGTTGATACGCCTAGTTGATGTGAGACTATCTTCCCCTCTTTTTGTCTTCTCCACAACCACCATTCTATTCCACATATAGTGCTATATCCATGGCTCACGCTCATGTATTGCGTGAAGATTGAAAAAGTTTTGAGAATGTCAAAAGTATGAAACAATTGCTTGGCTTGTCATCGTGGTTGTGCATGATTTAAATACTTTGGGTGGTGAAGATAGAGCATAGCCAGACTATATGATTTTGTAGGGATAACTTTCTTTGGCCATGTTATTTTGAGAAGACATAATTGCTTTGTTAGTATGCTTGAAGTATTATTATTTTTATGTCAATATGAACTTTTGTCTTGAATCTTTCGGATCGGAATATTCATACCACAATTAAGAAGAATTACATTGAAATTATGCCAAGTAGCACTCCGCATCAAAAATTCTTTCTTTTATCATTTACCTACTCGGGGACAAGCAGGAATTAAGCTTGGGGATGCCTGATACGTCTCCAACGTATCTATAATTTTTGATTGCTCCATGCTACATTATCTACTGTTTTGGACCATATTGGGCTTTATTTTCCACTTTTATATTATTTTTGGGACTAACCTATTAACCGAGGCCCAGCCCAGAATTGATATTTTTTTTGCCTATTTCAGTGTTTCGAAGAAACGGAATATCAATCGGAGTCCAAACGGAATGAAACCTTCGGGAACTTGATTTTCTCACCGAATATGAACCAGGAGGCTTGGACCCTACGTCAAGAAAGCCACGAGGTGGGCACGAGGTAGGGGCCGCGCCCACCCCCCTAGGGTGCGCCCCACCCTCGTGAGCCCCACGAAGCTCCACCGACGTACTTCTTCCTCCTACATATACCTACGTACCCCCAAACGATCAGATACGGAGCCAAAAACCTAATTCCACCGCCGCAACCTTCTGTACCCACGAGATCCCATCTTGGGGCCTGTTCCGGAGCTCCGACGAAAGGGGAATCCACCATGGAGGGTTTCTACATCATCACCATAGCCCCTCCGATGAAGTGTGAGTAGTTTACCTCAGACCTTCGGGTCCATAGTTAGTAGCTAGATGGATTCTTCTCTCTTTTTGGATCTCAATACAATGTTCTCCCCCTCTCTCGTGGAGATCTATTCAATGTAATCTTGCTTTTGCGGTATGTTTGTTGAGACGGGTTTATGATCAAGATTATCTATGAACAATATTTGAATCTTCTCTGAATTCTTTTATGTATGATTGGTTATCTTTGCAAGTCTCTTCGAACTATTAGTTTGGTTTGGCCTACTAGATTGGTTTTTCTTGCAATGGGAGAAGTGCTTAGCTTTGGGTTCAATCTTGTGGTGTCCTTTCCCAGTGACATTAGGGGCAGCAAGGCACGTATTGTATTGTTGCCATCGAGGATAACAAGATGGGGTTTTTATCATATTGCATGAATTTATCCCTCTACATCATGTCATCTTGCTTAAGGCGTTACTCTGTTTTCTTGAACTTAATACTCTAGATGCATGCTGGATAGCGGTCGATGAGTGGAGTAATAGTAGTAGATGCAGGCAGGAGTCAGTCTAGTTGTCTCGGACGTGGTGCCTATATACATGATCATACCTAGATACTCTAATAACTATGCTCAATTATGTCAATTGCTCAACAGTAATTTGTTCACCCAAAGTAGAATACTTATGCTCTTGAGAGAAGCCACTAGTGAAATCTATGCCCCCCGGGTCTATCTTCATCATATTAATCTTCCATCACTTTATTATTGCCTTGCTATTTACTTTACCTTTTATTTTACTTTGCATCTTTATACCAAAAATACCAAAAATATTATCTATCATCTCTATCAGATCTCACTCTCGTAAGTGACTGTGAAGGGATTGACAACCCCTATTCGCGTTGGTTGCGAGGAGTTATTTGCTTTGTGTAGGTACGAGGGACTCGCGCGTAGCCTCCTACTGGATTGATACCTTGGTTCTCAAAAATTGAGGGAAATACTTACGCTAGTTTGCTGCATCATCCTTTCCTCTTCAGGGAAATCCAATGCAGTGCTCAAGAGGTAGCAGGCAGCACAAATTTGCAATGAATAAAGCACTAGAACAAAATCTAATTGGACCAATGAAGGAGTCACATACCAACAAACAATATCCCCAAGCAGTTTTATGATAAGTGCTTTGAGCAAGGAGATCGAAAATCGCAGCAAAATGAGCTAGAACTCGTGCTTGAGCTGGATATTGGTGTTTGTGGGAGGAAGAAGTGTGTGGGTGCAGGAATAAGTGGAGGGGAGCCACCATGGGCCCACGAGGCAGGGGGCGCGCCCAGGGGGGCAGGGCATGCCCTCCACCCTTGTGGCCAGGTGCTTGCCCCTCCTGCTGTGTTCTCAGTGCCAGATATTCTCAATTATTCCAGAAAAAATCATATTCCATTTTCAGGGCATTTGGAGATCTTTTATTTTCGGGGTATTTTTATATTGCACAGATAAATAGAAAA
The DNA here is from genome assembly GCA_032464435.1 of Aegilops umbellulata. Classification (NCBI taxonomy): domain Eukaryota; kingdom Viridiplantae; phylum Streptophyta; class Magnoliopsida; order Poales; family Poaceae; genus Aegilops; species Aegilops umbellulata. The sequence goes on from CP136054.1 coordinate 129,153,082, forward strand.
CAGACAGAGAAATACTATTTTTACTTTATTTCAACTAAATAACAGAAAGAAGAAAGACGGTACAGAAGGTTGTGCCTTCTAGTTTCATCCATCTCATGCTCATCAAAAGGAATCCACTAACAAGGTTGATCAAGTCTTGTTAACAAACTCATTCCGAATAACATGGAACCGGAGAAATTTCGAATAAAACTATGTTACCTCAACGGGGATATGCACATCCCCAATAATAAGAATATTATATTTCTTCATGACAGTAGGAAGAGGAAATTCAAAACCTCCAAATATAATCGATAGAATTTTTCCAATAGAGTTGATACTATGAACCTGAGGTTGTTTCCTCGGAAAGTGTACCGTATGCTCATTACCACTAACATGAAAAGTGACATTGCCTTTGTTGCAATCAATAACAGCCCCTGCAGTATTCAAAAAAAGGTCTTCCAAGAATAATAGACATACTATCGTCCTCGGGAATATCAAGAATGACAAAGTCCGTTAAAATAGTAACGTTTGCAACTACAACAGGCACATCCTCACAAATACCGACAGATATAGCAGTTGATTTATCGGCCATTTGCAAAGATATTTCAGTAAGACTCAACTTATTCAAATCAAGTCTATGATATAAAGAGAGAGGCATAACACTAACACCGGCTCCAAGATCACATAAAGCAGTTTTAACATAGTTTCTTTTAATCGAGCATGGTATAGTAGGTACTCCTGGATCTCCTAGTTTCTTAGGTATTCCACCCTTAAAAGTATAATTAGCAAGCATGGTGGAAATTTCAGCTTCTGGTATATTTCTTTTATTAGTGACAATTTCTTTCATGTACTTAGCATAAGGATTCATTTTGAGCATATCAGTTAATCGCATACGCAAAAAGATAGGTCTAATCATTTCAGCAAAGCGCTCAAAATCCTCATCATCCTTTTTCTTGGATGGTTTGGGAGGAAAAGGCATGGGTTTCTGAACCCATGGCTCCCTTTCTTTACCATGTTTCCTAGCAACAAAGTCTATCTTATCATAACGTTGATTCTTTGATTGTGGGTTATCAAGATCAACAGCAGGTTCAATTTCCACATCATTATCATTACTAGGTTGAGCATCATCATGAACATCATCATTAGCATTTCATTAGGTTCTTGTTCATTACCAGATTGGCTTTCAGCATCAGAAAAATAAATATCATTTGGATTCTCAGGTGGTTCAGCAATAGGTTCACTAGAAGCATGCAAAGTCCTATCATTTTTCTTTTTCTTCCTTTTAGAAGGACTAGGTGCATCAATATTATTTCTCCGAGAATCTTGTTCAATTCTCTTAGGGTGGCCTTCAGGATACAAAGGTTCCTGCGGCATTCTACTAGTTCTAGTAGCCACTCTAACAGTGTAATAATTTTTCATACTATTCATTTCATTGAGCAAATCATTTTGAGCCTTAAGTACTTGTTCTACTTGAGTGGTAACCATAGAAGCATGTTTACTAATGAGTTTAAGTTGACCTTTAACTCTAGACATATAATCACCCAAGTGTTCAACCATATAAGCATTTTGTTTTAATTGTGTGCCAAAATAAGCATTGAAATCTTCTTGCTTAACCATAAAGTTATCAAACTCATCCAAGTATTGGCTAGCAATTTTAGTAGGAGGGATTTCAGCTTTATCATATCTATAGAGAGAATTTACCTTCACTACCTGTGTCGGGTTATCAAGACCATGAGTTTCTTCAATAGGTAATGGATTAGGAACATGTATTTCTTCAATAGGAGGTAAATTCTTAACATATTCCGCTTTAATACCTTTTTCTTTCATAGATTTCTTTGCCTCTTGCATATCTTCAGGACTGAGAAATAGAACACACCTCTTCTTCGGAGTTGGTTTAGGAATAGGCTCAGGAATTGGCTTAGGAGCTGGCTCAGGAAGTGTCCAATTATTTTCATTTGTCAACATATTATTCAATAGAATTTCAGCTTCATCCGGTGTTCTTTCCCTGAAAACAGAACCAGCACAACTATCCAGGTAATCTTTGGAAGCATCGATTAGTCCATTATAAAAGATATCAAGTATTTCATATTTCTTAAGAGGATGATCAGGCAAAGCATTAAGTAACTTGAGAAGCCTGTAACACCCCGGATGTAACTTGCCATATTTGTAACTCCAACTCTTGCCATTTTCGGCAATGTGATATGATATTCCCTCCGTGGTTGGGTTTCCCTTCATTTTGCATTTTGTCCTTGTCATGCATTTCTTGTCATGTCATCATGTGCATCGCATTCGCATACGTGTTCGTCTTATGCATCCGAGCCTTTTCCCCGTTGTCCGTTTTGCAATCCGACGCTCCTATGTCCTCCGGCGCCCCCTTTTACCTATTTTCATGTGCGAGTGTTAAACGGTCTCGGAATGGACCGAGGGTTGCCAAGCGGCCTTGGTATAGCACCGGTAGGCCGCTTGTCAAGTTTCGGGTCATTTGGAGGTTGTTTGATACTCCAACGGTTAACCGGGTAACCGCGAAGGCCTCTTGTGGGTTGCAGCCCAAAACCCCTCCAAAACAGCCCAATAACCCATCTAAGCCACTCCCATCCTCTAAGTCGTTCGGTCACGATCGTGTGGGCGAAAACCATCCTCAATTTGGAGCCTCCTAGCCCCTCCTACCTATAAATATAACCTCTCCCCCGAAATTTCGGGTCAAATCCACCCTAACCCTAGCTCCCCGCTCCTCTCCCCGCGCCGGACACGTCCGGACGGCGCCGGACGCGTCCGCCGCCGCGCCCGCAGCCAACCGCGCGCTGCCACGTGGGCACCCGCGCCCACATCGCCGCCTTCCCCCGCGGCCCGCCGAAGCCCACGGCCGGCCCGTCCCGGGCCGCGCCAGGACCGACCGCGCGAGCCGCGCCCCCGTTGCGCCGCCCGCCGGCGCCGCAGGCCCCGCCGCCATCTGGCTCGCCGATCGCGCCTCGCCGGTCGCCCGTCTCCGGCGACCTCTTGCGCCGCACGTCCCGTGCCCGGCCGCCTGCGTCGCCCTTCGCCGGAGCTCGGCCAGATCCGGCGAGATCCGACCGGATCCGCCTCGTCCCGTCCCTGCAAGACCCCGCCGGCCCCATCAACCTCCTCTTCTCCGGCGAGCTCTCCGGCGAGATCCGCCTCGCCTCGAGAACCGTGCAATCCAGAGGTTGACCCCGTTTTTCCACTAAGTCCTGAGATATGTTGCATAATCATGCCATGTTCATCGCATCAGAACTTGCTGCATACTGCTCCGTTGCATGCGTGTACTATGTCAAATTGTTCGACTCGATGAGTACATCATTTTGTCTCATTGCATCATTTTCATTTGAGCTCATCTTGATGCCCGAAATGCTGCTGGAAGAGGGCTATGTGATGTTAGTTCCAGATTATTATCAGAACATGCACTTTTGTCATTTTTGCCATGATTGATGTGTGCATCCTATGAACTGGAGTGTATGCAATGTATTATGCCATGCTATCTTTCTAGGGGTGTATGCCATGTATTTTTGTGATCTTTGTGGTGACTAGCACAAGCATGCAAACTAGGGATCATATTGTTGTTGATTTCAGGGACTTAGTAATTTCACAAAGTCATGTCCTGCTGTTATTTTTATGCTATGTGTTCATGTTGTTACAGAGAGATCTATGCCCATTTTGAGCATGGTCAGTAAGGGTGTTCTGAACATATGGATTTCCTCTATCCATCCATGCCTTTGTTTGTAATTGTGGAGTGCCATAGCTTGAGTCAATCGAGCTCTACTTTTGCTATAAAATGTTGCTGGCAGATTGTTTACATGTTATTCGATTTTGCCAAGCTTGTTGTAGTTGATCCTTGCATGGTATGATGTTGTTATTTCCATGATTAGCTTCTATGCCATGTCTTCTTGATGGATGTATGCTTAGTTTATCATGAAATGTTCTATAGTGTGTGCATCGAGCTCGTAAACATGCCTACTTGCTATCTGTTTAATTGACATGGGTACTATTATATTTTCTGGTCCTTTTTGGCTCATGGTCAGTAAGGGACTTTTGTTCTATTTTTTTGAGTAGAATCATGCCATGCCTTGTTTTGCTATGTCCTGTTCTTGTAGCAGGTTGTTTCATTGCTCTAAACATGTCATCCTGATGTTAATTTCTGGCATGTTGTTGATTTCAGTCTGTGAAGCTGATATATTTTGCACTTTTGCCATGCTTGTTTGAACCTGTTATGGTGTGATTTAGTCGTAGCTCAGTGTTCATCTTTTGTCAAGCATCTTGAGTAGATCACTGCCATATGCTTTGCTGATATGTTTGGGTACAGTAGCTTAATTTCTTGTTGCATCCTAAGTGGCATCATGTTGTTAAACGCAGAAATATGTCATTCTTGTTTTGCTTGTCATTTGCAAACCGTGCATCCGATTCCAGTGATCTTTATACCGATTTCAACCGAAATCACCTCACCTTTCCAGTGGTATTCTTGGTTTGCCAAGATTATGCCTTGTTCATCTTTTCCCTTCCGGAGCACGCATATGCATTGCATACCACATCTCGAATATCATGCCATGTTTTGCATCATGTTGCTTGAGCATTACATCGTGGTTGATAGTTGTTCCTTTGCTTGTGTTCTTGTTTTGGGTAGAGCCGGGATACGAGTACGTGAAAGAGGAACCTGTTGAGAACACATACGAGGATCAAGCCTTCGACAACTCTGAGAACCTTGCAGGCAAGATGACCATACCCTCGGAATCACTTATATCTTTGCTTGCTAGATGCTCCCTCTTTTGCTATGCCTATGTTGCGATACCTACCACTTGCTATATCATGCCACCCATATTGCCATGACAAACCTCAAACCCACCATGTCCTAGCAAACCGTTGTTTGGCTATGTTACCGCTTTGCTCAGCCCCTCTTATAGCGTTGTTAGTTGCAGGTGAAGATGAAGTTTGTTCCATGTTGGGATATCACAATATCTATTCTTTAATTAATGCATCTATATACTTGGTAAAGGGTGGAAGGCTCGGCCTTATGCCTGGTGTTTTGTTCCACTCTTGCCACCCTAGTTTTCGTCATACCGGTGTTATGTTCCTTGATTTTGCGTTCCTTACACGGTTGGGTGATTTATGGGACCCCCTTGACAGTTCGCTTTGAATAAGACTCCTCCAGCAAGGCCGAACCTTGGTTTTACCATTTGCCACCTAAGCCTTTTCCCCCTGGGTTTTTCGCGAGCCCGAGGGTCATCTTTATTTTTAACCCCCGGGCCAGTTCTCCTTCGATTGCTGGTCCAAACCGAGCGATCTCCGGCGCCCCTTGGGCAACCAGGGTCTATGCCAACCCGACGTCTTGCTCATACGGTGTGCCCTGAGAACGAGATATGTGCAGCTCCTATCGGGATTTGTCGGCACATTCTAGCGGCTTTGCTGGTCTTGTTTTACCATTGTCGAAATGTCTTGTAGTCCGGGATTCCGAGGCTGATCGGGTCTTCCCGGTAGAAGGAATATCCTTTGTTGACCGTGAGAGCTTATAATGGGCTAAGTTGGGACACCCCTGCAGGGTATTATCTTTCGAAAGCCGTGCCCGCGGTTATGAGGCAGATGGGAATTTGTTGATGTCCGGTTGTAGAAAACCCAAAGTTGACCTTAATTAAAACACATCAACCGCGTGTGTAACCGTGATGGTCTCTTCTCGGCGGAGTCCGGGAAGTGAACACGGTGTTGGAGTTATGTCTGACGTAGGTTGTTCTAGGATCACTTCTTGATCACTTCTAGCTTCACGACCGTGCTTTGCTTCTCTTCTCGCTCTCTTTTGCGTTGTTAGCCACCATATATGCTAGTCGCTTGCTGCAGCTCCACCTCACAACCCCCCTCCTACCTTTAAGCTTAAATAGTCTTGATCTCGCGGGTGTGAGATCACTGAGTCCCCGTGACTCACAGATTCTACCAAAACAGTTGTAGGTGCCAACGATGCCAGTGCAGATGACGCATCCGAGCTCAAGTGGGAGTTCAACGAGGAACGTGGACGTTACTATGTGTCTTTTCCTGATGATCAGTAGTGGAGCCCAGTTGGGACGATCGGGGATCTGTGTAGCATTTGGGGTAGTCTTCTTTCATTTTGGTTCCATAGTCGGACCTTGAGTGTACTCTGGATGATGGATGTTTATTTATGTATTGGGTGAAGTGGCGACTGTAAGCCAACTATGTATCTCTTTCCCTTATGTATTACATGGGTTGTGTGAAGATTACCTCACTTGCGACATTGCTTTCAATGCGGTTATGCCTCTAAGTCGTGCTTCGACACGTGGGAGATATAGCCGCATCGAGGGCGTTACAAGTTGGTAATCAGAGCCTTCCCCGACCTTAGGAGCCCCCACTGATTGATTGTTTTTAGCGGCCGAGTTGTGTCTAGAAAAATGTTTTGAGTCATTTAGGAATTATGTATCGGAGAGTTTAGGAATTCTTTTTACTTCCCAGTCTCCTCTTCGCTCTGGTAAGGCATCCTGACGTAGAGTTTAGACTCTTCTCTTCTCAAATTTCACTAAAAAAAATTTAGGATCACGCAGGTATCTTAGAATTGTTCCGATGGTTTTGTGATGAGGACATTGTCTTGGTGCCTCCTGTCAGGGGTTTAGTGGAAGTGTCCCGGGGAGTTGAGCTCTGAGGTGTTGTCGTCATAATTTTATCGTTGCAGTTCTGGAATACCTGAGTTTAGTACGCCGACATCGAAAATCTCTTTTGTACAGTTGTTGGTGAGATAACCCTGATTGCCCAGTACTGAGGCGAGTGCGGGAGTATTGCCATAACTCGTATAACGGATGCTTTTCGAAGGTTGAGGTAAACAATTTCCGAGGGTTTCTTGGTTATGTGTTGAAGGATGGATACAGCTGGATCTAGGTATTGTTAGTTTGGGTGATATATTTTGTGTCCCCTGTATCCCCAACACCTGATTGCATAACCAGAAAGTTTCGGGACTTTATAAGTGGGAATTCTAATAGCTTATAGGATATCTTTGCGACAGATGTATGATTTGAGATTGGGGCCTAACGTGCTAGTGGTCCGCCTATTCACGGCCGATTTACAGTGGTTGTGAGGCGTCTTAAAGAATCCTTGGCTATGCTGATTCGGGGACGTCTTGTTTGTCATTCGTGACGTCCGTTGTACGTCGTGCCCGTGTGGGCCCCACCACGAATACTTTGGGCGAAATCTCTATCATGTGTTTGTTCCGGCTTATTCTACAAGCCAATCCTTTGTTTTGTTTTCAGTTGTGATATTCGAGTTGTTTCGAGGCAGATGATGATTCCATACCTTTATCTAAATGGCTTCTCAGCTTATGGAAGTGTGATGCTTTACTTTGGAATTCATTCGTTCATTCTTGTTCGAATGTTTATTGTGAACACTATATGTTGTAATTTCGATCCTTTGATTCAGCTTGAATATATGTCTTTCAAGATTCTAATGGATGTCACCCTCTTCAGGATGGCTCCGCCAACGCGTTAGAATCCGGAACGCAATGAAGGAAGTCAGGCTAACCCTCCGCCACCACCTCCGCCTCCGGAGGCATGGCAAGCCTTGATGACAGCCACCAATGCCAACGCTCAGATTCTTATTCAGCTCTTGCAAGATCGCAACCAAGGGCAAGGTAATCAAGGAAATCAAGGCCAAGGAAACAATCAGCCGCACTTCGCTACCCTCAATCAGTTCCTTGCAAATCAGCCAAAGACTTTCAGCTACTGTGTCGAGGCCACAGACGCCGATGATTGGCTCGTGGACATCAACAAGCACTTCGAATGTAGCAATGTCAGACCTGAGGACTTTGTCAAATTTGCCTCTTTTCAACTCAAGGATCAAGCTGCTGAGTGGTACCAACAATACAAAGATTCCAGAGGAGGTCGTGTGATTACCTGGGATGATTTCCGCCGTGACTTCAAAGCTCATCACATTCCAGAAAGTGTTGTTGAGAGTAAGCGTGAGGAGTTCCGCAATCTCAAGCAAGGCAACATGTCTGTGTATCAATACAACACTCAGTTCCAGAAGCTCTCTCGTTTTGCTAAGCAAGACATCCCTGATGAGAAGAGCATGATTTACCAATTCAGGCGTGGCCTCAGAGAAGATCTGCAACTAGCTCTCGTGCTTTCTGAGCCGATAAAGTATGATGAATTCTACAACATGGCACTGAAACAAGAGGCTGCCCAGCTTAAGTGTGAGGCTTCTAAGAAGAGAGTCAGGGACGCAGTTCAGTCCTCTTCTTCCTCACTAGTGCCGGCCAAGCAACAGAAGTTCTGGTTGCCTCCTCCTCCTCCGTTCCGTCAGCCTTACCAGCAGAAGAACTCAGGTGGTCATGGATCTTCCCACCCACCCAACCCTGGCTATCAGAACAAGCCTCAGAACCAAGCTCCAAGGCCAAATGCTCCTTATCATCGTCCGCTCTCAGAGGTGACTTGCAACAAATGTCAGCAAAAGGGTCACTATGCGAACAAGTGCTTCAACCAAAGGCGCCTTTCGCCTCCTCCTCCTGTGAGATCTTCCAGCAATGCAGTGGTCAAGCATAATTCCAAGTCTGCAAAGGTGAACATGATGAATGCAGCTCAAGCGGAGGATTCTTCAGAAGTGATCATGGGTAACCTTCCTGTTAATGATGTCCCTGCAAAAGTTTTATTCGATACCGGTGCATCTATTTCTTTCATTTCAAGACCTTTTGCATCCATGAACAATTTGCATACTGTCGATCTGCCTAAGCCAATAGCGGTTTCCTCTTCGGGTTTGTTCATGAATACCAAGATGATGGCTCCGGATGTTTCTATCAAGATGGGCGACTATAAATTTCTGGCTAAACCTACGGTTCTTGGCGACTCTGATATTGATCTAATTCTCGGGATGGACTGGCTTTCTAAGCACAAGGCTCAGCTTGATTGTGCTGCCAGGGAAATTCAATTGACTCACTCTTCTGACGATGTGATCATCTATGCCGCTCGTGATGAAACCATTCGGTTGTTTTCTCTCAATGAGAAGGGCGAATTGGATGCTATCTCTCAGATTCCAGTCATTTGTGAGTACCAAGATGTCTTTCCAGAAGAGCTTCCGGGTATGCCTCCTCACCGGCCAGTTGAATTCTTTATCGATCTTGAGCCTGGCACGGAACCCGTTTGCAAGCATCCTTACAAGCTTGGGCCAAAAGAGTTGAAGGAATTGAAGAAACAACTCGATGAACAAGAGCGTCTGGGTCTGATCAGACCGAGTTCATCTCCTTGGGGTTGTGGTGTTCTTTTTGTCCAGATGAAGGATGGCACGGACCGACTTTGCGTCGATTACCGTCCATTGAACAAGAAGACTATCAAGAACAAGTACCCACTTCCCAACATCAATGAGCTATTCGAGCAACTTAAAGGTGCTAAAGTGTTCTCCAAGCTTGACCTTCGTATGGGTTATCATCAAATTCGCATTCATGAAGAAGATATTCCCAAGACAACATTCAGAACAAGCTTTGGTTCTTATGAATATACTGTCATGTCTTTCGGCCTTGTCAATGCTCCTCCAACGTTCTCTCGTATGATGAACTTCATCTTCAACCCCTACACCAGTGAATTCGTCTTGGTCTATCTCGATGATATATTGGTCTTCTCCAAGAATAAGAAGGATCATGCCAAACATTTGCGATTGGTGCTCGACAAGCTCAGAGAGTATCAATTCTATGCGAAGTTCTCCAAATGTGAATTCTGGCTTGATGAAGTTCTTTACCTTGGGCATATCATCTCTGCCAAGGGCATTGCTATTAATCCCGAGAGGGTGTCTGCAGTTTTGAATTGGGAACCTCCTCAGAATGTCAAGCAACTTCGAAGTTTTCTTGGACATGCAAGCTATTGCCGAAGATTCGTTGAGAATTTCTCAAAAATTGCAAAGCCTCTTTCCAACCTCCTCCCTAAGCATGTGAAGTATGTCTGGTCTCCTGAGTGTGACGTTGCTTTCAACACTATCAAAGAGAAACTCGTCACTGCTCTAGTTTTGACTCCTCCTGACGAATCCAAGCCTTATGAAGTTTTCTGTGATGCTTCTCTTCAAGGTCTCGGTGCTGTGTTAATGCAAGAGAAGAAGGTTGTGGCCTATACCTCTCGTCAGTTGAAGCCCAACGAAAAGAACTACCCCACTCACGATCCTGAGTTGGCGGCAGTTGTCCATGCATTAATAACATGGAGACATCTCCTGTTGGGAAGGAAAGTGGACATATTCACCGATCACAAGAGTCTCAAGTACATCTTCACTCAGCCCAACCTCAACCTCAGGCAAACTCGATGGGTCGAAATGATTCAAGAGTATAATCCGAGTATTGAATATACTCCAGGCAAGGCTAATGTGATTGCAGATGCATTGAGCAGGAAGGCTTATTGCAACAGCTTAATCCTCAAGCCCTTTCAACCGGATCTTTGTGAAGCTTTCCGCAAGTTGAATCTTCAAGTTGTTCCTCAAGGTTTTCTTGCCAACCTCATAGTCTCTCCTACTTTGGAGGATCAGATTCGTGAGGCTCAACTCCTGGATACCATGGTGAAGAAGGTGAAACGTGGTATTGACAAGGGCATTTCCAAATACAAGTGCTACCGCGTTGATGACAGAGATACTCTTTTCCTCGAGGACCGGATTGTGGTTCCAAAGGGTGATCTATGGAAAGTCATTATGAACGAGGCGCACAATTCTCTTCTGTCAATTCATCCTAGAAGTGCGAAGATGTACCATGACCTCAAGCAGTCGTATTGGTGGACTCGAATGAAGCGAGAAATTGCTCAATTCGTTAATGAATGTGATGTCTGTCGAAGGGTGAAAGCAGAACACCAACGACCAGCTGGTCTACTCCAACCTCTTGTTGTTCCAGAATGGAAGTTTGATCATATCGAAATGGACTTCATGACTGGTTTTCCAAAGTCCAAGCGTGGGAATGATGCTATCTTCGTTGTCATTGACAAGCTCACTAAAGTGGCTCATTTTCTTCCTATCAAAGAGTCTATCACAGCAGCGCAGCTGGCAGAGCTTTACACCTCCAGAATTGTCTCCTTGCATGGCATTCCACAATTGATATCTTCAGATCATGGAAGCATCTTCACATCCAAGTTTTAGGATTCTTTTCAGAAGGCCATGGGCACAAACATTCGCTTCAGCACAGCTTTCCATCCTCAAACTAGTGGACAAGTCGAGCGTGTCAACCAAATTCTTGAAGATATGCTCAGGGCTTGTGTTATCTCTTCCGGCATGAAGTGGGAGGATTGTCTTCCATATGCTGAGTTCTATTACAACAACAGCTTTCAAGCGAGCTCGGGCAAAGCCCCATTCGAGATTCTCTATGGCAGAAAGTGTCGTACTCCTCTCAATTGGTCTGAGACGGGCGAACGCCAACTTCTTGTCAACGACTTGATCACAGAGGCTGAAGATATGTGTAAAGTCATTCGTGAGAATCTCAAAGCCGCTCAATCGCGCCAGAAGAGCTATTATGATAGCAAACACCATGATTTGGCTTTCGAGATCGGACACCATGTCTACCTCCGCGTCTCTCTAATGAAAGACACTCGTCGCTTCGGTATCAATGGGAAACTTGCCCCTAGATACGTCGGTCCTTTCAAGATTGTGGGCAAAAGAGGCGATCTCGCCTATCAACTTGAGCTTCCCCCAAACTTTGCAAATGTGCACGAAGTGTTCCACGTGTCACAGCTTCGCAAGTGCTTCAAGACGCCTGAGCGCACCATCAACTTCGAAGAGATTGATCTTCAAGAAGATTTGTCCTATCATGAGAATCCCGTTGCTATTCTTGAAGAAACTGAGTGCAAGACTCGCAACAAGTCCATCAAATTACTGAAAGTGAAGTAGTCTCATCATTCCGACCGAGAAGCCACCTGGGAACGTGAGGACCACCTCCGTTCCGAATATTCGGAGTTCTTTCAGTCTCTCGTAGTGGTGGAGTGTTGTAACACCCTGGATGTAACTTGCCATATTTGTAACTCCAACTCTTGCCATTTTCGGCAATGTGATATGATATTCCCTCCGTGGTTGGGTTTCCCTTCATTTTGCATTTTTTCCTTGTCATGCATTTCTTGTCATGTCATCATGTGCATCGCATTCGCATACGTGTTCGTCTTATGCATCCGAGCCTTTTCCCCGTTGTCCGTTTTGCAATCCGACGCTCCTACATCCTCTGGCGCCCCCTTTTACCTATTTTCATGTGCGAGTGTTAAACGGTCTCGGAATGGACCGAGGGTTGCCAAGCGGCCTTGGTATAGCACCGGTAGGCCGCTTGTCAAGTTTCGGGTCATTTGGAGGTTGTTTGATACTCCAACGGTTAACCGGGTAACCGCGAAGGCCTCTTGTGGGTTGCAGCGCAAAACCCCTCCAAAACAGCCCAATAACCCATCTAAGCCACTCCCATCCTCTAAGTCGTTCGATCACGATCGTGTGGGCGAAAACCATGCTCAATTTGGAGCCTCCTAGCCCCTCCTACCTATAAATATACCCTCTCCCTCGAAATTTTGTGTCAAATCCACCCTAACCCTAGCTCCCCGCTTCTCTCCCCGCGCCGGACACGTCCGGACGGCGCCGGACGCGTCCGCCGCCGCGCCCGCAGCCAACCGCGCGCTGCCACGTGGGCACCTCCGCCCACATCGCCGCCTTCCCCCGCGGCCCGCCGAAGCCCACGGCCGGCCCGTCCCGGGCCGCGCCGTGCCCGACCGCGCGAGCCGCGCCCCCGCCGCGCCGCCCGCCGTCCGCCGCAGGCCCCGCCGCCATCTTCCTTACCGACCGCGCCTCGCCGGTCGCCCGTCTCCGGCGACCTCTTGCGCCGCCCGTCCCGTGCCCGGCCGCCCGCGTCGCCCTTCGCTGGAGCTCGGCCGGATCCGGCGAGATCCGGCCGGATCCGCCTCGTCCCGTCCCTGCAAGACCCTGCCGGCCCCATCTACCTCCTCTTCTCCGGTGAGCTCTCCGGCGAGATCCGCCTCGCTTCGAGAACCGTGCAGATCCAGAGGTTGACCCCGTTTTTCCACTAAGTCCCGAGATATGTTGCATAATCATGCCATGTTCATCGCATCACTACTTGCTGCATACTGCTCCGTTTCGTGCGTGTAATATGTGAAATTGTTCGCCTCGATGAGTACATCGTTTCACCCCATTGCATCATTTTCATTTGAGCTCATCTTGATGCCCGAAATGCTGTTGGAAGAGGGCTATATGATGTTAGTTCCAGATTATTATTAGAACATGCACTTTTGTCATTTTTGCCATGATTGATGTGTGCATCCTATGAACTGGAGTCCTACATGTGTTTTGTAATATGCCATGCTATCTTTCCAGGCGTGTATGCCATGTATTTTTGTGATCTTTGTGGTGACTATCAAAAGCATGCAAACTAGGGATCATATTGTTGCTGATTTCAGGGACTTAGTAATTTCACTGTCATGTCCTGCTGTTATTTTTATGCTATGTGTTGATGTTGTTACAGAGAGATATATGCCCATTTTGAGCATGGTATGTAAGGGTGTTTTAAAAATATGGATTTTCTCTATCCATTCATTCCTTTTTTTGTAATTAAGGAGTGCCATAGCTAGAGTCAATCGAGCTCTACTTTTGCTATAAAATGTTGCTGGCACATTGTTTACATGTTATTCGATTTTGCCAAGCTTGTTGTAGTTGATCCTTGCATGATATGATGTTGTTCTTTCCATGATTAGCTTCTATGCCATGTCTTCTTGATGGATGTATGCTTCGTTTGTCATGAAATGGTCTGTAGTGAGTGCATCGAGCTCGTAAACATGCCTACTTGTTATCTGTTTTTGACATGTCCAGTTTTCTGCTAAGTCTGAAAACTGTAACGAAACTTGCTTAATTGACATGGGTGCTATTATATTTTATGGTCCTTTTTGGCTCATGGTCAGTAAGGGACTTTTGTTCTATGTTTTGAGTAGAATTATACCATGCCTTGCTTTGCTATGTCCTGTTCTTGTAGCAGGTTGTTTCCTTGCTCTAAACATGTCATTCTGATGTTAATTTCTGGCATGTTGATTTCACAAAGTCTGTGAAGCTGATATATTTTGCACTTTTGCCATGCTTGTTTGAACCTGTTATTTTGTGATTTAGCCGTAGCTCAGTGTTCATCTTTTGTCAAGCATCTGGAGTAGATTGCTGCCATATGCTTTTCTGATATGTTCGGGTAGAGTAGCTTAATTTCTTGTTGCATGCTAAGTGGCATCATGCTGTTAAACGCAGAAATATGTATTCTTGTTTTGCTTGTCATTTGCAAACCGTGCATCCGATTCCGGTGATCTTTATACCGGTTTCAACCGAAATCACCTCACCTTTCCAGTGGTATACTTGGTTTGCCAAGATTATGCCATGTTCATCTTTTCCCTTCCGGGGCACGCATATGCATTGCATACCACATCTCGCATATCATGCCATGTTTTGCATCATGTTGCTTGCGCATTGCATCGTGGTTGATAGTTGTTCCTTTGCTTGTGTTCTTGTTTTGGGTAGAGCCGGGAGACGAGTACATGAACGAGGAACCTGTTGAGAACACGTACGAGGATCAAGCCTTCGACAACTCTGAGAACCTTGCAGGCAAGATGACCATACCCTCGGAATCACTTCTATCTTTGCTTGCTAGATGCTCGCTCTTTTGCTATGCCTATGCTGCGATACCTACCACTTGCTATATCATGCCACCCATATTGCCATGACAAACCTCTAACCCACCATGTCCTAGCAAACCGTTGTTTGGCTATGTTACCGCTTTGCTCAGCCCCTCTTATAGCGTTGTTAGTTGCAGGTGAAGATGAAGTTTGTTCCATGTTGGAACATGATTATGTTGGGATATCACAATATCTCTTATTTAATTAATGCATCTATATACTTGGTAAAGGGTGGAAGGCTCGGCCTTATGCCTGGTGTTTTGTTCCACTCTTGCCACCCTAGTTTCCGTCATACCGGTGTTATGTTCCTTGATTTTGCGTTCCTTACACGGTTGGGTGATTTATGGGACGCCCTTGACAGTTCGCTTTGAATAAGACTCCTCCAGCAAGGCCCAACCTTGGTTTTACCATTTGCCACCTAAGCCTTTTTCCCCCGGGTTTTTCGCGAGCCCGAGGGTCATCTTTATTTTTAACCCCTGGGCCAGTTCTCTTTCGATTGCTGGTCCAAACCAAGCGATGTCAGGCGCCCCTTGGGCAACCAGGGTCTATGCCAACCGACGTCTTGCTCATCCGTTGTGCCCTGAGAACGAGATATGTGCAGCTCCTATCGGGATTTGTCGGCACATTCGAGCGGCTTTGCTGGTCTTGTTTTACCATTGTCGAATGTCTTGTAGTCCGGGATTCCGAGGCTGATCGGGTCTTCCCGGTAGAAGGAATATCCCTCATTGACCGTGAGAGCTTATAATGGGCTAAGTTGGGATACCCCTGTAGGGTATTATCTTTCGAAAGCCGTGCCCGTGGTTATGAGGCAGATGGGAATTTGTTGTTGTCCGGTTGTAGAAAACCCGAAGTTGACCTTAATTAAAACACATCAACCGCGTGTGTAACCGTGATGGTCTCTTCTCGGCGGAGTCCGGGAAGTGAACACGGTGTTGGAGTTATGTCTGACGTAGGTTGTTCTAGGATCACTTCTTGATCACTTCTAGCTTCACGACCGTGCTTTGCTTCTCTTCTCGCTCTCTTTTGCGTTGTTAGCCACCATATATGCTAGTCGCTTGCTGCAGCTCCACCTCACAACCCCCCCTCCTACCTTTAAGCTTAAATAGTCTTGTTCTCGCAGGTGTGAGATTGCTGAGTCCCCAAGACTCACAGATTCTACCAAAATAGTTGCAGGTGCCAACGATGCCAGTGCAGATGACGCATCCGAGCTCAAGTGGGAGTTTGATGAGGAACGTGGACGTTACTATGTGTCTTTTCCTGATGATCAGTAGTGGAGCCCAGTTGGGACGATCGGGGATCTGTGTAGCATTTGGGGTAGTCTTCTTTCATTTTGGTTCCGTAGTCGGACCTTGAGTGTACTCTGGATGATGGATGTTTATTTATGTATTGTGTGAAGTGGCGACTGTAAGCCAACTATGTATCTCTTTCCCTTATGTATTACATGGGTTGTGTGAAGATTACCTCACTTGCGACATTGCTTTCAATGCGGTTATGCCTCTAAGTCGTGCTTCGACACGTGGGAGATATAGCCGCATCGAGGGCGTTACAAAGCCTCCCCCAAGCTTGTAGGAGACTCTCGTCTTCAATTTGCACAAAATTATATATTTCCCTTAAAGCAGCTTATTTCTTATGAGCAAGGAAATATTTAGCAGAGAAGTAATAAATCATATCCTGGGGACAACGCACACAACCAGGGTCAAGAGAATTAAACCATATCTTAGCATCACCCTTTAATGAGAACGGAAATATTTTAAGGATATAAAGGTACCGAGATTTATCATCATTAGTGAACAGGGTGGCTATATCATTTAATTTAGTAAGATGTGCCACAACAGTTTCAGAATCATAGCCATGAAAAGGATCAGATTCAACCAAAGTAATTATATCAGGATCAATAGAGAATTCATAATCCTTATCAGTAACACAGATAGGTGAAGTAGCAAAAGCAGGGTCAGGTTTCATTCTAGCATTAAGAGATTGCTGATTCCATTTAGCTAATAACCTCTTGAGCTCATATCTATCTTTGCAAGCTAAAATAGCTAAAGGAGCTTCTTTTTCAAAAAATATAACCCTCAGGAATAACAGGCGAGTCTTCATCATCACTTTCATCAATATAATCAGTTTCAATAATTTCTTTCTCTCTAACCCTAGAAATTTGTTCATCAAGAAATTCACTAAGTGGCACAGTAGTATCAAGCATAGAAGTAGTTTCATCATAAGTATCATGCATAGCAGAAGTGGCATCATCAATAACATGCGACATATCAGAACGAATAGCAGAAGCAGGTTTAGGTGTCACAAGCTTACTCAAAACAGAAGGTGAATCAAGTGCAGAGCTAGATGGCAGTTCCTTACCTCCCCTCGTAGCTGAGGGATAAATTGTTGTCTTAGCATCTTTCAAGTTCTTCATAGTGACCTGCAGATATAAATCCCAAATGACTCAAAGAATAGAGCTATGCTCCCCGGCAACGGCGCCAGAAGATAGTCTTGATAACCCACAAGTATAGGGGATCGCAACAGTTTTCAAGGGTAGAGTATTCAACCCAAATTTATTGATTCGACATAAGGGGAGCCAAAGAATATTCTCAAGTATTAGCAGCTGAGTCGTCAATTCAACCACACCTAGATAACTTAGTATCTGCAGCAAAGTGTTTAGTAGCAAAGTAATATGATAGTAGTGGTAACGGTAGCAAAAGTAATATTTTTGGTGTTTTGTAGTGCTTGTAATAGTAACAACGGAAAAGTAAATAAGCGAAGAACAATATGTGAAAAGCTCGTAGGCATTGGATCGGGCATGCAGAATTATGCCGGATGCGGTTCATCATGTAACAGTCATAACATAGGGTGACACAGAACTAGCTCCAATTCATCAATGTAATGTAGGGATGTATTCTGAATATAGTCATACGTGCTTATGGAAAAGAACTTGCATGACATCTTTTGTCCTACCCTCCCGTGGCAGCGGGGTCCTAATGGAAACTAAGGGATTTTAAGACCTCCTTTTAATAGAGAACCGGAACAAAGCATTAGCACATAGTGAATACATGAACTCCTCAAACTATGGTCATCACTGGGAGTGGTCCCGATTATTGTCACTTCGGGGTTGCCGGATCATAACAAATAGTAGGTTACTATAGACTTGCAAGATAGGATCAACAACACACATATATTCATGAAAACATAATAACTTCAGATCTGAAATCATGGCACTCGGGCCCTAGTGACAAGCATTAAGCATAGCAAAGTCATAGCAACATCAATCTCAGAACATAGTGGATAATAGGGATCAACCCCTAACAAAACTAACTCGATTACATGATAGATCTCATCCAACCCATCACCGTCCAGCAAGCATACGATGGAATTACTCACGCACGGCGGTAAGCATCATGAAATTGGTGATGGAGGATGGTTGATGATGATGATGGCGACGAATCCCCCTCTCCGGAGCCCCGAACAGACTCCAGATCAGCCCTCCCAAGAGGTTTTAGGGCTTGGCGGCAGCTCCGTATCGTAAAACGCGATGAATCCTTCTCTCTGATTTTTTTCTCCCCAAAAGTGAATATATGGAGTTGGAGTTGAGGTCGGTGGAGCATCAGGGGGCCCACGAGATAGGGGCACGCCCCCACCCTCGTGGGCAGGGTGTGGCCCCCTGACGTTGATTTTTCTTCCGGTATTTTTCTTATTTTCCAAATAGATGTTCTGTGGAGTTTGAGTCATTCCGAGAACTTTTGTTTCTGCACATAAATAACACCATGGAAAGTCTGCTGAAAACATTGTCAGTCCGGGTTAGTTCGATTCAAATCATGCAAGTTAGAGTCCAAAACAAGGGCAAAAGTGTTTGGAAAAGTAGATACGACGGAGACGTATCAGCCTCCAACCCCGAGCATGTCAAATAGACGGGAGGATGGCTTATATATATATCATAAGTAATCATTGGCATACCGCTCAGTTCCCAGTAAAACATATCCGAACTAATCATCCGTGTTGTCTAGCCACGGAATACGGCTGCCACGTTTGTTTCACAAATGTACCTTGGCATAACCTGCCAGGGGCTCGGAATGGGAACAAATGAGTTGCCAGCAAAAGCCCGAAAAGCTCTACAACACACTTTGGCGTCGCAAGTTTGGCCTTATATGCATCAGCTCCGAATCATTGTCTTTGGTCAATAGTTGGGTTGCCCGGCTCCTATGCTTGCTACCCTACGTTTCGCTCTATCGGCTAGGGTAGTAAAGGGAGAACTACTGCGATTGTGCCCTGGTCTAAACCAGATGAGCACCTCAGTAGAGAAAGTCAAAAACTGACCGTCATGATGCGGCGAGAGCTGGTCAACCACTTGGTGACTTCTTAGAATCTTTAGCGATTCTCCGTGTCACACGAGGGATCTCTTTTAGATCAAATATGTAAGGCACCATATGCCGCATACATACCAGGGGCTATGTCGTAGCCCCACAATAAAACTCCTATGGCTAAGTGAAAGTGTTAACGCCCTATAGTCCGATTGCCTGGTTCGCCGCACTATCACCTCCTTCAGGGACCAAGACGTTGGATAAAGAGTGATTTAATGCTTTTACGAACACCCCCGTACTTCCTACGAGGGGGCTGAAGCCGACGACTGGAAAACTTTCAGATTATATTACAACAGCCGCACGGGAGGAATTCAGGCTTTCGAGCAAAACATAAAAATAGATTAACTATAAAATTGCCTTTTACAATTGTTATACACCTCACTCAAACATTATGTATTTCAAGCATTGACCCTCTATCAAGTGGGCGGCCCCTAGGACGTCTTCAAAATAATGCTCCGATTCCAGACGGTCCTTGCCTTTGGGCGGACTATTCATCGCAACATCGATGGCCTTCATCTTCCCCCAGATCGTCTTGACTCGGGCAAAGGTCATCCGTGCACCCTCAATACACGTTGACCACTTCACAGCTTCGATACGCGGCACCGCGTCAACAAGGCTCGGCACCAAACTGAAATAGCTATTCGGAACAGGCTCGGTTGCCCACAACCAGATTATGACATCCTTCATGGCAGCGCCGGATATCCTATGAAGTTCGGCCCATTGGGGCATCTGTTCATTGAGCAACAAAGGGCGTTTTGACGCGCCAAACTGCGACCAAAAAAGCTTTTCCGTTGCATATCCATCTCGTGCTTAGTAATACCGCGGCGCATCGGCAGAACTCTTCGGCAAGTCCGAGAACTCGTCCGGAGAACTCCATACCTGGTTAAGCTGGGCATAGTTCAGGTCACCGAACTTAGTTTGCCGCAGAAAGGGTTTCCTAGCCGCAATCTCCCTTGCCTGTCGAATCTCCTCACGGGCTACTCTGGATTCCGACCGCGCTGCTCTAGTCTCTTGTAAGGCCTTGTCCAGATCAGCCGTTTAGGCTTTACTCTCCTTCTACAGAAATTCACAGCGGCTGGTCGCATTCTCGAGTTCGAGCGCCATCGCGGATACCTTCTCCTCGTTTTGGCGCCGTGCAGTTTATTCGGCTTTTAGCTCAGCCAATGCCTTTTTGGCAGCAACATTGCTATGCCGGGCCTGCTCCTTGGTGCGGGCCAGCTCCGCTCGAAGAGTTTCAATAGCGTCAGCACCATCTGCAGCCACGCATACTCCAGCATAAAAATTATAGCATTATGCTTATACCATAGAAATATATGGGGATTGCCCCGAATACATACCTTGCGACTCGTCAAGACGCGTATTGATCAATGCAAGATCATCCCATGCCACGTCAAGCTTCCGCTGCAGCTCGGCAATTTCCATAGTCCGGGAACTGGCCAAGGGGGAAGCAGCCTGTGTTCAAGTTCATCAGGTTAGTCCTCAAAGCGATCATTTTAGATCCTCTGTTTGCTTCCTAATGGAAGACAACCTGAGTCTCAGGGGCTACTACCTATACACGGGCACATCTTTGCAAATAAAACATAGCTGAAAAACATTATGTCACAAACCTCGAAGCCCTTCAGTAGGCTCATAAAAGCTTCATTTAATCCGCTCTTCATGGACAAAATCTTCTCAGTCACTGTACCCATCAAGGTACGCTGTTCCCCCGAGACAGATGCTTTCCGCAACATGTCCCGCAACGTATCCGGAGTCCCCGGGCCTCCAGAAGCTGCTCCAAGAGCACAATCATCCTTTGAAGGAATCTGTTCACCTGTCTCCAAAATCACTGTTGGTGGCGAACTAGACAGTCCGGGGCCTTTGTTATCATCAGCCCCAGAATCCCGGATGGTCGGGGTCCGCCTTCGGGTACTGCCTCTTTTTTCCCCTGAGGGACCCTCCGCGACGACACTTCGGAGTCATCCTCCTTATTGGGCGAGGAGGTTGGAGGAGGCGTCTCGCTCTCCATCATCTCTGGGAGGAGGCTCCCCGAAGACGAGGATCGCCCAGATAAATTCTGTGCCAACCTGTAAAAATGCATAAATTGTTGGAAATATGCCCTAGAGGCAATAATAAATTAGTTATTATTATATTTCCTTGTTCATGATAATCGTTTATTATCCATGCTAGAATTGTATTGATAGGAAACTCAGATACATGTGTGGATACATAGACAACACCATGTCCCTAGTAAGCCTCTAGTTGACTAGCTCGTTGATCAATAGATGGTTACGGTTTCCTGACCATGGACATTGGATGTCATTGATAACGGGATCACATCATTAGGAGAATGATGTGATGGACAAGACCCAATCCTAAGCCTAGCACAAAGATCGTGTAGTTCGTATGCTAAAGCTTTTCTAATGTCAAGTATCATTTCCTTAGACCATGAGATTGTGCAACTCCCGGATACCGTAGGAATGCTTTGGGTGTACCAAACGTCACAACGTAACTAGGTGGCTATAAAGGTACACTACAGGTATCTCCGAAAGCGTCTGTTGGGTTGGCACGAATCGAGACCGGGATTTGTCACTCCGTGTGACGGAGAGGTATCTCTGGGCCCACTCGGTAGGACATCATCATATGCGCAATGTGACCAAGGAGTCGATCACAGGATGATGTGTTACGGAACGAGTAAAGATACTTGCCGGTAACGAGATTGAACAAGGTATTGGGATACCGACGATCGAATCTCGGGCAAGTACTATACCGATAGACAAAGGGAATTGTATACGGGATTGATTGAATCCTTGACATCGTGGTTCATCCGATGAGATCATCGTGGAACATGTGGGAATCAACATGGGTATCCAGATCCCGCTGTTGGTTATTGACCGGAGAGTTGTCTCGGTCATGTCTACATGTCTACCGAACCCGTAGGGTCTACACACTTAAGGTTCGATGATGCTAGGGTTATAGGGAATAGATATACGTGGTTACCGAATGTTGTTCAGAGTCCCGGATGAGATCACGGACATCACGAGGAGTTCCGGAATGGTTCGGAGGTAAAGATTTATATATAGGAAGTATGGTTTTGGCCACCGGAAGTGTTCTGGGCATCACCGGTAGTGTACGGGACCACCGGAGTGGTCCGGGGGTCCACCAGGTGGGGCTACCTGCCCCAGATGGCTACGTGGGCCAAGTGTGAGAGGGGACCAGCCCCAGGTGGGCTGGTGCGCCCCCCACCAGGGCCCAAGGCGAAGAGAGAAGGGAAAAGGGGAAACCCTAGGCTCAGATGGGCCTAAGGCCCACCTAGTGGTGCGCCCCCCCTCTCTCCCCCCTTGGCCGCCCCCCTAGATGGGATCTAGGGCTGGCCGCCACCCCTAGGGGTGGAAACCTAGGTGGGGGCGCAGCCCCTCCCTTTCCCCTATATACAGTGGGGTTTTTGGGCTGCCATAGACACGAGAACATCTCCTTCTTGGCGCAGCCCTACCCCTCTCCTTCCTCGTCTCTTGCGGTGCTTGGCGAAGCCCTGCTGGAGTACCACGCTCCTCCACCACCACCATGCCGTCGTGCTGCTGCTGGACGGAGTCTTCCCCAACCTCTCCCTCTCTCCTTGCTGGATCAAGGCATGGGAGACGTCACCAGGCTGCATGTGTGTTGAACACGGAGGTGCCGTCCGTTCGACACTAGGATCATCGGTGATTTGGATCACGACGAGTACGACTCCATCAATCCCGTTCACTTGAACGCTTCCGCTTAGCGATCTACAAGGGTATGTAGATGCACTCTCCTTCCCTCGTTGCTAGATTACTCCATAGATTGATCTTGGTGTTGCGTATAAAATTTTGAATTTCTGCTACGTTCCCCAACATAAATACGTTACGTATATCTTCGGTAACAACAACGGAGCGGGACACTATCAAAGTACTCCGGATTCTCTTACTGTTTGGCCGAGGGCTTGTCCCCTTGTTGGAGCTCTTCAACGGCGTCGCTTTTCAAACCCAGGCCGCTCGACTGTGGCATCTTGCCCTTTTTGGAAGACCGCCCCTCCCAATCTTCGGAGGCGGCCCTTTTTCTCCTGCTTGGAGAAGGGATACTGGGTCCTTTTCCGCCTTCGTCTTCGGGCGAGGACAGGTTGATTTCTCCGGGCTCAGTGTTCGACTTACCTCCGGAACCAATGTCATCTTGGGTCTTCTCACCCGCCCCTGCTGGTGCCTGGTATGGCGCCAAGGCCAGCATCCTTGTTAACACGGGAGTAGCTGAGTTTTCAGGAAGGGGAGCCGGACACCTAATCCGTTCCACCTTCTTTATCCAGCCCTGAAAAAAGGATGATATTATTCGTATCTTGCCACTTGGTATCTGATTATAAGGTATTCGGTAAATAGGTACTTACCGGGGTGTCCGGATGGTTACAGTCTAGGCCGACATCTTCGGTGGTGTCCGGCCATTGCCTTCATTTCCCAAAGAATAATCTCCACATTCCTTCGTGCGTAGTGCCGAAGAAGTGCTGAAGAGTTCGCGGCCCTTCTGGATTGGACTCCCACAGGCAGAGAGGCCGTCGCTGGCACGGCAGGGTCTGACGAACTAGCATTACTTGAACAACGTTGGCTATGTCGATGTCCTTATCAATAAGGCTTTGGATGTGACTTTGCAGAGTTCGCACATCATTCATTGATCCCCAATCTAGCCCCTTGTTAACCCATGATGCAAGCTGAATTGGATGGCTGGATCGAAATGCGGGCGCAGTTGCCCACTTGGACCCACGGGGCTTGCTGATATAGAACCACCCCTGCTGCCACAGATCAGAAGACTTGGTAAAGGATCCTTTCAGCCAAACGGCGCTAGCGAGCTTGCTCATTGAAGCACCACCGCACTCGGCCTACTCCCCCTCTATCACTTGCGGCTTCACATCGAAGGTCTTGAGCCACAAGACGAAGTGCGGGGAGTCTGGAGGAAGGCTTCGCATGTGACGATAAACACCGAGATAAGAAGAATGGAGTCCGGGGCCAGATCGTGAAAATCTAGCCCGTAATAGAACATGATGTCACATCCCTAGCTTATGGTGCTGCCTAGTGTTTGCATCATGTTTAACTTCCATGGAAATTTGAAATGGGGATGTTCAAACCCTAGCATCAAAAGGAATTCAAATAGGTTCAACCAAATATTTTTCAAAGATTTCAAAATGCCCTTTTAAAAATGTTCATCATTTCTGGATCAAGGTGGAAGCATCTACCAAAAATGGTTCACATTTTTGCGGGACATATTTGGGCTCTGAATTAAATCATACTCTATTTGAATTTGGGCACTTAAATACTATAAAATATTTAAAATGTCCAAATAATCCTAAACTAAAATGCTCCATGTTGGATATATTCCAAACACTGGCCATGAGCAGTTTGGTGATTTTTGTGTGTGCCTAAGTATTTTTAATAAAGCCAAACACAATTACAGAAAATAGAAAAGAGAAATAAAAATAGGAAAAGAACAGAGGTTCACCTGGAACTTACCTGGCGCCCACCAAAGCCCACCTAGCCGGCCCAGATGGCTAGCCCAGCCCACGAGCGCCACCGTTCTCAAGCTCCTGCAAGGAGGACGCGCGCGTGTGGTCGCCGCGCGCGGGCACGCGCCCTAGCCACCTCCTCTCTGCCTGCTTGCCCGGACACCTCTCGGAGATGCCATGCGCCAGCCAGTGACTCTCTCTCTCTCTCCCCCGTGCTCTCTCCCTCGCCCTCTGCTCCCTCTCCCGAGCACACCCGAGTGGGGCTCGTCGCGCCGCTCACCGTTCCCGCGGCCACCGGCCACCCCACGCCTCACCGACGTGCCCAGAGGCTCCGCCTCGACCCCCTCTTCCTCTCCACCGAGCCATGAGGTCCCGGACGTGATGCAAAGCTGCCAACGTCGTCGTTTCCATCGCCGGCCACCGGAGATCTCTCTCGCCGCCCCGGCCGCTCCGGTTCTTCCACGAGCACGCTGAGGCCACCTCTGCACCCTCCGTGAGCTCCTGATTCTCCCCCTGTGCTCGCCCCTCCGTTCCTGCCCGCTTGCTCCGACTTCCACCACGGCCGAAGCTCGCCGCCACCACCGCACGTCGCCGTCGTGGCCACAGCCACCGCAGCTCGTGCCCGAGCACACCATCGTGCTCAGCGCAGTTCCAGGAGTCCGTAGCCACCCGCAGCACCTCCTCCCGAGCTCTGTAGTGCCACCCCGAGAATGCCGAGCTGCTGCCGCCGCTCAACCTCGTCGCTGGCGCTTCTCCGGCCACTCCCCGGCCGCGCCGCCACCCCGGTTGGATGCGGACGAGCGTCCGCATCCCGTAGTTGTGCTCTGCGCGCCAAACGGAGCTCTGTAGGCCGATTCCGCAACGCACCGCCGCGTCTGGACTCGCCGGCAGCTAAACACCGGCGATCGCTGACCGTTGAACAACGTGGATTGACCCCACTACCCGGTTTGACTTCCCCCCCTCTCTCACTGACATGCGGGCCACGCCCTGCTAACTAACCTAGATTAGTGTTAACTAAACCTAGTTAGTTTAGTTTAGTTACTGACACGCGGGACCCACTGTCAGGGTTGACCAGGACCGCGCCCGTTGACCGCTGACATCCCAGTGACGTCATGCTGATGCAGTAATGTAATTTCTGGATTTATTTCTATTCAGGGAATTCCAGAAAATGTTATAAACTTCTAAAAATCATATAAAATCAACCGTAGCTCAGAATGAAATAAATTATATATGAAAAATGATCAGAAAAATCCAATCTATCCATCTGTACCATTTCCATGCATGTTAGGACAACTTATAGCTACTGTTTTGAACAAATCAAATGAATGGCATTTGATTAACCATATGTGGAGTTTGAATTTGAACCTTGGGTTCAAACCAACTACACTTAATTGTGTTGCTAGTTGCATTAGGCCAAATCACATCATATTGCCATGTCATGTTCATGCATCATATTGTTGCATTGAATTGATTGTGTCCTTCTCTGTTTGCCGGTAACCATCCCCTCTCAGTTGATGATGTTTCTGACGAAGTGATCGATGACACCGATGAAGAGTTATATTATCTTCAGAAGTGCCAGGCAAGCAAAACCCCCTTGTTCATTCCGATACAATCCCACTCTCTCGCTTTTGCTCTCTTTTACTGCATTAGGACAACAACGATTCAACTGTTACATGCTGCGGTAGTTGAACCCCTTTCCTCTGCATGACCTGTCATTGCCACAGTAAATAGATGAAACCCACTAGCATGAGTAGGAATTGTTTGAGCCCTGATGTGCCTACTCATTCATGCTTGTTGTCATGCCTGCTACTGCTTAGAGTTGAGTCAGGTCTGATTCATCGCGAATGAATTAGAACATGGTGAACATGTCCTACCGTTGAGAGCTAAGTGTGTGAACACGATTTGGTAAAGGTAGCGGTGAGAGGCCATGTAGGAGTACGTGGTGGGTTGTCTCATTGCAGCCGTTCTCAGGAACTGAGTTTTGTGTTTGTGATCCAGGAACAGTTACTACCACACATTGGGTTCCGGTAACTCGGCCCCTCTCGGCTTATTAATCAACTGGATCTCTGTCCAGGAGTTGCAACTAGTTTCTGGTGTTTGTAGGTAGTGTTAGTAGTCTACCAAGTGGTACTTGGTACAGGTGGGGTTGGGACAGACTAGGCACAGTGGCCCGGTGTACCAAGTGGCACCTGGTTGGTGGGCTTGGGAACCCTGCACACATCGTTTGGGGCCGTGAGCGACACCCCGGCCGGATCTCCTTGCGGATGGAACCCGAATAGGCGATAAACCTGGACGAGAGACTTGCGTGGTTAGTCAGGTCGTGGCCGACTCCCTTGCCCGGCTTCCGCTTGAAGGTTGCCGAGGTACATGACATGTACAGGGCGTTAAGTGGCGAGAGCGTGTGCGAAGAAGTACACCCCTGCAGGGTTATCATTATCTATTCAAATAGCCGCATTCCTCGGATACGGAAACTTGGACCCCTTGCATAGTTCATAGACAAGTGGAAGTGGATACTCTAAAATGCGCAAGATAAGCGTGAGTGCTATGGATGGCCTTCTCGTAGGGAGACGGGAGTGGATCCATAGTGGTGTATTGATATGGTGAATATGTGGACTCGTGTGCGCCACGTAAAAAGAGTTACTTGTAGTCGTAGTTCAGGTTAGCCACTGAGTCAAAGTTGGCTTGCTGCAGTTAAACTCCACCACCCCTTTTGTTGACACCGATGCATATGTAGATAGTTCTGATGTAAGTCTTGCTGAGTACATTTGTACTCACGTTTGCCTATTTTATGTTTTGCAGAGAGACTTCAGTCTCGCTAGTAGTTTCGCGTGGACTTCGATGTTTAGCTTGTTACCTCAGCTACGATCTTGTGACCTCGGCAGGATCTGGTAGATAGTCAGGCTTCTGAGCCTTCTTCATTTGCAGTTGTCTGTACTCAGACAAGTTAAGCTTCCGCATGTGCTTGTTGCTTGTATGCTCTGAATGTTGGGTCGTGAGACCCATGTTTGTAATATCTCGCTCCTTGGAGCCTAATGAATAAATACTTGAGTCGTAGAGTTATGTTGTTATGCCATGTTGTATTTACACATATCGAGCATATTGTGTGTATGATTGAAATGCTTGGTATGTGTGGGATCCGACAACCTAGTTGTTTATCCTTGGTAGCCTCTGTTATGGGGAAATGTAGTCTTGTGCTTCCATGAGCCATAGTAGTCCGCTACAGCCCGGTTCACCGGAGTCCTGCTAGCCCAGCACTACTGCTCTGGAACACTTGACTGGCCGGCATGTGATTCACCTCGTTCCTGTGTCTGTCCCTTCGGGGAAATGTCACGCGGTGACATCCGGAGTCCTGCCTAGCCTGCTACAGCCCGGGTTCCCGGAGTCCTGTTAGCCCAGTGCTACAGCCCGGATTCACACGCTGCTGACCGACATGCTCGATGTTGTTTCATGTATGCCTGTCCCTGTAAGTTAGTGCCACTTTGGGTTCACTACTAGTCATGTCGGCCCGGGTTCTTTGTCATACAGATGCTAGCGACATTATCATATACGTGAGCCATAAGGCGCAAACGGTCCCGGGCGAGGTAAGGTGGCACCCGTGGTCATACCGTGCGTGAGGCTGCAAAGTGATATGATGTGTTACATGCTAGATCGGTGTGACTTAGGATCGGGGTCCTGACAGCGTTGGTATCAGAGCCTGACTGCCTGTAGGATTACCAAGCCAAACTGGTCGAAGTTGAGTCTAGAAATGCTTTAGTTATATAAGGGAATTGATTGTGGAAGGGAACGTAAGGCTCTTTTTACTCCTTTACCTTATGCCCTTCTGATCTGAGTCATCTTATCTTTTCTATGGGGTTAAGAACTAGGCTTCTCTTCTATCTCTCAAGATGACGTGTTACTAAACCGTAGTTACCTAGGATTGTTGAGTTCCAGCCTCAGTTCAGTTTCTACTACTTTTAGTATGTTGTCAGCTGAACCAGAACCTTGATTTGGTGTTGTTAAGTGTCTATGCAAATCCTTGTGAATGTCTCAAATCTTTTTCTGAGCATTTACAGCCGTTATGTTGTCCGAGTCACCCCAGGTTTCTAAATAGTTTGATGCATTTGCAAATCCCTTCTTTCCATTCTCGATGTTCCTTTGGGCCAGATTAACCACACTAATCGTCAAGTTGAGGTACTCCGTTCCCTCGGCATATATGTTGGAGCCATTATTATGACCCTAGGCATCCTAGAGAACCACCCATAATCTAGCCATGCTTTATATTCCCAGTGTGATGATTCTGGCCACCATTCTCGAAAGCATCCCGTGATGCCATTTAGTAGTAGGTATTCTACTCCTGGGTTCTTGACCCAAGATTCACCCTACTTACCTCATGTCGATAGTGTTTGCTAGTTCCTTTAGGATATTAGTAACCTTTGCATTAGTCCTCGAGGTCAGTGGTATTTCCTTCTTCCAAATACTATGAACCATTAAGGCAGAAGTTCTTTGAACCAAAAGCTCACAATCAGAATACTCTTGAGGAGTTCTCCATCCATAATTGTGATTCTGCTAGTTCTACCTTTCTGCATAGGTTATCTGGAAGAAACCTCTTGAACTTGGTTCGACGTATTAATCTATGCATCCACAACTCAGAAAGATATATGTTCCCTTGAGTTGTCCCTCTTCATTTGTATTCCAACCATCATCTATCAATTGATAGTCAGGAGTAATTGTGCATCCGTGTTATCGATGCTTATTATTCTTGTGGTCCGTCAAGCCATTCTAGTTCAGAATGACTAGGAGAAACAAACTCCAGTACCTCATCCATTTCCGGGATTGGGTCAAAGTAGATGTAATCCGCAAATCAAATGCCAATCCAGCTTTTGATTATGTTCTACCTTGGAGTATTACCATCTTTATATCAAGATTGTCATGGAAATTGCACACCATCCTATGAACTCTTGATGCAGTGATACTTCTCGCCATCATCGTTCATTCCTCGGTCTCCGTGTTATTGTAACCGGAATACCGACAAGTGAACCGTGATGTGTGAAATCGATACTCCTAGCAACATCGTTGCTAGGTAGTTAATGGACAATACTCTCATTCTTAGCGTGCTGGTTATTGAATCATCATCCTAAGATTGATCGTGCTACCTAGTCCATATTTCCGGTGCACTCTTCAATCAATGAGTTAGGATTATTCAATCCCTTGCTTATTTGATCATATCGTCTTGCTCTGAGAAGCAAGATTGTTCTCGAGCTTAGTGACATATCGGTGGTTCATGGTTTTTCGAATATCTTCTCGGAAGTGTTACCAGGTTGTCACCTGACCGCTATGTTGAGTTCGTGATCTTGCTGGTTTTTCCTCCAAACCACCCATTCTGCAAGAATCTGTGTTGGATACCCCAGAGCTAGTTGGTTAAGCCAAACAACAACTTGGAGTGTTGGAAGATAAAAGCTTAATCCACTTACTTCACTCTAAAGGGGATGTCTTGCGTGTGTGTGTGTTGAAGAAAGATGATATCACCATCGATTGATCCTCGTGATCAGTTGATCTATTGTCTTGTCAAAACTTTGACTTGAGTATGGGTTATCGTCAAGTCAAGTCAGAACCAACGATGTTCGTAATGCTGTCTTACTCGTGGTTAATCCCTCGAGCATACACCATTACCTCTTTTGGTCTGACCAATACTATCACCGTGTTCACATGATGGTGGAAGTCCAGTGATATGGAAATTCCGATGAGGTGCTGTTGAGCCCATCAACAGCATTTTGTCTTCCCCATGATTCATGTTGAACATCCAGCTAGTGTTGGAAACTTTATAAGCAATGTCTTCGTGTTCCGTTCATGAAGCTTATGCTTGGATGAAAGAAGTAACTTTCTCCAAGTTCACGTGCATTAGGTGTAAGTTGCCACCATGCATTTGAGAAAGGTTTGTTTTGTTTCCCTCAGAATCATCCCAAATCAGTCATACATATGTGCGAATTACTCTATGGTTCGATAGGTTGGCCGCGTCCATTCCATATGTGTTCCTAGCACACAAAGCCACTGATTGATTTGTTCAAGGAGAAGAAGTTCCTTCTTAAGAATCATGACTTATGTTAGGACTTCGCTATCCTCGTTGATGATTCCCAATCAGAACTCGGTAGTGTTTCGTTGTAAGACTACTATGTGGTCATGCTTGTCTGCGACAACGTGTTCACATGTGTGTAGCAGAACCAGCTCATGTTTTGGAGCTTGCTATCGTAGTTCATTTCCCAAGAATCTCGCAACATCATCTCGTCGATTTGTGTTGCAAACTTTCATTTTCTTTTCTAGACATGTTGTCTGAAAAATCCTGTTACCAGCCAGATCTGAATCTCAGGCAGATATGATGGCTAGAACATTTCCAAGATCTATGATGTAGGTACCGACGAGGTTGATGTTCTGGCCGACGCACCTAGCCAGAAGATCTATCATTGTAGTATCTCGAACGAGCAATTCGACCATCTTCTCCATGAGGATTTGGTATGACTTATTCCACAAGTTGTTCCTTATGGATTTTTGTGCTCCCGAAGTCCAACCTTTACTTGATGGCCATGTTGATGCTTTTAAGCATTGACCGTGGTACCTAGTACATCAAGGAGAAAATGAGAAGCGGAGTGCTAAATGTCTCTCGGTCGATCATCCAGATTTGCTTCTTTGGCATTGCTAAGGAAAAATCTAAGAAAGTGAAGTCCTCCTTTGTGTCTGCATCCTCCATCACCGTTTATCATGGTAGCATGATGTGTTGCCAGGATCATCACAGATATTGGTAAGACCTTGAAGAATATGGAAATGCTCATGTTCTTGAGAGCACACACTCAGTCACTATGTTATATCCTCGGTATCAATTGGAATGTGCCTTCCGTTTGCCGAGTTGTTCTATAACCATAGTTTCCTTTCCAAATTGAGTATGCCATTTCCCCGAACCCCTTCAAACGATCATCATGAATAGCTCGATCTTCGAGAAGATCAATCCTGTAGAGTTTCCTTCCGTTGTCATCGAGTTGAGTGAAGATCTCGGGAGCAAGGATATCAAGATCAATATGAAGCAAGGAATCAACGTTCCTATGAAGGGCAATTGGGTCATGACGACTGTAATAGTTCGAGTCCCCTCTTCTTTTACCCACGCTTGAATCTCGGGACGAGATTCTTGTTTAGTGGGGGCGAGTTGTCACAAACCTAGCTTATGGTGCTGCCTAGTGTTTGCATCATGTTTAACTTCCATGGAAATTTGAAATGGGGATGTTCAAACCCTAGCATCAAAAGGAATTCAAATAGGTTCAACCAAATATTTTTCAAAGATTTCAAAATGCCCTTTTAAAAATGTTCATCATTTCTGGATCAAGGTGGAAGCATCTACCAAAAATGGTTCACATTTTTGCAGGACATATTTGGGCTCTGAATTAAATCATACTCTATTTGAATTTGGGCACTTAAATACTATAAAATATTTAAAATGTCCAAATAATCCTAAACTGAAATGCTCCATGTTGGATATATTCCAAACACTGGCCATGAGCAGTTTGGTGATTTTTGTGTGTGCCTAAGTAGTTTTAATAAAGGCAAACACAATTACAGAAAATAGAAAAGAGAAATAAAAATAGGAAAAGAACAGAGGCTCACCTGGAACTTACCTGGCGCCCACCAAAGCCCACCTAGCCGGCCCAGTTGGCCAGCCCAGCCCACCAGCGCCACCGTCCTCAAGCTCCTGCCAGGAGGACGCGCGCGTGTGGTCGCCGCGCGCGGGCACGCACCCTGGCCACCTCCTCTCTACCTGCTTGCCCGGACACCTCTGGGAGATGC
Organism: Aegilops umbellulata; assembly: GCA_032464435.1. NCBI lineage: Eukaryota > Viridiplantae > Streptophyta > Magnoliopsida > Poales > Poaceae > Aegilops > Aegilops umbellulata. The sequence continues at coordinate 129,185,340 of CP136054.1, forward strand.
CACGCGCCAGCCCCTGACACTCTCACTCTTCCCCGTGCTCTCTCCCTCGCCCTCTGCTCCCTCTCCCGAGCACACCCGAGTGGGGCTCGTCGCGCCGCCGTTCCCGCGGCCACCGGCTACCCCACGCCTCACCGATGTGCCCAGAGGCTCCGCCTCGACCCCCTCTTCCTCTCCACCAAGCCATGAGGTCCCGGACGCGCTGCAACACCGCCACTGTCGTCGTTTCCATCGTCGGCCACCGGAGATCAATCTCGCCGCCCCGGCCACTCCCGTGCTTGCCCGAGCATGCTGAGGCCACCTCTGCACCCTCCATGAGCTCCTGATTCTCCCCCTGTGCTCGCCCCTCCATTCTCGCCCGCTAGCTCCGACTTCCACCACGGCCGAAGCTCGCCGCCGCCACCGCACGTCGCCGTCGTGTCCACAGCCACCGCAGCTCGTGCCCGAGCACACCATCGTGCTCAGCGCAGTTCCAGGAGTCCGTAGCCACCCGCAGCACCTCCTCCCGAGCTCTGTAGCGCCACCCCGAGAATGTCGAGCTGCTGTCGCCGCTAAACCTCGTCGCTGATGCTTCTCCGGCCACTCCCCGGCCGCGCCGCCACCCCGGTTGGATGCGGACGAGCGTTCGCATCCCGTAGTTTTGCTCCGCGCGCCAAACGACGCTCTGTAGGCCAATTCCGCAGCGCACCGCCGCGTCTGGACTCGCCGGCAGCTAAACACCGGTGACCGCTGATCGTTAACCAGCGTGGATTGACCCCACTGCCTGGTTTGACTCCCCCTCTCTCTCACTGACATGCGGGCCACGCCCTACTAACTAACCTAGATTAGTGTTAACTAAACCTAGTTAGTTTAGTTTAGTTACTGACACGCGGGACCCACTGTCAGGGTTGACCTGGACCGCGCCCGTTGACCGCTGACATCCTAGTGACATCATGCTGATGCAATAATGTAACTTCTGGATTTATTTCTATTCAGGGAATTCCAGAAATTGTTATAAACTTCTAAAAATCATATAAAATCAACCGTAGCTCATAATGAAATAAATTATATATGAGAAATGATCAGAAAAATCCAATCTATCCATCTGTACCATTTTCATGCATGTTAGGACAACTTATAGCTACTATTTTGAACAAATCAAATGAATGGCATTTAATTAACCATATGTGGAGTTTGAATTTGAACCTTGGGTTCAAACCAACTACACTTAATTGTGTTGCTACTTGCATTAGGCCAAATCACATCATATTGCCATGTCATGTTCATGCATCATATTGTTGCATTGCATTGATTGTGTCCTTCTCTGTTTGCCGGTAACCGTCCCCTCTCAGTCGACGATGTTTCCGACGACGTGATCGATGACACCGATGAAGAGTTATATTATCTTCAGAAGTGCCAGGTGTCGGTGTCAAAACCGGCGGATATCGGGTAGTGGGTCCCGATCTGTGCGTCAAGGACGGATGATAACAGGAGACAAGGGACACTTTATTTTACCCAGGTTCGGGCCCTCTCGATGGAGGTAAAACCCTACTCCTGCTAGATTAATATTGATGATATGGGTAGTACAAGAGTAGATCTACCACAAGATCAAGGAGGCTAAACCCTAGAAGCTAGCCTATGGGTATGATGATGGTTATGATGTGTTCGTCCTATGGACTACAACCCTCCGGTTTATATAGGCACCGGATAGGGTTAGGGTTACACAGAGTCGGTTACATTGGTAGGAGATCTTGAATATCCGCACGCCTAGCTTGCCTTCCACGCCAAGGAAAGAACCTTCCGGACACGGGACGAAGTCTTCAATCTTGTATCTTCATAGTCCGGGAGTCCGGCTGAAGATATAGTTCGGCTATCCGAACACCCCCTAATCCAGGACTCCCTCACCAGGCAAGCAAAACCCCCTTGTTCATTCCGATACAATCCCACTCTCTCGCTCCTGCTCTCTTTTACTGCATTAGGACAACAACGATTCAACTGTTACATGCTACGGTAGTTGAACCCCTTTCCTCTGCATGACCTGTCATTGCCACAGTAAATAGATGAAATCGACTAGCATGAGTAGGAATTGTTTGAGCTCTGATGTGCCTACTCGTTCATGCTTGTTGTCATGCCTGCTACTGCTTAGAGTTGAGTCAGGTCTGATTCATCGGGAAGGAATTAGAACATGGTGAACATATCCTACCGTTGAGAGCTAAGTGTGTGAACACGATTTGGTAAAGGTAGTGCTGATAGGCCATGTAGGAGTACATGGTGGGTTGTCTCATTGCAGTCGTTCTCAAGAACTGAGTTCTGTGTTTGTGATCCATGAATAGTTACTACCACACATTGGGTTCCGGTAACTCGGCCCCTCTCGACTTATTAATCAACTCGATCTCTGTCCAGGAGTTGCAACTAGTTTCTAGTGTTTGTAGGTAGTGTTAGTAGTCTACCAAGTGGTACTCGGTACAGGTGGGCTTGGGACAGACTAAGCACAGTGGCCCGGTGTACCAAGTGGCACCTGGTTGGTGGGCTTGGGAACCCTGCACACATCGTTTGGGGCCGTGAGCGACACCCCGGCCGGATCTCCTTGCGGATGGAACCCGAATAGGCGATAAACCTGGACGAGAGACTTGCGTGGTTAGTCAGGTCGTGGCCGACTCCCTCGCCCGGCTTCCGCTTGAAGGTTGCCGAGGTACATGACGTGTACAGGGCGATAAGTGGCGAGAGCGTGTGTGAAGAAGTACACCCCTGCAGGGTTATCAGTATCTATTCAAATAGCCGGATTCCTCGGATATGGAAATTTGGACCCCTTGCATAGTTCATAGACAAGTGGAAGTGGATACTCTAAAATGCGCAAGATAAGCGTGAGTGCTATGGATGGCCTTCTCCTAGGGAGATGGGAGCGGATCCATAGTGGTGTATTGATATGGTGAATATGTGGACTCGTGTGCGCCACGTCAAAAGAGTTACTTGCAGTCGTAGTTCAGGTTAGCCACTGAGTCAAAGCTGGCTTGCTGCAGTTAAACTCCACCACCCCTTTTGTTGTTACCGATGCATATGTAGATAGTTCTGATGTAAGTCTTGCTGAGTACATTTGTACTCACGTTTGCCTATTTTATGATTTACAGAGAGACTTCAGTCTCGCTAGTAGTTTCCCGTGGACTTCGACGTTTAGCTTGTTACCTCAGCTACGATCTTTTGCCCTCGGCAGGATCTGGTAGATAGTTAGGCTTCTGAGCCTTCTTCATTTGTAGTTGTCTGTACTTAGACAAGTTAAGCTTCCGCATGTGCTTGTTGCTTGTATGCTTTGAATGTTGGGTCGTGAGACCTATGTTTGTAATATCTCGCTCCTCGGAGCCTAATGAATAAATACTTGAGTCGTAGAGTTATGTTGTGATGCCATGTTGTATTTACACATATCGAGCATATTGTGTGTATGATTGAAATGCTTGGTATGTGTGGGATCCGACAACCTAGTTGTTTATCCTTGGTAGCCTCTCTTATGGGGAAATGTAGTCTTGTGCTTCCATGAGCCATAGTAGTCCGCTACAGCCCGGTTCACCGGAGTCCTGCTAGCCCACCACTACTGCTCCAGAACACTTGACTGGCCGGCATGTGATTCACCTCATTCCTGTGTTTGTCCCTTCGGGGAAATGTCATGCGGTGACATCCGGAGTCCTCCCTAGCCTGCTACAGCCCGGGTTCCCGGAGTCATGTTAGCCCAGTGCTACAGCCCGGATTCACACGCTGCTGACCGACATGCTCGATGTTGTTTCATGCATGCCTGTCCCTGTAAGTTAGTGCCACTTTGGGTTCACGACTAGTCATGTCGGCCCGGGTTCTTTGTCATATGGATGCTAGCGACACTATCATATACGCGAGCCAAAAGGCGCAAATGGTCCCGGGCCAGGTAATGTGGCACCCGTGGGAATACCGTGCGTGAGGCCGCAAAGTGATATATTGTGTTACATGCTAGATCGGTGTGACTTAGGATCGGGGTCCTGACACATGAGCCCCCGGACGAAGGGGTTAAGAGCAAACCCTAACCCGCGAAGGAAGTGGGACACGAACACGACCCTCTCGCCGGATCTGGGGGTGGGAATAATGCCCATCAGCAGGAAGCCGATGATGGATTTCTGCGGTCAAATACCTCACCGCCCGAAGCTTTGCAATATCTCCCTCTATGACAGAAGAAGCTACCCACCGGCATTCACGGCTGGATCCGGACATAATTGGGGCTTGTGGCGACCCAAACTCGGGTGGTGAAGCTCGGGATAGTAGGGTCTCAGGGAGAAGCAAGCGTGCAAGAAAAAGATGGGCTTGTACCCCTATATATATAAGGGCTGCGAATATCAAACGTCTCCCTTCAGGCCTCGAAAACTTGCTTGTATCTAAGGAGTTGTACCCAAGCGACGGTTGGGTTACCCATGTCAGGGTTGACAGTAATCCCTTAAAAAGGGAGACATGATCTCCGTTTGGATAAGACATGCTAATAAAACCGTGTCTTGAGACGTGGGGCGACGGGCCAGCTAAAGCGGTTTGCAAACAATGGCCGAAGCAGGTGTGATGTCATATTACCAAAAAGTTGTTGAGGGATTGAACTCGTAAAATATTATATCCTCCGCAGTTGTGTATACAAGTCCGGATACAATGAACACATCTGAAGACTATCTTGGAGTTCGGAAAAAGGGGAACCTGCCTTGCAATGTCGGAGACAATCTACGCGCCCGACTCCTCATCATTGAAGCCAGGTTCAGGGGCTACTGAGGGAGTCCTGGACTAAGGGGTCCTTGGGCGTCCGGCCTATTATCCATTGGGCCAGACTGATGGGCTGTGAAGACATGAAGACCGAAGACTGTAGCCGTGTCCGGATTGGACTCTACTTGGCGTGGAAGGAAAGCTTAGCGACCAACTATGAAGATTCCTTCTTATGTAACCGACTCTATGTAAACCCTAGATTCCCTCGGTGTCTATATAAACTGGAGTGGTTAGTCCGGAAAGGATATACACACTAGCATAGTCATACATGCTAGGCTTTTAGGGTTTAGCCATTACAATATCATGGTAGATCAACTCTTGTAACACTCATATTCATCAAGATCAATCAAGCAGGAAGTAGGGTATTACCTCCATAGAGAAGGCCCGAACCTGGGTAAACATCGTGTCCCCCGTCTCCTGTTACCATCGATCCTAGACTCACAGTTCGGCACCCCCTACCCGAGATCCGCCGGTTTTGACACCTACAGCGACAGCGCGCGAGGCGTCGACGGTGGCCTTGATGGCGAGGTGCTCCTCCAAAATCTGGGGGTCCACACGAATGGCAGCCATTGTGACCTCATCCGCGTGTGCGGTCGCGATTTGCTTCTCCGCTGCCAAATGCTCCTTGAGCTCCAGGCTATACTGCGTGTACCATGGCTTAGGGCGGCGCTTATTTGGGGGAGTGGTCAGTGATTTGGGTGGAAGGTGTCGCGCCAGCGGTCGGGACATGTGGGATGTGGAAGGAGGAGAAGGATGGGGGTCGGGCGTGGATTACCTGCCTAGATCGATGAGGCCGAGCAAAGTGAAGGAGGGTCACCGGCGAGGAGGCGGCGCTGCAAGCAAGGAGTGAAGGTTTCAACTTGGAAAGGAAGGCGGAAAAAGGGGAAATGTGGCTTTTGGTAGGGGAGAGGTAGATATTTCCGCGGAAGCCAAAATTTTTGCATTGGTGCAGCGAAAAAACTGGCGCGCAAAGTGTCATCAGACACAATCCCTTATTCAACACTGTGTATGATATGTGAACATCACAAACAATGCATATAGCTTACCCCGTGTATGATGAGTTTGAACGTGCAAATTTTGGTCCGAATATCCCTGGTTACAGTGGTCATCCACGTCATTGCATAATTTGGGTACACAAAGGAGCCTACAACACACTCACACTTCTTAGTTGAGCAAGTTCAGCAATTAAACAGAGCTAGCTGACCTAAACATTAACCTCAAAAATTAGAGAACGACACTCTAAATTAAACAAAGAGTACTACTCTGGCTAGCGCTCGTCAATCTCCACGGCCTCCTCCATGTCCAGCTCGCGCCCGACGATCTCCTGGGGAAGGGGCTCCATGGCACCAATCGCATCATACTCGGCAAGCATCTCGCCATCCGCATCTGCCATCTCTTTGGAAAAGGCCACCATGAGTTGGGCATGGGCGGCCGCGATCTGGGCTTGGACGGGCTCCATAGTGGCAAGGTATGCTGCGAAGGAACGGACGGCTACTCGAATGCTCTCGGCGATTGCCAACTCTTCGGCCGTGGGTTGCCGACCGTTGTCGGAGAAGCTTCGTTCGATTTATGCGGTGACCGCCACGAGCTAGGCGTGGGCGGCATCGACATGGTCGTGGGCGGCCTCCATCAGGGCTAAGGCCGGCGCTGTGGAACGGACAGTTGTTGTGCCACTCTCTCTAGTTTCTATCCCCGAGGTAGATGTTGCTGCCGCCACCTGAGAAGCAACAGTGGTTGTTTGGGCTGCCTTGGCCGCGCAGTCGCATATTTCAGCCGTGCTCACGCAGCTTGTTAGCACGCGCATGGCGACTGCTTCCGCGCTCTCGTCGGAGTGGGCCACCAAAGTTGCCCTCATGACACGGGTCCGCGTCCCCATCTTTCACCGGCGATAATTGAACAATGAAATGATATTTGGGGGAGCGAGCTCGTGTGCTTGACACACCGGCTGTGGACTGCAGCCAACGCAGCTTCTCGTGTAAGCCATATGCGTACTATACTCCAAGGCTGCTCCAAGATATTCTGTGTTGCATCTCGCACGGTTGGTGATAATAAACTGTGTGAGATCTACTTGGTTTTTCATCTTGATTTGAATTACATAATGGGGTCACAGCGGCAAAGGAGGGTGTTTGAATTGCTAGAATTTTTATCTACAGTGAACAGGCAACTATAGGTGTGTCGTCAAAAAAATTGGAATTATTTAGGGCCCGTTTGGACATTTTTGTACATTAACTTTGTTTTCTAGGCATTCCAGGAGCACAATTCAAAATTAAACTACATGCACATGCTCTGGTGCACCAAAATGGGTTGTAAAATCATATATGTGTCCATGGGTTGATGCTTATGTCCCATGCAAGAAATGGGGATGAATTTCAAACACCACGACACCGTGGCTTTCCGAAAAATGTTGAGGTACTTGCTTTTGTAATTCTAGTAAATCCAAAACTCATCAAAAATTCATGAACCTTGGCATGCCATCATGGAATGGCATCAACATGCCGGGGTAAAAAATATTATCCCATTTGGGGTCGGTTATGGTATAAGCTTCTCACAAGAAGTCTCATGGTTCCGGTAGGGAAACGTGTCACCTTTGCGGACAAAACGATATTTGTCGCCTCTTCTTGCTTTCAAATTTTTTCTGGTGTCAACATAGAACAGCAAGAGTGTCGTGTTAAATTTTGGAATTTCTGGGTTCGTTTGGACATTTTATACGTTAACTGAGTTTTCTATGCATTTATGTGCAGAATTCAAATTTGAACTACATGCACATGCTCCAGTGGATACAAATGGGTTGAAAAATCAAATGTGTGTCCTTGGTTGCATGCTTAGGTCACATGCAAGAAATGAGAATGAATGTTAAACACCTTGACACTGTCGCTCGGCCGCTAAAATTGAGATACATGGTTTTAAAATTCTAGTAAACTGAAACTCGTCTGAAATTCATGAAACTTGACATGATATCATGGAACAGCATTAACATGTTGTGGTAAAAATATTGTTCCATTTGGGACAGGTTTGGGTATAAGCTTCTCACAAACCATAGCTTCTCACAACAAGCCTGATGGTTCCGGTAGGGAAACGTGTCACCTTTGTGGACAAAACGATATTATTCGCCTCTTCTTGCTTTGAAATTTTTTCTGGTGCCAATATAGAACAACAGGAGTGTCGTGTTAAATTTTGGAATTTCTCGGGGTTCGTTTGGACATTTTTATACGTTAACTGAGTTTTGTATGCATTTATGTGCATTATTCAAATTTGAACTACATGCACATGCTCCAGTGCATATAAATGGGTTCAAAATTAGAATGTGTGTCCTTGGATGCATGGTTAGGTCCCATACATGGTTTTAAAATACTAGTAAGTCGAAAACGCGTCTAAAATTTGTGAAACTTGATATGCTATCATGGAACGGCATCAACATGCCGTGGTAAAAATATTGTCCCATTTGGGGCAGGTTGGGGTATAAGCTTCCCATAACAAGCCTCATGGTTACAGTAGGGAATGTTTCACCTTTCCGGACGAAACGATATCTGTTGCCTCTTCTTGAGTTCAAATTTTTTTTCTAGTGTCAACATAGAACAACATGAGTGTTGTGTTAAATTTTGGAATTTTTCGGGGTTCGTTTGGCAATTTTTATACATAAACTGATTTTTCTATGCATTTATGTGCATAATTCAAATTTGAACTACAGGCACATGCCCCAGTGCATGTAAATTGGTTGAAAAATCAAATATGTGTCCTTGGTTCCATGCTTAGGTCCCATGCAAGAAATCGGAATGAATGTCAAACACCTTGCCACCTTCGCTCAGCCGCAAACATTGAAATACATGGTTTTTAAATTCTAGTAAACCCAAAACTCGTCCGAAATTCATGAAACTTGGCATGCTATCATCGAACGGCATCAACATGTTGTGGTAAAAAAATTGTCCCATTTGGGGCAGGTTTGGGTATAAGCTTCTCACATACCAGAGCTTCAAGTCTAGAGGGGGGGGGGGTGATCAGACCCTCAACAAGCAGAAGTAGAAGTTTTTAAGTTCTTTAAGTTGAGGTGGAGTTTTAGCACAAGTTTAAGCATTCTCAATACATTTCAAGCAAGCATGACAAGAGTATGAGCAGCGAAAAGAGTAAAGCATGCAATTTGCAAGAAAGTAAAGGGATGGGATTGGAGTGTGCAAACGCAATGAAGAAATGGATATTTTTTGCGTGGTTCCGATAGGTGGTGTTATCGTACGTCCACATTGGTGGAGACTTCAACCCACGAAGGGTCCACGAAGAAGCAACCTTGTCTATCCCATGATGGCCATCGCCCACGAAGGACTTGCCTCACTTGGGTAGATCTTCACGAAGTAGGCGATCTCCTTGCCCTTACAAACTCCTTGGTTCAACTCCACAATCTTGTTGGAGGCTCCCAAGTGACACGTAACCAATCTAGGAGACACCACTCTCCAGAAGGTAATAAATTGTCTGATGATGATGAACTCCTTGCTCTTGTGCTTCAAATGAGAGTCTCCCCAACACTGAACTCTCTGTCACAGATTTGGCTATGGTGGAAATATGATTTGAGTGGAATGCAACTTGGGGAAGGCTAGAGATCAAGATTCTTGTGGTTGGATTGGAATTTCTTGGTCTCAACACATCAGTAGGTGGTTCTCTCTCAGAAAATGAGTAGTGGAAGTGTAGGCACGTTCTGATGGCTCTCTCTTGAATAGAGAAGGGGGTGGAGGGGTATTTATAGCCTCCACACAAAATCTAACCATTACACACAAATGACCCAACTCGGTCAGACCGAATAGAAGAACTCAGTGAGACCGATTCAGTTAAAAATGTGAACATTAGGATTCTCGGTGGGACCGACATGATCAACTCGGTGGGACCGATGTGCTAGGGTTAGGGAAAAACCTCATGTCAGTGTGACCTATTGCATGAACTCGGTGAGACCGATTTTAGCAATGAGCAAACAGAGAGTTTTTCAGGAAAACTCGATGGGACCGATTGCATATTTCGGTGAGACAGAAATAATTGCAACAGACAACAAAGAGTTTGCAGGGCCATCTCGGTGAGATGGAGATCTCGATTGGTGAGACCAAATTGATTAGGCTTTCTGGCAGTGGCTATGTCAAAGGAACTCGGTGGCGCCGGATAGATGAAATCGGTGGGGCCGTGTTGGACTTTAGGTTTTGGACATATTTGGAATTGAGAAAGTGGTTGAGGGCTTTGGAGCATATCACTAAGCACTTTGAGCAAGTAGACCATTAAGCAACAACTCATCCCCTTTTAATAGTATTGGCTTTTCCTATGGACTCAATGTGATCTTGGATCACTAAAATGAAAATGAAGATTCTTGAGCCTTTGCCAATCTTTGTCCTTACCATCTTGAAGGGGTTCCACATACTCTTGTGCATGCCACGCCATTGTTGAACTTTCTGAAATTTACTAGATAAACATATTAGTCCAACAAGAGATATGTTGACATTAATTACCAAAATCAACCAGGGAGCACTTGTGCTTTCAATCTCCCCCTTTTTGGTAATTGATGACAACATACATCAAAGCTTTAGATAAATATATGATGAGTAACAAGTAAAGCTCTGGAAAGACATGTAACATTCATATGCTCCTACTACATGTATGCAATCATGTAAAGATAGAATATGAGAGTATGTGAATGCATAAGCATGTCAGAGCAAGCAATGAGTTACATGTATCTTGTCTATATGCATCAGAGCAAATGATGTAGATGCAGGGAGTGTACATTCATGTTTATCAGTCCTTCTTGCAAACAATATGTACATCAGCAAGAGATCATCATGCACATGAGTGCGATGCCTATACTTACCTTGTGGTCTTGAGCTGGCTTTGGTCGAGATGAACTTGAGAAAACAGGGTTAGATAACACAAAAACACTACTAATCAAAGCAAGTTCAGTAAACCACAAGAGTAACAAGACTGGGATGACATGTAGTGAGTGAGTACTTAGTACTCTATTTGGATATAGACATGTCCCTAAGGATTAAAGATATGCAATGAATTCCAAAGGTTTTCTTCCCTTAGATATGAACTCTTTCTCCCCCTGAATCTGATATTGGATAATAGGAGAAGGTAGGGTAAGAGAAAATCGGAGCAAAGCAAACATAATCAGAGCAAGAAATGGTACAATCAACTATATATTAACATGTCTTTCCCCTCTTAAAGACATGTGAATTCTCTCCTCTATTGTTAACAAGCATCTGGATAAGCTAAGATGTGCTTTCTCTCCCATGTGATAAGCTTTGATGTGCTCTCTCTCTCCCCCTTTGACATCAATTTCCAAGAAGGGGACTTCTGGAGTATGAGTCAAATAGGTTTGGTCCTTGATACACACTACAAAGCAGCATGTAGTTTATGATGCGAGTAGAGGATAAGAAACATTGAGTGGAGCTGGAGAAGAAATGAAATATGCAATGGAAAAAAAAATTCTCAGCAGTGAAATCGGTAACGCTCATCCGTGTTCATCGGTCACAGTGAGTTGGCAGTGTCATGGATGAGGCATATCGGTTAGACCGGGTTTGTCCCCGTCGGTTGTATCGATGAACTATCTACAAGTAATCCATGTAGTTCGGTCTATCCGATAGGCATGAGTCGGTGAGTCCGAGTTCAATGTAGAGGGAAAATCTTGTCAACTCAGCTCACTTGGCAATTGAAATCTCTGAACGATTTGCAAGGAATTAACTAAAGAATTTGCAATGAATTAGATGCAGAGAATGCAGAGAATAATAGATAAAAACTTAGATGAAGTTTTTTTTGAAAAGGGGGGCAAACATGCAAAACACAAGCAACATATAAAACAAGGAGACACTAGGGAACTTCGTCTAGAGGGGGGGTCGGCGACAAAGTCACCTATGTTAGATTATATTGACCGAGGAGTCAAGTGATGACACTTGATTGTAGGTCATACTCATCTTTTGAGCGCAAAATGGGGTTACCATTTTTCATTTAAACACTTTGATGTATTCACATCTTGTTGAGTTGCTTTGACTCATGACTTGGGTCAAAACTTCTCTAAGATGGAATGACATACCTTGGGTGGTGTTGATCTTGATCATGTAGTCGAACTTGTGTTGGATGCTCAAGGTTGATGTAGTTCATCAAGAGTTGAGAGCATCACTTATAGTTTGAGTTCATCTTCCTACATGGGTTAGTCTTGCAAGGAAGAGCACTTGTGTATCCAAGATGACAATCATGAAACTTGATACCAAATGAAATTTGATATATCGATATTGTCAAAGGATATGTTGAGTGGATTCATGCTCCTTGAATTCAACAACCATATAGTAGAAACTTGGTGATGTAAAGATTGCTCAAGAAGTGAGTGATTTGCAATCTCATAGATTTGGGCTCATCCAAGTACCTATAAGGGTTAGATAACATGCAAGGGTACAAGTATAGATCCAAGACATATGATCATAATAATAAGATAATTATCAAGGATTAGTCAAAAGAAAAGGCTCATGCCTTGCATATATCCAAGTGGAGTTTCTATTCCAAGTTTGAGGCATCAATAATATTCAATTCACCTCTCAAACGGCAAAATACTTTATCATCAAGCATCGTTCTCGCCATCTCAATGAGTGTCCGGTTCTTCCTCTCAACAACTCCATTTTGTTGAGGTGTGTACATAGCCGAGAACTCATGTGAAACCCCTTCTTCATCAAGGTATCCACATTGGCGTTCTTGAACTCTGTTCCATTGTCGCTGTGAACCTTCTTGATCTTCACTTCAAATTGATTTTGAGCATTGTCCCAAGTGAGGAAAGGATGATGGAGACTATGATTCCCCCACAAGTCGGGATGAGACTCCGGGCGAAAATTTAAAAAAATAAAATAAAAAAATGAGAGCAAAAGAGAGAAGGGACAATGCTACTATCCTTTTACCACACTTGTGCTTCAAAGTAGCACCATGATCTTCATGATAGAGAGTCTCCTATGTTGTCACTTTCATATACTAATGGGAATTTTACATTATAGAACTTGGCTTGTATATTCCAATGATGGGCTTCCTCAAAATGCCCTAGGTCTTCGTGAGCAAGCGAGTTGGATGCACACCCACTTAGTTTATTTTTGAGCTTTCATACACTTATAGCTCTAGTGCATCCGTTGCATGGCAATCCCTACTCACTCACATTGATATCTACTGATGGGCATCTCCATAGCCCGTTGATACGCCTAGTTGATGTGAGACTATCTTCTCTTTTTTGTCCTCTCCACAACCACCATTCTATTCCACTTATAGTGCTATGTCCACGGCTCACGCTCATGTATTGCGTGAAGATTGAAAAAGTTTGAGAACATCAAAAGTATGAAACAATTGCTTGGCTTGTCATCGGGGTTGTGCATGATTTAAATATTTGTGTGGTGAAGATAGAGCATAGCCCGACTATATGATTTTGTAGGGATGGCTTTCTTTGGCCATGTTATTTTGACAAGACATAATTGCTTTGTTAGTAAGCTTGAAGTATTATTGTTTTCATGTCAATATGAACTTTTGTCTTGAATCTTTTGGATCTGAATATTCATATCACAAGTAAGAAGAATTACATTGAAATTATGCCAAGTAGCACTCCGCATCAAAAATTCTTTTTTATCATTTACCTACTCGAGGACGAGCAGGAATTAAGCTTGGGGATGTGTGATACGTCTCCAACGTATCTATAATTTTTGATTGATCCATGCTATATTATCTACTGTTTTGGATGTTTATGGGCTTTATTTTACACTTTTGTATTATTTTTGGGACTAACCTATTAACCGGAGGCCCAACCCAGAATTGCTATTTTTTTGCCTATTTTAGTGTTTCGAAGAAAAGGAATATCAAACGAAGTCGAAACGGAATGAAATCAACTGGAACATGATTTTCTCAACAAATATGATCCAGGAGAATGATGACCGAGACAAGTAGACCGACTCATTCCTGCATATACTACTATTACTCCACACATCATGTTATCATTCTAGGAGAATGATGACCGAGACAAGTAGACCGACTCCTGCCTGCGTCAACAAATAAGATCGAACCCATGACAAAGCACCTCTTCCCATGGCAAGAAAAATCGATCTAGTTGGCCTAACTAAACCAAAGATTCGAAGAAGAAATACGAGGCTATAAGTAATCATGCATATAAGAGATCAAAAGACTCAAATAACTTTCATGGATAAAAACATAGATCTGATCGTAAACTCAAAGTTCATCGGATCCCAACAAACACACCGTATAAAGAGTTAATCAAACAGATCTCTAAGAAACCATTGTATTGAGAATTAGAACAGAGAGAGGAAGCCATTAGCTACTAACTACGAACCCGTAGGTCTACAATGAACTACTCACGCATCATCGGAGAGGCACCAATGAGAATGATGAACCCCTCTGTGATGGTGTCTAGATTGGATCTGGTGGTTCTAGAACTTGCGACGGTTGGAATTGATTTTCGTCAACTCCCCTAGGGTTTCTGGAATGTTTTGGTATTTATAGAGCAAAGAGGCGGTGTGGGAGGCCACCGAGGTGGGCACAACCCACCTAGCTGCGCCTGGGGGCCCAGGCATGCCCTGGTGGGTTGTGCCCCCCTCGGGGCACCCCCAGGTGCTTCTCTGGCCCATCTGGTGTCTTTTGGTCCAAAAAAACCACAAAAAGTTTCGTTGCATTTGGACTCCGTTTGATATTGATTTCCTGCGATGTAAAAAACAAGCAGAAAACAACAACTGGCACTTGGCACTATGTCAATAGGTTAGTCCAAAAAAATGATATAAAGTTGCTATAAAATGATTGTAAAACATCCAAGAATGATAATATAGCAGCATGGAACAATCTAAAATTATAGATACGTTGGAGACGTATCAGTCGAGGCGCGCGATGGTTAACTCCTACCAACCTCCCCCCTAGGGGCATGCATAGTAGTACTTTGATTCGAGGGCTAATAAACTTTCTTAATAAGTATGTGAGTTATTTATGACTAATGTGAGTCCATCGATTATACACACTCTCACCTTTTCTCCATTTGCTAGCCTCTTCGGTACCGTGCATTGCTCTTTCTCACCTCGAGATGTGGTGCAAACTTCGCCGGTGCATCCAAATCCCGTGATATTTATGCTCTATCACACATAAACCTCCTTATATATTCCTCAAAAAAGCCACCATACCTACCTATTATGGCATTTGCATAGTCATTCCGAGATATATTGCGATGCAACTTTGATACGTCTCCGTCGTATCTATATTTTTTGATTGTTCCATGCCAATATTCTGCACCTTTTATATACTTTTGGCAACTTTTTATACTATTTTGGGACTACCAGTGTCCAGTGCCAGTTCTTGTTTGTTGCATGTTTTTTGTTTCGCAGAAAATCCATATCAAACGGAGTCCAAACGGGATAAAAACTTATGGAGATTTTTTTGGAATATATGTGAATTTTGGGAAGTGGAATCAATGCGAGACGATGCCTGAGGGGCCCACGAGGGTGAGGGGCACGCCCCAGGGGTAGGGCGCGCCCTGGGCCCTCGTGTCCACTCCGTAAGGCGGTTGGTGCCCTTCTTTCGCCGCAAGAAAGCCAATATTCGGATAAAAATCGTGTCCAAATTTCAGCCCGATCGGAGTTACGGATCTCCGGGAATTTAAGAAACGGTGAAAGGGCAGAATCAGGGAGCGCAGAAACAGAAGGAAACACAGAGAGAGATCCAATCTCGGAGGGGCTCTCGCCCCTCCGCCGCCATGGAGGCCATGGACCATAGGGGAAACCCTTCTCCTATCTAGGGGGTAGGTCAAGGAAGAATAAGAAGAAGAAGAAGAAGAAGGGGGGCTCTCTCCCCCTCTCTCCCGGTGGCGCCGGAACACCGCCGGGGCCATCATCGTCACCGCAATCTACACCAACAACTTCACCGTCGTCATCACCAACTCTCTCCCCCTCTATGCAGCGGTGTAACCCCTCTTTTACCCGTTGTAATCTCTATTTAAACATGGTGCTCAACGCTATATTCCATTTCCCAATGATGTATGGCTATCCTATGATGTTTGAGTAGATCCGTTTTGTCCTAAGGGTTCATTGATGATGTTGATTGGTTTGAGTTGCATGTTTTATTATTGGGGATGTCCTATGGTGCTCTCCGTGTCGCGCAAGCGTGAGGGATCCCCGCTGCAGGGTTTGCAATATGTTCATGATTTGCTTATGGTGGGTGGCATGAGTGACAGAAGCACAGACCCGAGTAAGTAGGTTGTTTGCGTATAGGAGTAAAGAGGACTTGATACTTTAATGCTATGGTTGGGTTTTACCTTAATGATCTTTAGTAGTTGCGGATGCTTGCTAGAGTTCCAATCATAAGTGCATATAATCCAAGAAGAGAAAGTATGTTAGCTTATGCCTCTCCCTCATATAAAACTGCAATAGTGATTACCGGTCTAGTTATCGATTGCCTAGGGACAAATAACTTTCTTGTTGACAAACACTCTCTACTAAAACTAACTTAGTTGTGTCTTTATCTAAAAAGCCCCTAGATTTTATTTACGTGCTCTTTATTATCTTGCAAACCTATCCTATCACACCTACAAAGTACTTCTAGTTTTATACTTGTTCTAGGTAAAGTGAATGTCAAACGTGCGTAGAGTTGTATCGGTGGTCGATAGAACTTGAGGGAATATTTGTTGTACCTTCAGCTCCTCGTTGGGTTCGACACTCTTATTTATCAAAAAAGGCTACAAACGATCCCCTATACTTGTGGGTTATCAAGACCTTTTTCTGGCGCCATTGCCGGGGAGCAATAGCGTGGGGTGAATATTCTCGTGTGTGCTTGTTTGCTTTATCACTAAGTGGATTTTATTTGTTGTTCTAAGTTTTTCTCTATATTTAGTTATGGATATGGAACATGAAATACCAAAAAAATATGTTTACTTGCTACTCATGGAGATGGGGAACCTCCTAAAACCCTCGATGCTCATTATGTGAAAGATATTATGTACTACTTTAATCATCCTGATAAAAACCCATTCAATTATATAATGGGAGACACGTTGGATCAACGTGAATACTTTAGGGATTATCGCTTGACTCAAAAAGGGAAACTATTATGGGATCAAATTCATATGTTGCATTGGTATGCTCGGCAACTATGCTTGAGATATGATTATACTTGTTGCTCTAGGATGAAGGCTCCACACCTTCCCTTTTCATGTAGTTTTAATGATAATGAAACCTTAGCTTCTTATTCTAATGTTATATATGATTACTACGATGTGGAATGAATAGAAGAATTCATTGCTTTTAAGGGTGCTTGTGAAATTGAATCTTTGTTTAAAGAGTTTGAGGATTTTGATGATTCAGTTTATAGACCTGAAAATTTAGGTATCCTTAAATGTTGCTATGAGAATTATAAATACAATTATGATATTGATGAATTTATTGAGAAAGTCTCCGCTGTCCGAGAAGAGACTAATATTTTGCAGGAGTCTATGGAAGAAGAAATTGATGAAACTGTGAGCTCATTGGATGAAAAAGATGATGAGGAGAGCGAAGAACAAAAGGAGGAAGATCGGACTTGATGTTGTTGATTCATTTCAAATATCCCTTTTTTGACGAACTTGATGCTTGCTATTCTTGTGGCCAAGATGCCAATATGAATTATGCTTATGGAGATGAACTTGCTATTGTTCCTTATGTTAAACATGAAATTGTTGCTATTGCACCCACACATGATAGTCCTATTATCTTTTTGAATTCTCCAAACTACACTATATCGGAGAAGTTTGCACTTATTAAGGATTATATTGATGGGTGGCCTTTTACCGTTGCACATGCTAATTTTGATGAATATAATATGCATGTGCTTGCTGCTCCTACTTGCAATTATTATGATAGAGGAACTACATCTCCGCCTCTCTATGTTTCCAACACGATAAAATTGCAAGAAACTTCGTATGCTATGTATTGGCCTTTACTTGATGTGCATGAATTGTTCTAGTATGACATGCCGATGCATAGGAAGAGAGTTAGACTTCGTCATTGCTTGATATATATTGCTTTGTGCTCACTACTAAATGTCAAATCATTGTTAATTAAAATTGGCTTTGATATACCTTGGGATTCGGGTGGATTCATTACTTGAGCACTTTATGCCTAGCTTAATGGCTTTAAAGAAATCGATGCCAGGGAGACAACCCGGAAGTTTTAGAGAGTCATTTATTTCTGTTGAGTGCTTTTATAAAGTTTAAAAACAAAAAAAATATAGAGGGGAACCAAAAACTTTTCAAAAAGGAAAGCGAAAGTGAGAGAGACAAGCATTGTTGAAGGGGGGGGGGGCTCCTTGAACTTTGTTCATGCTCACGCAAACTTTGTGAATCTTAATTATAGAAACTTTTCAACAAAAATAATTATCCCCTTGTACATTTCCATTGTATTATAAAATAATGTGCCAAGATTTGCCTTTAGGATGTTTAAATTGTTTGTTGGTTTGTGCGGTGCAAAACATAAACTTTGATTGTAGTGCTCGATTTTACATTTTTTACTGGAACGTCAAACGGTTCTGAAACTTCTTGCACTGTCTTTGTATACAAATTGTCTATTTTTCCTAATTGTTTCAGAATTTTTGGAGTACCATAAGTATGGTGAATGTTCAGATTACAACAGACTGTCCTGTTTAAAACACATTATGTTTTGGATGCATTGTTTTACTTGTTTTGATGAAACTATCGATTCTATCAGTGGATTAAGCCATGAAAAAGTTATATTACAGTAGCTAAAATGCAAAAAAATGAATTGGTTTGCAACAGTACTTAGAGTAGTGTTTTGCTTTATTATACTAACGGATCTTATCGAGTTTTCTGTTGAGTTTTGTGTGAATGAAGTGATCAAAGATCGAGGAGGTCTTGATATGAGGATAAGGAGGAGAGGCATGAGCTCAAGCTGCCATTAAGGATAAAACGATGGGGTTTATTCATATTGGTTGAGTTTACTTTCTATATACATCATGTCATCTTACTTAGGGCATTACTCCGTTCTTCAAAAACTTAATACTCTAGATGCATGCTGGATAGCGGTCAATGTGTGGATTAATAGTAGTAGATGCAAGCAGGAGTCAGTGTAACACCCCGAGAATCATGCTACAGTAACTCCACACTAATGATGCCATGTCACCCTGATTACTAAGCTTAATTGCCCCTTGATTGAAAACCAATTCAAATTCAAATTAAAAATGCAAGTCAAATAATTTACATTTTTTAAATGCAAACAAAATAGTTCATACTTTTGCAAATAATTCGTAAGTGTTTATCATGTAGAAACCCACATAATTTGGCCCACAAGTAAATTCCTGAAAAAATAATAAGTGGTCCAACAACATCTAATATAGGCCTTTAAATATAAACAAATATTTATACATTTACAAACCACTTGAGACTTTGCGTGTGGCCTAAAAAATGTTGCATTTGATTTATGTGCAAAGTTTCACTTTTAAAAAATACATTTAGTACCAAAAGAAACTAGTAAACAAAGGAGAAATTGCAAAACAGAGAAAAGATAGAAAGAAGAGAAAGAAGGAAAAGGCCCATGTGGGCTGGCGAGGGCCAGCCCACACCCCCACTTGCCTCCTACCTCCGGTACAGTAACGAGGGGGGAGCCGTGGCGACCATCCCATGGCGCCCAGTCTCGTGGCGGCCATCCCCGCCCCCGGTAAGGCCACTCGCCCCCGTAGCAACTAAGAGCATCTCCAGCCGCGCCCCCAAGAGGTCCCCCAGGCCACTTTTTCGGCGCCGGCACGAAAAAAACGCCCCAGTCGCGCCCCCAGGACGCCAAAAAATGCCGGTTCGGCCCTTTTTTCCGTCCGGCAATCACAGGCCGAACCCGGCGCACTGGGAAGCAGTTGGGGGCTCTGACGCAAGGGAAAAGTGTGGCTGGCCCACGCAGTCAGGGGAAAAGTCAAGGTTTTCTTCCCCGACTCGCCTCCCACCCCCCGCGCCCTCGGCCACCACTAGCTGTTGTTGGGGAACGTAGTAATTTCAAAAATTTCCAATGCACACGCAAGATCATGGTGATGCATAGCAACGAGAGGGGAGAGTGTTGTCCATGTACCCTCGTAGACCAAAAGCGGAAGCGTTATAACAACGCGGTTGATGTAGTCGTACGTCTTCACGGCCCGACCGATCAAGCACCGAAACTACGACACCTCCGTGTTCTAGCACACGTTCAACTCGATGACGATCCCCGGACTCTGATCCAGCAGAATGTCGGGGAAGAGCTTCGTCAGCACAATGGCGTGGTGACGATCTTGATGTTCTACCGTCGCAGGGCTTCGCCTAAGCACCGCTACAATATTATCGAGGATTATGGTGGAGGGGGCACCGCACACGGCTAAGATATCAATGATCAATTGTTGTGTCTATGGGGTGCCCCCCCTGCCCATGTATATAAAGGAGCAAGGGGGAGGTGCGGCCGGCCTAGGAGGAGGCGCGCCGGAGGAGTCCTACTCCTCCCGTGAGTAGGACTCTCCCCTTTTCCATGTTGGACTAGGACTTGGGGGGGAAGGAGAGAGATAGGGAAGGAAAGGGGGGGCGCCGCCCCCCCTCCTTGTCCAATTCGGACTTGGGGGGAGGGGCACGCGGCTGACCCTTGGCCCGCCTCTCCTCTTCCTCCACTAGGCCCATTAAGGCCCAATAGCCTCCGGGGGGTTCCGGTAACACCTCCGGCAATCCGGTAAAATCACATTTTCACCAGGATCACTTCCGATATCCAAACATAGGCTTCCAATATATCAATCTTCATGTCTCGACCATTTCGAGACTCCTCGTCATGTTCGTGATCACATCCGGGACTCTGAACAACCTTCGGTACATCAAAACATATAAACTTATAATGAAACTGTCATCGTAACGTTAAGCATGCGGCGCCTATGGGTGCGAGAACAATGTAGACATGACCGAGACACGTCTCCGGTCAATAACCAATAGCGGAACCTGGATGCTCATATTGGCTCCTACATATTCTACGAAGATCTTTATCGGTCAGACCGCATAATAACATACGTTGTTCCCTTTGTCATCGGTATGTTACTTGCCCGAGATTCGATCGTCGGTATCTTAATACCTAGTTCAATCTCGTTACCGGCAAGTCTCTTTACTCGTTCCGTAATACATCATCTCACAACTAACTCATTAGTTGCAATGCTTGCAAGGCTTATGTGATGTGCATTACCGGAGGGCCCAAAGATACCTCTCCGACAATCGGAGTGACAAATCCTAATCTCGAAATACGCCAACCCAACATGTACCTTCGGAGACACCTGTAGAGCACCTTTATAATAACCCAGTTACGTTGTGATGTTTGGTAGCACAGAAAGTGTTCCTCCGGTAAACGGGAGTTGCATAATCTCATAGTCATAGGAACATGTATAAGTCATGAATAAAGCAATAGCAACATACTAAACGATCGGGTGCTAAGCTAATGGAATGGGTCATGTCAATCACATCATTCTTCTAATGATGTGATCCCGTTAATCAAATGACAACACATGTCTATGGTTAGGAAACATAACCATCTTTGATCAACGAGCTAGTCAAGTAGAGGCATACTAGTGACACTCTGTTTGTCTATGTATTCACACAAGTATTATGTTTTTGGTTAATACAATTCTAGTTTGAATAATAAACATTTATCATGATATAAGGAAATAAATAATAACTTTATTATTGCCTCTAGGGCATATTTCCTTCAGTCTCCCACTTGCACTAGAGTCAATAATCTAGATTACACAGTAATGATTCTAGCACCCATGGAGCCTTGGTGTTGATCATGTTTTGCTCGTGGAAGAGGCTTAGTTAACGGGTCTGCAACATTCAGATCCGTATGTATCTTGCAAATGTCTATCTCTCCCGCTTGGACTAAATCCCGAATGGAATTGAAGCGTCTCTTGATGTGCTTGGTTCTCTTGTGAAATCTGGATTCCTTCGCCAAGGCAATTGCACCAGTATTGTCACAAAAGATTTTCATTGGACCCGATGCACTAGGTATGACACCTAGATCGGATATGAACTCCTTCATCTAGACTCCTTCATTTGCTGCTTCCGAAGCAGCTATGTACTCCGCTTCACATGTAGATCCCACCACGACGCTTTCTTTAGAACTGCACCAACTGATAGCTCCACCGTCTAATGTAAACACGTATCCGGTTTGCTATTTAGAATTTTCCAGATCAGTGTCAAAGCTTGCATCAACATAACCATTTATGATGAGCTCTTTGTCACCGCCATATATGAGAAACATATCCTTAGTCCTTTTTAAGTACTTCAGGTTGTTCCTGACCGCTGTCCAGTGATCCACTCCTGGATTACTTTGGTACACCTCCCTACTAGACTTATAGCAAGACACACATCAGGTCTGGTACACAGCATTGCATACATGATAGAGCCTATGGCTAAAGCATAGGGAACATCTTTCATTTTCTCTCTATCTTCTGCAGTGGTCGGGCATTGAGTCTTACTCAACTTCACACCTTGTAACACAGGCAAGAATCCTTTCTTCGCCTGATCCATTTTGAACTTATTCAAAACTTTGTCAAGGTATGTGCTTTGTGAAAGTCCAATTAAGCGTCTTGATCTATCTCTATAGATCTTAATGCCCAATATGTAAGCAGCTTCACCGAGGTCTTTCATTGAAAAACTCTTATTCAAGTATCCCTTTATGCTATCCAGAAATTCTATATCATTTCCAATTAGTAATATGTCATCCACATATAATATCAGAAATGCTACAGAGCTCCCACTCACTTTCTTGTAAATACAGGCTTCTCCAAAAGTCTGTATAAAACCAAATGCTTTGATCACACTATCAAAGCATTTATTCCAACTCAGAGAGGCTTGCACCAGTCCATAAATGGATCGCTGGAGCTTGCACACTTTGTTAGCTCCCTTTGGATCGACAAAAACTTCCGGTTGCATCATATACAATTCTTCTACCAGAAATCCATTCAGGAATGCAGTTTTGACATCCATCTGCCAAATTTCATAATCATAAAATGCGGCAATTGCTAATATGATTCGGACAGACTTAAGCATCGCTACGGGTGAGAAGGTCTCATCGTAGTCAATCCCTTGAACTTGTCGAAAACCTTTCGCAACAAGTCGAGCTTTGTAGACAGTAACATTACCGTCAGCGTCAGTCTTCTTCTTGAAGATCCATTTATTCTCAATTGCTTGCCGATCATCGGGCAAGTCAACCAAAGTCCACACTTTGTTCTCATACATGGATCCCATCTCAGATTTCATGGCTTCTAGCCATTTTGCGGAATCTGGGCTCACCATCGCTTCTTCATAGTTCGTAGGTTCACCATGATCTAGTAGCATGATTTCCAGAACAGGATTATCGTACCACTCTGGTGCGGATCTTACTCTGGTTGATCTACGAGGTTCAGTAGTAACTTGATCTGAAGTTTCATGATCATCATCACTAGCTTCCTCACTAATTGGTGTAGGTGTCACAGAAACCAGTTTTTGTGATGTACTACTTTCCAATAAGGGAGCAGGTACAGTTACCTCATCAAGTTCTACTTTCCTCCCACTCACTTCTTTCGAGAGAAACTCCTTGTCTAGAAAGGATCCATTTTTAGCAATGAATGTCTTGCCTTCGGATCTGTAATAGAAGGTGTACCCAACAGTCTCCTTTGGGTATCCTATGAAGACACATTTCTCTGATTTGGGTTCGAGCTTATCAGGTTGAACCTTTTTCACATAAGCATCGCAGCCCCAAACTTTCAGAAACGACAACTTTGGTTTCTTGCCAAACCACAGTTCATAAGGCGTCGTCTCAACGGATTTTGATGGTGCCCTATTTAACATGAATGTGGTCGTCTCTAACGCATAACCCCAAAACGATAGCAGTAAATCTGTAAGAGACATCATAGATCGCACCATATCTAGTAAAGTACGATTATGACGTTCGGACACACCATTATGCTATGGTGTTCCGGGTGGCTTGAGTTGCGAAACTATTCCGCATTGTTTCAAATGTAGACCAAACTCGTAACTCAAATATTCTCCTCCAGGATCAGATCGTAGAAACTTCATTTTCTTGTTACGATGATTTTCAACTTCACTCTGAAATTATTTGAACTTTTCAAATGTTTTAGACTTATGCTTCATTAAGTAGATATACCCATATCTGCTTAAATCATTAGTGAAGGTGAGAAAATAACGATATCCGCCATGAGCCTCAACATTCATCGGACCACATACATATGTATGTATGATTTCCAATAAATCTGTTGCTCTCTCCATAGTACCGGAGAACGACGTTTTAGTCATCTTGCCCATGAGGCACGGTTCTCAAGTACAAAGTGATTCATAATCAAGTGGTTCCAAAAGTCCATTAGTATGGAGTTTCTTCATGCGCTTTACACTGATATGACCTAAACGGCAGTGCCACAAATAAGTTGCACCATCATTATCAACTCTGCATCTTTTGGCTTCAACATTATGAATATGTGTATCACTACTATCGAGATTCATCAAAAATAGACCACTCTTCAAGGGTGCATGACCATAAAAGATATTACTCATATAAATAGAACAACCATTATTCTCTGATTTGAATGAATAACCGTCTCGCATCGAACAAGATCCAGATATAATGTTCATGCTCAACGCTGGCACCAAATAACAATTATTTAGGTCTAATTCTAATCCTGAAGGTAGATGTAGAGGTAGCGTGCCGACCGCGATCACATCGACTTTGGAACCATTTCCCACGCGCATCGTCACCTCGTCCTTTGCCAATGTTCGCTTAATCCATAGTCCCTGTTTCGAGTTGCAAATATTAGCAACAGAACTAGTATCAAATACCCAGGTGCTACTGCGAGCTCTAGTAAGGTACACATCAATAACATCTATATCACATATACCTTTGTTCACCTTGCCACCCTTCTTATCCGCCAAATACTTGGGGCAGTTCCGCTTCCAGTGACCAGTCTGCTTGCAGTAGAAGCACTCAGTTTCAGGCTTAAGTCCAGATTTGGCTTTCTTCTCCTGAGCAGCAACTTGCTTGATGTTCTTCTTGAAGTTCCCCTTCTTCTTCCCTTTGCCCTTTGTATTGAAACTAGTGGTCTTGTTGACCATCAACACTTGATGCTCCTTCTTGATTTCTACCTCCGTAGCCTTTAGCATTGCGAAGAGCTCAGGAATTGTCTTGTCCATCCCTTGCATATTATAGTTCATCACGAAGCTCTTGTAGCTTGGTGGCAGTGATTGGAGAATTCTGTCAATGACGCAATCATCCGGAAGATTAACTCCCAGTTGAATCAAGTGATTATTATACCCAGACATTTTGCGTATATGCTCACTGACAGAACTTTTCTCCTCCATCTTGCAGTTATAGAACTTATTGGAGACTTCATATCTCTCAATCCGGGCATTTGCTTGGAATATTAACTTCAACTCCTGGATCATCTCATATGCTCCATGACGTTCAAAACGTCGTTGAAGACCCGGTTCTAAGCCGTAAAGCATGGCACATTGAACTATCGAGTAGTCATCAGCTTTGCTCTGCCAGACGTTCTTAACATCATCAGTTGCATCAGCAACAGGCCTGGCACCCAGCGGTGCTTCCAGGACGTAATTCTTCTGTGCAGCAATGAGAATAATCCTCAAGTTACGGACCCAGTCCGTGTAATTGCTACCATCATCTTTCAACTTTGCTTTCTCAAGAAACGCATTAAAATTCAACGGAACAATAGCACGGGCCATCTATCTACAATCAAACATAAACAAGCAAGATACTATCAGGTACTAAGTTCATGATAAATTTAAGTTCAATTAATCATATTACTTAAGAACTCCCACTTAGAAAGACATCTCTCTAATCTTTTAAGTGATCACGTGATCCAAATCAACTAAACCATAACCGATCATCACGTGAAATGGAGTAGTTTTCAATGGTGAACATCACTATGTTGATCATATCTACTATATGATTCATGCTCGACCTTTCGGTCTCAGTGTTCCGAGGCCATATCTGCATATGCTAGGCTCGTCAAGTTTAACCTAAGTATTCTGCGTGTGCAAAACTGGCTTGCACCCATTGTAGATGGACGTAGAGCTTATCACACCCGATCATCACGTGGTGTCTGGGAAGGACGAACTTTGGCAACGGTGCATACTCAGGGAGAACACCTTTATCTTGAAATTTAGTGAGAGATCATCTTATAATGCTACCGTTAAACAAAGCAAGATAAGATGCATAAAAGATAAACATCACATGCAATCAATATAAGTTATATGATATGGCCATCATCATCTTGTGCTTGTGATCTCCATCTCCGAAGCAACGTCATGATCACCATCGTCACCGGCGCGACACCTTGATCTCCATCATAGCATCGTTGTCGTCTCGCCAATCTTATGCTTCTACGACTATCGCTACCACTTAGTGATAAAGTAAAGCATTACAGGGCGATTGCATTGCATACAATAAAGCGACAACCATATGGCTCTTGTCAGTTGCCGATAACTCGGTTTCAAAACATGATCATCTCATACAATAAAATTTAGCATCATGTCTTGACCATATCACATCACAACATGCCCTGCAAAAACAAGTTAGACGTCCTCTACTTTGTTGTTGCAAGTTTTACGTGGCTGCTAGTGGGCTTAGCAAGAACCGTTCTTACCTATGCATCTAAAACCGCAACGATAGTTTGTCAAGTTGGTGTTGTTTTAACCTTCGCAAGGATCGGGCGCAGCCACACTCGGTTCAACTAAAGTTGGAGAAACAGACATCCGCCAGCCACCTGTGTGCAAAGCACGTCGGTAGAACCAGTCTCGCATAAGCGTACGCGTAATGTCGGTCCGAGCCGCTTCATCCAACAATACCGCCGAACCAAAGTATGACATGCTGGTAAGCTGTATGCCTTATATCGCCCACAACTCACTTGTGTTCTACTCGTGCATATAACATCAACGCATAAAACCAGGCTCGGATGCCATTGTTGGGGAACGTAGTAATTTCAAAAATTTCCTACGCACACGCAAGATCATGGTGATGCATAGCAGCAAGAGGGGAGAGTGTTGTCCACGTACCCTCGTAGACCGAAAGCGGAAGCGTTATAACAACGCGGTTGATGTAGTCGTACGTATTCACGGCCCGACCGATCAAGCACCGAAACTACGGCACCTCCGAGTTCTAGCACACGTTCAGCTCCATGACGATCCCCGGACTCCGATCTAGCAGAATGTTGGGGAAGAGCTTCGTCAGCACGATGGCGTGGTGACGATCTTGATGTTCTACCGTCACAGGGCTTCGCCTAAGCACCGCTACCATATTATCGAGGATTATGGTGGAGGGGGGCACCGCACACGACTAAGAGATCAATGATCAATTGTTGTGTCTATGGGGTGCCCCCTGCCCCCGTATATAAAGGAGCAAGGGGCAGGTGCGGCCGGCCTAGGAGGAGGCGCGCCGGAGGAGTCCTACTCCTACCGGGAGTAGGACTCCCCCCTTTTCCATGTTCGACTAGGACTTGGGGGGAAGGAGAGAGATAGGGAAGGAAAGGGGGGGCGCCGCCCCCCCTCCTTGTCCAATTTGGACTTGGGGGGAGGGGCACGCGGCTGCACCTTGGCCCGCCTCTCCTCTTCCTCCACTAGGCCCATTAAGGCCCAATAGCCTCCGGGGGGTTCCGGTAACCCCTCCGGCAATCCGGTAAAATCACATTTTCACCCGGATCACTTCCAATATCCAAACATAGGCTTGCAATATATCAATCTTCATGCCCGAGATTCGATCGTCAGTATCTTAATACCTAGTTCAATCTCGTTACTGGCAAGTCTCTTTACTCGTTCCATAATACATCATCTCACAACTAACTCATTAGTTGAATGCTTGCAAAGCTTATGTGATGTGCATTACCGAGAGGGCCCAGAGATACCTCTCCGACAATCGGAGTGACAAATCCTAATCTCGAAATACGCCCACCCAACTTGTACCTTCGGAGACACCTGTAGGGCACCTTTATAATCACCCAGTTACGTTGTGATGTTTGGTAGCACACAAAGTGTTCCTCCGGTAAACGGGAGTTGCATAATCTCATAGTCATAGGAACATGTATAAGTCATGAAGAAAGCAATAGCAACATACTAAACGATCGGGTGCTAAGCTAATGGAATGGGTCATGTCAATCACATCATTCTCCTAATGATGTGATCCCGTTAATCAAATGACAACACATGTCTATGGTTAGGAAACATAACCATCTTTGATCAACGAGCTAGTCAAGTAGAGGCATACTAGTGACACTCTGTTTGTCTATGTATTCACACAGGTATTATGTTTCCGGTTTATACAACTCTAGCATGAATAATAAACATTTATCATGATATAAGGAAATAAATAATAACTTTATTATTGCCTCTAGGGCATATTTCCTTCAGCTATATCCCGGCACCGCTCGTCGCCCTTCACCGCTAGATAGCCATTCCCCGCCGGAAAAATAGTAGCGCTTCGCCGCGGCAGCCCCTCCAACAGCAGCTGGGAGTTTCCGGCTGCCGTTTCCGGCCGCGGAGGAGCAGTTTAGCGGCGGGTTCACGCCCACCGGGCGCAAGGTGTTCGGCGATTTGCCTGCCTCGGCGATGGACTCAGATGACGAGAAAGAAATCGCCGCGCTGCTGGAGGAGGAAGCCGAGGCCGACGTCCAGGAAGAAGAGCATCTCATGGTGCTCGCCGCTCTCGCCCAGCTGCTGGCGAGCAATGAAAAGCCGCGGCCAGGTGGCTCGGCGCCTGGGCGGGTGAAAGCAAAGAACTTGCATCATCTCGAAGGCTACTGCATGCTCTACTCCGACTACTTCGCCGATGCTCCACTTCACGGTGAGAAAACATTTCGGCGCCGTTATCGGATGAGCCGAAAGCTCTTCCTAAGGATTGTCACTTCCATCCGGGAGTTCGACAACTACTTCAAGTGCAAGATGGATTGCACCGGTGCTGTTGGATTCACCTCCATCCAGAAGTGCACGACAGCGATGAGGATGCTTGCATATGGAGCTCCTGGTGATTCACTCGACGACTATGGGCGCATGGCCGAGTCCACCAGCATAGAGTGTTTCTACAAGTTTTGTCGGGCAGTGGTGGCAGTGTTTGGACCACAATACTTGAGAACACCCAATGCGGAAGACACTGCTCGGATCCTAGCACAGAATGCAGCAAGAGGATTTCCTGGGATGCTTGGAAGCATCGACTGCATGCATTGGAAATGGAAGAATTGCCCATTTGCTTGGCAGGGGATGTACAAAGGCGCCAAAGGCGGTTGCAGTGTGGTGCTTGAGGCGGTGGCCACACATGACCTCTGGATTTGGCACTCCTTCTTTGGTATGCCAGGAACTCACAATGACATCAACGTGCTGTGGTGCTCTCCTGTCTTTGCCAAGCTTGTTGAAGGTCATTCTCCTCCGGCGAACTTCGAGATCAATGGGCGGCACTACAACAAGGGGTACTATCTAGCTGACGGCATCTATCTGAGATGGTCGACATTTGTGAAGACGATCTCAAACCCTGTGGCAGGAGGCAAGAACGCCTGGTTTGTGAAGCTTCAGGAGGCTTGCAGGAAGGATGTCGAGTGGGCATTTGGTGTGCTCCAATCTCGATTTGCTGTTGTTCGGTACCCCGCTCAGACCTAGTCCAAAGATCAAATGTGGGAGATTATGACTTGTTGTGTCATCTTGCACAACATGATCATCGAGAGCGAGCAAGAAGACACAGTGTTTGACATTGAACCATACTACAGGCAGGGTCCTCTAGCCGAAGTTGATCACCAGCTACCGGCAACTTGGACTGCCTATCTCAGTATGCGTCAGGAGATCCGAGACCCATAGGTGCATCATCAACTCCAGAAAGATCTGATTGAGCACCTATGGAGGCTCAAGGGGGACGCTGGGTGATGAAATACGAGTTTTTATTTCTTGAACTATATAATTTGTATTGAACTATTTGTTGTTGCACTATTTTGTTGAAGTATTTGATTTTTCTGTGATGAAATATGTGATAATAAATAATTGTGTTGATAATTGAACGCCGAGACACGGCGAACCACGCCGAATATGGGCCTATTCTCGCCCATATGGGCCCTTTATTCGCCGAAATGGGGCTGCAAAGTGGGCCAATTTCGGTGCCTGGGGGCGACGACTAGGCGCAAAACCGCCCCCAGCGCCGATTGTATCGCCGGCTTGCCCCCAGGGGGCGATTTTTATGCGTCCTGGGGGAGCCAATGGCTGGAGATGCTCTAACGGCCGCCCCGTCTCTACTTCCACCGGCCAGGCGCCGTGGTCGCCCGGGCCTTCAGCGCCTGCGCGCATTCAGCCACTGGAGGGTACGGCTAAGTCCCTCCCCAGTGGGCCCCATCCCCCGTTAAAAACAAATAAATTTAAAATATATATAATAATAATAATAATAATAATTGATTCATTAGTCGAATAGATAATTAATTAACTTAATAAACTGGTTAATTAGGCTAATAAACCTAAACAGTCAATGACAGGGGGCCCCACCCTTGTTGACCCCCTGGCCCGCACGTCAGCCTCTGCGTACACACAGCTGGGCACACTTAGCATTTTGCATGTTATTTTCGAATGAAAATAATTCTAGAAAATGATTTAAAACTTTGAAAATTAATATAAAATAATCCGTAACTCGGATGAAAATGTTTTATGTATGAAAATTTCTCGGAAAAATACGACGACTCCGAATATGCCCTCTATTTATCTATCACATGCCTCTATCATAGTGAACATGGAACCGTCCCCCTCCGTTTCATCTGGCGAAAATGCGTAACACCGGGAATACTTTCCCGGATGTTTTCCCCAATTGCCTGTACCGCGTAGTACTGTGTTAGGTCACACCTAGCATCACTTTTTGTCTTGCCATGCATCGTGCTACATCTGATTGCATTGTATTTATTGTTTCTTTGCCCTCTTCTCTTTGGTAGACCCTGAGCCTGCCGGTGACCCCCAGTTCGGCTACAGTGTTGATGACCCCTCCTTCTCGGCAGAGCTTCCAGGCAAGCAAAACCTCCTTGATCATCCCGATACCGCCTAGTCCTTCTCTCTACTGCTTCCATTAGAGTAGTGTAGCTGTTACTGTTTCATCGTTTTGATCCTATACTGCTGCATAGCTTGTCCTTGCTATTGTTCTTGATACTTTACCTGCAATCCTAAATGCTTAGTATAGGATGCTAGTATTCCATCCACTAGTACCGTTACGTGCTACACAAACGGTTTTTAACCCTTTTCCGTGACGGAGTTTTAAACTGTCGCCTAGTGAGTGTGGGCGATAGGGGGTCCTTCCCACACGACCCAGAAACCGTCTGGGATAGGCGAGCGGCCACTAACGATCGCCATACAATAAAGGTATGAGAAGTCGTGCTTGTCCCACACATTACATCTCAACGTTACAATTTCTGATCCGAGAGACATCCGAAACAATTACGCCGCTATAGTCGTGTGAAAAAGGTGGACATCAAAAACATTTAATCTACCGATGTGTTTGCGACAGGTACGTTATCGCACATAGTTCAAAAATGTAAAATGTGTGTGGTGCCTCTATTATCGCCAACGTGTCCATTTTCATAACTGTGTGCGATAGGTATTCCGATCACACTCGCATACAGGTTTGAAACATTGTCATATTACCATGAATCGCACACGCGTATGATACGAAATCATGTGTGCGTCCGTCAGGCCTCGCAAATATTTCACGTCAAAGAACCGTCTGTTCTCTATCTTTCCATCCCACACACTATTTTCTTTCTAACCGTGTGTACATTATTTTATTCGCTCATGTTTAAAATTGTTTTTTCCCTGTAATTTAATATTCCAATTGGAAATTTTGAAATATGAAACGTGGAATTCGAATTCTCAGCACAATGGTTCAGCAACCAATCCATAAATAAAATTCTCAGTACAATATGTTCAGTTATTACAGGATTAGGTAACAATTAACTATGATGAACCACAATATTTTGAGGCGGTAAAGGTGAAGATACAAGTGTAAATCATGTTGGCTGCCGATGGTGTTGAAGAAGAGGAATGCCCATAATGTGCTCTCCTGCATGCCATAGGCATGAACAACTTTTGTCCAACCCCTTATGACGATCGCCCGCCCATCCTTCACCGCCTTCAGGAAGACTTCTAGACCATTATCATGGTAGTATGAATTATATACTTTAACCTTAGTTGCCTCCACTCCGGTCATGTAGTTTGCAAGGTAATTATCAGTAAATTGCTTCGGAAACCACTTAAGAGAAAGAGAAAACTTTCAGATACTCATGTCTAATAGAGTAACTTGTAGTGGGCAGGGGGAAAGGCAACACATTACTTACCATCCTAAAGTTAACTATTGTCTTGGATAAAGTGTAAATAAAGAGCTTAATACCCATCACCCGTCTCGTTCGCCTAACTATCTTTCTTAGTTTCCTCACTTGATGCTTGTTCATGAATATCTCATTGCCCCATACGCAAGAGGGATCGAAGCGTGGATCACTACCACTGATATATGTACCTACAAGCAACAAATAAATGTTAGAAGCTAAACTGTGATTGCACAAATGATATAAAATACAACTACCTCCGTTCCTAAGTACAAGTATTTTTAGATATTTCAATATGAACTACATACGGATGTATATAGACATAGTTTAGATTAGAATGTAGATTCACTCATTTTGCTCCATATGTAGTCAATATTGGAATCTCTAAAAATACCTATATTTAGGAAAAGATGGTGTATAAGACATGGGATGCAGCTAACCTCGAGGGAAACAATAGCATCGCCCATTATAGCCTTGCGTAAGTACATGGAAAGGCAATGTTAACTACAACAGGGTTAACGTCCACCAAAAATAGCAAATGGTAATAAAACGGTAGCATCTATAGTGATATCTTCATTGCGAAAGAGTAGCACGACAGCAAAGGGACGGATTAAAAATGCATAGAATTGTTTACTACAGCAGACAACCTAGTATAGCCATTGAAACTGGTACTGATAGAAATGAAATTGACAGAGTTAAACATCACAAGGCAGGTGCTGCTAGAGCAGAGAATTGCCATGTTGTCTATAAAAAGGTAGGGAAAATAGATAAGGCGGGTTAGACATGTTTACTACAACATGCTTAATATATCAACCGTACAAAACATGGCTGTTACAACTGGTGTTGGTAAGATTCAATTGGTCAGTTCATACTTGGTAAGTCCTCAGGGGTAGTTGCTGGGGCACTTCATATGGGCAACAGCCCGCCCCAAGTTGGCCGCTGCGGAGGCGAGGTGTTCTTTCGGGTCGAAGCATGGATGAGTGTCGCTGACATGTGTACCTACAAGAAGCAAGTAAATCTTAGAAGTTAAATTGCAATTGCACAAATGATGTAAAATACTTTAAGACATGGGATGCAGCTAACCTCAACGGCAAACAACAGCATCGTCCATTATGGACCTGCGTAAGTACATGGAAAGGCATGTTAACTACAACAGGGTTAACATCCAAAAAAATAGCAAATGGAAATAAAACGACAACATCTCTAGTAAATCTTCATTATGGAGAGTAGCACAGTAGCAAAGGGATGGATTAAAAAATGGATACAACTGTTAATTGCAACAAGCTTAACAACATCCTAAGTCATGTTTTGTAAGTTTGTAGCTGCTATTGGTGAAATTGAGCTGGACAATTCATACTTGAACATTACACATTGTGCAGTACTGAAAAACAAGGCACGTTTAACTACATGCAACCTAGTATAGCCATTGAAACTGGTACTGATAAAAATGCAATTGGTAGAGTTAAACATCACAAGGCAGGTGCTAGCTGAGCAGATAATGGCCCAGTTGTCTATAAAAAGATAGGATAAATAGCTAAGACATGTTAGGCATGTTTACTACAACATGCTTAATACATCAACTGTACAAAACATAACCATTGCAACTGGTATTGGTAAGATTGAACTGGTGAGTTCATACTTGGTAAGTCCTGAGAGGTAATTGTTGGGGCACTTCATATTGGCCAGAGCCCGCCCCAAGTCAGCAGCGGCGGAGGCGAGGTGTTCCTCCGGGTCGAAGCGTGGATCAGTGCTACTAACATGTGTACCTACAGGCAACCAGTGAATGTTAGAAGTTAAACTTCAATTGCATAAATGATGTAAAATACTATAAGACATGGGGTGCACCTAACCTCGTCGGCAAACAACAGCACCGCCCGTTATGGCCCTGCGTTAGTACATGGGAAGGCATGTTAAGTACGACAGGGTTAGCATCCACCAAAAATAGCAAATGGAAATAAAACGACAACATCTCTAGTGATATCTTCATTGCGGAGTGTAGCACGGTAGCAAAGGGACAGATTAAAAAATGGATACAATTGTTAATTAAAACATGCCTAACAGCATCCTGAGTCATGTATTGTAAGTGTGTTGCTAGTATTAGTGAAATTGAGTTGGACAGTTAATACTTGAACATCACACAATGTGCAGAATAAACAAAGCACGAACATGCTTAATACATCAGCCGTAAAAAACATAGCCATTGCAACTGGTATTGCTAAGATTGAGCTGGTCAGATCATACTTGGTAAGTCCTAGGGGTAGTCGCTGGGGCACTTCATCTGGGTCAGAGCCTGCACCAAGTCGGCGGCGGCTAGGCAAGGTGTTCCTCCGGGTCGACACGCACAGCGGCCATCGCGCCATCGATCGCCGTCAGCTCCTTGACCTCCACGTGATATGTGGTTGGGCTTGAGCGGCGATGCTCTGGAGGTAGGGCAGCGGGGGTTTGAAGGCATGAGGATTTTAACAGGTGCCATTTAATCAATCAGGCCGGGGTCGTGATAGAGATCGGTGGGTTACCTGACTGGATCGACGATGCTCGGGCAGAACGTAGATGTGATTGAAGCTGTGGTTGCGGCGGTGGGGGTTTGGGCTACCGAGGGCGGGGGAGATACTGCGGAAATGTGATGGGTGGGGATGTGGTGGGAGGAATAAATTTTGAAATCGCGCGCCTAATGAAAATTTCGATGCGAAGCTTGAAACTTGGGCGGGGAAAACACACAACACAGACAAAGCGTGTAAAATACTTGTGTGCGTGAAAAGAGAAAATTGGCGGATCCCGTCCCCCAAAAAATGTACATGTGTAGTTGATTTTTTCGGTTAATGGTACGCTTGCTTTATTAGGAAACACCGCACAGGTAACTAACTTATGGAACATTAATGCAAAAAAATGCACACGGGTAAGCCATAAAAACTGTGTGTTTTGTGCTCTTCTAATAATTCTTATATCTATCAGCATCTCCAGTGCAACTAATTTAAAAATCTCTTTCATTGTAGCAGGGTTACTCAATGTACATGACCGAGGCAAAGATGACACCCGATGAACAATCATCAGTTTATGAAATACAATCAAGTGTCAACCTTCCTCGCTCACATAGCCAGCATTGATCCTATGGAAAAAAAAGAGAAGCTTGCTGCCATCCGCCGGCACGGCTATTTACGATGGTGTGCGGCCAACTCGCGTGGCGAGGTGGGACTAAAAACCAGCTGTGGCCAGCTCTAGTCTCCGGTGGCTTCGGGTGGCTGCGGGCGGATGTTTCGGGAGGATTTAGGGACGGGGTGCGGCTACAAAACTTTAGTGAACACATGCTAATCAACCCTCAAAGGCCTCAAAGGATGCGCTTACCGACATTGTACGTTAATAATATATAGTACCAACTTAAAGTACTACTAGTAATTTGCTTTAAAACTAGTACTCCTAGTATGTAGTACTGGCAGATGCTCGTAATTAATTATACAAACTTATGAGCGACACACACTAACTACCTCTCACATGCTAGCATCGGGGCATGTTGGCCAGACGTCGTTGTTCTCCTTCCCGGCCTTGTCGACGGCAGACAATCGTGCTTCGATCTCCGCCGAGCTCTCCTCAACACGGCATGCGGCCTCTTCTTTCTTGGGCGAGACTCTCTTTTCTTGACTGCTTTGTTCCTTTTCCACTCCTTCAGTGTAGTTTTGGCCGCCTCTAGATCCACCGCCCATTTGGCCATGATAGCATCAAAGTCCGCCCACGTACTTGTGTGGCTGCGGCCGGCGATGAACTCAGCACGGCGGGATGCCATCACTTCCTTACCATGTGCGCGGTCGCGGGCGGCAAGGAACTTGGCGCGGCGGGATGCCATCACTCCTTACCAGTTACTATGCGGCGCGGTGCCGTGAACGATGCTTGGAGAGAGCTCTGGGGCAGAGTAGTCGGACATCCATACAGTGCGGTGGTTTTTAAGAGCTCAAGGACAAATGATGAAGGAAATTTGGCTTCCCTTACAATCTTGGTCATTCATTATCGCACACAGTTCATCTCCGTCGCCTCCGGAAACAGCGTGCGCTGAGCCTACTATGTTTGCGTTATAATTGGCGGGAACCCCAGCCATGCGGATCACATGTGTGCACCGTAGGATGCACCGCAATCGAACGACAATCTACGTCCCTTTCGTCACTCCCATGCAGCTGTAGCTGGACTGGATTTATCTACGCTAAATGCCTAGAAAAGGCACATAGTCCCCTAAGTATGGTAAATGAGCTCGGAAAAGTGCCAAATTTGAACACGGTGATTTGCAGGGTGTATGTTCATCGTAGAAAAAAACTCAAGGACAATGGACGAAGTAAATTTGGATTCCCCTTCAATCATTTGGATTTCCCTCTCGAAACCATGGAACTTCCTCGGTGATGGTTCAATTTAGGAAGGTGTGCATGACAACATAAGCCAAACCTTCTCAAATTTTTACCAGGGCATGGTGAGGCCATACCATGGGACCATGCCATGTGTCATGTTTTTCAAGCATGTATTTCATTTTTGTATAGTTGAAAAGACAATAAACAACATGTTTGTGGTTGACTATTGCCACGTATTTCCTTGAAATCTCTTCCCATTCCTTGTAAAAGGCATGAGAATTTAGTAAATAGCACGAGCATAGTTTTCCAGACCGTTCTTGTGCACCTTTTCATGCACCGATTGTTTGAATTTGAATTATGTGCATTAATGCCTTGAAAATGCACATAATCCTGTAAATATGATAAATGAGCTCAGAAAAGTGCCAAATTTGAACACGGTGATTTGCAGGGTGTATGTTTGTCGTAGAGAAAAAAACTCATGGATGAAGTAAATTTGGATTCCCCTTCAATCTTAGGGATTTCCCTCTCGAAACCATGGAGCTTCCTCGGTGATGGTTCAACTTATGAAGGGTGTGCATGACGACATAAGCCAAACCTTCTCAAATTTTTACCAGCGCATGGTGAGGCCATACCATGGCACCATGTCAGGCATCATGTTTTTCAAGCATGTATTTCATTTTTCTATAGTTGAAAAGCCAATAAACGACACGTTTGTGGTTGACTATTGCCACCCATTTCCTTGAAATCGCTATCCATTCCTTGTAGAAGGCATGGAATTTAGTAAATAGCACGAGCACGGTTTTCCAGACCATTCTTGTGCACCTTTTCATGCATCGATTGTTTGACTTTGAATTATATGTATTAGTGCCTAGAAAATGCACAGAATCCCCTAAATAGGTTACTGAGCCCGGAAGTGTCAAATTTGAACACGTGATTTGCAGGGTGTAAGTTCATCATAGAAAAAACTCAAGGACAAAGGACGAACTAAATGTGGATTCCCCTTCAATCTTGGGGATTTCCCGCTCGAAACCATGGAACTTCCTCGGTGATGGTTCGATTTTATGAAGGGCGTGCATGAAACATAAGCCAAACCTTCTCAAATTTTTACCAGGGCATGGTGAGGCCATACCATGGCACCATGCCATGCGTCATGTTTTTCAAGCATGTGTTTCATTTTTCTATAGTTGAAAAACCAATAAACGACACATTTGTGGTTGACTCTTGCCACACATATCCTTGAAATCTCTGCCCATTCCTTGTAAAAAGCATGAGAATTTAGTAAATAGCACGAGCATGGTTTTCCAGACCGTTCTTGTGCACCTATTCATGCACCAATTGTTTGAATTTGAATTATGTGCATTAATGCCTAGAAAATGCACATAATCCTCTAAATATGGTAAATGAGCCTGGAAAAGTGCCAAATTTCAACATGGTGATTTGCATGGTGTATGCTCATCATAGAAAAAAACTCAAGGACAAAGGATGAAGTAAATTTGGATTCCCCTTCAATCTTGGGGATTTCCCTCTCAAACCATGGAACTTCCTCAATGATAGTTTGATTTTTGGCGTGCATGATGACATAAGCCAAACCTTCTCAATTTTTTATCAGGGCATGGTGAGGCCATACCATGGCACCATGCCAGGGTCATGTTTTTCAAGCATGTATTTCATTTTTTTCTATAACTGAAAAACCAATAAACGACGCGTTTGTGGTTGACTATTGCCACACATACCCTTGAAATCTCTCCCATTCCTTGTAAAAGGCATGATAATTTACTAAATACCATGATCATGGTTTTCCAGACCATTTTTTGTTGTACTTCTTCATGCACCTCTTTTTTGAATTGGAATTATATGCATTAATTCCTAGAAAAGGCACATAATCACCTAAATATGGTAAATGAGCGTGAAAAATGCCAAATTTGAACAAGTTGCATTGGACGGGGTATGTTGTTCGTCGAAAAAAAATTGAATGACAAACTAGGAAGGAAATTTGGATTACCATTCAATCACTATGATTTACTATCGCACACGATTCATCTCCGTTGCCTCTGCGAACCGTGTGTGATCACCTACACATGCAAAAGGAAAAAAAGAAAACCCTCACCCCCTGCTCACTTCGTCCCCACCTGTTGGGGATATAACTATTTGTGTAAGCCGCCCAGGAGGGGCCGGGTTACGCAAAGAAGACTCACCAGAAAAAAGCCCAAGATCAAGCATGAAGATGGCAGTTCAATAAAGGGTCTAAGGCCCACAGGCGGCGTAAGGCCCATAGTGGTAAACCACCATGACGGCATGACTTGTAACATAAGGTAGAATTAACTAGTCACCGAGCTGGACACTGTCTATGAGCCGGCCGGGACTCTGTAGGCCGCAGGGCGTCAACCCGTGTATATAAGGGGACGACCAGCCGGCAGCTTAGGGCAAGAAACAACTCATCGAGAACCGGGCATAGCGTATCTCGCTCCCTGGTCATCGAAACCTCATCAATACCAACCCAACTAGACGTAGGCCTTCCTTCATCGTAAGGGGCTGAACTAGTATAACTCTCTCGTGTCCTTTGTCCCGATAACCCCTTTAAGCTTCCTAGTTGCGATGGCTCCATGACTAAGTCCTTGCAAGAGGACATCTGCCGTGACAATTCCAGCGCACGGTGGATTTGAGTTCTTGAAGGGCATCTTCGAAGGGCTCAAGGGATACGCGGTCGGCCGGATGACCAAGAGTCGTCGCGGCAAGATCTACATTGACGAAGAAGGCTGGGGCCCCGACTCTGGCTCAATTTAGTATGGGTACTGGGTCCCCTTCGGCGGAATCCACATCTTCATCGGCCGGATTGGTGAGCCGGGCCCTAAGCCGGACTACTGCACCGACCTCGTCGAGACGGCTCAGCGCGCGAGACCCGCCCGAGTTCAACCCGTCATGAGGCGTGCTTTCGTGGGCTGCATCCACGGAGAGGAACTTTCTCAAGGATCTGAAGATGGTGGTGAGACGGCCGTCCTCTCTAACGGTGATTCGTCCGCTGGTTCAACAGATTCGCTATATCAAGTGTAAGATGGCTTGCTTGGGGGCTGTTCCGATGGCAGCAGTATTCCGGACCCCTATGAGCCGCCAAGCTAGACAGGAGTCTTCATGGCTGGCACTCAACCCAGTCAAAACTCAATGGCTGCAGCAGCAGTAACGTCCGGGTCAAGGGCAGCCAGGGCAGGAGGCCCTGTGCGCCCGCCGACTCAGATGCTGATAGATCTCATGGATAAACTGACGACCCTGTTAACCGCCACAATCATCCTTGCAAATCAAGATGAGCATAACGTGGAGGTGGCACAGGTGCGTGAGGAGATAGCTCGGGCCAAGGAGGCCTTGGCAGCTGAGGACACCAGATTAGCTACAGAACGGGCGGCTTTGGATGCACGGGCGCAACATCTACAATCGGAGGCTTTCCAGCTTACAATGAGCCTGAATGCATTTAACGAGGTGATGAGGAGGAGACATCAGAAAACCCAATCCCGTTTTCCTCCGGTTTACGATCCACGGAACCTCTTCGCTACACCCGGAGCCGGTCCGGGTAACCCGCCAGAAATCAATCAGTTCATGATAGCCGGGGGATCGGTTCAGCCTCAGTTGAGAATACCTCTCATGGGAATATGGCACCACCCTGTTATGTGCCGATACCACTGGGTCACTTTTCCAACCCCATCGAGAACTTGATCGCAGCATCTGCACGTTTGGCGGCTCTCCCTGTGGACGGTGACGATCCAACAGCAGTAGAGACCCGGAGGATCAGAGACCTCGTTCAGACAGCCCTGGCTCTGCGAGAGACTTATTCTTACAGCCGGGACATGATTCATTCAACGCCTCCACATTGGTTAGCCTCGGCCCGTCC
Organism: Aegilops umbellulata; assembly: GCA_032464435.1. Lineage (NCBI taxonomy): Eukaryota > Viridiplantae > Streptophyta > Magnoliopsida > Poales > Poaceae > Aegilops > Aegilops umbellulata. The sequence continues at coordinate 129,225,624 of CP136054.1, forward strand.
AAACCGGAGTCCGAGTTACAGCAGGCACATGGAGTCAGAAGCTTTGTCAAGCAACACTCAGTGCCAAAACCAGCCCGGTGGTTATAACCCGGTGCAGGACCGAATATGTTAGGAGGACGAGCGGTCGGCTCAGCTAGCGGCTCAATAGACGGCTCGTCAGGACTTTCCAGATTATCCGACGACTTCCGTTGAGGCGGGAGTAGCTACCAGAACCGGCGGTGTTCCTTGTTTGGTGCCGGCTCTACGGAATGTACGTTTACCCAAGGACTTCAAGGGACCTCGGAAAGTGCCGAATTACAAGGCCGACTTACAGCCCGGAGCGTGGATCGAAAGTTACGAGATGGCCATGGAGCTGTTGGAAGTCAGCGACGCAGCAATGGCTAAGTACTTCACCATGATGTTGGATGGAACGGCCCGGTCTTGGTTAAAGGGTTTGCCACCCAATTTCATTAGTTCATGGGCAGAGCTAAAATCCCGATTCATCCAGAACTTCAAAGACACTTGTAAGCAATCTATGTCGATTGTGGACTTGACAAATTGTAAGCAGGAGGAGGGTGAATCCACAACTCATTGGGTGCGCCGGGTCAAGGAGATAATACATTTATCTGACAAGATGGATGCCGGCTCTGTAGTCCTCATGTTGGAGAAGAATTGCCGCTTTGAGCCACTGAGACAGAAACTGGGGCGCCTTAAGCGTGATTGCAATGATATGGGTACGCTGATGGCGGCTTTAGTCAAATACGCCGACTCTGATAGTACCAAGGATCCCGCGTCTGATGAGGAAAAGACGGGTAAGGGAAATAAGAACGGCAATGGAAAGGGTCAGCAGCATAACCCGATCAATCAAGGAGGCAATAAGCGTAAGGCGGAGGGTAACCTGGAGTTTGTGGCCAACGCCAATGCACAGGGTAACAATCAGAGGCGTAAGGGAAAACCGCCCCCTCGATCTGGTGGTTCAGGCTCATCTCTTGAGCAGTTACTCAATGAGCCTTGCCCGAGACACGACAACTGGGAACGGCCCGCCACCCATTTGTGGAAAGATTGCGCGATCATGAAGGCTTTCAAGAATTCTAACACGTTTGACGGCAATCATGGGTCGGGCGGCGGCTCAGGCGCCGACGGCTTTCATGGCCCAGGCGGTGGTTCAAGTTCCGGCTTTTAGGGAAATCAAGGCGGCTATAAGCAACAGCAGTCTGGTCAAGGGGGGCAACAGCAGCAACAGTTGGGTTATCAAAGCCATCTGAAGTAGCTGAATAGTGAGCAGTATCATGTGTTCACCACTAGCTTATGCAAACGTGACCAGAAGGTTCATAAGAGGGCCGTGAATTCCGTTGAGCCGGCGGCTCCCCGTTAATTGAGGTGGTCAGAATAGCCCATTGTGTGGAGCAGGGAGGATCACCCCATCCGGGTTGATAATCCGGGTCAGTTAGCCCTGGTGGTAGCACCTTAGGTTGGTGGATATAACTTCACTAAGGTACTCATGGACGGAGGTAGCAGCATCAATATCCTATATTATGAGACCTTTCGACGCATGGGGTTGACTGATAAGAATTTGAAGACATCCAACACTTTTTTCCATGGAGTGGTGCCTCGTAAGTCGGCTTACCCAGTCGGCAAGATTGAACTGGAAGTGGCCTTTGGAGATGAGTATGATTCTAGGGCTGAGAAATTAACTTTTGAGGTGGTCAAAATCAAGAGTCCATATCATGCTCTGTTTGGGCGGCCGGCTTATGCCAAGTTCATGGCATGGCCATGTTATGTTTATCTGCACCTTAAGATGCCGGGTCACAAGGGCACCATCACTGTGCATGGAAGTCGAAAGGTAGCCCTGGAATGTGAGGAGGGCGATGCGGCTTATGCTTAGTCTGTTTGTGCAGCAGAGGAGCTGAAATTCTATCAAGACAATGTTTACCCGGTAGATATGACCTCCCTGAAGAAGCCAACCACAGAGCATGACCCAGCAATGAAGTTTAAGTCGGCTGCTGAAACCAAGCTCATTGATTTTACTCCGGATGATCCATCTAAGCAGTTCAGTATCAGTGCCAATTTGGATCCTAAAAAGGAAAGCACGCTCATCGAGTTCATCCGTGAGAACCGGGACATCGTTGCATGGAAGCCTTCTGATATGCCGGGTGTACCGAGAGGACTCGCTGAGCACACTGTCAATATTGATCCTAAGCATAAGCCGGTCAGGCAGTTTCTTCGGCGGTTCAACGAAGAGAGACGGAAAGCTATCGGAGAGGAGGTCGCCCGGCTCGTAGCGGCCGGGTTCATTGTTGAAGTTTTTCACCCGGAGTGGTTGGCGAACCCGGTGCTCGTCCTCAAGAAGAACGGCACCTGGCGGATGTGTGTGGACTACACGGACTTAAATAAGGCTTGCCGGCTGATCCCTTTGCTCTCCCCCGTATTGATCAAATCATTGATGCTATGGCGGGTTGTGAGCGTTTGAGCTTTTTGGATGGTATTCTGGCTATCATCAGATCAAGATGGCAGTTAAGGACGAGGAGAAGACGGCTTTCATCACTCCTTTTGGAGCCTTCTGCTATGTATCTATGCCATTTGGGCTCAAGAGTGCTCAGGAGACTTATCAGCGATGTGTACAGAACTGTCTCCATGATCAAATTGGGTGCAATGTTCACGCTTATGTGGATGACATCATGGTGAAGTCCAGAGAGAAGGAAACCTTGATATCTGATTTGAAAGAGACCTTTGATAATCTCCGGGTTTATAAGATGATGCTTAACCCGGCCAAGTGTGTATTTGGTGTACCTGCAGGCAAGCTTTTGGGTTTTCTGGTCTCAAAACAGAGGCATTGAAGCTAACCCAGAGAAGATCAAGGCAATCACCTCTTTGGCTAAACCGGCGTGCATCAATGATGTTCAGCGACTGGCGGGTCGTGTTGCTACTTTAAGTCGGTTCATAAGCCGGTTAGGTGAGAAGGCCCTACTGCTGTATCAGATGATGAAGAAAACAGACACTTTTGTCTAGAGTAATGCTGCTAATACTGCCTTTGAAGATTTAAAGATACAGTTGTCTGAGCCGCCGGTCCTTGCGGGTCCCATTGATAGAGAGCTATTACTGTTATATGTGGCTTCTAATGCACGAGCCGTTAGTGTTGCCATCGTGGTGGAGCGCAAGGAGGCTGGCAAGGAGCATCCGGTTCAACGGTCGGTTTACTACATCAGTGAGGTGCTCATTGAGTCTAAACAAAGGTATCCACATTGGCAGAAACTTGTTTACGGAGTGTTCATGGCAAGCCGGAAGCTGAAGCAGTACTACCATGGTCATCCTATCACTGTGGTAGGCTCTGCCCCCTTGGGAGACATCATACAGAATAGAGAGGCCATAGGACGAGTCGCCAAGTGGGCCATTGAGCTTGGGCCTCATGGTTTGAAATACATGCCTCGGACTGCTACCCTGGTGGATTTTATCAATGATTTGACAGAGTTGCAGGCACCTGAGGAGAAGCCAGATAACATGTATTTGACTATTCACTTTGACGAGTCCAGGCAGTTATAAGGCTCGGGGGCTGGAGTTTTTTTAACTTCCCCTCGAGGTGACAAATTTTGTTATGTGCTCCGGCTTATGTTTCCTTGTACTAACAATGCAGCTGAGTACGAGGCCTTACTCCATGGTCTCCGGATGGCCAAAGAGATGAATTTGAGCCGGGTAAGGTGCTTGGGCGACTCAGATCCCGTGGCTCAACAAGTGTCAGGCAAGTGGGACTCCAAGGATCCCCTTATGGCGGCTTACCATCGTGAAGTTGATGCTGTGGCTGGGCAGTTCAAAGGTTATCAAGTGGAGCACATTGATTGAAGGAAGAATGAGGCGGCTGATGCTTTGAGCCGGCTGGGATCTCAGCGTAAGCTGGTGCCGCCTAACACCTTTCTTGACGTTTTGCATAATCCTTCTGTCAAGGTACCTACAGAGGAAGAACTAGCAGTGCCAGACCCGGAGGCATAGCTGGTGGCAGCTCTTCACGTCATCCCGGACTGGACAGTGCCATATTTGGCCTACATGACCCGGGGAGAGTTGCCTGAGGATGAAACCTTGGCAAGAAAAATCAGCAGGCGGTCCAAATCTATGACGATTGTTCATGGCGAGTTATATCACCGCAGTGTCACTGGGGCGTTTCAACGTTGTGTGTCTCCTGCGGAGGGTCAGGAGATACTTCGTGAGATCCATGAAGGAGATTGTGGTCATCATGCCGGCTCAAAATCTCTTGTGGCCAAGGCTTTCCGTCATGGTTTCTATTGGCTGATGGCTCATGCTGATGCGGAGGATCTGGTCAGCAAATGTGACGGATGTCAAAAATTCTCACGACGAGCTCATGTGTCGGCTCAAGAGTTGAGGATGATTCCAATTACTTGGCCGTTCGCAGTCTGGGGGCTTGACATGGTTGGACCTTTCAAGAGGTCTAAGGATAAAAAGACACACCTCCTAGTGGCGGTGGATAAGTTTACAAAGTGGGTTGAGGCAGAGCCGGTCGGTAAGTGTGATGCAGCCACGGCGGTACAGTTCATGAAAAAGGTGATCTTTCGTTTTGGTTTTCCACACAGCATCATAACTGATAATGGCACTAATCTCTCCAAGGGTGCCATGAAGAGTTCTGTCAACGAGAACATATCCGGCTTGATGTTTCGGCTGTTGCTCAACCTCAATCCAATGGTCAAGCAGAAATAGCTAATCAGGAGATCCTGAAGGGTATTAAACCCCGGCTCTTGGTCCCCTTACAGCGGACTCCGGGTTGTTGGGTGGAGGAGCTACCCTCTGTACTGTGGAGCATCAACACTATGCCTAACAGATCTACAGGTTACACACCTTTCTTCATGGTGTACGGAGCAGAGGCAGTCCTGCCAAGTGACATCTGGCACGACTCACCCTGCGTGGCGGCTTACGTTGAGGCTGATAACGAAAAAGCTCGTTAGGATGCACTTGACTTGTTAGATGAGGAGCGAGACTTGGCAATAGCCCGCTCGGCGATTTACCAGCAAGACCTGCGCCGCTATCACAGCCGCCGGATTAGAAGCAGAACCTTTCAGGAAGGCGACTTAGTAATCCGGCTCATCCAGGACCAGTCTGATTGTTGGAAATATGCCCTAGAGGCAATAATAAAAGCATTATTATTATATTTCCTTGTTCATGATAATTGTCTTTATATAACGCCCTCGATGCGGCTATAACTCCCACGTGTCGAGGCACGACTTAGAGGCATAACCGCATTGAAGGGCGTTATAAGTTGGTAATCAGAGCCTTTCCCGACCTTAGGAGCCCCCACTGTTTGATCGTCTTTAGTGGCCGAGTTGTGTCTAGAAAAATGTTTTGAGTCATTTAGGAATTATATATCGGAGAGTTTAGGAATTCTTTTTACTCCCCAGTCCCTTCGACCTTCTGGTAAGGCTTCCTGATGTAGAGTTTTGACTCTTCTCTTCTCAAATTTCACTAAAATTTTTTTTTTAGGATCACGCGGGTATATTACAATCGTTCCGATGGTTTTATGATGACAACATTGTCTTGGTTGCCTCCTGACATTTAGGGGTTGTGGCAGTGTCCCGGGGAGTTGAGCTCCGAGGTGTTGTCGTCATATTCTTATCGTTGCGGTTTTGGAATACCTGAGTTTAGTACGACCGACATCGAAAATCTCTTTTGTACAGTTGTTGGTGAGATAACCCTGATAGCCCAGTACTGTGGCGAGTGCAGGGGTATTGCCATGACTTGTATAACGGATGCTTTTCGAAGGTTGAGGTAGATGATTTCCGAGGATTTCTTGGTTATGTGTTGAAGGATGGATACAGCTGGTTGTAGGATTTGCTAGTTTGGGTGAGATATTATGCTTCCCCTGTATCCCCAACACCTGATTGCATAACCAGAAAGTTTCGGGAGTTTATAAGTGGGAATTCTCGTAGCTTTAGTATTTCTTCCGTAGATATTTGGTTTGTGATTAGGTAATCCTTACCAAGTATTTGTTCACTTCCGTACCTTGTTGATTTTATTCCTTACCATGTTCTAAGTGGCTTCTCAATTTTGGAAGTGTGATGATTTACATTGGAATTCATTCGTTCATTCTCGTTCGAATGTTAATTGTGAAGACTATATGTTGCAATTTCGTTCCTTTGATTCAGCTTCAATATATCTCTGTCAAGATGCTAATGGATGTCACCCTCTTCAGGATGGCTCCACCAACGCGTCAGAATCCGGAACGCAATGACGGGAATCAGGCTAACCCTCCGCCACCACCTCCGCCTCCGGAAGCTTGGCAAGCCTTGATGACTGCCACAAATGCCAATGCTCAGATTCTGATTCAGCTCTTGCAAGATCGCAACCAAGGTCAAGCTAATCAAGAGAATCAAGGCCAAGGCAACAATCAGCCGCATTTCGCTTCACTGAACCAGTTCCTTGCTAATCAGCCAAAAACTTTCAGCTACTGTGTCGAGGCCACAGACGCAGATGATTGGCTCGTGGACATCAGCAAGCATTTCGAGTGCAGCAACGTGAGACCTGAGGACTTTGTCAAGTTTGCCTCTTTTCAACTCAAAGATCAAGCTGCTGAGTGGTTCCAGCAATACAAAGATTCCAGAGGAGGTCGTGTGATCACTTGGGATGATTTCCGCCGTGACTTCAAAGCACACCACATTCCAGAAAGTGTTGTTGAGCTTAAGCGTGAGGAATTCCGCAATCTCAAGCAAGGCACCATGTCTGTCTACCAATACAACACTCAGTTCCAGAAGCTCTCTCGTTTTGCAAGGCAAGACATTCCCGATGAGAAGAGTATGATCTACCAATTCAGGCGTGGTCTCAGAGAAGATCTGCAACTTGCTCTCGTGCTTTTCGAGCCATTAAAGTATGATGAATTCTACAACATGGCACTGAAACAAGAAGCTGCTCAGCTCAAGTGTGAGGCATCTAAGAAGAGAGTCAGAGACGCAGTTCAGTCTTCTTCTTCCTCACTTGTGGCAACTAAGCAACAGAAGTTCTGGTTGCCTCCTCCACCTCCGTTCCGTCAGCCTTATCACCAGAAGAACTCAAGTGGCCGTGGATCTTCCCACCCACCCAACCCTGGTTATCAGAACAAGTCTCAGAACCAAACTCCAAGGCCAAGTGCTCCTTACCATCGTCCGCTCTCAGAGGTGACTTGTAACAAATGTCAGCAGAAGGGTCACTATGCGAACAAGTGCTTCAATCAAAGGCGTCTTCCGCCTCCTCCTCCTGTGAAATCTTCCAGCAATGCAGTGGTCAAGCATAATCCTAAGCATGCCAAGGTGAACATGTTGAATGCAGCTCAAGCAGAGGAGTCTTCTGAAGTGATCATGGGTAATCTTCCTGTTAATGATATTCCTGCCAAAGTCTTATTTGATACGGGTGCATCACATTGTTTCATCTCAAGACCTTTTGCATCTAAGCATGATTTCGTTACTCAAGTTTTTCCGAGACCTTTGTCTATTGTGTCCCCGGGTAAGCAATTGACTTCTCGAGTTTCGGTTCCGGATGTCTCTATCAAGATGGGTGACTATAAATTTCTATCTTCTCCAATGGTGCTTGGTGATTCTGATATTGATCTTATTCTCGGGATGGACTGGCTTTCTAAGCACAAGGCTCAGCTTGAGTGTGCTGCCAGGGAAATCAAATTGACTCACACTTCGAACGATGTGATCATCTATGCTTCTCGTGATGATACCATTCGGTTGTTTTCTCTCAATGAGATGGGTGAAATGGAGGCTATCTCTCAGATTCCAGTCGTTTGTGAGTACCAAGATGTTTTTCCAGAAGAGCTTCCGGGTATGCCTCCCCGTCGGCCAGTTGAATTCGTTATTGAGCTTGAGCCTGGCACAGAACCCGTTTGCAAGCGTCCTTACAAGCTTGGACCAGATGAGCTCAAGGAATTGAAGATTCAACTCGATAAACAAGAACGTCTGGGTTTGATCAGACCGAGTTCTTCTCCTTGGGGTTGTGGTGTTCTTTTTGTCAAGAAGAAGGATGGCACGGACCGACTTTGCGTCGATTACCGTCCATTAAACAAGAAGACTATCAAGAACAAGTACCCACTTCCCAACATCAATGAGCTATTTGAGCAACTTAAAGGTGCTAAGGTGTTCTCCAAGCTTGACCTTCGTATGGGTTATCATCAGATTCGCATTCGTGAAGAAGATATTCCCAAGACAGCATTCAGAACAAGCTTTGGTTCTTATGAATATACTGTCATGTCTTTCGGCCTTGTCAATGCTCCTCCGCATTTCACTCGCTTGATGAATTTCATCTTCAACCCCTACATCAACGAATTTGTCTTGGTCTATCTCAATGATATTTTGGTCTTCTCCAAGAATAAGAAGGATCATGCCGAACATTTGCGATTGGTACTCGACAAGCTCAGAGAGTATCAATTATATGCGAAGTTCTCCAAATGTGAATTCTGGCTTGATGAAGTTCTTTATCTTGGTCATATCATCTCTGCCAAGGGCATCGCTGTTAATCCAGAGAGGGTGTCTGCAGTTTTGAATTGGAATCCTCCTCAGAATGTCAAGCAGCTTCGCAGTTTTCTTGGACTTGCAAGCTATTGCCGAAGATTCGTTGAGAATTTCTCCAAGATTGCCAAGCCTCTTTCCAACCTCCTCCAGAAGCATGTGAAATATGTCTGGTCTCCTGAGTGTGACGTTGCTTTCAACACTCTCAAAGAGAAACTTGTCACTGCTCCAGTTCTGACTCCTCCTGATGAATCCAAGCCTTATGAAGTATTTTGTGATGCTTCTCTCCAGGGCCTCGATGCTGTGTTAATGCAAGAGAAGAAGGTTGTTGCCTATACCTCTCGCCAGTTGAAGCCCAATGAAAGGAACTACCCCACTCACGATCTTGAGTTGGCGGCAGTTGTCCACGCTCTAATAACATGGAGACATCTCCTGTTGGGAAGGAAAGTGGACATCTTCACAGATCACAAGAGTCTCAAGTATATCTTCACTCAGCCTCATCTCAACCTCAGGCAAACTCGATGGGTCGAAATGATTCAAGAGTATAATCCGAGTATTGAATACACTCCAGGCAAGGCTAATGTGGTTGCAGACGCTTTGAGCAGAAAGGCTTACTGCAACACCTTAATCCTCAAGCCTTTCCAACCAGATCTCTGTGAGGCTTTCCGCAAGTTGAATCTCCAAGTTGTTCCTCAAGGTGTTCTTGCCAACCTAATTGTCTCTCCTACTTTGGAAGATCAGATTCGTGAGGCACAATTGTTGGATACCATGGTGAAGAAGGTGAAACGTGGTATTGAAAAGAGCATCCCCAAATACAAGTGCTATCGAGTTGATGACAGAGATACTCTTTTCTTCGAGGACCGGATCGTGGTTCCAAAGGGTGATCTTCGTAAAGTCATTATGAACGAAGCGCACAATTCTCTCCTGTCTATTCATCCTGGAAGTTCAAAGATGTACCATGACCTTAAGCAGTCGTATTGGTGGACTCGAATGAAGCGTGAGATCGCTCAATTCGTGAATGAGTGTGATGTCTGCAGAAGGGTGAAAGCAGAACACCAACGACCAGCTGGACTTCTCCAACCTCTTGCTATTCCAGAATGGAAGTTCGATCATATCGAAATGGACTTCGTGACTGGTTTTCCTAAGTCCAAGCGTGGAAATGATGCTATCTTCGTCGTCATCGACAAGCTCACCAAAGTGGCTCATTTTCTTCCTATCAAAGAGTCTATCACAGCAGCGCAGCTGGCAGAGCTCTACACCTCCAGAATTGTCTCCTTACACGGCATTCCACAATTGATCTCTTCAGACCGTGGCAGCATCTTTACCTCCAAATTTTGGGATTCTTTTCAGACTGCCATGGGCACCAACATCCGCTTCAGCACAGCGTTCCACCCTCAGACTAGTGGGCAAGTCGAGCGTGTCAATCAAATTCTTGAAGATATGCTCAGAGCCTGTGTTATCTCTTTCGGCATGAAGTGGGAGGATTGTCTTCCTTATGCTGAATTCTCTTACAACAACAGTTTTCAAGCCAGCTCGGGCAAAGCCCCATTCGAGATTCTCTATGGCAGAAAGTGTCGTACTCCTCTCAACTGGTCTGAAACCGGTGAACGCCAATTGCTCGGCAATGATTTGATCTCAGAGGCTGAGGCCATGTGCAAGGTGATTCGTGAGAACCTCAAAGCCGCGCAGTCGCGCCAGAAGAGCTATTACGACAGCAAACACCGAGATGTGGCATTCGAGATCGGAGACCATGTTTACCTCCGTGTCTCGCCAATGAAAGGAACTCGTCGCTTTGGTATCAAGGGGAAACTTGCTCCGTGATACGTGGGTCCCTTCAAGATCATCGGCAAACGAGGCGATCTAGCCTATCAACTTGAGCTTCCCTCCAACTTTGCAAATGTGCACGATGTCTTCCACGTGTCACAGCTTCGCAAGTGTTTCAAGACGCCTGAGCGCACCATCAACTTTGAAGAGATTGATCTTCAAGAAGATTTGTCTTATCATGAGCATCCAGTTGCTATTCTTGAGACAACTGAGCGCAAGACTCGCAACAAGTCAATCAAATTCCTCAAAGTGAAATGGTCACATCATTCAGACCGAGAGGCCACCTGGGAGCGTGAAGACCACCTATGTTCCGAGTATCCGGAGTTCTTTCAGCCCTAGATCTCGGGACGAGATCCTCTCGTAGTGGTGGTGTGTTGTAACGCCCCAGATGTTACTTGCCATTATTGTAATCCAACTCTTGCCATTTCCGGCTATGTGTTATGATATTCCCTCCGTGGTTGGGTTCTCTCCGTTTTGCATTTTGGTCATGTCATGCATTTCATATCATGTCATCATGTGCATCGCATTCGCATACGCGTTCGTCTCATAAATCCGAGCATCTTTCCCGTTGTCCGTTTTGCAATCCGGCGCTCCTATGTCCCCCGGCGTCCCCTTTTACATTTCTTCGTGAGCGGGTATTAAACATTCTCGGAATGGACCGAGGTTTGACATGTGGCCTCGGTATAGCACCGGTAGACCGCCTGTCAAGTTTCGGGTCAATCGGAGTTCGTTTGGTACTCCAACGGTTAACCGGGTAACCGTGAAGGCCTCGTGTGTGTTGCAGCCCAACACCCCTTCAAAACAGCCCAATAACCCATCTAAGTCACTCCCATGTCCTCCGCCGTTCGATCACGATCGCGTGGGCGAAAACGGCACTCCGTTCGGAGCTTCCTAGCTCTCCCTACGCCCGAAAACGTCCGATCGAGATCCGAGGGTCCGAAAACCCCCCAAACCCTAATTTTTTTGCTATTTTTAGAACCCCCTCCTGCCATTTCCGGCCTCTCTCTCTCCCCTCCTCGAAATCCGCCGCCGCCGCCACTTGTCGCCTCCCTGCAGGTCAGCGCCGCCGCCAATCCCGGCCCTCCTCCAACCCACGCGCGCCACATGGCCCGCCTCCGCCGCCAGCCACCGGGCGCCGCCGCCGGCCCGCGGGGCCCATGGCAGGCCCGCCCGGGCCCGCGTTCGCCGCCCCGCGCCTTCCCGCGCTCCGCCGCCGCCCCGTTCGCCTCCCGCGCCCGCGGCCCGCGCCTCCTCCGGCGACCGCTGCCCGACTCCGCCGCCGGCCGCCGCCCGCCGCCTTCGTCCGACGCCGGCGACGGCTGGATCCGCCGCTCCCGTCCGCGCCGCCCCTCCTCCGGTCGTCCGCGCCCGATCCGGCCGCGCCGGTGAGCCCCGTCATCTCCGGCGCCGGATTCGGGGGTCCTCGGCCCGGATCCACCTCGCCGACGTCCTCCCGACCGAGATCCCGGCGAACCTCGGCATCCGTGCCGCGCAGGTTGACCTCCCCGTTTTGGCTAAGTCCCTAATTTCCATCGTCATCATGCCATGTTCATCCTGCGATATCTTTGCATCCGTAGCTCCGTTTCGCGCGTATTATATATCGTTTTGTTCGCCTCGAAGAGTACATTATTTTGTTTCATTGCACCATTTTCATTTGTGGTCACATTTGTTCCCGAAATGCTGTGAGAAGAGGGCTAGTTGATGTTAGTTGCTGAATCTTATCTGAACATGCACTTTTGTCTTTTTTGCCATGATTGATGTGTACCTCCTATGAAGTTGAGTCCTACATGAGTTTTGTAATATGCCATGTTACCTATCCAGGGAATTTTGCCATGTATTTTTCTGATATATGTGGTGACTAGTACAAGCATGCAAACTAGGTGTCTTGATGTTGCTGATTTCAGAGACTTTGTGATTTCACTAAGTCCCTGATTGCTGTTATTTTTATGCCATGTATTCGTGTTGTTTCTGGGAGATCCATGCATAATTTGAGCATGATCAGTAAGGGAGTTTTGAACTTGAGTATTTTCTCTATCCATACATGCCTTTGTTTGCAATTATGGAGTGCCATAGCTTGAGTCAATCGAGCTCTACTTTTGCTTCAAAATATTGCTGGCAGATTGTTTACGTGTTATTCGATTTTGCCAAGCTTGGTGTAGTTGATCCTTGCATGATATGATGTTATTATTGCCATGTCTAGTTACTATGCCATGTATTATTGACGTATGTATGCTTAGTTTATCATGAATTGCTCTGTAGTGAGTGCATCGAGCTCACGAACATGCCTAGTCGTTAACAGTTTTCTGCCATGTCCAGTTTTCTGCTAAGTCTGAAACCTGTAACGAAACTTGCTTATTTGACATGGGTGTAATCATATTTTCTGGTCCTTTTTGGCTTATGGTCAGTAAGGGACTTTTGTCAAGTGCTATGAGTAGATTCAAGACATGCCTTTCTTTTCTATGTTCTGAACCTGTAGCATGTTGTTTCGTTGCTCTGAACATGTCATCCTGATGTTAGTTTCTGCCACTTTGATAATTTCACCAAGTCTGGGAACTTGTTATCGTTTGCTCTTTTGTCATGCTTGTTTGAACCTGTTATGATGTGAATTAGCCGTAGCTCAGTGTTCATCTTTTGTCGTGCATCTTGTGTAGATTACTGTCATATGCTTTGTTGCCATGTTTGGGTGCAGTAGCTTAATTAATTGTTGCTTGCTAAGTAGCATCATGCTGTTTATGGCAGTTTCGTGTCATACTTGTATTGCTTGCCATTTGCAAACCGTGCATCCGATTCCGGTGATCTTTATATCGATTTCAACCGAAATCACCTCATCTATCCAGTGGCATGATTGGTTTGCCAAGATTATGCCCTGTTCATCCTTGTCCTTCCGGAGCATGCATACGCATTGCATATCACCTCTCGCATATCATGTCATGTTTTGCATCATATTGCTTGCGCATTGCATCGTGGTTGATTTTGGTATCTTTGCTTGTTCTCTTGTCTTGGGTAGAGCCGGGAGACGAGTACGTGAACGAGGAACCTGTTGAGAACGCTTACGAGGACCAAGCTTTCGACAACTCTGAGAACCTTGCAGGCAAGATGACCATACCCTCGAAATCACTTCTATCTTTGCTTGCTAGATTGCTCGCTCTTTTGCTATGCCTATGCTGCGATACCTACCACTTGCTATATCATGCCTCCTATATTGCCATGTCAGCCCCTAACCATCCATGTCCTAGCAAACCGTTGTTTGGCTATGTTACTGCTTCGCTCAGCCCCTCTTATAGCGTTGTTAGTTGCAGGTGAAGATGAAGTTTGTTCCTTGTTGGAACATGGACTTGTTGTTCCTTGTTTGGAACATGTTTACTTGTTGGGATATCACAATACCTCTTATTTAATTAATGCATCTATATACTTGGTAAAGGGTGGAAGGCTCGGCCTTATGCCTGGTGTTTTGTTCCACTCTTGCCACCCTAGTTTCCGTCATACCGGTGTTATGTTCCCGGAGTTTGCGTTCCTTACACGGTTGGGTGATTTATGGGACCCCCTTGACAGTTCGCTTAGAATAAGACTTTTCCAGCAAGGCCCAACATTGGTTTTACCAGTTGCCACCTAGCCTTTTTTTCCCTTGGGTTCTGCAGACTCAAGGGTCATCTTTATTTTAAACCCCGGGCCAGTTCTCCTTCGATTGCTGGTCCAAACTAGAGCCCTTTGCAGCGCCACCTCGGGGCAACTCGAGGGCTGGTTTTAGTTGTACGGACTGCTCATCCGGATGTGCCCTGAGACCGAGATATGTGCAGCTCCTATCAGGATTTGTCGGCACAATCGGGCGGCTTTGCTGGACTTGTTTTATTGCTGTTGAAATGTCTTGTAGTCTGGGATTCCGAGATTGATCGGGTCTTCCCGGTAGAAGGAATATCCTTCGTTGACCGTGAGAGCTTATCATGGGCTAAGTTGGGACACCCCTGCAGGGTATTATCTTTCGAAAGCCGTGCTCGCGGTTATGAGGCAGATGGGAATTTGTTGATGTCCGGTTGTAGAAAACCCGAAGTTGACCTTAACTAAAACACATCAACCGCGTGTGTAACCGCGATGGTCTCTTCTCAGTGGGGTCCGGGAAGTGAACACGGTTGTTGGAGTTATGCCCGACGTAAGTTGTTTCAGGATCACTTCTTGATCATTTCTAGCTTCACGACCGTGCTTTGCCTTCTCTTCTCGCTCTCTTTTGCGCTATAGCCACCATATGCTAGTCGCTTGCTGCAGCTCCACCTCACTATCCTTTTCCCACCTTTAAGCTTAAATAGTCTTGATCTCGCGGGTGTGACATTGCTGAGTCCCCATGACTCACAGATATTATCACCTCAGTTGCAGGTACCAACGAGGTCAGTGCTGATGACGCAACCGAGCTCATTTGGGAGTTCGATGAGGAACGTGGCCGTTACTATGTTTCTTTTTCAGATGATCAGTAGTGGAGCCCAGTTGGGTGATCCGGGGATCTGTTTAGCATTTGGGGTAGTCTTCTTTCATTTTGGTGCCGTAGTCGGACCTTGAGTGTAATCTGTATGATGGATGTTATTTATGTACTTGTGTGAAGTGGCGATTGTAAGCCAACTATGTATCTTTCCCCTTTATTTATTACATGGATTGTGTGAAGATTACCTCACTTGCGACATTGCTTTCAATGCGGTTATGCCTCTAAGTCGTGCCTCGACACGTGGGAGTTATAGCCGCATCGAGGGCGTTATACTTTATTCATGCTATAATTGTGTTATCCGGAAATCGTAATACATGTGTGAAATAATAGACACCAACATGTCCCTAGTAAGCCTCTAGTTGACTAGCTCGTTGATCAACAGATAGTCATGGTTTCCTGACTATAGACATTGGATGTCATTGATAATGAGATCACATCATTAGGATAATGATGTGATGGACAAGACCCAATCCTAAACATAGCACAAGATCGTATAGTTCGTTTGCTAGAGTTTTCCAATGTCAAGTATCCTTTCCTTAGACCATGAGATCGTGTAACTCCCGGATACCGTAGGAGTGCTTTGGGTATACCAAATGTCACAACGTAACTGGGTGACTATAAAGGTATACTACGGGTATCTCCGAAAGTGTCTGCTGGGTTGACACGGATCGAGACTAGGATTTGTCACTCCGCTTGACGGAGAGGTATCACCTTGCCCAATCAGTAATGCATCATCATAATGAGCTCAATGTGATCAAAGTGTTTGATCACGGGATCATGCATTACGGTACAAGTAAAGTGACTTGCCGGTAACGAGATTGAACGAGGTATTGGGATACCGACGATCGAATCTCGGGTAAGTAAAATACCGATTGACAAAGGGAATCGTATACGGGATTAATTGAATCCTCGACATCGTGGTTCATCCGATGAGATCATCATGGAGCATGTAGGAGCCAACATGGGTATCCAGATCCCGCTATTGGTTATTACCCGAGAGCCGTCTCGGTCATGTCTGCATGTCTCCCGAACCCGTAGGGTCTACACACTTAAGGTTCGGTGACGCTAGGGTTGTGAAGATATGTATATGCAGTAACATGAATGTTGTTCGGAGTCCCGGATGAGATCCCGGACGTCTCGAGGAGTTTCGGAATAGTCCGGAGGTAAAGAATTATATATAGGAAGTGTTGTTTCGGCCATCGGGAGTGATCTGGGGGTCACCGGTATTGTACCGGGACCACCAGATGGGTCCCGGGGGTCCACCGGGTGGGGCCACCCATCCCGGAGGGCCCCATGGGCTGAAGTGGGAGGGGGGACCAGCCCTTAGTGGGCTGGTGCGCCCCCCAAGGCCCACCCCCTGCGCCTAGGGTTGGAACCCTAGCGTGGGGGCGCCCACTTGCATTGGGGGGCACTCCACCCCCTTGGCCGCTGCCCCCTCTGGAGATGGGATCTCCAGGGGCCGGTGCCCCCCCAGGGGGCCTATATAAAGGGGGGGAGGGAGGGGCAGCCGCACCCTTGCCCCTGGTGCCTCCCTCTCTCCCTGCTACACCTCTCCCTCTCGCAGTGAACGGCGAAGCCCTGCTGTTGTGACGCCCTGCATCCACCACCACGCCGTCGTGCTGCTGGATCTTCATCAACCTCTCCTTCCCCCTTGCTGGATCAAGAAGGAGGATTAGTTACGCTGACCGTATGTGTGTTGAACGCGGAGGTGCCGTCCGTTCGGTGCTAGGATCTCCGGTGATTTGGATCACGTCGTGTACGACTACCTCATCCCCGTTCTTTTGAACGCTTCCGCTCGCGATCTGCAAAGGTATGTAGATGCATTCGATCACTCGTTGCTAGATGAACTCATAGATGGATCTTGGTGAAACCGTAGGAAAATTTTTGTTTTCTGCAACGTTCCCCAACAGTGGCATCATGAGCTAGGTCTATGCGTAGTTCTTCTTGCGCGAGTAGAACACAATTTGTTGTGGGCGTAGATTTGTCAACTTTCTTGCCGCTACTGGTCTTATCTTGCTTCAGCGGTATTGTGGGATGAAGCGGCCCGGACCAACCTTACACGTACGCTTACGTGAGACCGGTTCCACCGACTAACATGCACTAGTTGCATAAGGTGGCTGGCGGGTGTCTGTCTCTCCCACTTTAGTTGGAGCGGATTCGATGAAAAGGGTCCTTATGAAGGGTAAATAGAAGTTGACAAATCACGTTGTGGCTTTCACGTGGGTAAGAAAACATTCTTGCTAGAACCCTAATTCAGCCACGTAAAACTTGCAACAACAATTAGAGGACGTCTAACTTGTTTTTGCAGCAAGTGCTTTGTGATATGATATGGCCAAAGTTGTGATGAATGATGAATGATCTATATGTGATGTATGAGATGTTCGTGCTATTGTAATAGGAATCACAACTTGCATGTCGATGAGTATGACAACCGGCAGGAGCCATAGGAGTTGTCTTTATTTTTTATATGACCTACGTGTCATTGAGAAACGCCATGTAAATTACTTTACTTTATTGCTAAACGCGTTAGCCATAGTAGTAGAAGTAATAGTTGGTGAGCAACTTCATGGAGACACGATGATGGAGATCATGGTGTCAAGCCGGTGACAAAGATGATCATGGAGCCCCAAGATGGAGATCAAAGGAGCTATGTGATATTGGCCATATCATGTCACGTTTATTATTTGATTGCATGTGATGTTTATCATATTTTGCATCTTGTTTACTTAGAATGATGGTAGTAAATAAGATGATCCCTCATAATAATTTCAAGAAGTGTTCCCCCTAACTGTGCACCGTTGCGACAGTTCGTTGTTTCGAAGCACCACGTGATGATCGGGTGTGATAGATTCTAACGTTCACATACAACGGGTGTAAGACAGATTTACACATGCAAACACTTAGGTTGACTTGACGAGCCTAGCATGTACAGACATGGCCTCGGAACACAGAAGACCGAAAGGTCGAACATGAGTCGTATAAAAGATACGATCAACATGAAGATGTTCACCGATGTTGACTAGTCCGTCTCACGTGATGATCGGACACGGCCTAGTTGACTCGGATCATGTTATACTTAGATGACTAGAAGAGGGATGTCTATCTAAGTGGGAGTTCATTAAATAATTTGATTAGATGAACTTTATTATCATGAACTTAGTCTAAAATATTTACAATATGTCTTGTAGATCAAATGGCCAACGTAGTCCTCAACTTCAACGCGTTCCTAGAGAAAACCAAGCTGAAAAACGATGGCAGCAACTATACGGACTGGGTCCGGAACCTGAGGATCATCCTCATAGCTGCCAAGAAAGATTATGTCCTACAAGCACCGCTGGGTGACGCACCTGTTCTCCCTGCAGAACAAGACGTTATGAACGCTTGGCAGGCACGTTCCGATGACTACTCCCTCGTTCAGTGCGGCATGCTTTACAGCTTAGAGCCGGGGCTCCAAAAGCGTTTTGAGAGACACGGAGCATATGAGATGTTCGAAGAGCTGAAAATGGTTTTCCAAGCTCATGCCCGGGTCGAGAGATATGAAGTCTCCGACAAATTCTTTAGCTGTAAGATGGAGGAAAATAGTTCTGTCAGTGAGCACATACTCACTATGTCTGGGTTACATAACCGCTTGACTCAGCTGGGATTTAATCTCCCGGACGACGCGGTCATTGATAGAATCCTCCAGTCGCTTCCACCAAGCTACAAGAGCTTTGTGATGAACTTCAATATGCAGGGGATGGAAAAGACCATTCCTGAAGTATTTGCTATGCTGAAATCAGCAGAGGTAGAAGTCAAGAAGGAACATCAAGTGTTGATGGTGAATAAAACCACTAAGTTCAAGAAGGGCAAGGGTAAAAAGAACTTCAAGAAGGATGGCAAGGAAGTTGCCGGGCCCGGCAAGCAAGCTGCCGGGAAGAAGCCAAAGAATGGACCCAAGCCCGAGACTGAGTGCTTTGATTGCAAGGGAAGTGGTCACTGGAAGCGGAACTGCCCCAAATACTTAGCGGACAAGAAGGCCGACAAAACAAAAGGTATATGTGATATATATGTAATTGATGTGTACCTTACCAGTACTCGTAGTAGCTCTTGGGTATTTGATACGGGTGCAGTTGCTCACATTTGTAACTCAAAGCAGGAGCTGCGGAATAAACGGAGACTGGCGAAGGACGAGGTGACAATGCGCGTCGGGAATGGTTCCAAGGTCGATGTGATCGCCGTCGGCACGCTACCTCTACATTTACCTACGGGATTAGTTTTAAACCTCATTAATTGTTATTTAGTGCCAAGTTTGAGCATGAACATTGTGTCTGGATCCCGTTTAATTCGAGATGGGTACTCATTTAAATCCGAGAATAATGGTTGTTCTATTTATATGAGAGATATGTTTTATGGTAATGCTCCGATGGTTAATGGTTTGTTCTTAATGAATCTCGTACGTGATGATACACATATTCATAGTGTGAATACCAAAAGAGTTAAAGTTGATAACAATAGTCCCACATATTTGTGGCACTGCCGCCTTGGTCACATAGGTGTCAAACGCATGAAGAAGCTCCATGCAGATGGACTTTTAGAGTCTCTTGATTATGAATCATTTGACACGTGCGAACCATGCCTCATGGGTAAAATGACCAAGACTCCGTTCTCAGGAACAATGGAGCGAGCAACCAACTTATTGGAAATCATACATACTGATGTGTGCGGTCCAATGGGTGTTGAGGCTCGCGGTGGCTATCGTTATGTTCTCACTCTCACTGATGACTTGAGTAGATATGGGTATATCTACTTAATGAAACACAAGTCTGAGACCTTTGAAAAGTTCAAGGAATTTCAGACTGAGGTTGAAAATCAACGTGATAGAAAGATCAAGTTTCTACGATCAGATCGTGGAGCAAAAATACTTGAGTCACGAATTTGGCACACACTTAAGAAAATGTGGAATAGTTTCACAACTCACGCCGCCAGGAACACCTCAGCGTAATGGTGTGTCCGAACGTTGTAATCGCACTCTATTAGATATGGTGCGATCTTTGATGTCTCTTACCGATTTACCGCTATCTTTTTGGGGCTATGCTTTAGAGACTGCCGCATTCACTTTAAATAGGGCTCCATCAAAATCCGTTGAGACGACACCGTATGAATTATGGTTTGGGAAGAAACCTAAGCTGTCGTTTCTAAAAGTTTGGGGATGCGATGCTTATGTCAAGAAACTTCAACCTGAAAAGCTCGAACCCAAGTCAGAAAAATGCGTCTTCATAGGATACCCTAAAGAAACTATTGGGTATACCTTCTGCCTCAGATCCGAAGGCAAGATCTTTGTTGCCAAGAATGGATCCTTTCTAGAGAAGGAGTTTCTCTCAAAAGAAGTAAGTGGGAGGAAAGTAGAACTTGATGAAGTGTTACCTCTTGAACCGGAAAATGGCGCAACTCAAGAAAACGTTCCTGAGGTGCCTGCACCGACTAGAGAGGAAATTATTGATGATGATCAAGATACTTCTGATCAAGCTCCTACTGAAATTCGTAGGTTCACAAGGACACGTTCCGCACCAGAGTGGTACGGCAACCCTGTCTTGGAAATCATGTTGTTAGACAACAGTGAACCTTCGAACTATGAAGAAGCGATGGCGGGCCCGGATTCCGACAAATGGCTAGAAGCCAGGAAATCCGAGATAGGATCCATGTATGAAAACGAAGTATGGACTTTGACTGACTTGCCCGTTGAACGGCGAGCCATAGAAAATAAATGGATCTTTAAGAAGAAGACAGACGCGGATGGTAATGTGACCATCTATAAAGTTCGACTTGTCGCTAAGGGTTATCGACAAGTTCAAGGGGTTGACTACGATGAGACTTTCTCACCGGTAGCGAAGCTAAAGTCCGTCCGAATCATGTTAGAAATTGCCGCATTCTACGATTATGAGATATGGCAAATGGACGTCAAAACGGCATTCCTTAATGGTTTCCTTAAGGAAGAATTGTATATGATGCAGCCGGAAGGTTTTGTCGATCCTAAGAATGCTGACAAGGTGTGCAAGCTCCAACGCTCGATTTATGGGCTGGTGCAAGCATCTCGGAGTTGGAACATTCGCTTTGATAAGATGATCAAAGCGTTTGGGTTTACACAGACTTATGGAGAAGCCTGCGTTTACAAGAAAGTGAGTGGGAGCTCTGTAGCATTTCTCATATTATATGTAGATGACATACTTTTGATGGGAAATGATATAGAACTCTTGGACATCATTAAGGCCTACTTGAATAAGAGTTTTTCAATGATGGACCTTGGAGAAGCTGCTTATATATTAGGCATCAAGATCTATAGAGATAGATCAAGACGCCTCATAGGTCTTTCACAAAGCACATACCTTGATAAGATATTGAAGAAGTTCAATATGGATCAATCTAAGAAGGGGTTCTTACCTGTGTTACAAGGTGTGAAATTGAGCTCAGCTCAATGTCCGACCACGGCAGAAGATATAGAAGAGATGAGTGTCATCCCCTATGCCTCAGCCATAGGTTCTATTATGTATGCCATGCTGTGTACCAGACCTGATGTAAACCTTGCCGTAAGTTTGGTAGGAAGGTACCAAAGTAATCCCGGCTAGGAACACTGGACAGCGGTCAAGAATATCCTGAAGTACCTGAAAAGGACTAAGGAAATGTTTCTCGTTTATGGAGGTGACGAAGAGCTCGTCGTAAAGGGTTACGTCGACGCTAGCTTCGACACAGATCTGGATGACTCTAAGTCACAAACAGTATATGTGTATATTTGGAATGGTGGGGCAGTAAGCTGGTGCAGTTGCAAGCAGAGCGTTGTGGCGGGATCTACATGTGAAGCGGGGTACATGGCAGCCTCGGAGGCATCACATGAAGCAATTTGGGTGAAGTAGTTCATCACCGACCTCGGAGTCATACCCAATGCGTCGGGGCCAATCAAACTCTTCTGTGACAACACTAGAGCTATTGCACTTGCCAAGGAGCCCAGGTTTCACAAGAAGACCAGGCACATCAAGCGTCGCTTCAACTCCATTCGTGAAAATGTTCAAGATGGATACATAGATATTTGTAAAGTACATACGGACCTGAATGTAGCAGACCCATTGACTAAACCTCTCCCTAGAGCAAAACATGATCAACACCAGAATTCCATGGGTGTTCGATTCATCACAATGTAACTAGATTATTGACTCTAGTGCAAGTGGGAGACTGTTGGAAATATGCCCTAGAGGCAATAATAAAAGCATTATTATTATATTTCCTTGTTCATGATAATTGTCTTTATTCATGCTATAATTGTGTTATCCGGAAATCGTAATACATGTGTGAAATAATAGACACCAACATGTCCCTAGTAAGCCTCTAGTTGACTAGCTCGTTGATCAACAGATAGTCATGGTTTCCTGACTATAGACATTGGATGTCATTGATAATGAGATCACATCATTAGGAGAATGATGTGATGGACAAGACCCAATCCTAAACATAGCACAAGATCGTATAGTTCGTTTGCTAGAGTTTTCCAATGTCAAGTATCCTTTCCTTAGACCATGAGATCGTGTAACTCCCGGATACCGTAGGAGTGCTTTGGGTATACCAAACGTCACAACGTAACTGGGTGACTATAAAGGTATACTACGGGTATCTCCGAAAGTGTCTGTTGGGTTGACACGGATCGAGACTAGGATTTGTCACTCCGCTTGACGGAGAGGTATCACCGGGCCCACTCGGTAATGCATCATCATAATGAGCTCAATGTGATCAAAGTGTTTGATCACGGGATCATGCATTACGGTACGAGTAAAGTGACTTGCCGGTAACGAGATTGAACGAGGTATTGGGATACCGACGATCGAATCTCGGGTAAGTAAAATACCGATTGACAAAGGGAATCGTGTACGGGATTAATTGAATCCTCGACATCGTGGTTCATCCGATGAGATCATCATGGAGCATGTAGGATCCAACATGGGTATCCAGATCCCGCTGTTGGTTATTGCCCGAGAGCCATCTCGGTCATGTCTGCATGTCCCCCGAACCCGTAGGGTCTACACACTTAAGGTTCGGTGACGCTAGGGTTGTGAAGATATGTATATGCAGTAACCTGAATGTTGTTCGGAGTCCCGGATGAAGTCCCGGACGTCACGAGGAGTTTCGGAATAGTCCGGAGGTAAAGAATTATATAAAGGAAGTGCTGTTTCGGCCATCGGGAGTGATCTGGGGGTCACCGGTATTGTACCGGGACCACCAGATGGGTCCCGGGGGTCCACCGGGTGGGGCCACCCATCCCGGAGGGCCCCATGGGCTGAAGTGGGAGGGGGACCCGCCCTTAGTGGGCTGGTGCGCCCCCCAAGGCCCACCCCCTACGCCTAGGGTTGGAACCCTAGGGTGGGGGGGGCGCCCACTTGCCTTGGGGGGCACTCCACCCCCTTGGCCGCCGCCCCCTCTGGAGATCGGATCTCCAGGGGCCGGCGCCCCCCAGGGGGCCTATATAAAGGGGGGAGGGTGGGGGAGCCGCACCCTTTCCCCTGGCGCCTCCCTCTGTCCCTGCTACACCTCTCCCTCTCGCAGTGCACGGCGAAGCCCTGCTATTGTGACGCCCTGCATCCACCACCACGCCGTCGTGCTGCTGGATCTTCATCAACCTCTCCTTCCCCCTTGCCGGATCAAGAAGGAGGAGACGTTACGCTGACCGTACGTGTGTTGAACGCGGAGGTGCCGTCCGTTCGGTGCTAGGATCTCCGGTGATTTGGATCACGTCGTGTAGGACTACCTCATCCCCGTTCTTTTGAACGCTTCCGCTCGCGATCTGCAAAGGTATGTAGATACATCCGATCACTCGTTGCTAGATGAACTCATAGATGGATCTTGGTGAAACCGTAGGAAAATTTTTGTTTTCTGCAACATTCCCCAACACTGATATGCACAAGTTATCCCCTCCTTGGGAAGGACCCTTTGTGGTCAGCAAGAATCTGAACAACGGTTCATACTACCTTATCGATGTTCGAGAGCACAAAGACTCACGCAAGTTGGAAGAGGAGACCCGCCGGCCAAGGAATATCGCCCATCTTCGGTCATACTATACTTGAGCCACCGGCTCTCAAGATGTATATATTTTTTGACGATGTATATATTATATAAAGCAATAATGCAGGACATCTGTCCCTTTCACCCTCAAAGGTTTACATGTCTTCTTTATCAGGTGGTGGAAACAACCAACAAGGAGCGGATCATATCTGAACCCGGATTTTCCTTTGGTCCGGCTTATGATCATATCTGAATCTAGCCATGATCACTTGGGGGCTTCCTGTTCAAACATAGGTCGTATTCGAACCAAAGATAACATAGCTGTCAATACCCACTTGATCGGCATACTGCCAAACCCACTTCGGGGCTTCTTGATCATATTTGAATCATAGCTTAACCCCTTTGGGTATGACGTGGATCGTATTCGAATCAGCGTCATTAAACAACGCTTATGGTCACTTGGGGGCTTCCTATTCAAGCATAGGTTGTATTCGAACCAAAGAGAACATAGTTGTCGATACCCACTTGATCGGCATCGCCAAAGCAACTGTGGGCTATATGATCGTATCCGAATCTTATCTTAACCCCTTTGGAATGGTTCACTGATCGTATTCGAATCAGAGGCCTTTAAATTTTGTTTATTATTCATCATACTTTGTAAGTGTAAATGTTCGACTATCTTGAGGCCTTCTCGAAAGTACTATGGGGTTCTCGTTCCACCGGTTTAATATTGGTCACTTCAGTTGATTAAGGGCCAGGTGAACATCATACGTGCCAACTTTCAGGAGTTAAACTTACCCTCATGATTTAGGTCACATAAACCGGCGAGATTACCAAAAGGATCGCAGGTATGCTATTGTGATTATGTTTAACAAATATAATCATAAACCAGCCTTTATATGATGTTTGGTTCGCACTCCGGGTTATCAATACCTTATGTGACCCCCGATGCGATAAGTCGCCAAGGGAATTCTGTTTGTTTTATATGCAGGATGCGGCAAGCAAATTTTTAACGTCAAGGAAATAAAAGATCAACATAAGCTGGAAGTATATAGCGATGGCGGCTTACGAAAGTATTAAGCGCCATAAACATGTGCGAAGGCATGGCAAAAATCAAGAGGTTTTTTGACCCTATTACAAGACTTGCCGAGTCTGAATAATGAAGCATTGTTTTCACAAAGTCATAAACGCCTGGCTGTTCACTCCTTTGGTTCGCTTAAAGATTCCGGGTTATCCTTCTCCGCCTCTCCGTCAGTTGCCCTGTCCAGGAAGGTTGACGAGGCCTAGTCAATGCGACTCAAGGCTTCAAACTCAGCTTCATCATCTATTAAACCGGCGGGGTCGACTTCAGGGGCAAAGGTATGCTTACAAGTTGGAGGGATCAGGTTGACTTCATCATAGTGAGGTGTTGGAATTCTTCGGTTCTCACTGTCATAGCCCGGCTGATACTTGGTAAGGTCAGTATCGTTCCCAATGAGAGCAGCCACAGGACGTATGTCTTTCACACAGGCGGTGAAGTCTGTCTCATTGAATACAGAGCCGTCTTCCTTCAAGCTGGGATACCCAAGAGCAATGTCTGCCGGGTCTAAATCCGGAAGCCATGCCTTGGCCTGGCTCAATGCGGCTATAGCTCCGGCTCTAGCAGATGCCCGTCTTAGCTCTTGGACCCGCTGGGGTAGCACGGCAAGCCGCTTTAGCACATCTTGCAGGAGATGGGGAACGTCATTTGATAAAGCCACAATGGCCAAAGCACGTTGTGACCCGGTGTACAGTTGCTCCACTAGAGTGTAAACCGCTTTCAGTTTGATCAACATGTTCTGCTTGAGGTTTGTGCTCCTTGGGCCTTTGTTCATAAACATAAGGTGAGCCGGAGATGACAATTGAAGTAATCATTGAAAGAAGGTTCGGAATATTTAAAGATTGTCTGAGTAACTTACCAAAGATTGTTGAGACCATCTGAGATATCTGGCATTTTAAGCCGGACAGCTCGGCTGTTGCTTCGGCGAGCGATGCCTCTGCCGTCTCGGCTGTTGGGGAACGTAGTAATTTCCAAAAATTTCCTACGCACACGCAAGATCATGGTGATGCATAGCAACGAGAGGGGAGAGTGTTGTCTACATACCCTCGTAGAACGAAAGCGGAAGCGTTATATCAACGCGGTTGATGTAGTCGTACGTCTTCACGATCCGACCGATCCAAGCACCGAAACTACAGCACCTCCGAGTTCTTGGCACACGTTCAGCTCGATGACGATCCCCGGGCTCCGATCTAGCAAAGCGCCGGGGAAGAGTTCCGTCAACAAGATGGCGTGGTGACGATCTTGATGTTCTACCATCGCAGGGCTTCGCCTAAGCACCGCTACAATATTATCGAGGATTATGGTGGAGGGGGCACCGCACACGGCTAAGAGAACGATCACGAAGATCAATTTGTGTGTCTAGAGGTGCCCCCCTGCCCCTGTATATAATGGAGCAAGGGGGAGGGGCGGCCGGCCAGGAGGGGCGCGCCAGGGAGGAGTCCTACTACTACCGGGAGTAAGACTCCCTCCTTTTCCTTATCTAAGTAGGAGAGGGGGAAGGAAGGGAGAGGGGAGAGGAAGGAAAGGGGGGGTGCCGCCCCCCCCTCCTTGTCCAATTCGGACAAGAGGAGGAGGGGGCGTGCGGCCTGCCCTGGCCGCCCCTCCTCTTCTCCACTTTAGGCCCATAAGGCCCATTAACCCCCGGGGGGGTTCTGGTAACCCCCGGTACTCCGGTTTTATCCGAAACTTCTCCAGAACACTTACGGTGTCCGAATATAGTCGTCCAATATATCAATCTTTATTTCTCGACCATTTCGAGACTCCTCATCATGTCCGTGATCACATACGGGACTCCGAACAAACTTTGGTACATCAAAATATGTAAACCCTAAACAATTGTAGACATGACCGAGAACAATGTCAAAATATAATGAAACTGTCATCGTAAAGTTTTAAGCGTGCGGACCCTACGGTTCGAGAACAATGTAGACATGAGCGAGACATGTCTCTGGTCAATAACCAATACTGGAACCTGGATGCTCATATTGGCTCCTACATATTCTATGAAGATCTTAATCGGTCAGATCGCATAACAAGATACGTTGTTCCCTTTCTCATCGGTACGTTACTTGCCCGAGATTCGATCGTCGGTATCTCAATACCAAGTTCAATCTCATTACCGGCAAGTCTCTTTACTCGTTTTGTAATACATCATATCACAACTAACTCATTAGTTGCAATGCTTGCAAGGCTTATGTGATGTGCATTACCGAGAGGGCCCAGAGATACCTCTCCGACAATCGGAGTGACAAATCCTAATCTCGAAATACGCCAACCCAACATGTACCTTTGGAGACACCTGTAGAGCACCCTTATAATCACCCAGTTACGTTGTGAGTTTGGTAGCACACAAAGTGTTGCTCCGGTAAACGGGAGTTGCATAATCTCATAGTCATAGGAACATGTATAAGTCATGAAGAAAGCAATAGCAACATACTAAATGATCGGGTGCTAAGCTAATGGAATGGGTCATGTCAATCACATCATTCTCCTAATGATGTGATCCCGTTAATCAAATAACAACTCTTTTGTTCATGGTCAGGAAACATAACCATCTTCGATTAATGAGCTAGTCAAGTAGAGGCATACTAGTGACACTCTGTTTGTCTATGTATTCACACATGTATTATGTTTCCGGTTAATACAATTCTAGCATGAATAATAAACATTTATCATGATATAAAGAAATAAATAATAACTTTATTATTGCCTCTAGGGCATATTTCCTTCAGTCTCCCACTTGCACTAGAGTCAATAATCTAGTTCACATCGCCATGTGATTCAACACTAATAGTTCACATCACCATGTGATTAACACCCATAGTTAACATCGTCATGTGACCTACACCCAAAGGGTTTACTAGAGTCAGTAATCTATTTCACATTGCTTATGTGATTAACACCCAAAGAGTACTAAGGTGTGATCACGTTTTGCTTCTGAGATAATTTTAGTCAACGGGTGTGTCACATACAGATCCGTAAGTATTTTGCGAATTCTATGTCTACAATGCTCTGCATAGAGCTACTCTAGATAATTGCTCCCACTTTCAATATGTATCTAGATCGAGACTTAGAGTCATCCAGATTTGTGTCAAAGCTTGCATCGACGTAACTTTTTACGACGAGCCTTTTGTCACCTCCATAATCGAGAAATATTTCCTTATTCCACTAAGGATAATTTTGACCGCTGTCCAGTGATCTACTCTTAAATCACTATTGTACTCCCTTGCTTAACATAGTGTAGGGTATACAATAGATCTTGTACACAGCATGGCGTACTTTATAGAACATATGGCTGAGGCATAGGAAATGACTTTTCATTCTCTTTCTATCTTCTGCCATGGTCGGGCATTGAGTCTTACTCAATTTCACACCTTGTAACACAGCCAAGAACTCTTTTATTTGACTATTTCATTTTTAATTACTTCAAAATATTGTCAATGTATGTACTCATTGAAAAAAAACTTATCAAGCGTCTTGATCTATCTCTATAGATCTTGATGCTTAATATGTAAGTAGCTTCACCGAGGTCTTTCTCTGAAAAACTTCTTTCAAACACTCCTTTATGCTTTGTAGAATAATTCTACATTATTTCCAATCAACAATATGTCATTCACATATACTTGTCAGAAATGTTGTAGTGCTCCCACTCACTTTCTTGTAAATATAGGCTTTACCACAAGTCTGTATAAAACTATATACTTTGATCATCTCATCAAAGCGCATATTCCAACTCCGAGATGCTTGCACCAGTCCACAGATGGATCGCTGGAGCTTGCATATTTTGTTAACACTTTTAGGATTGACAAAACCTTCTGGTTGCATCATATACAACTGTTCTTTAAGAAATCCATTAAGGAATGCAGCTTTGTTTATCCATTTGCCAGATTTCATAAAATGCGGCAATTGCTAACATGATTCGGACAGACTTAAGCATAGATATGAGTGAGAAACACTCATCGTAGTCAACACTTTGAACTTTGTCGAAAACCTTTTGCGACAATTCTAGCTTTGTAGATACTACTATCAGCATCTGTCTTCCTCTTGAAGATCCATTTAATCTCAATGGCTTGCCAATCATTGGGCAAGTCAATCAAAGTCCATACTTTGTTCTCATATATGGATCCCATCTCAGATTTCATGGCCTCAAACCATTTCGCGGAATTTGGGCTCACCATCGTTTCTTCATAGTTCGTAAGTTTGTCATGGTCTAGTAACATGACTTCCAGAACAGGATTACCATACCACTCTGGTGCGGATCTCACTCTGGTTTACCTACGAGATTCAGTAGTAACTTGATCTGAAGTTTCATGATCATCATCATTAGCTTCCTCACTAATTGGTGTAGTAGTCACAGGAACAGATTTCTGTGATGAATTACTTTCCAATAAGGGAGAAGGTACAATTACCTTATCAAGTTCTACTTTCCTCCCACTCACGTCTTTCGAGAGAAACTCCTTCTCTAGAAAGTATCCATTCTCAGCAACGAATGTCTTGCCTTCGGATCTGTGATAGAAGGTGTACCCAACTGTCTCCTTTGGGTATCCTATGAAGACACATTTCTCTGATTTGGGTTTGAGCTTATCATGATGAAACTTTTTCTTATAAGCGTCGTAGCCCCAAACTTTAAGAAACGATAACTTTGGTTTCTAGCCAAACCATAGTTCATATTGTGTTGTCTCAACAGACTTAGATGGTGCCCCTTTTTAACGTGAATGCAGTTGTCTCTAATGCATGACCCCAAAACGATAGTGGTAAATCGGTAAGAAACATCATAGATTGTACTATATCCAATAAAGTACGGTTATGATGTTCGGACACACCATTATGTTGTGGTGTTCCAGGTGGCATGAATTTGTGAAACTATTCCACATTGTTTCATTTGAAGACCAAACTCGTAACTCAAATATTTGTCTCCATGATCAGATCGTAGAAAAAATATTTTCTTGTCACAATGATTTTCCACTTCACTCTGAAATTCTTTGAACCTTTCAAATGTTTTAGACTTATGTTTCATCAAGTAGATATACCCATATGTGCTCAAATCATCTGTGAAGGTCAGAAAATAATGATACTTGTCGCGAGCCTTAATATTCATCGGATCACATACATCAGTATGTATGATTTCCATCAAATCTGTTGCTCGCTCCATTGTTCCGGAGAACGGAGTCTTAGTCATCTTCCCCATGAGGCATGGTTCGCAAGCATCAAGTGATTCCAAAAGTCCATTAGCATGGAGTTTCTTCATGCGCTTTACACCAATATGACCTAAACGACAGTGCCACAAATAAGTTGCACTATCATTATTAACTTTGCATCTATTTGGCTTCAATATTATGTGTATCACAACGTTCGAGATCGAACAAACCATTTTCGTTGGTGTGTATGACCACAGAAGGTTTTATTCATGTAAACAGAACAACAATTGTTCTCTACTTAAATGAATAACCGTATTTCAATAAACATGATCAAATCATATTTATGCTCAACGCAAACACCAAATAACACTTATTTAGTTTCAACACTAATCCTGTAAGTATATGTAGTGTGCCATGATGATCATATCAATCTTGGAACTACTTCCAACACACATCGTCACCCCACCCTTAACTAATCTTTGTTTATTCTGCAACTCCCGTTTCGAGTTACTAATCTTAGCAACTGAACTAGTATCAAATACTGAGGGGTTGCAATAAACACTAGTAAAGTACACATCAATAACATGTATATCAAATATACTTATGTTCACTTTGCCATCCTTCTTATCCGCCAATCACTTGGGGTAGTTCCGCTTCCAGTGACCAGTCTCTTTGTAGTAGAAGCACTTAGTCTCAGGCTTAGGACCAGACTTGGGCTTCTTCACTTGAGCAACAACTTGCTTGATGTTCTTCTTGAAGTTCCCTTTTTTCTTTGCCCTTTTCTTGAAACTAGTGATCTTGTCAACCATCACACTTGATGTTTTTCTTGATTTCTACCTTCGTCGATTTTAGCATCACGAAGAGCTTGGGAATCGTTTCCGTTATCCCTTGCATATTATAGTTCATCACGAAGTTCTACTAACTTGGTGATGGTGACTAGAGAATTCTGTCAATCACTATCTTATCTGGAAGATTAACTCCCACTTGATTCAAGCGATTGTAGTACCCAGACAATCTGAGCACATGCTCACTAGTTGAGCCATTCTCCTCCATCTTTTAGCTATAGAACTTGTTGGAGACTTCATATCTATCAACTCGGGGGTTTGCTTGAAATATTAACTTCAACTCCTGGAACATCTCATATGGTCCATGACGTTCAAAACGTCTTTGAAGTCCCGATTCTAAGCCGTTAAGCATGGTGCACTAAACTATCAAGTAGTCATCATATTGAGCTAGCCGAACGTTCATAACGTCTGCATCTACTCCTGCAATAGGTCCGTCGCCTAGCAGTGCATCAAGGACATAATTCTTCTGTGCAGCAATGAGGATAAACCTCAGATCACGGATCCAATCTGCATCATTGCTACTAACATCTTTCAACACAATTTTCTCTAGGAACATATCAAAATAAACACAGGGAAGCAACAACGCGAGCTATTGATCTACAACATAGATATGCTAATACTACCAGGACTAAGTTCATGATAAATTAAAGTTCAATTAATCATATTACTTAAGAACTCCCACTTAGATAGACATCCCTCTAATCTTCTAAGTGATCACTTGATCCAAATCAACTAAACCATAACCGATCATCACGTGTAATGGAGTAGTTTTCAATGGTGAACATCGCTATGTTGATCATATCTACTATATGATTCACGCTCGACCTTTCGGTCTCAGTGTTCCGAGGCCATATCTGCATATGCTAGGCTCGTCAAGTTTAACCTGAGTATTCTGCGTGTGCAAAACTGGCTTGCATCTGTTGTAGATGGACGTAGAGCTTATCACACCCGATCATCACGTGGTGTCTGGGCACGACGAACTTTGGCAACGGTGCATACTCAGGGAGAACACTTTTATCTTCAAATTTAGTGAGAGATCATCTTATAATGCTACCGTCAATCAAAGCAAGATAAGATGCATAAAAGATAAACATCACATGCAATCAATATAAGCGATATGATATGGCCATCATCATCTTGTGCTTGTGATCTCCATCTCCGAAGCATCGTCATGATCACCATCGTCACCGGCGCGACACCTTGATCTCCATCGTAGCATCGTTGTTGTCTCGCCAATCTTATGCTTCTACGACTATCGCTACCGCTTAGTGATAAAGTAAAGCATTACAGGGCAATTGCATTGCATACAATAAAGCGACAACCATATGGATCCTGCCAGTTGCCGATAACTCGGTTACAAAACATGATCATCTCATACAATAAAATTTAGCATCATGTCTTGACCATATCACATCACAACATGCCCTGCAAAAACAAGTTAGACGTCCTCTACTTTGTTTGTTGCAAGTTTTACGTGGCTGCTATGGGCTTAAGCAAGAACCAATCTTACCTACGCATCAAAACCACAACGATAGTTTGTCAAGTTGGTGTTGTTTTAACCTTCGCAAGGACCGGGCGTAGCCACACTCGGTTCAACTAAAGTTGGAGAAACTGACACCCGCCAGCCACCTGTGTGCAAAGCACGTAGGTAGAACCAGTCTCGCGTAAGCGTACGCGTAATGTCAGTCCGGGCCGCTTCATCCAACAATACCGCGGGACGAAAGTATGACATGCTGGTAAGCAGTATGACCTATATCGCCCACAACTCACTTGTGTTCTACTCGTGCATATAACATCAACACATAAAACCTAGGCTCTGATACCACTGTTGGCGAACGTAGTAATTTCAAAAAAATTCCTACGCACACGCAAGATCATGGTG
The DNA here is from genome assembly GCA_032464435.1 of Aegilops umbellulata. NCBI lineage: Eukaryota > Viridiplantae > Streptophyta > Magnoliopsida > Poales > Poaceae > Aegilops > Aegilops umbellulata. The sequence continues at coordinate 129,258,342 of CP136054.1, forward strand.
ATGCATAGCAACGAGAGGGGAGAGTGTTGTCTACGTACCCTCGTAGACCAAAAGCGGAAGCATTATATCAACGCGGTTGATGTAGTCGTACGTCTTGACGATCCGACCGATCCAAGCACCGAAACTACGGCACCTCCGAGTTCTTGGCACACGTTCAGCTCGATGACGATCCCCGGGCTCCGATCCAGCAAAGCATCGGGGAAGAGTTCCGTCAGCACGATGGTGTGGTGACGATCTTGATGTTCTACCGTCACAGGGCTTCGCCTAAGCACCGCTACAATATTATCGAGAATTATGGTGGAGGGGGGCACCGCACATGACTAAGAGAACGATCACGAAGATCAACTTGTGTGTCTAGAGGTGCCCCCCTGCCCCCGTATATAAAGGAGCAAGGGGGAGGGGCGGCCGGCCAGGAGGGGCGTGCCAGGGAGGAGTCCTAGTCCTACCGGGAGTAGGACTCCCTCCTTTTCCTTGTCTAAGTAGGAAAGGGGGAAGGAAGGGAGAGAGGAGAGGAAGCAAAGGGGGGGCGCCGCCCCCCCCCCTCCTTGCCCTATTCAGACTAGAGGAGGAGGGGGCGCGCGGCCTGCCCTGGCCGCCCCTCCTCTTCTCCACTTTAGGCCCATAAGGCCCATTAACCCCCGGGGGGGTTCTGGTAACCCCCGGTACTCCGGTTTTATCCGAAACTTCTCCAGAACACTTCCGGTGTCCGAATATAGTCGTCCAATATATCAATCTTTATGTCTCGACCATTTCGAGACTCCTCGTCATGTCTGTGATCACATCCGGGATTCCGAACAAACTTCGGTACATCAAAATATATAAACTCATAACAAAACTGTCATTGTAACGTTAAGCGTGCGGACCCTACGGTTCGAGAACAATGTAGACATGACCGAGACATGTCTCCGATCAATAACCAATAGCGGAACCTGGATGCTCATATTGGCTCCTACATATTCTACGAAGATCTTTATCGGTCAGACCGCATAACAACATACGTTGTTCCCTTTGTCAATGGTATGTTACTTGCCCGAGATTCGATCGTCGGTATCTCAATACCTAGTTCAATCTTGTTACCGGCAAGTCTCTTTACTCGTTCTGTAATACATCATCTTGCAACTAACTCATTAGTTGCAATGCTTGCAAGGCTTATGTGATGTGCATTACCGAGAGGGCCCAGAGATACCTCTCCGACAATCAAAGTGACAAATCCTAATCTCGAAATACGCCAACCCAACATGTACCTTTGGAGACACCTATAGAGCACCTTTATAATCACCCAGTTACGTTGTGACGTTTGGTAGCACACAAAGTGTTCCTCCGGTAAGCGGGAGTTGCATAATCTCATAGTCATAGGAACATGTATAAGTCATGAAGAAAGCAATAGCAACATACTAAATGATCGGGTGCTAAGCTAATGGAATGGGTCATGTCAATCACATCATTCTCCTAATGATGTGATCCTGTTAATCAAATAACAACTCTTTTGTTCATGGTCAGGAAACATAACCATCTTCGATTAACGATTTAGTCAAGTAGAGGCATACTAGTGACACTCTGTTTGTCTATGTATTCACACATGTATTATGTTTCCGGTTAATACAATTCTAGCATGAATAATAAACATTTATCATGATATAAAGAAATAAATAATAACTTTATTATTGCCTCTAGGGCATATTTCCTTCATCGGCCCGGGTCACCAGTGAAGCTTTTTCATCAGCCCAAGTTTTCTTATTCGTTTCGAAGTTTTTCTTCAACTTCTCTTGTTCAGAGACGCTGAACTCAAACTTGGAGTTGGCCTTTTGAATTTCAAGTTCTTGGGCTGCCAGGCAGCTCTTCAAGTCAGCAATCTCTGACTCAAATTGACTTATGGTGGCCTGCATTGATGCCGGGTTATGGTCAGGATCATTATAAAATAACATGAAGTCCCAAGCACTTTACAAGCAAAGATACTTGACACTTGGGGGCTAATGTATGCTGAAGAATTTTAACTTACGATGCCGGTTCATAAAAATTAAGTCCCAAGCACTTTGCAAGCAAAGATACTTGACACTTGGGGGCTAATGTGTATCGCAAGTTCAAGGTATCATGTGACAACCGGGTTAAATATCTTCTTTCTAAACCGGACAAAGCAGTGCTAAGCAGTTTTCTAAGTCTACAGCATATTTATTCATAAGCAATAGACTTGGGGGATGATACAGTAAGTATGATTAAGAAAAGTAGCATAAGTTATACCTCAGATTTTTGCTGTATTTGCTTCACCATGTCAATTTCCAGGTCATGGCTGCTATGTACTTGATTGATATAGCCACAGACTATCTCTCCAATGCTCAAATGAGTATAGTCAGCAATGTCTAGCTTGGCCTTTCGGCGTTCCAGAAGCTCCTCCTTGGTAGAACACTTGGCAAGGACAGTGGGCTGCCTCGGCTCAACAAACCGAGTCTTCAGAATCTCAACTTCCCGATCAATTGTCTTGGCCGGGCTAGGAGCTTCCGGGTTATCAGGACTGTTGAGAGTTTCTTCGGTGGGTGGATCAGAGGTTGGTGCTGGAATGTCATAGGCCGGTTCAGGCGGTGGCTGATGGGTAGAACTGTCAGGAGCAGTCGTGCCAAGCTCCGGTTCAGTCGTGACCGGGTCTTGGGACGACTTACTCTTTTCTGCCCTCTTGCTGGGCTTCACTTGCACGCTGTGGACAAAGGCAGAAGGATGAGTACAAAAGCATGAGTAAGGTAAAGCATAAGGTAAACAAAATTACATTACCCGGGGCAGTTTTGAAAGCCGGCATGTTAGATTGCATAGACTCGCCGGAGGAAGGAGAGGTATCCTAATAATTGGAGTCAGATGAATTGAGAGGTTGACGAATTAAACCCGCCAAAGGTAAAACAGAACATAAATCAGAGATAACCTCGGTCCGACGCTTACTGGTTACGTCAGGTAAGACGGAGGAGATCTCTGCATCCTTGCTGGTCCGGGTCTGCCTCCGGCTTTCAATTTGTTGTTGCTTCAAAAGAAATTGAGGATCTTGGTAAGCCAAAGGATGTGAAAATCTTACTTTCCGGGTTACTCTTCGAATTTTCTGACGCGGCAGGGGCTCAGAGTCGGAGGAGATTATAGTTACCTCTTCCTCGACGGCTTGGCTGTTCCCCATATCTTCCTGAAAAGACTTAAATGTCAGTAAGGTGATGATAAAACATTCAAGGGAGTTAAAGTTACCTCTTCTTCATCGTCATCAGTATCGTCAAGTTTAAACATATCTAAAGCGCTTGGCTTCCTCTTCTTTGAAGTTCCAGTCTTGGTGGCCTTTCTTTCGGCTCTCTTGGCCGCTCTGGCTTGCTTGGCCGCCTCATGGTCATACTTGACCTTCCAGAAGTTGTCATTGGTCTATGGGAAATGATAAAGGGTTATGAGTAAAAGCAAGTTATAACATAAGTAAAGACTATTTACTGAGGTTGGTGACTCACTGAAGGCGTCGGGTTCTTCTTGCAGAAGGGAAGTAAGCCAAAGGCATTACTAGTCACCGTGCCCTCTTTCAACAAGGTCTGGGTCATAACTTCAACCATATCATCTGGTAAGTCGTCTGAGCTATGGCGCAGCGGGTCATCCTTCTCGCAAGAGTAAGAGCACATTAAGCCGGGGCGGCGGCTTAACGGGATCACCCGCCAGGAGATCCAGACTCGCACCAAGTCAATGCCACTCAAGTCATTGCCTAAGAGGGCTTTGATCTTGTTGATGGTAGGGGCAAGTGATAGACGCTCAACAGCGGTTAATTTATCTGGCAGCGGGTGATTGGATTCAAGGCGCAGAGCACGGAAGCCGGGCAGAGGGTTCTCATCAGCCGGAGAAGTGTCCTGGCAATAAAACCATGTCTGGTTCCAGTCCTTTGGGTGGCTGGGCAGTTTGGCATAAGGAAAGAGGTAGTCTCTCCGCCTCTGAATAGAGATGCCGCCAAGTTCCAGATTGGGCCCGTTAGCACGTTCGTTCTGCTGGTTTAAATAGAACAACTCTCTGAACAAAAGTAGATTGGGCTCTTCTCCAAGGTACACTTCGCAGAAAACTTGAAAGTTGCAAATATTTGACATGGAGTTGGGTCCAATGTCTTCAGGTCTGAGTTCAAAGAAATGCAAAACATCGCTGAAGAATTTTGAACCGGGTGGAGCAAGTCCCCGGCTCATATGATTCGTAAAAACAGTCACCTCCCCTTCTTTGGGTTGAGGTTTCTCCTCGGACGGGCCAGGAGCACGATAAGACATGACTTCCTTCTTGGGTAGATGGCCAGACTTTACAAATTCAGACAGCTTGCTTCCTATGACAATGGGCGGGACCCAATTACAGGTCACAGGAGCCTTGGGAGCCTTAGGTGCCATGGCGTAAGTGGAAGCCTATGACAAAGTAAGAATTTCCGGTTTAGATCATAACACGGAGGAGAGCATTATCAATTTATTCAAAGTGGCGGCTTAAGATGGGGTCTAATGACATATAGGTAACTATGCAATGATATTTAAGCCGCTACAGGTATCAAGGGCAGTTAAATTTTCTTAAGTCGCCGGAAGCAAGCAAGACTGACAATCGGTGTTGTCATAAACCGACTACATAGATTACCATGGTTAAACAAATTCAACAGAGGCAGTTTTTGACTAAGTGTGGAACAAATAGATTTCACAAGCTGCATTTATTGTTTTGGATCAAACGGACATTCCAAAAAGAAATATTTCTAGACCTAAAATCAGTGCAGAGAAGTTCATCCACCCAAAGGAAGCCTCTGAACAAAAGAAAAGAGATCTGTCTATGTTCGAGATAAACGTAAAACAGTCACCGCAGCAGTTTTATGCTATTCAACGATCTGAACAGGGCATCAAAGGTGAAGAACATCAAGGGTTCTCCGCGGGCGGCGACAAACACCGCCGAACTCGAAGAAGCTCCAATGCAGATCTAAGAAAGGGAAAGAAGGGAACTTATGGATGTGGACGGGCTGCGGAAGTTTGCCGTTGATTTCTGGTCAGATTCGGGTTGATGCAGCGGCCTGAGTCGATGAAGACGAGGAGCTCGACGGCGGCGGCGGCGGAGCTTGAGTGGCAGAGAAACAGCGAGAGGAAGAGGATGACTGAAAAGGGGGAGAATGGAAGACCTAGGTCATGCCTATTTATAAGGGAAGACCGACTGAGACGGTGCGAGAAACAAGGAGACCAAACATCATTATCCAGCGGCCCCGACGCCTCGGTTTTTGGAACAGTCAGTAAAAGCAAAGATCCGTTGGAGGATATGGCAGAGTAAAATATGAATTTAAGTAAAGATGATGTCACGGCGGGTTAACACAGATCCAGAAGATGACGTCATGGCGGGTTAAAAATCTTTGCACAGGCAGAAGGCTGAAGGTTTATTTCTTAAGGTATTTTAAGATTGACATGAACCGGTTCAAATCAATCTGGGGCCTAATGTTGGGGATATAACTATTTGTGTAAGCCGCCCAGGAGGGGCCGGGTTACGCAAAGAAGACTCATCAGAAAGAAGCCCAAGACCAAGCATGAAGATGGCGGTTCTGTTGGAAATATGCCCTAGAGGCAATAATAAATGGATTATTATATTTCCTTGTTCATGATAATTGTCTATTTTTCATGCTATAATTGTATTGTTCGGAAATCATAATACATGTGTGAATACATAGACCACAATGTGTCCCTAGTAAGCCTCTAGTTGACTAGCTCGTTGATCAATAGATAGTCATGGTTTCCTGACTATGGACATGGAGATGTCATTGATAACGGGATCACATCATTAGGAGAATGATGTGATGGACAAGACCCAAATCTAAGCATAGCATAAAGATCGTGTAGTTCGTTTGCTAGAGCTTCTCTGAATGTCAAGTATCATTCCTTAGACCATGAGATTATGCAACTCCCGGACATCGTAGGAATACTTTGGGTGTATCAAATGTCACAACGTAACTGGGTGACTATAAAGGTGCACTACAGGTATCTCCGAAAGTATCTGTTGGGTTGGCATGAATCGAGACTGGGATTTGTCACTCCGTGTGACGGAGAGGTATCTCTGGGCCCACTCGGTAAGACATCATCATAATGAGCTCAATGTGATCAAGGTGTTGTTCATGGGATGATGTATTACGGGAACGAGTAAAGAGACTTGCCGGTAACGAGATTGAACAAGGTATCGGTATACCAACGATCGAATCTCGGGCAAGTATCGTACCGATGGACAAAGGGAATTGAGTACGGGATTGATTAAGTCCTCGACATCGTGGTTCATCCGATGAGATCATCGAGGAGCATGTGGGAGCCAACATGGGTATCCAGATCCCGCTGTTGGTTATTGACCGGAGATCGTCTCGGTCATGTCTGCATGTCTCCCGAACCCGTAGGGTCTACACACTTAAGGTTCGGTGACGCTAGGGTTGTTAAAGATATTAGTATGCAGCAAACCGAAGGTTGTTCGGAGTCCCGGATGAGATCCCGGACGTCGCGAGAGGTTTCGGAGTAGTCCGGAGGTAAAGATTTATATATGGGAAGTTGTTGTACAGACACCGGAAAGTCTCGGGGGCATATCGGTATTGTACCGGGGCCACCGGAGAGGCACCGGGGGTCCACCTTGAGGGGCCAGCCCTCTCGGAGGGCCTCATTTGCCACAAGGGGCAGGGAACCAGCCCCTGGTGGGCTGGGCGCACCCCTTCCCTTGGGCCCATGCGCCTAGGGTTGGGGGGAAACCCTAGTGGGGGCGCCCCCTTGCTTGGGGGGCAAGCCCCCCCACCCTAGGCCGCAGCCCCCCCTGGAGATCCATCTCCAGGGCTGCGCACCCCCCCTTGGGGGCCTATATAAAGGGGGGAGGGAGGGCAGCCGGAACCCTGCTGCATTGGCGCCTCCCTCTCCCCGTTACACCTCTCCCTCTCTCCACAGAAGCTCGGCGAAGCCCTGCTGGAACTCTGCTGCATCCACCACCACGCCGTCGTGCTGCTGGATCTTCATCAACCTCTCCTTCCCCCTTGCTGGATCAAGAAGGAGGAGACGTCGATCGTCCCGTACGTGTGTTGAACGCGGAGGTGCCGTCCTTTCGGCGCTGGTCATCGGTGATTCGGATCACGGCGAGTACGACTCCATCATCCACGTTCTCCTTGAACGCTTCCGTTGCGATCTACAAGTGGTATGTAGATGCTCTCCTATCCCCTCGTTGCTAGAATACTCCATGGATAGATCTTGGTGATGCGTAGGAAAATTTTAATTTCTGCTACGATCCCCAACAGTGGCATCATGATCTAGGTCTATGCGTAGTTTCTATGCACGAGTAGAACACAAAGTAGTTGTGGGCGTCGAATTGTCAATTCTTCTTGCCGTTACTAGTCCTATCTTGGTTCAGCGGTATTGTGGGATGAAGCGGCCCGGACTAACCTTACACGTACGCTTACGTGAGACCGGTTCCACCGACTGACATGCACTAGTTGCATAAGGTGGCTGGCGGGTGTCTGTCTCTCCCACTTTAGTTGGATCGGATTCGATGAACAGGGTCCTTATGAAGGGTAAATAGAGATTGACAATTCACGTTGTGGTTTTAACGTAGGTAAGAAACGTTCTTGCTAGCAACCTATAACAGCCACGTAAAAACTTGCAACAAAAATTAGAGGACGTCTAACTTGTTTTTGCAGCAAGTGCTTTGTGATGTGATATGGCCAGAAGTTGTGATGAATCATGTGATGTATGAGATGATCTTGTTATTGTAATAGGAATCACGACTTGCATGTCGATGAGTATGACAACCGGCAGGAGCCATAGGAGTTGTCTTTATTTATTTATGACATGCGTGTCAACTTAAATCGTCATGTAATTACTTTACTTTATTGCTAAAGCGTTAGCCATCGTAGTAGAAGTAATAGTTGACGTGACAACTTCACGAAGACACGATGATGGAGATCATGATGATGGAGATCATGGTGTCATGCCGGTGACGACGATGAACATGGCGCCCCGAAGATGGAGATCAAAGGAGCGAAATGATGTTGGCCATATCATGTCACTATTTGATTGCATGTGATGTTTATCATGTTTTACATCTTATTTGCTTAGAACGACGGTAGCATAAATAAGATGATCCCTCATGAAAATATCAAAAATGTGTTCTCCCTAACTGTGCACCGTTGCTAAGGTTCGTCGTTCCGAAGCACCACGTGATGATCGGGTGTGATAGGTCCTTACGTTCGCATACAACGGGTGTAAGCCAGATTTACACACGCAATACACTTAGGTTGGATTGACGAGCCTAGCATGTACAGACATGGCCTCAGAACACGGAGGACCGAAAGGTCGAACATGAGTCGTATAGAAGATATGATCAACATGGAGATGTTCACTGATGATGACTAGTCCGTCTCACGTGATGATCGGACACGGCCTAGTTGACTCGGATCATGTATCACTTAGATGACTAGAGGGATGTCAAATCTGAGTGGGAGTTCATTCATTAATTTGATTAGATGAACTTAATTATCATGAACTTAGTCTAAATCTTTACAATATGTCTTGTAGATCAAATGGCCCACGCTAATGTCACCCTCAACTTCAACACGTTCCTAGAGAAAACCAAGCTGAAAGATGATGGCAGCAACTATGTGGACTGGGTCCAGAACCTGAGGATCATCCTCATAGCTGCCAAGAAAGATTATGTCCTAGAAGCACCGCTAGGTGATGCACCATTCCCATCAAACCAGGACGTTATGAACGCCCATCAGTCTCGTGCTGATGATTACTCCCTCGTTCAGTGCGGCATGCTTTATAGCTTAGAACCGGGGCTCCAAAAGCGTTTTGAGCAACACGGAGCATATGAGATGTTCGAGGAGCTGAAATTGATTTTCCAAGCTCATGCCCGGGTCGAGAGATATGATGTCTCCGACAAGTTCTTTAGCTGTAAGATGGAGGAGAATAGCTCTGTCAGTGAACACATACTCAAGATGTCTGGGTTACACCACCGCTTGACTCAGCTAGAAGTTAATCTCCCGGATGAGGCGGTCATTGACAGAATCCTTCAGTCGCTCCCACCTAGCTACAAGAGCTTTGTGATGAACTACAATATGCAGGGGATGGAAAAGACCATTCCCGAGTTGTATTCAATGCTGAAATCTGCAGAGGTGGAGATCAAAAAGGAACATCAAGTGTTGATGGTGAATAAAACCACTAAGTTCAAGAAAGGCAAGGGTAAGACGAACTTCAAGAAGGACGGCAAGGAGGTTGCCGCGCCTGGTAAATCAGTTGCCAGGAAGAAGTCAAAGAATGGACCCAAACCTGAAACTGAGTGCTTTTATTGCAAGGGAACTGGTCACTGGAAGCGGAATTGCCCCAAGTACTTAGCAGATAAGAAGGCCGGCAACACTAAAGGTATATGTGATATACATGTAATTGATGTGTACCTTACCAGTGCTCATAGTAGCTCCTGGGTATTTGATACCGGTGTCATTGCTCATATTTGTAACTCAAAACAGGAGCTGCAGAATAAACGGAGACTGGCGAAGGATGAGGTGACGATGCGCGTCGGGAATGGTTCCAGGGTCGATGTGATCGCCGTCGGCACGCTACCTCTACATTTACCTACGGGATTAGTTTTGAACCTCAATAATTGTTATTTAGTACCAAGTTTGAGCATGAACATTGTATCTGGATCTCGTTTAATGCGAGATGGCTACTCATTTAAATCCGAGAATAATGGTTGTTCTATTTATATGAGTGATATGTTTTATGGTCATGCTCCGATGGTCAATGGTTTATTCCTAATGAATCTCGTACGTGATGTTACACATATTCATAGTGTGAATACCAAAAGATGTAAAGTTAATAACGATAGTCCCACATACTTGTGGCACTGCCGCCTTGGTCACATTGGTGTCAAGCGCATGAAGAAGCTCCACGCTGATGGACTTTTAGAGTCTCTCGATTATGAATCATTTGACACATGCGAACCATGCCTCATGGGCAAAATGACCAAGACTCCATTCTCAGGGACAATGGAGCGAGCAACCAACTTGTTGGAAATCATACATACAGATGTGTGTGGTCCAATGAGCGTTGAGGCTCGCGGAGGCTATCGTTATGTTCTCACTCTCACTGATGATTTGAGTAGGTATGGGTATGTCTACTTAATGAAACACAAGTCTGAGACCTTTGAAAAGTTCAAGGAGTTTCAGAGTGAGGTTGAGAATCAACGTGACAGAAAAATAAAGTTCTTACGATCAGATCATGGGGGAGAATATTTAAGTCACGAATTTGGCACACACTTAAGAAAATGTGGAATCGTTTCACAACTCACGCCGCCTGGAACACCTCAGCGTAACGGTGTGTCCGAACGTCGTAATCGCACTCTATTGGATATGGTGCGGTCTATGATGTCTCTTACAGATCTATCGCTATCATTTTGGGGATACGCTCTAGAGACAGCCGCATTCACTTTAAATAGGACTCCGTCAAAATCCGTTGAGACGACACCGTATGAATTATGGTTTGGGAAGAAACCTAAGCTGTCGTTTCTGAAAGTTTGGGGTTGCGATGTTTATGTCAAGAAACTTCAACCTGAAATACTCGAACCCAAATCGGAAAAATGCGTCTTCATAGGATATCCCAAGGAAACAGTTGGGTATACCTTCTACCTCAGATCCGAAGGCAAGGTCTTTGTTGCCAAGAACGGGTCCTTTCTAGAGAAAGAGTTTCTCGCTAAAGAAGTAAGTGGGAGGAAAGTAGAGCTTGATGAAGTACTACCTCTTGAAAATCAGAGTAGCGCAGCTCAGGAAAATGTTCCTGTGGTGCCTACACCGATTAGAGAGGAGGTTAATGATGATGATCAAGATACTTCTGATCAAGCTCCTACTGAACTTCGTAGGTCCACAAGGACGCGTTCCGCACCAGAGTGGTACGGCAACCCCGTCCTGGAAATCATATTGTTGGACAACGGTGAACCTTCGAACTATGAAGAAGCGATGGCGGGCCCAGATTCCGACAAATGGCTAGAAGCCATGAAATCCGAGATAGAATCCATGTATGAAAACAAAGTGTGGACTTTGAATGACTTGCCCGATGGTCGGCGAGCCATAGAAAATAAATGGATCTTTAAGAAGAAGACAGACGCGGATGGTAATGTGACCATCTATAAAGCTCGACTTGTCGCTAAGGGTTATCGACAAGTTCAAGGGGTTGACTACGATGAGACTTTCTCTCCCGTAGCGAAGCTGAAGTCTATCCGAATCATGTTAGCAATTGCCGCATACTATGATTATGAGATATGGCAAATGGACGTCAAAACGGCATTCCTTAACGGCTTCCTTAAGGAAGAATTGTATATGATGCAGCCGGAAGGTTTTGTCGATCCTAAGAATGCTAACAAAGTATGCAAGCTCCAGCGCTCCATCTATGGGCTGGTGCAAGCATCTCGGAGTTGGAACATTCGCTTTGATGAGATGATCAAAGCGTTTGGGTTTATGCAGACTTATGGAGAAGCCTGCGTTTACAAGAAAGTGAGTGGGAGCTCCGTAGCATTTCTCATATTATATGTGGATGACATACTATTGATGGGAAATGATATAGAATTCTTGGAAAGCATGAAGGCCTATTTGAACAAGTGTTTTTCAATGAAGGACCTTGGAGAAGCTGCTTATATATTAGGCATCAAGATCTATAGGGATAGATCAAGACGCCTCATCGGTCTTTTACAAAGTACGTACCTTGACAAGATTTTGAAGAAGTTCAAAATGGATCAGTCCAAGAAGGGGTTCTTGCCTGTATTGCAAGGTGTGCGATTGAGCACGGCTAAATGCCCGACCATGGCAAAAGATATAGAAGAGATGAGTGTCATCCCCTATGCCTCAGCTATAGGGTCTATTATGTATGCCATGCTGTGTACCAGACCCGATGTAAACCTTGCCGTAAGTTTGGTAGGTAGGTACCAAAGTAATCCCGGCAAGGAACACTGGACAGCGGTCAAAAACATCCTGAAGTACCTGAAAAGGACTAAGGATATGTTTCTCGTTTATGGAGGTGCCGAAGAGCTCGTCGTAAAGGGTTACGTCGACGCTAGCTTCGACACAGATCTGGATGACTCCAAGTCACAAACCGGATACGTGTATATTTTGAATGGAGGGGCAGTAAGCTGGTACAGTTGCAAGCAAAGCGTCGTGGTGGGATCTACATGTGAAGCAGAGTATATGGCAGCCTCGGAGGCAGCACAAGAAGCAGTCTGGGTGAAGGAGTTCATCACCGACCTAGGAGTCAAACCCAATGCGTCGGACCCGATGACTCTCTTCTGTGACAACACTGGAGCAATTGCCCTTGCGAAGGAGCCCAGGTTTCACAGGAAGACCAGGCATATCAAGCGTCGCTTCAACTCCATTCGTGAAAGTGTTCAAAATGGAGACATAGAGATTTGTAAAGTACATACGGACCTAAATGTGGCGGATCCGTTGACTAAACCTCTCCCTAGAGCAAAACATGATCAACACCAAAATTCCATGGGTGTGCGATTCATCAGAATGAAACTAGACTATTGTCTCTAGTGCAAGTGGGAGACTGTTGGAAATATGCCCTAGAGGCAATAATAAATGGATTATTATATTTCCTTGTTCATGATAATTGTCTATTTTTCATGCTATAATTGTATTGTTCGGAAATCATAATACATGTGTGAATACATAGACCACAATGTGTCCCTAGTAAGCCTCTAGTTGACTAGCTCGTTGATCAATAGATAGTCATGGTTTCCTGACTATGGACATGGAGATGTCATTGATAACGGGATCACATCATTAGGAGAATGATGTGATGGACAAGACCCAAATCTAAGCATAGCATAAAGATCGTGTAGTTCGTTTGCTAGAGCTTCTCTGAATGTCAAGTATCATTCCTTAGACCATGAGATTATGCAACTCCCGGACATCGTAGGAATACTTTGGGTGTATCAAACGTCACAACGTAACTGGGTGACTATAAAGGTGCACTACAGGTATCTCCGAAAGTATCTGTTGGGTTGGCATGAATCGAGACTGGGATTTGTCACTCCGTGTGACGGAGATGTATCTCTGGGCCCACTCGGTAAGACATCATCATAATGAGCTCAATGTGATCAAGGTGTTGTTCACGGGATGATGTATTACGGGAACGAGTAAAGAGACTTGCCGGTAACGAGATTGAACAAGGTATCGGTATACCGACGATCGAATCTCGGGCAAGTATCGTACCGATGGACAAAGGGAATTGAGTACGGGATTGATTAAGTCCTCGACATCGTGGTTCATCCGATGAGATCATCGAGGAGCATGTGGGAGCCAACATGGGTATCCAGATCCCGCTGTTGGTTATTGACCGGAGATCGTCTCGGTCATGTCTGCATGTCTCCCGAACCCGTAGGGTCTACACACTTAAGGTTCGGTGACGCTAGGGTTGTTAAAGATATTAGTATGCAGCAAACCGAAGGTTGTTCGGAGTCCCGGATGAGATCCCGGACGTCGCGAGAGGTTTCGGAGTAGTCCGGAGGTAAAGATTTATATATGGGAAGTTGTTGTACAGACACCGGAAAGTCTCGGGGGCATATCGGTATTGTACCGGGGCCACCGGAGAGGCACCGGGGGTCCACCTTGAGGGGCCAGCCCTCTCGGAGGGCCTCATTTGCCACAAGGGGCAGGGAACCAGCCCCTGGTGGGCTGGGCGCACCCCTTCCCTTGGGCCCATGCGCCTAGGGTTGGGGGGAAACCCTAGTGGGGGCGCCCCCTTGCTTGGGGGGCAAGCCCCCCCACCCTAGGCCGCAGCCCCCCTGGAGATCCATCTCCAGGGCTACGCACCCCCCCTTGGGGGCCTATATAAAGGGGGGAGGGAGGGCAGCCGGAACCCTGCTGCATTGGCGCCTCCCTCTCCCCGTTACACCTCTCCCTCTCTCCACAGAAGCTCGGCGAAGCCCTGCTGGAACTCTGCTGCATCCACCACCACGCCGTCGTGCTGCTGGATCTTCATCAACCTCTCCTTCCCCCTTGCTGGATCAAGAAGGAGGAGACGTCGATCGTCCCGTACGTGTGTTGAACGCGGAGGTGCCGTCCTTTCGGCGCTGGTCATCGGTGATTCGGATCACGGCGAGTACGACTCCATCATCCACGTTCTCCTTGAACGCTTCCGTTGCGATCTACAAGTGGTATGTAGATGCTCTCCTATCCCCTCGTTGCTAGAATACTCCATGGATAGATCTTGGTGATGCGTAGGAAAATTTTAATTTCTGCTACGATCCCCAACAGTGGCATCATGATCTAGGTCTATGCGTAGTTTCTATGCACGAGTAGAACACAAAGTAGTTGTGGGCGTCGAATTGTCAATTCTTCTTGCCGTTACTAGTCCTATCTTGGTTCAGCGGTATTGTGGGATGAAGCGGCCTGGACTAACCTTACACGTACGCTTACGTGAGACCGGTTCCACCGACTGACATGCACTAGTTGCATAAGGTGGCTGGCGGGTGTCTGTCTCTCCCACTTTAGTTGGATCGGATTCGATGAACAGGGTCCTTATGAAGGGTAAATAGAGATTAACAATTCACGTTGTGGTTTTAACGTAGGTAAGAAACGTTCTTGCTAGCAACCTATAACAGCCACGTAAAAACTTGCAACAAAAATTAGAGGACGTCTAACTTGTTTTTGCAGCAAGTGCTTTGTGATGTGATATGGCCAGAAGTTGTGATGAATCATGTGATGTATGAGATGATCTTGTTATTGTAATAGGAATCACGACTTGCATGTCGATGAGTATGACAACCGGCAGGAGCCATAGGAGTTGTCTTTATTTATTTATGACCTGCGTGTCAACTTAAATCGTCATGTAATTACTTTACTTTATTGCTAAAGCGTTAGCCATCGTAGTAGAAGTAATAGTTGACGTGACAACTTCACGAAGACACGATGATGGAGATCATGATGATGGAGATCATGGTGTCATGCCGGTGACGACGATGAACATGGCGCCCCGAAGATGGAGATCAAAGGAGCGAAATGATGTTGGCCATATCATGTCACTATTTGATTGCATGTGATGTTTATCATGTTTTACATCTTATTTGCTTAGAACGACGGTAGCATAAATAAGATGATCCCTCATGAAAATATCAAAAATGTGTTCTCCCTAACTGTGCACCGTTGCTAAGGTTCGTCGTTCCGAAGCACCACGTGATGATCGGGTGTGATAGGTCCTTACGTTTGCATACAACGGGTGTAAGCCAGATTTACACACGCAATACACTTAGGTTGGATTGACGAGCCTAGCATGTACAGACATGGCCTCAGAACACGGAGGACCGAAAGGTCGAACATGAGTCGTATAGAAGATATGATCAACATGGAGATGTTCACTGATGATGACTAGTCCGTCTCACGTGATGATCGGACACGGCCTAGTTGACTCGGATCATGTATCACTTAGATGACTAGAGGGATGTCAAATCTGAGTGGGAGTTCATTCATTAATTTGATTAGATGAACTTAATTATCATGAACTTACTCTAAATCTTTACAATATGTCTTGTAGATCAAATGGCCCACGCTAATGTCACCCTCAACTTCAACACGTTCCTAGAGAAAACCAAGCTGAAAGATGATGGCAGCAACTATGCGGACTGGGTCCGGAACCTGAGGATCATCCTCATAGATGCCAAGAAAGATTATGTCCTAGAAGCACCGCTAGGTGATGCACCATTCCCAGCAAACCAGGACGTTATGAACGCCCATCAGTCTCGTGCTGATGATTACTCCCTCGTTCAGTGCGGCATGCTTTATAGCTTAGAACCGGGGCTCCAAAAGCGTTTTGAGCAACACGGAGCATATGAGATGTTCGAGGAGCTGAAATTGATTTTCCAAGCTCATGCCCGGGTCGAGAGATATGATGTCTCCGACAAGTTCTTTAGCTGTAAGATGGAGGAGAATAGCTCTGTCAGTGAACACACACTCAAGATGTCTGGGTTACACCACCGCTTGACTCAGCTAGAAGTTAATCTCCCGGATGAGGCGGTCATTGACAGAATCCTTCAGTCGCTCCCACCTCGCTACAAGAGCTTCGTGATGAACTACAATATGCAGGGGATGGAAAAGACCATTCCCGAGTTGTATTCAATGCTGAAATCTGCAGAGGTGGAGATCAAAAAGGAACATCAAGTGTTGATGGTGAATAAAACCACTAAGTTCAAGAAAGGCAAGGGTAAGAAGAACTTCAAGAAGGACGGCAAGGAGGTTGTCGCGCCTAGTAAATCAATTGCCAGGAAGAAGTCAAAGAATGGACCCAAACCTGAAACTGAGTGCTTTTATTGCAAGGGAACTGGTCACTGGAAGCGGAATTGCCCCAAGTACTTAGCAGATAAGAAGGCCGGCAACACTAAAGGTATATGTGATATACATGTAATTGATGTGTACCTTACCAGTGCTCATAGTAGCTCCTGGGTATTTGATACCGGTGTCATTGCTCATATTTGTAACTCAAAACAGGAGCTGCAGAATAAACGGAGACTGGCGAAGGATGAGGTGACGATGCGCGTCGGGAATGGTTCCAGGGTCGATGTGATCGCCGTCGGCACGCTACCTCTACATTTACCTACGGGATTAGTTTTGAACCTCAATAATTGTTATTTAGTACCAAGTTTGAGCATGAACATTGTATCTGGATCTCGTTTAATGCGAGATGGCTACTCATTTAAATCCGAGAATAATGGTTGTTCTATTTATATGAGTGATATGTTTTATGGTCATGCTCCGATGGTCAATGGTTTATTCCTAATGAATCTTGTACGTGATGTCACACATATTCATAGTGTGAATACCAAAAGATGTAAAGTTAATAACGATAGTCCCACATACTTGTGGCACTGCCGCCTTGGTCACATTGGTGTCAAGCGCATGAAGAAGCTCCAGGCTGATGGACTTTTAGAGTCTCTCGATTATGAATCATTTGACACATGCGAACCATGCCTCATGGGCAAAATGACCAAGACTCCATTCTCAGGGACAATGGAGCGAGCAACCAACTTGTTGGAAATCATACATACAGATGTGTGTGGTCCAATGAGCGTTGAGGCTCGCGGAGGCTATCGTTATGTTCTCACTCTCACTGATGATTTGAGTAGGTATGGGTATGTCTACTTAATGAAACACAAGTCTGAGACCTTTGAAAAGTTCAAGGAGTTTCAGAGTGAGGTTGAGAATCAACGTGACGGAAAAATAAAGTTCTTACGATCAGATCGTGGGGGAGAATATTTAAGTCACGAATTTGGCACACACTTAAGAAAATGTGGAATCGTTTCACAACTCACGCCGCCTGGAACACCTCAGCGTAACGGTGTGTCCGAACGTCGTAATCGCACTCTATTGGATATGGTGCGGTCTATGATGTCTCTTACAGATCTATCGCTATCATTTTGGGGATACGCTCTAGAGACAGCCGCATTCACTTTAAATAGGACTCCGTCAAAATCCGTTGAGACGACACCGTATGAATTATGGTTTGGGAAGAAACCTAAGCTGTCGTTTCTGAAAGTTTGGGGTTGCGATGTTTATGTCAAGAAACTTCAACCTGAAAAACTCGAACCCAAATCGGAAAAATGCGTCTTCATAGGATATCCCAAGGAAACAGTTGGGTATACCTTCTACCTCAGATCCGAAGGCAAGGTCTTTGTTGCCAAGAACGGGTCCTTTCTAGAGAAAGAGTTTCTCGCGAAAGAAGTAAGTGGGAGGAAAGTAGAGCTTGATGAAGTACTACCTCTTGAAAATCAGAGTAGCGCAGCTCAGGAAAATGTTCCTGTGGTGCCTGCACCGATTAGAGAGGAGGTTAATGATGATGATCAAGATACTTCTGATCAAGCTCCTACTGAACTTCGTAGGTCCACAAGGACGCGTTCCGCACCAGAGTGGTACGGCAACCCCGTCCTGGAAATCATATTGTTGGACAACGGTGAACCTTCGAACTATGAAGAAGCAATGGCGGGCCCAGATTCCGACAAATGGCTAGAAGCCATGAAATCCGAGATAGAATCCATGTATGAAAACAAAGTGTGGACTTTGAATGACTTGCCCGATGGTCGGCGAGCCATAGAAAATAAATGGATCTTTAAGAAGAAGACAGACGCGGATGGTAATGTGACCATCTATAAAGCTCGACTTGTCGCTAAGGGTTATCGACAAGTTCAAGGGGTTGACTACGATGAGACTTTCTCTCCCGTAGCGAAGCTGAAGTCTATCCGAATCATGTTAGCAATTGCCGCATACTATGATTATGAGATATGGCAAATGGACGTCAAAACGGCATTCCTTAACGGCTTCCTTAAGGAAGAATTGTATATGATGCAGCCGGAAGGTTTTGTCGATCCTAAGAATGCTAACAAAGTATGCAAGCTCCAGCGCTCCATCTATGGGCTGGTGCAAGCATCTCGGAGTTGGAACATTCGCTTTGATGACATGATCAAAGCATTTGGGTTTATGCAGACTTATGGAGAAGCCTGCGTTTACAAGAAAGTGAGTGGGAGCTCCGTAGCATTTCTCATATTATATGTGGATGACATACTATTGATGGGAAATGATATAGAATTCTTGGAAAGCATAAAGGCCTATTTGAACAAGTGTTTTTCAATGAAGGACCTTGGAGAAGCTGCTTATATATTAGGCATCAAGATCTATAGGGATAGATCAAGACGCCTCATCGGTCTTTTACAAAGTACGTACCTTGACAAGATTTTGAAGAAGTTCAAAATGGATCAGTCCAAGAAGGGGTTCTTGCCTGTATTGCAAGGTGTGCGATTGAGCACGGCTAAATGCCCGACCACGGGAAAAGATATAGAAGAGATGAGTGTCATCCCCTATGCCTCAGCTATAGGGTCTATTATGTATGCCATGCTGTGTACCAGACCCGATGTAAACCTTGCCGTAAGTTTGGTAGGTAGGTACCAAAGTAATCCCGGCAAGGAACACTGGACAGCGGTCAAAAACATCCTGAAGTACCTGAAAAGGACTAAGGATATGTTTCTCGTTTATGGAGGTGCCGAAGAGCTCGTCGTAAAGGGTTACGTTGACGCTAGCTTCGACACAGATCTGGATGACTCCAAGTCACAAACCGGATACGTGTATATTTTGAATGGAGGGGCAGTAAGCTGGTACAGTTGCAAGCAAAGCGTCGTGGCGGGATCTACATGTGAAGCAGAGTATATGGCAGCCTCGGAGGCAGCACAAGAAGCAGTCTGGGTGAAGGAGTTCATCACCGACCTAGGAGTCAAACCCAATGCGTCGGACCCGATGACTCTCTTCTGTGACAACACTGGAGCAATTGCCCTTGTGAAGGAGCCCAGGTTTCACAGGAAGACCAGGCATATCAAGCGTCGCTTCAACTCCATTCGTGAAAGTGTTCAAAATGGAGACATAGAGATTTGTAAAGTACATACGGACCTAAATGTGGCGGATCTGTTGACTAAACCTCTCCCTAGAGCAAAACATGATCAACACCAAAATTCCATGGGTGTGCGATTCATCAGAATGAAACTAGACTATTGTCTCTAGTGCAAGTGGGAGACTGTTGGAAATATGCCCTAGAGGCAATAATAAATGGATTATTATATTTCCTTGTTCATGATAATTGTCTATTTTTCATGCTATAATTGTATTGTTCGGAAATCATAATACATGTGTGAATACATAGACCACAATGTGTCCCTAGTAAGCCTCTAGTTGACTAGCTCGTTGATCAATAGATAGTCATGGTTTCCTGACTATGGACATGGAGATGTCATTGATAACGGGATCACATCATTAGGAGAATGATGTGATGGACAAGACCCAAATCTAAGCATAGCATAAAGATCGTGTAGTTCGTTTGCTAGAGCTTCTCTGAATGTCAAGTATCATTCCTTAGACCATGAGATTATGCAACTCCCGGACATCGTAGGAATACTTTGGGTGTATCAAACGTCACAACGTAACTGGGTGACTATAAAGGTGCACTACAGGTATCTCCGAAAGTATCTGTTGGGTTGGCATGAATCGAGACTGGGATTTGTCACTCCGTGTGACGGAGATGTATCTCTGGGCCCACTCGGTAAGACATCATCATAATGAGCTCAATGTGATCAAGGTGTTGTTCACGGGATGATGTATTACGGGAACGAGTAAAGAGACTTGCCGGTAACGAGATTGAACAAGGTATCGGTATACCGACGATCGAATCTCGGGCAAGTATCGTACCGATGGACAAAGGGAATTGAGTACGGGATTGATTAAGTCCTCGACATCGTGGTTCATCCGATGAGATCATCGAGGAGCATGTGGGAGCCAACATGGGTATCCAGATCCCGCTGTTGGTTATTGACCGGAGATCGTCTCGGTCATGTCTGCATGTCTCCCGAACCCGTAGGGTCTACACACTTAAGGTTCGGTGACGCTAGGGTTGTTAAAGATATTAGTATGCAGCAAACCGAAGGTTGTTCGGAGTCCCGGATGAGATCCGGACGTCGCGAGAGGTTCCGGAGTAGTCCGGAGGTAAAGATTTATATATGGGAAGTTGTTGTACAGACACCGGAAAGTCTCGGGGGCATATCAGTATTGTACCGGGGCCACCGGAGAGGCACCGGGGGTCCACCTTGAGGGGCCAGCCCTCTCGGAGGGCCTCATGGGCCACAAGGGGCAGGGAACCAGCCCCTGGTGGGCTGGGCGCACCCCTTCCCTTGGGCCCATGCGCCTAGGGTTGGGGGGAAACCCTAGTGGGGGCGCCCCCCTTGCTTGGGGGGCAAGCCCCCCCACCCTAGGCCGCCGCCCCCCTGGAGATCCATCTCCAGGGCTGCGCACCCCCCCTTGGGGGCCTATATAAAGGGGGGGAGGGAGGGCAGCCGGAACCCTGCTGCTTTGGCGCCTCCCTCTCCCCGTTACACCTCTCCCTCTCTCCACAGAAGCTCGGCGAAGCCCTGCTGGAACTCTGCTGCATCCACCACCACGCCGTCGTGCTGCTGGATCTTCATCAACCTCTCCTTCCCCCTTTCTGGATCAAGAAGGAGGAGACGTCGATCGTCCCGTACGTGTGTTGAACGTGGAGGTGCCGTCCTTTCGGCGCTGGTCATCGGTGATTCGGATCACGGTGAGTACGACTCCATCATCCACGTTCTCCTTGAACGCTTCCGTTGCGATCTACAAGTGGTATGTAGATGCTCTCCTATCCCCTCGTTGCTAGAATACTCCATGGATAGATCTTGGTGATGCGTAGGAAAATTTTAATTTCTGCTACGATCCCCAACAGGTTCAATAAAGGGTCTAAGGCCCACAGGCGGCGTAAGGCCCATAGTGGTAAACCGCCATGACGGCATGACTTGTAACATAAGGTAGAATTAACTAGTCACCGAGTCAGACACTGTCTATGAGCCGGCCGGGACTCTGTAGGCCGCAGGGCGTCAACCCGTGTATATAAGGGGACGACCCGCCGGCGGCTTAGGGCAAGAAACAACTCATCGAGAACCGGGCATAGCGTATCTCGCTCCCTGGTCATCAAAACCTCATCAATACCAACCCAACTAGACGTAGGCCTTCCTTCACCATAAGGGGCTGAACTAGTATAACTCTCTCGTGTCCTTTGCCCGATTAACCCCTTTAAGCTTCCTAGTTGCGATGGCTCCACGACTAAGTCCTTGCAAGAGGACATCTGCCGTGACAATTCCACGACACCACCCCCTCGCCCCGGACTCCTCTGCAACTCTGCACCTCATCAACTTCTATCATGGTGGCCTCCCTAAGCTCGACGGATGTCGTCGGTGGGCGGAGGTCGCACTCCAAATGGCACGGGTTTTCTGCGGGATTGGGCCTGGGATTTTTCTCATGGAGAAGGTAGTTAATTTAGCAAAATATTCACTCATCTCTTATCACAGTCCATCCGTCGTTGTTAATCAACCAGCGGAAATCACCGTGGATTCATTTTTCTTCTAACTGATTCGAGGGTTTTCATTCAAGTGTCCACAATGCGAGCATAAATCAGGCAAGTGTGGTTGCGGCTAGTCGAAAGCAAAGTTCTATCTCACCATTCCAGATGACTTTAGGGAGCGCTCGATATGTTCAATCTCCCCTACCACGGTCGGCATGGCCTACATTTATGAACATATACCGTCTATTGCTACATTCCGATAAAAGGTACTGTGCCACATGCAGCCTAGGCGTCGAACCCGATTTTTCCCCTATATTAGGCAAATTAATGATGTATTGTTCATTCGGTTACTCTCATATTTGCATCAAATCTTTGTTACATTATATATTTTTAATTATATATTTTTGTATGCTTTCAGCTGTATATTGTTTTGTTCTCTCAGTTACTCCCTTATTTGCATCTTGCTCTGTTATTTCAATATATCTAATTTACAATCTTAATTTTCATTTCAAGCAGTACATCCCTTGCTTTGCAAGAACACAAGTAGAAGGAAATCTTGGGCTTTACTTTGTTGATGACTCCATGGATCTCATATTGACAACACAACATGGATTTACAACAACAATTAGCGTAAAACTTGATAAAGATGGTCACTCCTATTTTGATGCGGACCTTTGGAGAAAAATCTCTAAGTTTTATTAACTGAAAGTTGGCAATAAAATTTTAGTGTGTGCACCACAACCTTGTGTAATTAACATGGATGTTTACTTCCCCAACATCATCAGCTGATCAAAGTCTGATTGAGGTTAGTGTTCTTCTGACTTTCTCCATGCTGGCATATTACTTAGCAAAATCGGGGTATTTGTTCAGGCTAACTGATCACTATTTAAGCAACCAACTGTGATTACAATTTTTTACTCCGTTCCTAGGCAATAACCAATTCTATTTACCATTTATGTCCACTATATATTCTTCTGCCATGTTCTCAATAAATAATACCTTTCCACCTTTTAAGCAGGATATGTTGGATGCATAGTTAACGGTCTATATGTTACTCGGTGTACCAAATTTCACTGGAAAGACTTGAAGGATGTCATAAAATTTGTTGATAATATGACAGATATAGCACAGCATATGAACGCTAGATTTTGGATGGGATTAATTCTACCTATGGTGCACACATTGAACAAGACCAATTCTGTGCACAAAACGTTGGTACAAAATCTTATTTTTATGTTGATGTTCATAAACTATATATATCTTCAATGATATGTTACAATTGGTTTTATTCTACATTTCAACAAAAATTGTCCGTTGCAGCTGTTCCTGAATCGATTCCGAACATGGTCGAATTACACTTGTGCCTGCTAATAACGCCAAAGTGATTGCAATGTACTGCATTTCCCGCAGAAATGGAACCATTCAAATTAACAAGTTCTCTCTTGTCGTGGCAATGCATCCAAATTGGAAAATTGGAGATATTGTTCTACTCATGCTCTACCAAGGCACAGGAGGGTTCTTCCTTTTCATTGAGATGTCGAGTCGCCGTGATCAAGCTGCTTCTAGCAGATAGTTGTGGTTGGCCCTCAGCCTCTTAAAATGTACTAGTTGTTACTATGTTAAGTATATAGATATGGACCATATGGTTGTCAAAACCGTGTTACCAATATCCGCCTTTTGTTGAATAGTGTCATCACTATATATATATATATATATATATATATATATATATATATATATATATATATATATATATATATATATATATTACTCAAATGTTCTTAGCCAAGTTCTTAAATTTTCATGGAAAGAATTAGTATCGTACATAGTTCATTTAGTTTACAAGAATATAATGAACCGCGCGCGCACAAATGAGCTACCGTGCACCTGATGCTAACCCAGCACGCAAAGCAGCCATCGTCCATCAGCGTGTCAATCATGGGCTCAGTGGGATCGGAAGCCGCCAAGTCAATGACCTACACACCTTGGTCGATCGAAGCTGCGGCATACTCGACATCGGGGACCACCGGTATTGCCTCGGCCGCAGCGCTCACTAGGGCCACCGCGACCGCCGGGTCTGCCCCGGCGACACGATATTGGCTCTCGCCAGGGATCTCGTGACGCCCCCCAGGCATGCCCCGGTGACGTCCGGTGCTGCACCCTCCTCCATATCGGACATAAGCATGCGCCTCGTCCGGCGGCCGCCACTGCCGCAGTTGTCCTTGCATTGTCGCGGTTGTTGCTCCACCGCCCGCACCATCCGCCGCACTCTGCGCCGAGCCAACAGTATCACCCGCTGGCGATCCCTGTCCGCTTCTAGGATGACCCTGGCTAACCTAGCGGCTTGCTTGTACCGCATTTCCTACTTCCTCTAGCCGTCCTCGAGAAAGGCGGCGGCATGGCCGTCGATCGCCAAGTCGACCATCGTGCCTTCAGCCTCGATTCCGACGTCACACGACTCCATCCCGTCGTAGGCTATTGGGGGTATGCCGGTATGTGTGGGTAACTAGCTAGAAATTGGATCAGTAGAGAGTCGCCGCCGCCGGCCATTGCTGTGATTATTCATAGCTAGCAGCTCTCTAAGGGATTGGAGATTTTACAATTCACCACTATGGAGTGCGGGGAGCCTTCGCAGGAGCGCGGGAAGACTAGGTGGAGCACACAACACGACAACCATATGCGGTGTCACGTGTTATCGCACACGTGTTACCATAAGGAAACGATGTGTAACTTACTAATCATTGCACACGAGTTCTCTCACACGCATCGCGTGCGATACTCCTAGCCATGCAAGCAACTAGTTAGCAATTTCCAAATTTTTTCTACACACAGAATCGAACAGAAATTAACTCTGGTAACCGTCTGTGTTATATTTTCTTATCGCAAACAGTTCATCCGAGCGGGTTGTTTGCCGCGTATCACACACATCTTGTTTACACGAATTGTTTGTGTTCTTTTGGCTCATCGCAAACATTTCATCTATGTGAACTGTATGCCGCATATCAAGAACATCTTGTTCAGTTGGAACATTTCTATTGTGTTCCCTAATAAAAAATAGTTCATCTAAATGAACTATATGTTGTATATCGCACACACCTTAATCTCACTGACCATTTCTGTTGCATTCCCTAATCGCAAAGAGTTCATCCGAGCGAACTATATGCCGTATATTGCACACACCTTGATATGCCTGCCCACTTCTGCATTTTGCCTCATCGAAAACGGTTCTTATGGATTAACCGTATGTCACGCATCGCACACGCAACTATAATATGAACCGTGTTTGATGTATCCACCATCGCAAATGTTTTTCATCCTTTTTGATAGTTTTTTACATCATCGTTTGCGATTAATGCATCGCACACAGTTTTGTCGAAGGGCCTCTGATTGTAGTGTCGCGTTAGCAGCATCCTAAAGTAGTGATCAATGGCCCTACATTCTTGTCCGTTTGCCATGCTATACAATCAGGCCATGAGCACGTCGGGTGATGATCACGGGTATATACTTATATACATACTATACATGATACATGTTGTGACTAAAGACGTGTCGGCTCGTAGAGTACCCACGGGTGATTCACGGACTGGGGGTTGAAAGGACATGTTTCCCGACGGCCCTCTGAGTGAGTCTTTGTGGCCGAGCAACATGGCAGGTTGAGACACCTAGGAGAGGTGGACCTGGTACCTGGTCGTTGTCCATGATTATTTCTTAATAACACGCCTAACGAGTTTTGGATATTTGATCTGAGTTCGTCTTTTGGCCTATACGCACTAACCACCACGTGGGGACAGTTATGGGCAATCGGCGTTGTATATATCAGCCGAAGCTCTCCAGACGTCAGTGACTGAGTGGTACACGCCAGGTTGGACTGGAATGCCTGCACTTGTATAAGGGGGCTGGTCTGTTCACCGGCCGTGTTTGCAACATGTAGGAGTGCAAAGGGCGACGGGCACAAGACCCCTGCACGCTCAGGATGTAGACCGGCGTGATGGCCTCTATGTTGAGCCTAGGTAGGGCAACGACGTGTTGATCTTCCAAGGCCGGGCATGAGCCAGGAAAGTGTGTCCGGCCAGAGTGATCGAGCATGTTGGGTAATGTGGTGCACCCCTGCAGGGAAGTTGATCTATTCGAATAGTCGTTTCCATGGTAACAGGACGCTTGGAGTTGTATTCCGAACATTTACAACTAAAACCGGATAATTAATAAAACACACCCAAATAAGTTCTACATACAACTCGGTGATCTCTCTCCCATGGGGCGACAAGGGGAAGATTGCCGGGTAGGATTATGCTATACTTGCTACTCTCTTCTACTGCTTTAAGATGGAGGCTGCCAGAGGCGTAGTCTTTGACTGAACTAGCTTCTCCCCCTCTTATTCTGGCATTCTGCAGTTTAGTCCACAGACACTACCCCCTTTATTGATACCGATGCATATGTAGTGTAGATCTAATTTCAGTCTTGCGAGTACTTTGGATGAGTACTCATGGTTGCTTGGCTCCCTCTTTTCCCCTCTATACTCGATTACTGTGATCAGATGTCCAAGCCCCGGAGCCAGTTGCCACCGCTGAAGACGACTACTACTACCCCGAGGGTGCTACTACTACGTGGAGGCCGCGAGCACCAGGAGTAGTTAGGAGGATCCCAGGCAGGATGCCTTGCCTTATCGATATATATCCCTATTTGTGCTAGCCATCTTATGGCAACTTGTTTAGCTTATGCCTGTACTCAGAGATTGTTGCTTCCACTGACTCGTTTGTATTAGAGCTTATGTATTTCAGCCCTCGAGGACCCTGGCTTGTAATATAATGCCTGTATGACTTTAATTTTTGTTTAGAGTTGTGTTGTGATATCTTCCTGTGAGTCCCTGATCTTGATCGTACACATTTGCGTGTATGATTAGTGTACAATTAAATCGTGGGCGTGAAAGTGCGTTATATCGACTAGAGGGGTGAATAGGCGATTTTTATGAATTCTTCACTGAGGAATTTGCCGGTGAGGAAATTCCTTAGCGAAGAACTACTAGCAGCGGAATAAGTACTCAAATGTAAACATAACAGAACACAAGCATGGTCATCATGATGAAATGAAGAAAAGCACAGAGTACAGAAAGCGTAATAACACAGGATGAAGACCAACGGACTGAAGAAATTGAACTGAAGAAATTGAGAAAGTCTTCAGTCAAAGTCTTCAAACACAGATATGACAAGCACACAACACAGTAATGAGGAAATGAAAGAGTTGAGGAAATAGAACTGGTAAGCTTGGTGAAGACAATGATTTGGTAGACCAATTCCAACTGTTGTCTCAGTTGTACATCTGGTTGGAGCGGCTAGGTATTTAAACCTGAGGACACACAGTCCTCACTGTATTCTCCTTGAACTAAGGTCACACAGACCTCGTCCAATCACTCATGGTAAGTCTTCAGGTGACTTCCGAACCTTCACAAACTCGGTCACTCGGCGATCCACAATTCCTCTTGGATGCTCTAGACCATGAAACCTAACCGTTTGGAAGAAGCACGGTCTTCAAAGGTCACAAGCGTCGGATCCACACAGGATCAATCTCTTAAGTGATGCTCAATCACTTTGGGTTTGTAGGTGTTTGCGTTTGGGTTTTCCTCACTTGATGATTTTCGCTCAAAGTCCTCGGAGGATGGGATGCTCTCAAATGACAAGTGTCAGTTTCTCTCGGAGCAACCAACCAGCTAGTGGTTGTAGGGGGCGGCTATTTATAGCCTAGGGAGCAGCCCGACATGATAAGACATAAATGCCCTTCAATGATATGACCGTTAGGTGGGTAGATATTTTGGGACAGCTGGCACAAGGCACATCAACGGTTGGAAATTTAAGGCTCAAATTCCTCAGGGCTATCATGTTCCTCACTGTGTAGGCAATCCGCACTGGCGAATTCCTAACTCCTCAGTAAGAACAAATTCCTCAGAGACGAGAAGAACTTCATCTCTGTCACTGAAGAATATGACTGAACTGTATGAGATTTCCAATGGCTTCACTCGAAGGGATTGGTAGGTGTAGGATTTTGAGTTGAGCATCACATGGAAAATTTTCCTTAGTATTTCCTCGACCCCCTTTAACAGTATGGTGTTTCCTATGACTCAAGAAAGAGAAAATGAAACTACGAAAACAAAAGTCTTCACGCTTCATGTGCCTCAAATAAATACCAAGTCTTCAAGGTCACACCAATTTCTTCACTTTCAAAGTCTTCAGAAATCCAAAGTCTTCAGTCGAAGAACTTCATTTTTAGGGGTCGACTTTCTCTGTAAATATCAAACTCCTCATAGACTTATAGACCTGTGTACACTAATAAACACATTAGTCCCTTAACATATAAGTCTTCAATACACCAAAATCACTAAGGGGAACTAGATTCACTTACAATCTCCCCCTTTTTGGTGATTGATGACAATATAGGTTAAGTTTTCAACGGAGATAAACATATGAAGTGTAAATACTGACATTGAGGAATTTGATTGCAAGATATAGAAGAACTCCCCCTGAAGATGTGCATAGTGAGGAATTTGCTTTTGAAGCAATGCACACTTGAAGAGTAGAATCATGGAGATCTCCCCCTATATCTTGTAATTCATACACGCATTTGACATATAATATGAAGAATTTCAAATGCATGATGAAATATGGTGACTCATGTAATTCAGCATGCGTGCATAAACATTAATGAGGAATGAGCATGCAGAAAAAACAGCAAAAGTATCAGGCCATCGTAGAGTTTAAGTTTACAACTCGATCCAGCAAAGTCATCAGAAGAACGAGGGTTGTAACTTAAGAAAAAAAGACGCCCATATAAGATAGACCCGCTTGAAGACTAACTCAAATTTCTCCCCCTTTGTCATCGAATGACCAAAAGGATCGAAACTAAGGACTAACGCCCCGGAAGAATATCAAGTTGATGAAGGAGCGCCAGCGTTGTTGGGGTCGTCTATTGTTGTAGGGCCTGCCGCAGTGTCGTCCAAGTCTTCGTGCTCATCGGTGTCGCGTGATGAAGAATAGGAGCTGGCGACCTAGGAAGGAACCTTGACCTTCTTGTATTTCTTCGGTGGAGGGGCAGACCAGTCAAAATCTTCCTTGAGGCCCATGTTCCTCAGATCTTCTTCGCTATAGATGTGAGACAGAACAACCCACGTACGATGGAGGGTTTCATGAAGGTAGTAATGGTTTTTCTTCACTGCATTGTGGGTAGTAGTCATGTTGTGAAGAATTGAACCAAACTGACGCTTGACCCATTTGTGATTGCGATGAACCTTCTGGTGAAGACTGAGGAGAAGCTCATGATCAGTCATCACCCTAGGAGTTGTGCCTTGATGATTTGGCTTGGTTGCGTTGACGGCAGAGTCATGAGTGGCAGAGTCATCATTGGTGGAATAAGATGCAGCTTTGCGAAATTGACCATCCAATGGATGAATGCCTTCATCAATAACAATAGTAGCCTTGCCCTTGTCATCAGCTGAGGAATACGTCCGCTTGAGGACTTTGATTGGGGGCAAGTAGTTGAGGTGATTCTGAAAATCAGCTTTGTAGTTGAGTGAAGACCTTGTTCTGATGAATCTCATAATCCACGGAGCATTAGGCTTCAACTCAAATGGTGAAATTGCGACATTTGCCAGAGTCCTCATGAAGAAATCATGGAAGTTGACGGGAACGCGCCATGCATGATATTGAAAAGCAGATTCTTCATGATGCCAACGACTTCTTCTTCATTTGAGTCGTGGCCCTTGATAGGACTCAATGTCTTCGTCAGAATGCGATAGACAGTCCGAGGCACATATAAAAATTTCTTCACGACGAATTTGGTCCTTGGGGCCTGACCTGGCTTCAATGGCTTCATCAGCACTTGCATACAATGATCTGTAAGCTCAGGCTCTTATGCAACGAGTGGCTTTAAGGAGAGGACCGAGAGGTAAAGCACGAAGCAATTCAGTAGCTGGTGCCTTGTAGTGAGTGTTTTCAGTCGTGCAGTCCAACACCCATGAATTCACATCTTTAGAGTCTCTGGTGATGTGCAGCGTTGCATAGAATTGAAGAATGAGTTCTTCATTCCAATCACATATGTCAGTGAATAAATTTAACAGTCCAGCGTCATGAAGAACACTGAGGACTGGCACGAAGCACGGCAGAGATTCCATATCCACGTGAGGAATGTGCTCATGATCGAAGACTTTGTCTTTGTTGAATAGCACTGAGGAATAAAAATTTGTCTGGCTGGCTGTCCAGAAACGCCTCTTCCTAATGCGAGCAGGGTCATAGGGGTTGTAATCAGTGAAGAATACGTGCTCGTAGAAGAAATCATCAATCTTGAATTTTTTCTTCCTTGAGAATGGATCCTTTGGATTGGGTTGAGGAGTGTCAGTCAGTTGCATCACAACCTCTGGAATCGCAATCTCAGGTTCTTCAGGCCGAGGAATTTCTGGTTCCTCTTTAGTGGCAGTCTGTGTCTTCAATGATTCAGCAGCAGTAGTTTCTTCAGCACTAGTGGCTGGAATTTCTTCATGTACAGATGCAGTGGGTTGATTTTCTTCAGAGCCCATTTGAACAGTTTGTGCAGGGGACTGAGGGATTTGTTGCAATGGCGTGAACAGAGGGGAGTTGGGATGCTGACTATCCCAAAAATCAACATTCATCAATGGAGTAGTACTCCCAATGTCCACGTCAGAATTTTGTTCATCCAATTCCTCAACGCCGGTCTCTTCAGCAGTGAACTGAGGCATAGGCGAGGAGACAATTGGAGTTGAAGGGATTGTGTCCGCTTAAATTTCTTCATCCATCTGCTCTGAGGACGCAACAGAGGGAATGTCTTCATCAGATCTGCTGGGGATCACATATTCTTCATCGAAAGGGACGATTTCCTTTGATGGCATGCTGGAAACGGGAACAACATCAATTGGATTTGCAAATGAGCTTGTCAACTTCTTCATCTTCTTCGGTGCTGAAGAATCTGATGAAGTTGATGCCTTCCTTTTCTTCACAGTTGCACGCTCTGTAACCTTGGTTTTCTTCACATCTAATGCAGATGGAAGGATCGGAGTTGGAGTAGGCGCAGGAGGAGCAGAGGAATTTGGTTGAGTTTCTTCAGGCACAACTGATGCAGTTGCCCTGACTTCTTCATTTTCTTCAGGCGCACCACTAGTGGATGCCCTGGCAATTTCTTCAGCGGCTGGAATGCAGTCATCATCCCTAGAACTCATATTTTCTTTAGCAGCCAGATTTTCATCAGTGGTGCTGGCGTGCTCTTTTGTTGGTTGATGCTTCAGCTTGAGGAATTTCTGGTTGCGATGTAGCTGCAACCTTTGAAGTGAATTTCTCAGTCAGTTTTACAAACCTGACCTTGGCTCCTTGCCAATCAGCATAGTAGGCATTGAAGTCATCACTGAGGCCTTTGATTTCAGCCTGGATCTTCACTAGATCTTCAGTTGTCATAGTGACAACGTTTTTCTTCAAGAAACGCTCCTGTGACACCCCTGATTCAATCATACACTAATCATGCACGCAAACGTGTACGATCAAGATCACGGACTCACGGGAACATATCACAACACAACTCTGATAACATAAATAAGTCATACAAGCATCATAATACAAGTCAGCTGCCTCGAGGGCTCGAATACAAGTGCTCAATCATAGACGAGTCAGCGGAAGCAACAATATCTGAGTACAGACATAAGTTTAAAAAGTTGCCATAAGATGGCTAGCACAAACTGGGATACAGATCGAAAGAGGCGCAGGCCTCCTGCCTGGGATGCTCCTAAACTACTCCTGGTCTTCGTCCGGCCTACACGTAGTAGTAGGCACCTCCGGTGTAGTAGGAGTCGTCATCGACGGTGGCGTCTGGCTCCTGGGCCCCGGCATCTGGTTGCAACAACCAGGTAGAAGGGAAAGGGGGGAAAGAGGGAGAAAAGCAACCGTGAGTACTCATCCAAAGTACTTGCAAGCAAGGAGCTACACTACATATGCATCAGTATATGTGTAAAGGGCCATATCGGTGGACTGAACTGCAGAATGCCAGAATAAGAGGGGGATAGCTAATCCTGTCGAAGACTACGCTTCAGGCCACCTCCATCTTGCAGCATGTACAATAGAGTAGATGGTAAGTTCACCAAGTAGCATCGCATAGCATAAACCTACCCGGCGATCCCCTCCTCGCCGCCCTGTTAGAGAGCGATCACCGGGTTATATCTGGCACTTGGAAGTGTGTGTTTTGTTAAGTATCCGGTTCTAGTTGTCATAAGGTCAAGGTACAACTCCAAGTCATCCTGTTACCGAAGTTCACGGCTATTCGAATAGATAAACTTCCCTGCAGGGGTGCACCACATAACCCAACACGCTCGATCCCATTTGGCCGGACACACTTTCCTAGGTCATGCCCGGCCTAAGAAGATCAACACGTCGCATCCCTACCTAGGCACAACAGATAGGTCAGCACGCCGGTCTAAATCCTATGGCGCAGGGGTCTGGGCCCATCGCCCATTGCACACCTGCATGTTGTGAGGGCGGACGGAAGTAGAACTAGCCCCTTAATAGAAGAGCAGGCTTACGTTCCAATCCGGCACGCGCCGCTCAGTCGCTGACGTCACGAAGGCTTCGGTGATACCACGACGTCGAGTGCCCATAACTGTTCCCGCGTAGTTGGTTAGTGCGTATAGGCCAGTGGCCAGACTCAGATCAAATACCAAGATCTCGTTAAGCGTGTTATTTTAAAGTAACTGCGAACGCCGACCAGGACCAGGCCCACCTCTCTCCTAGGTGGTCTCAACCTGCCCTGTCGCTCCGCCACAAAGTAACAGTCGGGGGCCATCAGGAACCCAGGCCCACCTCTACCGGGATGGAGCCACATGTCCTTTCAGCCCCCTCCTCAGAATCACTTGCGGGTACTCAACGAGCTGACCCGACTTTAGTCACTACATGTGTCATGTATATAAAGTATATAGTATATACCCGTGATCATCTCCCTAGTGATCACGGCCCAGTAGTATAGCATGGCAGACGGACAAGAGAGTAGGGCCACTCATGGAACACTAGCATCTTATACTAAGCAGTAGGATAGCAGGTAAGGGTAACAACTGTAGCAACAATGACAGGCTATGCAGCAGAATAGGATTAACCGAAAGCAGTAACATGCTACACTACTCTAATGCAAGCAGTATAGAGAAGAACAGGCGATATCTGGTGATCAAGGGGGGCTTGCCTGGAAGCTCTGTTTTACAGGAAGAAGGGTCGTCGATGACGTAGACGTACTCGTTGGCATCAGCGCTGGTCTCGGGGTCTACCGGAGAAGAAGAGGGGGAAGAAACAGTAAATACAGAGCAAACAAAGCATAACAAAACATAACGAAGCAATACACGGTGTAGGTATGCCCTAACGCGGTAGTAGATGATACCGGCAAAGGGGGAAAACATCTGGGAAAGTATTCCCGGTGTTTCGCGTTTTCGGACATATGAACCGAAGGGGGAAGGTTGCGTGTTCAATAGGCTAGGGGTGTGTGGCGGACGAACAGGCCGCGTATCTGGATTCGTCTCGTCGTTCTGAGCAACTTTCATGTACAAAGTATTTTGATCCGAGCTACGGTTTATTTTATATTAATTTTCAAAGTTTTAATTCATTTTCTAAATTATTTTAATTTGAAAATTAAATAGTTAAATGCTATGGATACACATAAGTGTACCCAGAGGTGTACACATGGGGCTGACGGGTGGGGACAGGGGGCTTAGTCAGCAGTCAAAGTTTGATCGTTGACTGGTCAACCTGTCCAGTAGGTCCCACATGCCATTAACTGTTTAGTTAGTTAACAATACATAATTAGGTTAATTAAACACAATTAATTAAGTCAATTAATTTAGTTAGTTATTTAATTAATTAGCTTTTTTATTTTTATTATTTTTTTCTTTTTTTTATAAACGTTCTAGGGTGGGGCCGCTTGTCATAGGCCCCAGGGGCCTTAGCGGGCTAACGGGTGTTGGGTCCGGGTGTCGCCTGACCAGGGGAAAAGCATGGCTAGGCCACTGGCGGGCGGCCGCGGCACGCCGGCGCCGGCGCCGGCGCAAGGCGGTGAGCGGGAAGGGGCGCGGGGAAGCAGGGGGCTGCGGCGGCTGTGGCAGGGAGGGCCAGCAGCCAGCTACGGTTGGCGGCAAGCGGCGGCAGGTACGGCGTGTGGCGAGGTGTGCTGTTGTGGGTGCGGGGCGGTGATGGAGTGGCCAGGATAGGGCGCGGCGAGCGTGCGCGTTGCGCGAACAGGGCGCGGCTTGGGTCTACACGAGCGAGTGCGAGCACGCGAGCGGGCGCGTGAGAGGTCAGGCGGGACGCGGCCGGAGCATGGCACGGCGGACAGCAGGCAGAGGAGGGGGAGACGGAGGAGGGCGAGGCCCTCACCGGCGTTTGTGGGGAAATTGCAGCGGGGCGCGGGGCAAAGGTCGGGGACGACGCGACGTAAGGGAGGACGACGGCGATGGCGTCCAGCAAGGAGGAGGGCGACGACGCAGCTCCGAGCGGCGGGGTCGTCGCGGGCGGGGGCGTGGTCGCCGTCGGCGCGGCGAGGTGCGCCGTCGAGGGAGAGGGAGATGGGAGCGTGAGGTGGCAGGGGACGGGCCGACGAGGGTGGCAACGTGCGCGTCGGGCGCGGCGACAGGATCGAGCCCTCCCCGATCCAGATCAGGGGGAGAGGGGAGCGAACGTGGGGGAGGGAGCGAGGGAGAGTGGGGGTGTCGGTTAGGATTTTGGGAGTGGGGGCGGCCTAAGTAGGCCAGGGGGTGGGCCGGCAGGCCACTCGGCCACACGGTCAACTGGGCCAAGGCCCAGTCGGAGGGGCGGGGGGTAAAGTTGTTTTCCTTTTATTTTATTTTATGTTTTATTTTATATTTCTGTTTTACTGTTTTTATTTTAGTTTCCTTTTGAATTTGGTTTTATAAACTACACCACTGCTTCCTAATTTAGTTTTAATAAGTATGCCACTGCCCCATAAGTTTTAGCAATAAAACTAATAGTTTAATATTTTATCAAATTGAAAAGGGTAGTTAGTTAAATGTTTTGCTGTTGTTTTAAATATTTTTGTGCACTTACACCTTTTATAAAATTGTGGTTTTTGGTTTTTTCTCCATAATTACCCATGCATTATTTGGCACAACCTGAACGTTTTAGTTTTAATATTTGAAAACTTTTATTGTTTGCTTGATTTTGAATTTGAATTCGAACCGATTTCGAACTAACGCGAGATTAGCCACAGTAATCGAGGTGACGTGGCATCATTAGCGGAGGGTTACTGTAGCATAACTATCCGTGGCGTCACAGCTCCTTCGTGTACTGAGCTTTCTTTAGCTGCCTTGCCTTCTCAAATTTCCATTTTTCTTCTTCAATGAAGCCAGTCAGAACATGACTTTGACCAGGTGTCAGGTTCATCTCAGGCAAAGGTGTGTTGGGATCCTTGTGCGAGAGATCGATGAAGTCTAGGATCAGCTTCGGATCCAAAACCAGTGGCACATTGCTTCCTTTAGCACTAGCGGGCTTGACTTGTCTGTCTCTGATGATTTCAGCAAGTTCTTCATCATCAGCCTCATCATCATCAGAGGGCACTTGGAAAGCAACCTGCTTCTTGTGAGGACTTGGTCGAGGACCTTGTCCAGCAGTGGTCTTCTTCTTCAGCAGAGAGGGGCCAGCTGAGGAACTTGGAGCAGCTGAGGAACTTGCAGAGGCTCCTCAGGAAATAGATATGCCTGCAGTCCTTTGGCACATGGCAAGATGCACAGGTGCTGAGGATTTGGTCGGAGCAGCCGAAGACTTTGGCGGAGGAGCTGAGGATTTTGGAGCGGGAGCAGCATGAGGAGTTGGCCATGAGGGTTTTGAAGATTCTGGCCGTGAGGGTTTTGAAGATTCTGGCCATGAGGGTTTTGAAGTTTTTGGCATTGAAGGTGAAGCACTTGGCTTATGCGCAGGCTTCTTTTCCATGGCCTTCTTCGGCTTGCTAGCAGAGGCCTCAGCAGTGGCAGCAGCAGCAAAGTCTTCGTTGAATTTCCTCACTGCTTCTCTGGCTTGTCTAGCCAACTTGGCCCATTCATCAGGATAATCCTCACCGCGCTTGAGGCTGGTGGGATCTGCTTCTTGGCCAGGTGCCAATGGAGGTCTTGGGCATGGAGGATTTAGAGCGAAATTCTTCATATATTTGGGAGTAACATACCTGTACTCCCTCCACTCTCTTGCCCATCTCCTCTCAATCTTTTGGATGCGCACCTTGCGCTGATTTTTATCTTCCTCAGGGGGTGTGTAATAGTCTTTGTATATGTCATCAGGGATCTCAAAGGCAGTATTGATTTCAGGCCTCTTTCCTCCTTTTTGTGGCTTCTTTTCCATCAGCCATTTTCTTCAGTTGAAGAATTTGAACAATTGAATTCTCTGAAGAAGTATGCAACTTTTCTTCGAGGAACACTGCAAATGAGTTAAGTTGATGAGAACCTAGTGATTCAGCAGCGGACATGAGTACCTGTGAACAGAGTATAGTTGCGAGGAATTTGGAGAGGTCATATGCGTTCCCAGAAGGTTTTGTAGAAAGAATAAGTTTGAGGAATTTGACCAGATGAGTCTTGAAGAATTTCACTAAGCGTTCTTTGTCTTAGGTTCCGGAGTTGTATAGATCGAAGATCCACACAATTGAGGAATCTTGAAGAAAAACTATTGCTTAGAGAAACGAATAAAGAACAGATGACATGTGAGGTGTTTAGTGTGTGAGGATTTGAAGAAAAACACCTTTGAAGATTTTGTAGAAATCATTTGAATCAAAGAGGGCAGTAAAAGTAACTTTTAATTACCCTGGACGAAGAACACGACGAACTATGAGGTGGAGATGAGAAGTTCGTCTGTGCAGATCTTCCACGCCCTAACTCGGCGGAGGAAGACAGCTACGGCAGCGGCAGAGGGAAGAAATCCGCGGCCGGCGCGAGTACGACGGCGACGAGGTCGAGGCAGTGAAGCTCTTCCTCACCGGCGACGATGAAGTAGCGGCGGTGCTAGGGTTTGAGAAGCTTGAGCTGGAGAGAGATCGAGTGGAGTAAAGGAAGTGAGGAAGGGGAGGGGGTATTTATAGCCACGGTGAAAAACTGTTCGCCCGAAGATTTTTGACGAACGTGCCCCTCACCGTCCTCATTCGCTTGACATGTGTCACCCATGTACTGAGAAGTGGAGATCGTGTGCGATCGTGGGTGGATAGATAAGTATTTCGTGGGATGCGGAACAGTTTGAGCGGCAAAGCCGAAAATTTAGATAAGATAGGTTTTAACATTCTGTTCGCAAATTCTTCAGCTGACAAGGACACGGTGAAGATTTTGAACGAGTTTCAAATATAACGCACATGAAGAATTTGTGAATAAAATGGGTTGAGTTTAGCATAGAGGGGGAAGGGTCCGATCACATTCACTTAGCAGAAAAACCAACTTGAAGAATTAGCCATAAGTGAATGTTGTAGAGGACATAAACTCACATATATATATATATAGTCAATGAAGAAAAACGACAGAATCAGTGAAGACAATGCAAAGTTGAAGAAAATGAACAACTGAGGAATTTCAAAACTGAGGAAAAACTCAAATTGAAGATTTTCAACTTTGGTGGTGGCGTGACCCACCGTATAAGAATGATGATTTCAGACACCACGTACAATTGTCGTAGGGTTCTGAGAATCAAATTCTTCATTAATTTTTTCACACTTGGAGTGTTATTCTTCATTGATTGAAGAAAAACGTTTCTTCATGTGTTGCACATCTAAGTCATCAATTTTGCATTAGTGTTAGGATGAGTGTCCTTTTCAAAGAACATTCGAAGATTCTAGGATATTTAGCTCACACCGCAACTTGCTAAATCTCTTCTCATCCAAGTGCTTTGTGAAGATATCGGCTAGCTTTTCTTTAGTCTTCACATGCTCAATAGAAATGTCGCCCTTCAACACATGATCGCGAAGAAAATGATGACGAATCTGAATGTGCTTTGTCTTCGAGTGTTGAACTGGGTTGTGAGCAATCTTGATGGCACTCTCATTGTCACCGAAGAGAGGCACATTCTTCACGTTGACGCCGTAGTCCTTGAGAGTTTGCTTTATCCACAGGAATTGAGCACAGCAAGAACCAGTAGCAATGTACTCAGCTTCAGCAATAGACAGTGATACGCAGTTCTGTTTCTCCGAGGACCAATAGACCAAAGATCGTCCGAGGAAATGACATGTACCAGATGTTGACTTGCGGTCCACACAATCACCAGCATAGTCAGAGTCAGAATATCCAATGGGATCAAAAGCCGAGTCCTTGGGGTACCATAATCCAAGTGTTGGTGTGTGAGCTAGATATTGAAGAATATGCTTCACAGCCTTATGGTGTCGTGTAGCTTGAAATCGGGCACACATGCAAAGACTAAGCATTATATCTGGCCTAGATGCACATAAGTACAATAAAGAACCAATCATGGAGCGGTATACCTTATGATCAAAGTCAATACCATTTTCATCAGTGCACAGATGGCCATTTGTGGGCATAGGAACTTTGACGCCTTTGCAATCTTGCATGCCGAATTTCTCTCCTGAGATATGAATATGCCATTGCGTTGTTGACAAATTTGAAGACCTAAGAAGAATTTCAATTCTCCCATTATAGACATTTGATATTCTTCACTCATCATATAGGCAAATCCATCACTATAACGTTGGTCAGTACAGCCAAAGATAATATCATCAACATATATTTGGCACACAAACAGTTCACCATCATAAGATTTAGTGAAAAGAGTAGGGTCGAGTGAACCGGGTTTGAAGCCTTTCTTCATGAGGAATTCCTTCAAAGTATCATACCACGCCCGTGGGGCCTGCTTGAGGCCATAGAGGGCCTTATTGAGTCTAAAGACTTTGTCAGGATGCTTTGGATCTTCAAAACCTAGGGGTTGAGCAACATATACTTCTTCCTCAAGCTTACCATTGAGGAATGCACTTTTCACACCCATTTGATATAAGGTGATATCATGATGGTTAGCATAAGCAAATAATATGAGAATAGCCTCAAGTCTAGCAACAGGTGCAAAAGTTTCATCGAAGTCAATTCCTTCAACCTGTGTGTAGCCTTGAGCTACAAGTCGTGCATTATTCCTCACCACAAGGCCATTTTCATCTTGCTTGTTGTGGTAGATCCACTTTGTGCCAATGATATTGTGCTTGCGAGGATGTGGACGTTTGACCAGTTCCCAAACGGTGTTGAGCTCGAAGTGATGTAATTCTTCTTGCATGGCCTGAATCCACTCAGGCTCCAGAAATGCTTCATCTACCTTAGTGGGCTCTGTGATAGAGACAAAGGCATAGTGCCCACAAAAGTTAGATGAATGTGAAGCTTTTGAGCGTGTGAGAGGACTTGGTGCTTCAATGTCATTGATGATCTTTTCAACTTGCACTTCTTTTGCAACGCGAGGATGAGTTGGTTGTCATCGAGGAATTTGATCAGCATTTTCTTCAGGTGCATTAGCTCGATGTTCTTCATGTTCTGGAATGAATTCTTCAGCAGATTCTTCAGTAGGAATGACATCCTCTGTAGCCTTGAGCTTGATAGTTTCCTCAGGTGTTGGTTCATCTATCACAGAAGGTAGGTGCTCTCTTTGCAAGCCATTAGTTTCATCTAACAACACATCTACAGTTTCAACAACCTTGTGAAGAACGTTGTTGAAGACTCTGTAGGTGTGTGAGTCATTTCCGTAACCAAGCATAAAACCTTCATGTGCTTTCGGTGCAAATTTAGAGTTGTGATGAGGATCTCTAATCCAGCATTTAGCACCGAAGACTTTGAAATAACTCACATTGGGTTTCTTGTCAGTGAGGAGTTCATAGGCAGTCTTCTTGAAGAATTTGTGAAGATATACTCTGTTGATGATGTGGCATGCAGTATCAATTGCATCAATCCAGAAACGACGAGGCGTTTTGTATTCATCAAGCCTAGTGCGAGCCATCTCAGCAAGAGTCTTGTTCTTCCGCTCCACGACGCCATTCTGTTGAGGAGTATAAGGAGCAGATAACTCATGAGTAATACCAAGTTCATCAACATAGTCATCAAGACCGGAATTCTTGAACTCAGTTCCATTGTCACTTCTGATGTGCTTGATCTTCACACCAAAGCTGGTTCAAGCCCTCGAGGAAAATCATTTGAAGACTTCCTGCACTTCATGTTTGTAAGTAACAATGTGTACCCATGTGTATCGAGAGTAATCATTAACAATAACAAAGCCATATTGAGATGCATCATTTGAGACTGCAGAATAATGGTTAGGACCAAAGAGATCCATGTGAAGCAATTCAAATGGTCGGGTAGTGGTCATGATAGTCTTTGCTGGATGCTTAGCCTTTGTCATCTTCCCAGCTTCACAGGCTCCGCATAAGTGATCCTTGAGAAATTTGACATTCTCAATGCCAATGGCATGCTTCTTCTTCGCAAGAGTGTGCAAATTCCTCATGCCTGCATGACCAAGTCATCGATGCCATAGCCAACCTTATGAAGCTTTTGCAAGTAGGCACACGGCTGGTTGTGGTCCTGTAGAGAAATCAACAATATACAAGTCTCCCCTCCTAAAGCCTTCGAAGACTTTGGAATTGTCTGCTTCCATAAATATAACACAACGATACTTGCCAAAGACAACAACCATATCAAGATCACAAAGCATTGTGACAGACATGAGGTTGTATCCTAAGGAATCGACAAGCATGACTTTGTCCATGTGTCAATCCTTTGAGATCGCAACCTTACCTAGACCCAATACCTGACTTTTGCCTTTGTCAGCGAAGATCATATGCTTCAGATGCGATGGTGATAAGGGAGCATCCATCAATAGATCTTGTCACCAGTCATGTGATGTGTACATCCACTATCGAGGACCCACTCAGTGGCTTTAGGTTGATCATCCTGCAGATGAATTAGTGCAGCTTACAAACTTCATATACTTCATCAGTGAAGAATATGATATCACAATTCATCAGATCAATTTTATCAAGCAACATAATAGATAAAGCAGTAGGAGGACATAAGAAATGAAAGTTCATTTCTTCATGATTAGCCTGCTTCCTTTCAGGCACCTTTCAGGTCTCCAGCAAATTCTTCAGACGTTCACGCACGTCTGGAGACCTGACCCTGCAGAAGGGATTAGTTCTTTTTCTTCACCACCCACATCTGAAGGGCTGGCAAAGAGTTCATCACTCCGCGAGATCCATACGAGAAAGGTGGCATAGAAGCCAATCCATTTTGTTTCACATAAGAGGAGTTAGGGTAAGCATATGAATAAGCAGAGAAATTCTTCGAGGACTTATGAACATAATGATTAGAAGAATAATGCTCATATTCATAGCCTTTAGCTCTTCCCTGCGAAACAGAGTTGTTAGCACGATGATATTCATATGAGGACTTTGATCCTTTTGAGGAATTTGATTCACGTGAGGAATTTAGTCCATATGAGGACTTGGATCCATATGAAGAATTTGATCCGGGGTTCCTATTCTTCACAGGTGGTGTCATGAGGACATTCACCTGAAGACTTTCAAGGAATCTTTTGGGAACCCAGATTTTCTTCATGGGGGAACCGTTCCTCCAGTTGGTGCCAACATATCTAGCAAAGACTTCACCATTCTGATTTTTGAACAGTTTATAGTTGGAGTCAAATGACTCATCAGAAGGATAAGGAGATTCACATGTAAATCCAGATAAATTGGATGGATCAACCGGAGGTCCGTTTGCAGCAATCCATGAGGTTTTGGGGTACTGCTCAGGCTTCCAACATGTACCATCAGCATTGAGTTTCCTCTCAAAGGCAATACCCTCTTTCCTAGGGTTCCTGTTGAGGATCTGTTTTTAAGCACATCACAAAGAATCTGATGCCCTTTGAGGCTTTTGTACATGCATGTCATGTACAATTCCTTCAGCCCTGCATCATCAGTGATACTAGCAATGTCCTTAGATGAGGAATTAGTGATAGCAGAGACAGTTGAAGAATTTGTAGCATTAGAAGCATTTGGACATTCAGGTGAAGAATTAGCAGATTCGTGTTCAATGCATTTCAAACATGGAGGAACAAATTCTTCCTGAGAAGCGTTGATTTGTTGAGCAAGTAATGAATCGCGCTCCTTCTGAAGATCTTCATAACTCACTCTTAGCTTCTCAAGATCTTGCTTTCTTTGAAGAAATTCATAAGAAAGCTTCTCATGATCAGATAAGAGAGTGTTATGATGACCTTGAAGGTTGTCAAACCTAGTCTGAAGCCTCTGAAGATTTTCAGTCAAGGTTTTAGTGCGATCCATTTCTTCACCCAACATATCATCACTTTTGTCTAGCATGTTTTGAACCTTTTCAAAAGCCCTCTGTTGTTTCACAGCAATCTTAGCAAGTTTAGAATAGCTGGGCTTGAGATTTTCATCAGATTCATTCTCACTTGATTCAGAGGAGGTATATTTGAGTACCTTGGCACCTTTTGCCATGAAGCAATAGGTGGGAGCCTAGTCATCATTGCCTTCATCAGCCTTGTTCGTGAGGTCATTTTCTTCAGTGTTGAAGATAGATTTGTTGACGAATGCAGTAGCGAGGGCTAGGCTCGCCACACCGGATTCGGACTCCTCAGATGCCTCCTCTTCCTCATTTTCTTCAGATTCAGCCTCAGAGTCCATTTCCTTGCCAATGAATGCCCGAGCCTTCTTGGAGCTGCTCTTCTTGTGAGATGAAGACTTTGAGGATTTTGATGATGAAGATTTTGAGGATTTCTTCTTTTTCTTCGCATCGTCAGAACTATAATACTTGTATTTCTTCTTCTTTGATTCCTTTTCCCACTGAGGACAATCTTGAATGTAGTGTCCAGGTTTCTTGCATTTGTGATAAAGCCTTTTCTTGTTGTCACTGGACAAGGAATCATTGCTCCTTGAGGGTCTTCCAAAGTGGCCACGTCTTGAGAACTTCTGGAGTTTCTTCACGAGTAGCGCTAGCTCATGGCTCTGTTCTTCAGGATCACGAAGGCTGCTGCCAGAGTCTTCATCTTCAGACTCAGAAACTGCCTTGGCCTTCAGTGCATGTGATCTGCCATAGCTCGAGCCATAGAGATCTCTCTTTTCAGCAAGCTGGAACTCATGAGTATTCAGCCTCTCGAGGATATCAGCGGGATCAAGTGACTTGTAATCAGCATGTTCTTGTATCATCAATGCCAGAGTATCAAATGAGGAGTCAAGCGATCTCAGCAATTTCTTCACCACCTCATGGTCGGTGATGTTAGTGGCACCAAGCGCTTGAAGCTCGTTTGAGATGTCAGTGAGGCGATCGAAGGTTTGTTGAACATTTTCATTGTCGAGTCTTTTGAAGCGGTTGAAGAGATTGCGAAGAACATCAACTCCAGAGTCACGCTGTGTTGAGACTCCTTCATTCACTTTGGACAACCTATCCCAGATAAGCTTAGCAGTTTCCAAAGCACCCACTCTTCCATTCTGTCCTTTGCTCAAATGGCCACATATGATATTCTTCACTTGAGAATCGAGTTGCTTGAATCTCTTCACATCAGCAGCATTCAGAGAAGGTGTGACAGAGGGAACACCATTTTCCTTAACATACCAGAGATCATTATCAATTGCCTCAAGATGCATTCGCATCTTATTCTTCCAGGAGGGGTAGTCCGTTCCATCGAAGGTAGGACACCCAGGAGAGACCTTGATCATACCTGCGGTCGACATAACTAAAACTTCAGGCGGTTAAACTAAAATCACATAGAACAAGGGAGTACCTTGCTCGGATACCAATTGAAAGTGCGTTATATCGACTAGAGGGGGGTGAATAGGCGATTTTTATGAATTCTTCACTGAGGAATTTGCCGGTGAGGAAATTCCTTAGCGAAGAACTACTAGCAGCGGAATAAGTACTCAAAAGTAAACATAACAGAACACAAGCATGGTCATCATGATGAAATGAAGACAAGCACATAGTACATAAAGCGTAATCACAGGATAACACCGGATGAAGACAAACAGACTGAAGATATTGAACTGAGGAAATTGAGAAATCTTCAGTCAAAGTCTTCAAACACAGATATGACAAGCACACAACACAGTAATGAGGAAATGAAAGAGTTGAGGAAATAGAACCAGTAAGCTTGGTGAAGACAATGATTTGGTAGAACAGTTC
Source organism: Aegilops umbellulata (assembly GCA_032464435.1). Lineage (NCBI taxonomy): Eukaryota > Viridiplantae > Streptophyta > Magnoliopsida > Poales > Poaceae > Aegilops > Aegilops umbellulata. The sequence goes on from CP136054.1 coordinate 129,302,394, forward strand.
CAACTGTTGTCTCAGTTGTACATCTGGTTGGAGTGGCTAGGTATTTAAACCTGAGGACATACAGTCCCGGGCACACAGTCCTCACCGTATTCTCCTTGAACTAAGGTCACACATACCTCATCCAATCACACGTGGTAAGTCTTCAGGTGACTTCCGAACCTTCACAAACTCGGTCACTCAACGATCCACAATTCCTCTTGGATGCTCTAGACCATGACGCCTAACCGTCTGGAAGAAGCAGAGTCTTAAAAGGTAACAAGCATCGGATCCACGCAGGATCAATCTCTTCAGTGGTGCTCAATCACTTTGGGTTTTTAGGTGTTTGGGTTTGGGTTTTCCTCACTTGATGATTTTCGCTCAAAGTCCTCGGAGGATGGGATGCTCTCAAATGACAAGTGTCAGTTTCTCTCAGAGCAGCCAACTAGCTAGTGGTTGTAGGGGGCGGCTATTTATAGCCTAGGGAGCATCCGGACATGATAAGACATAAATGCCCTTCAATGATATGACCGTTAGGTGGGTACATATTTTGGGACAGCTGGCACAAGGCACAGCAACGGTCGGAAATGTGAGGCTCAAATTCCTCAGGGCTATCATGTTCCTCACTGTGTAGGCAATCCGCACTGGCGAATTCCGAACTCCTCAGTCAGAACAAATTTCTCAGAGACCAGAAGAACTTCGTGTCGGTGTCAAAACCGGCGGATCTCGGGTACGGGGTCCCGAACTGTGCGTCTAGGTCGGATGGTAACAGGAGATGAAGGAAACGAAGTTTACCCAGGTTCGGGCCCTCTCGATGGAGGTAAAACCCTACTCCTGCTTGATTAATATTGATGATATGGGTAGTACAAGAGTAGATCTACCACGAGATCAAGGAGGCTAAACCCTAGAAGCTAGCCTATGGTATGACGGTTGTGTATGGAGTTGATTGTCCTACGGACTACAACCCTCCGGTTTATATAGACACCGGATAGGGTTAGGGTTACACGGAGTCGGTTACAATGGTAGGAGATCTTGAATATCCGCACCGCCTAGCTTGCCTTCCACGCCAAGGAAAGTTCCATCTGGACACAGGACGAAGTCTTCAATCTTGTATCTTCATAGTCCAGGAGTCCGGCGAAGGTATAGTCCGGCTACCCGAACACCCCCTAATCCAGGACTCCCGCAGTAGCCCCTGAACCAGGCTTCAATGACGACGAGTCCGGCGCGTAGATTGTCTTCGGCATTGCAAGGCGGGTTCCTCCTCCAAGTCCTTCATAGAAGATTTATAAACACCAAGAATAGTGTCCGGCTCTGCAAAACAAGTTTCCACATATTGCCATAAAGAGAATAATATTAACAGAAATCAAATCTGCTGACGTATTCCGCAGTGTATCATCACACTATGGCCAAGTCCTCTTACTCGAATCGTTTTTACTTTTCCACCTCAGCACGTTTTGCGAGGCGGTTTCCTTGGCATGTCTTGTCAAAGCAGAGATCATGTGCCCTTTTTACGAGATTCTCATCAATGCGGACGTGGGTAACCCAACCGCGCCATTTACCATGGCGTTTGGGAGGCAAGTGAGTTTTATTAGGCAGGTGGGGACGCATAACCGCATCCGCCCATATAAGGGGATAAGGATCCACCTTTTTTACCTACGCCTTCTTCCTCCTTCACCTATCCATCTCCTGCGCACTCGAGCTCTAGCGCCCAAGCCCGCTCTTCCCACCTCAACCTCTCACAGCAATGTCCGTAGCGGGAGGCAAGTGGATGGTCTCCTCCGTTATGGAGGGCCATGTCAACAAGCTAAGGAAGACCGGATACCTGTCCAAGGACATCCCGCATCGGCTTCCCGAGGAGGGGCAGCTTGTCCCCACCCCAAGGCCCCATGAGAGGGTAGTATTCCTTCCCCACTCCCTCCGCGGACTAGGTTTTCCACTCCACCCATTTGTCCGGGGCTCATGTTCTACTACGGCCTGGATTTTCACGATCTGGCCCCAAACTTCATCCTCAACATCTCGGTGTTTATCGTCGTGTGTGAGGCTTTCCTCCGAGTCCGCCCCCATTTCGGCCTCTGGCTCAAGACCTTCAACGTCAAGCCCAAGGTGGTGCACGGCAGCCAGGCGGAGTGTGGAGGTGCCATGGCGGGCAAGATGGCCAACGTCCTATGGCTCGAGGGCTCCTTCGTGGAGACCCTAAAGGGGTGGCAATCCGGGTGGTTTTACATCACCGAGCCACGCGATCCAAAATCGATTGCAGCCCCCGAGTTCTGATCCAGACCCCCCGCGCGGCTTATGTCCTGGAAAGAGGCGGGCCTGTTGTGGGGTGACGAAAAAGAGGTGACCGGACTACAGACATGCATCCAGTCCCTGGTGAACAAGCTGATCAGGCTCGTCAATGTGGTCCAGGTTATGCTCGTCCGCCGGATCCTCCCGTGTCAACAACGGGATTTTACTCTGTGGGAGTTCAACCCGGCGCAGCACCAAACCCTTAATAGGCTCTTCGACATGACGTATGAAGACGTCTGGAAGGCGCTAACCAAAGGCGCTGAGGCTCCCACATCCACCTCCGAGGATCACGGATACAGCTCGCAGCGTCATGCTAGCGAGGTAAGCTATTTTTCACCTTTTATAGGATGTTTTAGTTTTTTCATAGTTTGACTCCATGCGGGATCTAAACTCCCTTACCTTTAACAGGCTTGGCAGGTGATATCCGGACCGATTAACTGTCCGGCTCCCTTTCCCGAAGACCCAGCTCCTACTCTCCTAGTGAAGCTGCTGGCTCCGGTGCCTTATGTGGTGCCGGAGAAGAAGGTCAAGAAGAAGAAGACCACGGGGACTCAAAAGAGTGCCCGTAACATGGTGGTGTCGGACTCGTCGGCCGATGAGTCCGAGACACCCTCCTCTCGTGGAAACGAGGAGGAGGAAGAAGAAAAAACCTCTCCCCCTCCAGCGGGGGGAGGAGAAAAAGGGAAGGCCGCCCCAACAGGGGAGGCCGGAGGGTCTAGAAAGAGGAAGACCCCTCAGCCGGACTACTCCCCGAGCGCCAACGAGGACGACAAGGAGTGGCCGGATAGGGTCAAGCGTCCGGCGAAATCGTAAGTATTCGGATACCAGAGTGACTCATGATATTCCTAAGTCGTGTATCTTATTATAATGCCGAACATAATTGTGCAGCCCGCCCCGGGCCGAACTCGACAATTCGTCGAGCGGCTCCCTGGATTCGTCGGACGTGAACTCGGTTCCGCCCGCTGTCTCCCCCCGCACTGCAGACGACGCCGAAGTGGCGTCGCAACGAGCTCCGGGGCAGGAGGAGGTGGTCCTGGAGGAGCCCAAAGAAGACCTCCCGGACCCCAGGAATAAAGGGGACAAGACCCCCCAGGGCTCCGAGTCCGGCTTTGAGCCGGACACCGTGCCGGAATCTTCAATGGTTCCGGACCGCGGTAGGCAAACTCCTTCCAAGAGGAGTAAGCCTTCTGAGCCGGCGGCCTCCGTCCAACCGGAGGCGCTGGACAATCTGCTGGAGGTGCTTGACGGCGCCTCCATCGACGAGGAGCATCGTACTATCATGAGTACGGTGATCCGGAAGGTTCAGTCTGCCAAGAGCGAACTGAACGAAGCTTGCGCTAGCCTTCTAACAGGCTTCGAGGTAAGTAAAGAATATGCAAGAATATAACCGCATAGACAGTAGCCCCTGATGCTCTTTTTGGCGTTCGGAAAGAAAAGCCGAATAGAGGATCTATTAATTTTCGCAGGAGTCTGAAAAAAGAGTTAATATGCGTATGCAGGCTTCGCTGCTATCCACCGCCGCACTGACTGCGGAGGTGGGTGTCCTGAAACGGGACCTCGGGCGGACCGAGCAAGAGCTCGGCCTTGCCAAGCGGCAGCTCGAGGAAAAAGAAGGTGAGAAATGCCTTTCAGAAAAAGTGCCTATAAAAAGGCGTGATTGCAAAAAAAATAATAGGATTGTACTGCTTATTTGTAGGGGCCACGAATGAGGTGGCGACCCTCAAGCAGGCGCTATCTGAGGCCGAAAAGAAAACGGTCGCGGAGCGCACCGAGCAAGAGAGACTTGGGGCTCAGGTCGGCGAGGTGCAGCGAGAGCTTCAAGCTCTCATGAAAAAACATGAGAGTTTGGAGCTTGAGTCAAAGGCGCAAGCATCCAAGCTCGCGTCGGCCCTTGAGACCGCCAAGTCTGCCAAGGCCGAAGCCCAAAAGGCCCTCCAAGAGTTGGAGGAGATGAGGAAGATAGCAGCGGGTAAGGCATTATTTATGCAAAGCAGAAATATAAAAGTAAACTACTTGTTACTTACCCGAATCCGGAGCTCTCCAGGGGCATTCGCAGATCTTCCCCGCAGCGTATCCGACGCCGCCGCATTCTACTGAGCTGAAGAGGGCAGCTCGGTGGAGAAGGTGTTATGGTCTCAGTATTCTGAGGCCGGACACCCTGTGCCCTTGAGCGACAAGCTGAAACAGCTGGTCGAACTCCACAAGGCGGCCGAACAGGCCATGAAGGGCTTCATAGTTCGGCTGTGGCCCGGAGAGGTCCTGCCTGGGAGCTACTTCGGGCTGGTGCAGCGGCTGATGGAGGCCTGTCCAAGGCTTGAGGTCATCAAGCGCTCCGTCTGCATTGAAGGTGCCCGGAGGGCCCTTGCCCGTGCAAAGGTGCACTGGGGTAAGCTGGACGGTGAGAAGCTTGTGAGGGACGGGCCGCCGCCGGGGAAGGAGCATCGCAAGCCCGAGAACTACTACAAGGATGTTCTTGCAGGTGCCCGCCTTGTGGCGGATGAATGTACCAAGGATGTAATTTTTGAATGAACTCGCTCGTGTTTATCCTGTGCGCTGAAAACTTGTTTATATGCGCTAAGCAATGCTTATTGGATTTAAAATATTATTTTCTGTGCGGCCGTTCATCAAAAATTGAGAGATGGGCAGTCGTCGGCTTCTGCCCCCGTGCCACTAGTGCTGGGGTGTTCGGGATAAACCTGAGCGCTCTTTTTCCCATGGTTGGGTCCTTAGAGGAGGCGCTCAGCACAACGAACCAGGCAATCGGACTATAATGCTTGAACACTCTCACTTAGCCATAGAACTTTATAATTTTAAATTTTGGCGAAGCCCCTAGTTCGGAAGACCGAATTCGGGGCGCTATCCACGCCTTGGCCGGACAAAGCCAGCTCCTCGCTCGAAGCGGCATAAGTCTTTAGGGACTCGAAAAACCTCTCGAACATCGAACGGTCTCTCGCCTTATCATGACAGCCAGTTTTAGCTTTCTCCACTGAGGTGCTTAACCCAGTTGTACCGGGGCACAATCGCAGTGGTTCTCCTAGTGCTACCTTAGCCGATATAGCGGAACGTAAGGCACCAAAACATAGGAGCCGGGCAAACCCAACTATTGACCCAAACCATGATTCGGAGCCGATGCATATAGTGCTATAAGTTCGGGGTGCCGCACTTGTGAAAGTGTTCGGACTTCTCACACCATAATGAGGGGTACCGAAGCCCCTAGCGTATTTGCCGTACCATGGTGTACGGGTGCGATCATGTCATTTAATAAACATATATATGAAAATATGATAATTCAAAAAATAGACAAAAAAGCTATGCATTGTTTATAGAGGGGCTGTTTATCAAAGCCGAATGATACAAATAGTGTGATAAGCAAAAATATACTGGACTATTTAACATGTCCTGAACAGGGGCAGGCCGCGGAAAATAATTCGAAACAGGTATACTGCTCGTAACAGAGACCACCTGGGGGTTCCATAATGCGGCGTGGCTTGTCTGCTTCCCTGGATCTTGCATCGTTTGTGCGGCAATCGAATTGCCGAACAGGTCGTCCGAAGTGTGGAGTCCTGAAAGTAAGAAGAAGAAAAAAGGAATCCGGCAGCCCCTAGTACGTTTTAAGCCATATTTTGGGTGTGCCGTTTATTGTGCCCCTTCCCCTGTGCCCATGGTATTTCAAGGGCGTATTATGTACGCGAGGTACTGGTTTCGCTATGTCGCGAGGGCTGGGGTTGGGGCCGCATTGCTACGCCTGCTCGGAACATGCCAGATGGTCTTGTTGTACGTTACTACGGGCGCGTTTGGCAGTGTCCGGCTTTTTAACAGCCGTACTGGAGAGTTGCCTAAGAAGGCTGCTTTGTACTTCCGCTGCAAGGGCCGCCGTGTGCTCCTCTGTATGGAGGGAGCGTTCGGTGTTTCCGTTGACCGTGATTACTCCTCGAGGTCTTGGCATCTTGAGCTTGAGGTATGCGTAGTGCGGCACCGCATTGAACTTTGCGAATGCGGTTCGTCCGAGCAGGGCGTGATAGCCACTGCGGAACGGGACTATATCGAAGATTAACTCTTCGCTTCGGAAATTATCCAGAGATCCGAAGACCACGTCAAGTGTTACTGAGCCTGTGCAGTTGGCTTCTACACCTGGTATAACGCCTTTAAAGGTCGTTTTTGTGGGCTTAATCCTTGAGGGATCTATGCCCATTTTTCGCACTGTATCCTGGTAAAGCAGGTTCAGGCTACTGCCCCCGTCCATGAGGACTCTTGTGAGATGAAATCCGTCAATGATTGGGTCGAGAACCAGTGCGGCGAAGCCGCCATGACAGATGCTAGTGGGATGGTCCCTTCGATCAAAGGTGATCGGGCAGGAGGACCATGGGTTGAACTTTGGGGCGACTGGCTCCATCGCATGTACGTCCCGTAACGCACGCTTCCGCTCCCTCTTGGGAATGTGGGTTGCATATATCATGTTCACCGTCCGCACTTGTGAGGGAAAACCCTTCTGTCCATTGCTGTTCGGCGGCCTGGGCTCCTCCTCGTCGTCGCTATGCAGCCCCTTGTCTTTGTTTTCGGCTCTTAACTTGCCTGCCTGCTTGAACACCCAACAATCCCTGTTGGTGTGATTGGCTGGCCTTTCGGGGGTGCCATGGATCTGGCACAAGCGGTCGAGTATTCGGTCCAAACTGGACGGGCCCTGAGTATTCTTCTTGAATGGCTTTTTCCGCTGACCGGATTTATAGCCTCTGAATCCGGCATTAACTGCCGTATCTTCATTACTGTCGCTGCTAACGCAGCGTTTTTGCTTATTCCGACGTGTCCTACCACTTTTGTCCTTGGTATCCGAATTACCAGGGTTCTTAGCTAAGTTATTACTGTGAGCTAGCCAGCTGTCTTCTCTCGCACAAAAGCGGGTCATGAGTGTCGTGAGGGCTGCCATAGATTTCGGCTTTTCCTGTCCCAGGTGCCGGGCAAGCCACTCGTCGCGGATGTTATGCTTAAAGGCTGCTAGGGCCTCTGCATCCGGACAGTCGACTATCTGGTTTTTCTTTGTTAGGAACCGTGTCCAGAATTGCCTGGCTGATTCCTATGGCTGCTGAATTATGTGGCTTAAGTCGTCGGCATCCGGTGGTCGCACGTAGGTGCCCTGGAAGTTGTCGAGGAATGCGTCTTCCAGGTCCTCCCAAGAGCCGATTGAGTCTGCTGGCAGGCTGTTAAGCCAATGCCGTGCCAGTCCTTTAAGTTTGAGTGGGAGGTATTTGATGGCGTGTAGATCATCGCCGCGTGCCATGTGGATGTGAAGGAGATAGTCCTCGATCCATACCGCCGGATCTGTGGTGCCATCATATGATTCGATGTTGACGGGTTTGAAACCCTCTGAGATTTTATGATCCATTACTTCATCTGTGAAGCATAGTGGGTGTGCGGCGCCCCTGTACTGGGCTATATCACGACGCAGCTCGGAAGAGCTATGTCTGTTGTGTTCGACCCAGCCGGATTTGTTGTATCCGGAGTGAAGATCATCGTCACGTGCCGTAGGGCGCTTGCGCGATCCGTAGATCGATCTTGTTTGTCTTGCCTTATCCTCCAGTACGTCTCGCAGGTCTGGTGCGTTTTCTCGTGCCTTAGTTGAGCGGTGCCGGGGCATGGCTTGGGTGGAGGGCCGAGAGGCCTCTCTGTCGCGGCCGCGAGGTGGCCGGTCTGCCATGTCATGCGCTGGTGATGTAGGCGCTTCCTCCTCTGATCGGGGTAGCGGCCTGCGCTTTGGGTAACTCTTGGAGGGGCGTTTGAGTTCATACTCTTCGGTCGCAAGGAGTTCAGTCCATCTATCAGCTAGAAAATCTTGGTCAGCTCTAAGTTGTTGCTGCTTTTTCTTGAGGCTGTTTGCCGTGGCTGAAAGCCTGTGTTTGAAACGCTCTTGTTCGGCGGGGTCTGATGGTACGACGAATTCGTCGTCATCGAGGCTTGCCTCGTCTTCGGAGGGAGGCATATAGTTATCATCCTCAACCTCTCGGTCTGCCGCTCTCTCATGAGGGCTGGCTTCTCCATCTTCCTGCGACGAATCTTGATGGGGTAGGTGTTCTTAGGCACTATCCGGGGTAGTATTATCTCCCGTGCCGGAATCACCGTTTTTGCTTTGGCGGGATTTAGAGCGGCGCCGCTGACGTCGGCGCTTTGGCTGTTTCTTGGAGGGGTCATCCCCCGCTGTTCCATCGCCATCTCCATCTTTTGGAGTGTCCACCATGTATATGTCGTATGATGAGGTGGCCTTCCAGCGCCCTACAGGTGCTGGTTCCTGTTCGTCTCCTACATCGTCGTCCATACTGTCGATGTCTTCGGAGCCGAAGTCGAGCAAGTCGGTTAGATCGTCGACGGTGGCTACAAAGTGGGTGGTGGGTGGGCAGTGAATTTCTTCGTCGTCCGTATCCCATCCTTGATGACCGTAGTCCGGCCAGGGCTCTCCTGATAAGTAGAGAGACTTGAGAGAATTCAGGATATCGCCGAAAGGCGAGTGCTGAAAGATGTCCGCGGCAGTGAACTCCATTATCGGCGCCCAATCGGATTCGATTGGCAGGGGCGCGGGGGGTTCGGAGTCCGGAGAAGAATCCGGATCCTCGGAGTCATGAGTCACGCGGCGTGCGGGGCTGGTGTTCGGCTCGATCGCCTTTGAGATCACAGCCCCCGAGGTGACGTCCACCCGTTCATCCTCGATCGGCGCTACAGGATCTGAGTTAAGGGTCGGAACCGGTGCGATGCGGCCTCTAGGACACCGTTCGGAGGCAGAGCTAGATCATGCCCCTCGAGATAGTGCGGCGCGCTTGGCCGTGGCTCGAACCCGTCGAAGATCAAGTCTCCGCAGATATCAGCCGTGTAGTTTAAGCTTCCAAACCTGACTTGATGGCCAGGGGCGTAGCTTTCGATCTGCTCCAAGTGGCCAAGTGAATTGGCCCGCAGAGCGAAGCTGCCGAAGACGAAGATCTGTCCGGGGAGAAAAGTCTCACCCTGGACCTCATTGTTGTTGATGATCAAAGGAGCCATCGGACCCAAAGGCGACGACACAGAGGAACTCTCAATGAAAGCACCAATGTCGGTGTCAAAACCGGCGGATCTCGGGTAGGGGGTCCCAAACTGTGCGTCTAGGTCAGATGGTAACAGGAGATGAAGGACACGAAGTTTACCCAGGTTTGGGCCCTCTCGATGGAGGTAAAACCCTACTCCTGCTTGATTAATATTATTGATATGGGTAGTACAAGAGTAGATCTACCACGAGATCAAGGAGGCTAAACCCTAGAAGCTAGCCTATGGTATGATGGTTGTGTATGGAGTTGATTGTCCTATGGACTACAACCCTCCGGTTTATATAGACATCGGATAGGGTTAGGGTTACACGGAGTCGGTTACAATGGTAGAAGATCTTGAATATCCGCACCGCCTAGCTTGCCTTCCACGCCAAGGAAAGTTCCATCCGGACACGGGACGAAGTCTTCAATCTTGTATCTTCATAGTCCAGGAGTCCGGCGATGGTATAGTCCGGCTACCCAAACACCCCCTAATCCAGGACTTCCTCACTCCGTCTCTGTCACTGAAGAATATGACTGAACTGTATGAGATTTCCAATGGCTTCACTCGTAGGGATTGGTAGGTGTAGGATTTTGAGTTGAGCATCAGATGGAAATTTTTCCTTAGTATTTCCTCGACCCCCTTTAACAGTACGGTGTTTCCTATGACTCAAGAAAGAGAAAATGAAACTACGAAAACAAAAGTCTTCACGCTTCATGTTCCTCAAATGAATACCAAGTCTGCAAGGTCACACCAATTTCTTGACTTTCAAAGTCTTCAGAAAGTCTTCAGAAATCCAAAGTCTTCAGTCGAAGAACTTCATTTTTAGGGGTCGACTGTCTTTGTAAATATCAAACTCCTCATAGACTTATAGACCAGTGTACACTCATAAACACATTAGTCCCTTAACCTATAAGTCTTTAATACACCAAAATCACTAAGGGGCACTAGATGCACTTACAGGGCGTCACAAGTTGGTATCAGAGCCGACTGCCTGTAGGAATCCCCCTTTCAAACTCCTTGGCCGAACTCGATTCTAGTCATTTAAAAACTTTTACTAACATTTTTGTGTGGCTTACGGGCCCACATTACAACCGGGTGGTATTAGGATCTTTTATTCCTTATCTATACTCTGGGACTCTGATCTCTCTTCTATTGGGGTTAAATGATTTTGCCAACTCTAACTCTAGGTTCTCGTAAATACTTTCTCCCAGAGAGCCCCTCAGTCCAGATGATCGTTTCCTTCACCAGAAGATTCCGAACATACTCTTTGTTGTTCTCCCGAGAACTTGTGCTCATCAACTTTCCAATTCCCTACCACCAATACATCCCTATGGATAGCTACTTACACTTGTTATCCATACCTTGCTTCCCAATTTCTCTTGTTATTACAAGATGCCCTGAACTACTTTCCGCCATTCCGAGAATCCTTTGTGCCTACTTCCTTGCAGCTCTTTTCTAGCGGAGAACATAAGAAAAAATTGTTTGTAATGCTTGAGAACGATAAAAATGAGCACAAATAGTATTGCAATTCTTGAAAACAAGGCCTAGGGTACGTACTTTCGCTAGTGCAATCTCTCAACAATGCTAATCTAATTGGATCATATAACCATTCCACAAAGTGCGATGAAGAGTCACTCCAAAGTTCTTATCTAGCGGAGAACATAAGAAGAAATTGTTTGTAGGGTACGAAACCACCTCAAAGTTATTCTTTTTGATCGATCTATCCAAGAGTTCATACTAAAATAACACCAGGTTATCCTTTCTGATTGATCTACCCAACATATGATCCAAATATATTAACAAAGCCCGCGATACATCAAGATCGTGCCATCTCAAGAACATGAGAGAGAGAGAGAGAGAGATTAGACACATAGCTACTGGTATAAACCCTCGGCCCCGAGGGTGGACTACTCCCTCCTCATCATGGTGGCCGCCAGGATGATGAAGATGGCCTCCAGTGATGATTTCCCCCTCCGACGGGGTGCCGAAACAGGGTACAGATTGGTTTTTCGTGGATACAAAGGCTTGCGGCAGCGGAACTTCTGATCTATCAACTCCCCTAGGGTTTTTGGAATATTTGGGAATTTATAGGCCGAAGAGGCGGTGCGGGAGGTCACCGAGGTGGGCACAACCCACCTGGGCGTGCTTGGGCCTCCTAGTGCGCCCATGTGTCTTGTGCTCACCTCGATCCTCCCCTCTGGTACTTCTTTGGCCCACTGGGTGTCTTCTAGTCCAAAAAAATCTACAAAAAGTCTCACTGTGTTTGGACTCCGTTTGGTACTGATATTCTATGAAGTAAAAAACAAGCAAAAACAGCAACTGGCACTAGGAACTATGTCAATAGGTTAGTCCCAAAAAATGATATAAAGTTGCTATAAAAGGATTGTAAAATATCCAAGAATGATAATATAACAGCATGGAACAAGAAAAAATTATAGATACATTGGATACGTATCAACACCTAACAAGGATTCGTACACACCCGATTATTCTCGTGTTTCACAAATTACCCCAAAATGCTATTCGACCTTCCGAGAATCCAGTGCAACCTATTACTTTGGAAAGTCTTGCGTGCCTGCATTATGGTTAAATCCATATGTCTAGCAATATCCATTAAAAATTCTTATGATGACCATTCTGATCCTATTGATTCAAAATGTGTGTGTGAATGCATGCCGTCATTAACTGACCCTTAGAAATTACCCTTCTGGCTCAGACGTTATTCCGGATATGAGCTGGTTTTCAGTCAACCAAACCTTGACCAATTGTGCCTCTAATTCTGTTCAACTTACTCATACTTAATCAGAGCATCTAATCCTGATACTTTGATTTGGATATCATAATTCCTTCGTATTTAATCATTGAATTATTTGGATGCTTCTATAATCCAATGCATTTATATTGTTTCTTCCTCTAATTGTGTGTTGGTGCTCATAGCAGCTCCGTTATGGACCGTCAAATCCTTTGTTGAATTATCATCCGATAGTGTTCTTTGTATACAAAAACTTCGAGAAGTTCTTTCCCTGATACATAATTTCATTGGTAAATCCTATTGTCTGATTTGGCCAACCATGCTCTGCTTTCGAGCTGGTGATATTTACTCTTGAAGCTTGTGGTATATGTTTCTAGGATGCCTAGATGGGTTGACCCTATGTCTTCCTTAATCTGTGTGAACCCAAAAGTTTTCACGGGTCATACTCCTCTGGTAATTCACCAGGTAGGTTTTCACACTCAAATCATTTTTAATAGAGCAGGGAATGAATGGTTATGCATTGGAGAAGTGGGAGTCGACCTTAAACTTTATGTTCATTCCCATGGACACGATGTAGATCTTATCATTGAAGCTTCTTGTAATAATAATAATCCCCTTGTTATAGGTTCATCTGGTATCTATGTTTGGTCCTTTGTAACCGTGGTTCCGACCATGATTATTCTCCTTTGGTTCCATTTCTCGGACAAGTTAAAGTACTTGTCTTCTATAGATCATTTCACCTGTCCAACCTCTACTCTGCTATACCTTCGAGTTTTACCCTCTGGTATCTCAAGAATATCACAGAACTACATAAATCCTTATGAGTTCTTCATGAACTAATATTTCTCACCGATTCCAGTTTATTCCTGGGTTCTGAGTTGGTAGAACCTCAAGGACACCGACAACGGAATCGAGTCCGCATTGCGATTCAACAACTCTTAGTAATCTTCATTGCTTACGAGTTTGAACTCGATCATGTCATTCCAAGTTGATTGGCTACTTCGTCGCCGTCTTGCTGAAAACTTGACCATGCTATCTATGTCCTTCATTCCCGAAACACAATTCCAATAGTATAATAAGCTTACCTCTAGGTTTCAACATCTTGTTGGTTAAATTGAAAGACATTTTCGATTTTGAGATTGCAAAGTTATCTGTGGTTCCGATAACCTTTCGCTTCATCATTCCTTTTGCTAGATGTCATCGATCATCGATTACATCTTCATGTAACCTTCTCGACAAATGTGTCGTGATCATCATCAACATTCTAAACTCTTCCAGGATATCAATCAAATTCATGATGAGAAATACCATCCTTGCCCCTCAATGATTTATGTTACCATTGACAACACTCTTGCCTTCCCTCCAACACAACTGTTCATGTTTTGTGTTGTACCTTGAGTTCCTTGCTATTTAAGCTTATGCTCGATTCTACCTTGGAGTATTACCATCTTTTATGTCAAGGATGTTGTGAGAATTGCTCCACCTCTTAAGGAATTCTTGATATAGTAGTACTTCTCGCCATCTCCATTCATATCTTGGCCCCCGTGTTGTTTCTAACCGGAATATCGACAATTGAACTATGATGTGTGAATTCAAATCTTCTAGAAACCCTATTGCTTTGAAGTGAATGATCGATAGTTTCATTCCAGGTCTTTTGGTTATTGAATCACCATTCTAACATTGATCGTGCTACTTGGTTCATAATTCCATGTGCACTTTTGCTCAATGTTTAATTGTGGATGTTCTCCTCGAACATAATTCATCATATACTTTGGTGTGTCCAATGCTATCACCTTGTTCACTTAATTGTGGAAATCCATGTTTATGGAAATCTCGATGAGTTGTTGCTGAGCTTGTCGGCCACATCCTCATCTTTTCCTTGCTGAAATTGTAAGACTTATTCTATAAGTTGCTTCCGATGGATCCTTTGTGTATCCAAAGTCTCACCTTTACCTGATGACCATGTCAATGCTATCCCGAAAACATGACTGTGGTACTCAAACATCAACAAGAATGTTGAAAGCATAATGCTAAATGTTTCTTGATCAATTATCCAAACACCATTGTATGGGTAACATCATGAGTTTCCTCGCCCCTTTTCCCTAGATGGTTACATACTGGGAGCCCTGTCATTAATATCATACTTTGCCTTTCCTTGGAAAAGATATACTCCTGATCCTCGGGCATAAACACATTTTCCTTTCCATTGTTTTGTTTAACCTTTCTTGTAATCTAACTTATCTGAGCAGTGATAATTCCCTGCTTATGTAAACACCTCGGTGTACAACTCTATCAGTAAGACCCTATTACTACTGTTGATGACACTCCGGTAACCATCGATGGACAAGAACTTTGCCTACTGGTCCGCCTAATTCCTACGAGCAGGAAAATGGTTCTCTTCGTCCCTCACCCTTGGTGCCAATGTTGTTGCAAACAAAACTGACAGGCTATCATCTGACATGCCTTGATATCATGACCGTGCAAGATGTCAGCGCCCTTTCTGCTTTTAACCCACATGGTGGGCCCATAACCCACAGTTCCACAAGATTGAAACCTGACTCTCCTGGACATCCCTATTTCAAAATTTATTCCTCACGCTTGGTTTCATATGTAATTCACGAGCTAAATTCCTTACCATGTTTCATTACGGTATTAGAAGCAACACTTATTTTTGTTGCTCTAAACCCCTTTCACCTTTTGATTAGGCATCGAACGATTACTTGCCCGCTCGAAACTTCTCATGGTACATTCTTAGTTTGCTCTCAATATCTTCTTAAGTTTCAATTCAAGAGTTACTTTCCGCCACCTCCCCTGAAGTATCTGCCAGATAAGCAACCGTGTAGAATTCCGTTCTTTTGAAGTTACCCCTTATCCTTTTCGTCAGTACGATGGAGTTCCCGAAGAAAGGATGACGACTTCATCATGATGACTCAAAGCAGAGAAATGAAGGCATCAACGTAATGGATCGACCTCTTCGAGAAGAGCGACCAAGACCGAGAAGACCCATTAGAATTTCGTAACCAGAACTTTCCCCCTTACTCCACCTCTTAAATCTTGGGACACAATTTCTTGTAGTGGAGGAGATTTGTAACACCCCGAGAATAATGCTACAGTAACTCCACACTACTGATGCCATGTCACCCTGATTACTAAGCTTAATTGCCCCTTGATTGAAAACCAATTCAAATTCAAATTTAAAATTCAAGTCAAATATTTTACATTTTCAAAAATGCAAAAAGATAGTTCATAATTTTGCAAATAATTCCTAAATATTTATCATTTAGAAACCCACATAATTTGGCCCGCAAATAAATTCTTAAAAAATTAATAAGTGGCCCAACAACATCTAATATAGGCCTTTAAATATAACCAAATATTTATACAATTACAAACCGCTTGAGACTTTGTGTGTGGCCTAAAAATGTTGCGTTTGATTTATGTGCAAAGTTTCACTTTTTACAAAAAATATTTGTAGCAAAAGAAACTGGTAAACAAAGGAGAAAATGTAAAACAGAGAAAAGATACAAATAAGAGAAATAAGGAAAAGACCCATGTGGGCTGGGGAGGCCCAGCCCACACCCCCACTATGGCGGCCATGCCATGGCGCCCGGTCTCATGAAGGCCATCCTCCCTCCAGTTGGATAAGAGCATCGCCGGGACCCCCCCTCGATCCTCTCCTAACCCTAGCACCAGCCACTCCCTCCCTCGCTCCCAGTCGGTCTCTCCCGGACGCCTCTGGCGCCCCGGCGCTGTCGATCCACCAGCCACCCTGCGCCATACAGAGACGTCCCGGAGGACCACCTTCGTCGTCCACGTCGGCTCCGCCCTTTAGGCTAGTCATAGTGGGGAGTAACTTAGACTAGTAACATGCATATGTTACTAGTCTATGTTACTACCTCTATAGTGCATAGTATCAAAGATTAGTATCATAGGTGGTGTCATTTATTGCCATGCATGACACATAGTAGCATCACATTTATTATGTTATGGTATCTACCTATGTTACTATAACCATCTCTCTCTTCTTTAATTGCCTGCCACATAAGCATGTTTGCGAGTCCCAAGCGCATGATACTAGTTATGTTACCCCCACTATGGCCAGCCTTAGATCAAGCCGAGAGCATCACTGCTGCCGTCCCTACGTTGCCCCCGCGTCATCAACCGTCGCGGCCGACTCTACCTCTCCCAGGATCACAACCATCGGCGCCTCCCGAACCTCCCAAGCTTGTCCTCAAACACTACGGTGAGGCTCGTGACTGATTCCCCTTGTTTCCCGTCGAAACCATTGCCCTTTGGCGCCACCATCATCGTGCCCGTGCACCAGATGGGCATGCGCTCACCTCCCCCCCCCCCCCCGCGCCCCTGTAGATGCGTCTGTGTCGATGTTCCCAAACCGCGCCCCTAGCTCGTGTGGCCGCTCCTGCCCAACCCCGCGCTGCTGCTACTAGTGCTGCTGTTGCCGCTCACCTGCTGTTGTTGCCTGTTGCCTGCTAGTGTCATTGCTTTCTTCTACTGCTGTCGTGCCCAACTGATGTCGCCCCGCGCCCGGCGCACCCCAGGGCACTCACGCGCCCACGCGCCCGCATGTGTCCGCTCCCCGCTGCTCCTGTCGACATGCACTGCGGCCGCACCCGCCCTCGTCGTGCGCGCCCATAATCGCGGTTGTTCGCATTGCACGCTGTGCAGCTGCGTCGCAACAAGCCTCCCCACCGCACCCCCAGTGCGTGGCCCAGCTGTTGGGCTGCAGCCTGCCCCCTCCCCTCACATGCGGCCACTCGCCCCCCTAGCCGCTGCCAGTCACCCCGCCTCCGCTGCCGCCGGCCAGGCGTCATGGCCGCCCGGGCCTTCTGCGCGTGCGCGCGTTCACCCACTAGAGGGCACAGCTAAGTCCCTGCCCAATGGGGCCCTGTCCCCTATTAAAAATACATAAATTCAAAAGATATAAAATAATAATTAAATTAATTGATTAGTTAAATAGATAATTAATTAACTTAACTAACTGGTTAATTAGGCTAATAAAACTAAACAGTCAATGACAGGAGGGCCCACCCCCTGTTGACTAGTCAAAGTTTGACTGGTCAACTGGGCCCCCTGGCCCACATGTCAGCCTCTGTGTACACTTCTGTGTACACAGAGCTGGGTACACTTAGCATTTTGCATGTTATTTTCAAATTAAAATAATTCCAGAAAATGATTTAAAACTTTGAAAATTAATATAAAATAATCCATAACTCAGATGAAAATGTTCTATATATGTAAGTTGCTCAGAAAAATACGACGATTCTGAATATGTCCCTCATTCATCTGTCACGTGCCTCCATCATAGAGAACATGGAAGTGTCCCCCTCTGTTTCATCTACGTGTAAATGCCTGACACCGGGAATACTTTCCCGGATGTTTTCCCCCTTCGCGAGTACCATGTAGTACTATGTTAGGTCACACGTAGCACGGCTTTTTGTCATGCCATGCATCTTGTTGCATCTGATTGCATTGTATTTATTGTTTCTTCCCCCTCTTCTCTCCGGTAGACCCCGAGACTGCCGGCGACCCCCAGTTTGACTACAGTGTTGACGATCCCTCCTTCTCGGTAGAGCTTCCAGGCAAACAAAACCTCCTTGGTCATCCCGATACCGCCTACTCCTTCTCTCTATGCTTCCATTAGAGTAGTGTAGCTGTTACTCTTTCATCGGTTTGATCCTATACCGCTGCATAGCCCGTCCTTGCTATTGTTCTTGATATTTTACCTGCAATCCTAAATGCTTAGTATAGGATGCTAGTTATCCATTAGTGGCCCTACATTCTTGTCATCTGCCATGCTATGCTATCGGGCCGTGATCACGTCGGGTGATGATCATGGGTATATACTTATGTACATACTATACATGATACATGTTGTGACTAAAGTAGGGTCGGCTCGTAGAGTGCCCGCGAGTGATTCACGGACTGGAGGCTGAAAGGACAAGTTACCCGACGGCCCTCTAAATGAGCCTTTGTGGTAGAGCGACAGGGAAGGTTGAGACACCTAGGAGAGAGGTGGGCCTGGTCCCTAGTAGTTGTCCGCGATTATTTCTTAATAACACGCCTAACGAGTTTTCGATATTTGATCTGAGTTGGTCTTTTGGCCTATACGCACTAACCACCACGCGGGGACAGTTATGGGCACTCGGCGTCGTATGTATCAGCCGAAGCTCTCCAGACGCCATCAACTGAGTGGCACGCGCCGGCTTGGACTGGAACGCATGCGCTTGTATAAGGGGGCTAGGTCTGCTCACCAGCTGCATTCGCAACGTGCAGGAGTGCAAAGGGCGATGGGCCCAAGACCCCTGCGCGCTTAGGATGTAGACCGGCGTGCTGGCCTCTCTATTGAGCCTAGGTAGGGCTACGACGTGTTGCTCTTCCGAGGCGGGGCATGACCCAGGAAAAGTGTGTCTGGCCAGAGTGATCGAGCATGTTGGGCAATGTGGTGCGCCCCTGCAGGGAAGTTGATCTATTCAAATAGTCGTGTCCATGGTATCAGGACGCTTGGAGTTGTATTCCAACCTCTTACAACTAAAACTGGATACTTAATAAAACACACCCAGATAAGTTCCAGATACAACCCAATGATCACTCTCCCACGGGCCGACGAGGGGAGGATCGCCGGGTAGGATTATGCTATACTTTGACACTTGATACTATACATGCTACTCTCTTCTACTGCTTCAAGATGGAGGCTGCCAGAAACGTAGTCTTTGATAGGACTAGCTTCTCCCCCTCTTATTCTGGCATTATGAAGTTTAGTCCACATACACTACCCCCTTTATTGATAGTGATGCATATGTAGTGTAGATCTAATGTAAGTCTTGCGAGTAATTTGGATGAGTACTAACAGTTGCTTGGCTCCCTCTTTTCCCCTCTATACCCGATTGCTGCGATCAGATCTCAAAGCCCCGGAGCCAACTGCCACTGCCGACGATGATACTACTACTACCCCGAGGGTGCCTACTACTACGTGGAGGCCGCTAGCGACCAGGAGTAGTTAGGAGGCTCCCAGGCAGGAGGCCTTGCCTTATCGATATGTATCCCAGTTTGTGCTAGCCATCTTATGGCAACTTGTTTAACTTATGTCTGTACTCAAATATTGTTGCTTCCACTGACTCGTTTGTATTCGAGCTTCTAATTCGAGCCCTCGAGGCCCCTGGCTGCTAATATAAAGCTTGTATGACTTTAATTTGTGTTTAGAGTTGTGTTGGGATATCTTCCCATGAGTCCTTGATCTTGATCGTACACATTTGCGTGTATGATTAGTGTATGATTGAATTGGGGGCGTCACAGTCGGTCTACTTGTCTCAGACGTGATTCGTATATACCTGATCATTGCGATGGATATCATCATAACTATGCGCTATTCTATCAATTGCCCAACAGTAATTTGTCTACCCACCGTAAGCTTTTTGTTCGAGAGAGAAGCCTCTAGTGAAAACTATGGCCCCTGGGTCTATCTTTATCATGTATTGAAATCCTAAAATACCTTGCTGAAATTTATTTATCGTTATTTTATTTTGTGTTTTTTTATCTATCTACCATTATGAGACTTGATTCTTGCAATTGACCACCGAGGGGATTGACAACCCCCTTGATCGCGTTGGGTGCAAGTATTTGTTCATTTGTTTGTAGGTGTTGTTCATGAGGTCTTGCGTGGTTCTCCTACCGGATTGATAACCTTGGTTATTAACTAAGGGAAATACGTATCTCTACTATACCGCATCATTCTCTCCTCTTCGAGGAAATCCCAATGAAGCTCGCAAGTAGCACTAACCCTATGGTGTGATCCACGCGCGCGCTCATATGATGGGCACGAAAGGACAGCAACATAACCACAAGCAATTGAAAACCAATCCTAGCAATTCACCGATTACGCAAAGGACAACAAAAATCTACTCAAATATCATAGGATGACAACACATCATTGGATAATAATATGAAGTATAAAGCACCATGTTCAAGTAGGGGGCACAGTGGGTTGCACGAGAGTGGACCGCTGAATGTAAATGAGGGAAGGTGATGGAGGTGTTGATGACAGAGTTGTTGGAGTAGATCGCCGTCACATGATGATTGCCCCGGCGGTGTTCTAGTGCCACCGGAGAGAGGTGGACAGAGCCCCCCCCCCCCCCATCTTTCTTGTTCTTCCTTGGCCTCCCCCGGATGGGAGGATAGTTTTCCCCTCTGGTCCATGGCCGCCATGGCTCCTAGAGGGCAGGACCCCATCCGAGATTGGCTCTCTCTCTATTTCTTTTCTTTTTTGCGTTCCTATTTTCTGGCCTTTCACTGTTTCTTATATTCTCGGAGATCCATAACTCCGATTGGGCTGAAATTTTAACAAGATTTTATTTTCCAGATATTAGCTTTCTTGCGGCAAAAGAAGGGCCCCAACCAACTTACGGAGGAGTCACGAGCTCACATGGCGCATCCTGGGGTAGGGCGTGCCCACTGAGCTTGTGGCTCCCTCGAGCATCGTCTCGTGTTGACTCTTTTTTTCCCCAAATCATATACATTCCAAAAAAATATCCGTAAAATTTTATCGCATTTGAACTTCATTTGATATGGATTTTCTGCAAAACAAAAAATGCAACGAACAGGAACTGGCACTGGGCACTGGATCGATATGTTAGTCCAAGAAAATCTTATAAATTGTTGCCAAAAATATGTGAAAGCTGTAGAATATTTGCATGAAACAAACAAAAAATTTAGATACGACAAAGACATATCACACAATGTCAACACACCTCACGTAACATTGTGTAAGCACATGAGGTGGGCTAGCTTAGCTATCTTCATATATAAGTAGATATGTTGGATTCCATGTTAAAACTTAATCAAATAACCAAGTAATTTGATCAGTGAAGACTACAAAGTAAATTGAAGTTGCATGGATAATCCATCAACTAAGAGAATATATAGTCGAGAGGTTCAAACCCCCCTCATCCGCCCGGGCGGACGACCCAGTAATAGAACAGCTAAAATCCGCCTCAAACGCCTAGGCTTACCAGCATGCCTCATATCCGGCGCAAATATGGGGCGAATATGGGGAGGCCTGGGCGTGATCGGGTGCGTCCGCCATGTCGGTCCCGGCCCACGCTGGCCCACTTGACCCCATATATATTTGTCCTCATCTGCTCCCCGGACCAAACCTTAGCCACTCCACTCTGCCCCAAGCTCCTGTCCGACAATCTTCAGTCTTCCCCGTCATGGCGGGTAGTGGATCTGACTCCGGCAAGTCTGGATTCGTCGACTAGGGCGTCGTCCCATGCGGGTTGGAGGAGGCAATGGACATCCGCATTGCGGTCCACCAGTCATAGGAGGACTGCGCCCGACCGACGATGGGCTCTGTCCGGCATGAGTCAATTGCGTCCACGCAATCAGGCGGTCGGATCCTCCGGGGCTGGACCATCGCGACCCTCCCGGGAGCCTTCCAATCTCCCTTTCCCCACCACCGGTCTACCGGACCAGGAGTGCTAGCAGGACTGGTGTGCCTGCTGTGGGAAGGAGAGGATGACGGTGGCCGAAGCCCGCCTCACTATTGACAAGGCGGCAGCGAGTGCTGTCGCGGAGGAGGTAGCCACCCGCGCCCGCATCTTAAAGAAGCAGCAGCGATGTAACACGCACGCCCTCGCTTGAGAGGAAAATTGGTTTGTCCATGCCATGTCCGAACTGCCCCCCCCCCCTAGGAGGAGAAGGAGCGGAGCGATGGGTCGGACAACTCCGGCAAAGAGCACATCCAACTTGATCCATACTATGTTTTTGACCGCTACTTCCCCGAGATGGACGACAAGGGTGCCGGAAGGGCAGGGGAAATCGTTCTCCATACCTAGTATGTAGATAGAGCATGCCAAATTTTGGTAGTCCAATGGCATTGTCCTGATGTAGTAGTCGGACGATGTGTGTTACATCGTTTACGTAGTTGCATGAGTTTGAATGGATTTGAGATATGCTAATTGAGGTGTCCGTTTTTTATAAGGGAAATTTGAGGTATTATCTGTAAGTATCTGATGAAGATGCTCTAAATGCATCAAACTTTCCATCATTTTGTCATGGTATGAAGTTTGAAAGCATTTGATTTGTGAAGCACAAGTTGAATCACAATCAACTCGGCAACAAACTAAAATATGTCCAATTTAGTTTATGTTTTTGTTCATAGATATATTACCATTCTTAGCGAATCGATTTCGTCTACCAAGGGCATCTCCGGCACCAACCTGCAAACCTCCAGCTTCCGTCTGGACCACGATGTCTGCACCACGGAAGCCATCCAACGCGGTCATGTATTAGTCTGTGGCGTGGTCCGGACGTGTTTGTTCCCGCAAAGCGGAGACAAAACATGGGGGGGGGGCTTTGCGTGAGTTCGGACCGTTCCCAAGCCCTCTTCTGACCACCTAGCCCACCCAAAACCCCCACCTGCCCCTCCCGCGCTTTTCTTCTGATGCATGTGACGCTTACCGCGTCGCATTACTGCCACCCCAAAACACGGAGTGCTCGGCACTGATGCTGCATGATGTGACCGGATGGAGGGCCGTGCTGACCAGCGTGACCTCTCGGCAGTCGTTGCTTCACTGTGCCGCGTTACGAAGGAACCAACTCCTGCTGTTGCGCCACATTGAAGCAGGCCGATCGCTCGTTCGCCTGGGCCTCGCCAAGGCTATGTAAGTCATGCGCCAGCAAGACACAGAGCCACAGTCCCCCTCCCCGAGCACCTCCTCCGGCGGTTCTTGGCATCACCGCCCTTACTCTCGTGGCCCATCGACGTCCACGACGGCCGGTTCCTCCGCCAAGGAGGAAATTCTCATCTCCTCCAGTGATGACTAGGACCAGGGGTCGCCGTAGCAGCCGCCCCGACTCCTCAAGTAGGCCGCTCTCATAGACGAAGATTTCGTCCGTCAGATCGAGATAATGACAAAGCGGTCGCTCAGTTACATGGGCCCATTACTTCCATCGCCGGCGTATTTGAAGGAGGAGTTGTCGTCCCCGCCGCACTACCGCCTGAAGAATGAGCCGGCGTCCCCTCTCCTTCCTGTGAAGGAGGAGCCAGCCTCGCCCAGCACAACCGCGGCGTCTAAATCGGACGCCGCGTGAAGGAGAAGCCAGCCTCGCCCCCACACCACCACAACGTCCAGATCGGACACAGGGTCATGGAGGAGTTGGCATCCCCGCCACATCGCTAGTACAGCCACATGGACGCGCCATCATCGCCGCTGCGCCGCTACCGCCTCGCCATCAAGGAGGAGTTGCCACCCGCGATCAAGAAGGCATGGGGCCGCCTCCTCCACTACCTCAAGGGAGGCGTTTATGGTGGTCCCATGGGCTCGATGGTCGTCGTCTCTAAGGCAGAGCGTGCGGGTCGGTAGGAAGGGAGGTACGACCGGTGCAATGTCGGTCGCCACTCCGCGTTCGCCAAGAGCGACGTGGCATCGGACTAGGTCCGCAACGACACTGACCTCGCCGCCGCGTGGGCGCTCAACCGCCCCATGACCACCGTAGAGATGGCCACCAGGTGCCACCGCCGCCGCCTTGATGGCAAGCTCGTCAAGATCGTGAGGAGTGGTCACTTAGAGACTGCTCTGCTAATGCCGATCATGACAAGCCCACCGCCAGGGCTCCAAAGGCCACGTCGGCAGTGGCCGCAACAGCACTCCGCATGGCGCGGCTCCTCCATGAGCGGCAGGCAGCCACCAGACAAGGCTATTGTGGCCCGCCGGTACCATTCTGCCGTTGGAGGGACCACGAAGACGACGGAGACGGTGGTGCGGTAGGGCATGGCGGTCATGCGTACGAGGTGGTTGTTTGGTATAAGGTAAATTTTTTTGTTAAATGGTCGAAATATCGATCTTTTATGTAAATTATGTCCGAACTTTAATGAAATCCGTCGGTTTGATCGAAATTCGTCCACTTAGTTCGAACTGTTGTTAAAATGTATGCGACTACGGTTGGATGATGGCCTACCGCATCCATGTCCGCCGACTAATCTCCCTTGTCCACGGACGGATGCAGGAGAAAATTTGCAGGTTGCGAGATGCCATAAGAGCATCTACAGTCGGGCGCCCTAAACACGTCTCAAGCGCCCGAGCGGGCTGACCGGTCACAAAAATCGACCCAACCGAGCGCCTCAAACGGGCCTCAAATGCCCGGACTGAATGACACCCCTCTCCAGCCCAAATATGGGGCGGATATGGGGCGGTCCGAGCGCGTCCGGGTGCACCTGCCATGTAGGCTTGGCCCAACCTGGCCCACGCCTGCCCCACAAATATAGCAGTCCGGAAAACCCTAGACTGCAATCAATCTGAACTCCACTTCACTCCCCTCTCTGCCCACTCCACTTCTGATCCCCTCCAAATGCATCCGATGGCCAACGACCGAAGCAGCGTTGCCTCCGGTGGGAACTCTTACTCTGATGACAACTGGTCTAGCCTGCTGCATGAAGCGGACCCCGACGATGTGGAGGAGGTCGCCCTCTGCATCGCATTGTGGCGTTTGGTTATCGACCAAAGCGGGTCCGGCAGCGGCGGATCCACTTTGTCAGTGCCCGACGCCCGTCGACACAATGTCGGCGACGTCGCCGGCCCTTCCCGCCCCGCGCGCAGCTCCGTCCACTCTGCTCCGCTCGTCCAGGTACGCCGTCCACCACCAGCACACTCTGCTCCAGAGGTGGTGCCCACCCACCGCTGGGTCCTCGTGCCGGCGCCAGAGCCGTCGCGCACTCAAACGCATGAGTCGGAGGCATGAGCGTCCTGGCGCGAGCGGCAGTAGGCGAGGGAGACAGCAGCGGCGTCCGAGTCGATGTCCGCGCACCGTCCGCGTGCAAGCGCGCCGGTCGATCCTGAGGCACCACTCCTCACGCCTGTCCTCCACCGCTCACTCATGACGGCGGAAACGGATGTGTTGTGCCTCCACCGTAAGAATGCCAAGGCGCTCCGACTCGCCATCGAGTTGTCAGAGCACGAGGAAACAAAGGAAGTGGCGGCGAAGGCAGCCCACCATGCGAAGGAGCAGGACCGCCTGCTCCGCAGCTGTTGGGCATGAGGTGCAGCTCCGACTCGGATATGACGGATGGCTCCACCTCCAACTCCGACGACAACGCGCCTCCGCCCGCCGATGCCTACACGAAGGAGGGGCAGAGCCACGCCGACGACCGGAAGGGGAAGGGGTCGGCGAGGAAATGGTGATTTCCTGCACCCTTCCTCGCTCTATTTATATTTTATCTATGTTTCATAAGTTTATAGTATGGATTTGCATTGTCCGCCGTTGAACTCCAATGAATCATGTTCCTTTTGTCCGGCTAATCCGATGAACTGCGCTTTGACCATGTGTTTTACGTAGCGTTGCATGAATTGCATGATTTTGAGGTTTCGGATATGAGGGACGCGAGTGTGGAAGACAAAATATAAGACGTACCCGGTCAGTGCCCGCAGACGCACCCGGACGCGCACACGGGCGTTTGAGGGGTCGGATTTGCCAAGTCCGACCGTAGATACTCTAACATCTTAGGATGTTAGACGTGCATGACCCACCAAATCAAGCACGTGCATAACCAAGCTGACATCAAGGGCCCAACCAGTCATCGTAATGTGTATAGACAAGATTGAAGAGGTAATAGCACCCCAAATCCTACAACTTGCACGGAATGTGATGATTTGGTCCAAAACATGCAAAAGTGAACTGCGGGCTCCTTCAACTTGCACCTTCATGTGATGTTTTGATCCAAAGCCAATCACAGCGTGACAAGTGGCACCCTGGTGGTTGGACCGGTCAGCACCTACACTTTTGCACAAAACCCCTTGCCGTTCCACTCAATCAACCTGCACTACAGCACTACAAGACTGATGTGCCATTAGCATTTGCATTCACTTTATGGTAGATAGCTTGTTGTTGGTGCATGCGCTGACCGGTCCTGCTGCTGCGTCCTCGCGCACCCGCGCACCGTTGTCGCGTGCTCCCACTGCAGGGCCAACATAGACGCCTACCATTAGACAATCCATGTAAAAGCGTGTAACTCTTTGTATGTCTAGCATTTTTGGTGTTCGCCCTCTCATCCCATCGTCACTGACCTCTCATTCGGCCGCCGCCGACCTCTCCTCCTACTCCCAACACCGCCTCCTGCCCTCACTCTGACTTTCGCTTGCCCACCCCACCTCCGTAGTCGTCTGTTTCATCCCGGGCTTCGGCTACTACCACATGCCGCTGCTGCCACCACCGTCGCTGCCGCCGGCGGTGAGCGGTAGCGCAGGATCCCATCACTCACGCTCGCTGTCGTGGACCTAGTTCATCTCCATTGACTTTCTCTTCCGGCCCCCGTACTCCGATCTGTTTGCACCGGCGGCGATCGCGCTCTCCCTCGCCGCTGCCGCCGGGCTCAGACCGCGGGATGTCCGGACTGCCACGGCCGTCGGGCTCTGAGCGGGGGGCGAGTAGGACGATCAAATGTTTTCTGTCACTGAATCACCCACACATGGTACAACATATAGAGCGCTAGAGCTATTACAGAAGCCCGAAGAATATGGCACGCAGGCCAGGGCGTGATCTATGATCCTATATACTAGGAATACAGGTACATACATATACACATGTACAATACACGTTAACACCCCCCCTCAGCCGGAACTCCATGTGGAAGGATGTTGAGGCTGGTTCGGAACTCGTGGTAGACCTGTGAAGGAAGGCCCTTGGTGAAGAGATCTGCTAACTGTGAGCTGGAAGGTACGTGAAGAACACGAATGTCGCCGAAGGCCACTCAGTCGCGCACAAAATGTAGATCAATCTCGATGTGCTTGGTCCTCTGGTGTTGGACAGGATTGTAGGCAATGTAGGAGGCCGAGAAGTTGTCACAATAGACGATGGTGGCATGGGTTGGAGGGCGACGAAGCTCATGCAAGAGTTGGCGCAACCAACACGCCTCAGCAACACAGTTGGCGACTCCACGATACTCGGCCTCGGTGCTAGAACGTGAGATAGTGGCTTGCCGTTTAGAGGACCAAGACAGCAAGTTGTGGCCGAGAAAAACACAGAAGCCGGACATGGACTTGCGCGTGTCCGGGCAACCAGCCCAATCGGGATCGGTGTAGGCCATAAGATCGAGGGGAGAGGACTTGTACAGCTGCAAGCCAAAGTGGGTAGTACCTCGGAGATACCGTAGAATGCGTTTGACAAGTTGCATGTGAGAATCACGAGGTGCATGCATGAATAAACACACTTGTTGAACCGCATAGGAGAGGTCCGGGCAAGTGAGTGTGAGATATTGGAGTGCACCGGCAATACGACGGTAGAGAGTGGGGTTATCGAGGAGGCGACCAGTATGAGCAGAGAGTTTGGATTGTGTATCAATTGGAGTGGATACGGGCTTGCAATTTAGCATCTTGGCACGCTCGAGAACTTCAAGGGCATATTGTTGTTGGCAGAGAAACAAGCCATGGGTGTTGGGTGTGACATTAATGCCAAGGAAGTGATGGAGCTCACCAAGGTCGGTCATGGAAAACTCACGTTTGAGGGAGGCAATGACGTGATGAAGAGCATGAGGTGTGCTTGCGGTGAGGATGATATCATCAACGTACACAAGAAGGTATGCGATGGAGTCACCACGTTGCAAGATAAAGAGGGAGGAGTCGCTCTTGGATGCATGAAAACCAAGGGAGAGAAGGAAGGAGCGGAACCGATGGAACCAAGTGCGGGGTGCTTGCTTCAAGCCATAGAGTGACTTACGAAGGAGGCACACGTGGTCCGGCCGAGAGAAGTCGACGAACCCAACTGGTTGAGCCACAGTACACCGTCTCCTTGAGGTCACCATGGAGGAAAGCATTCTTGACATCGAGTTGGTGGATGGGCCAAGAGCTGGAAGTGGCGATGTTGAGCACAACTCGAATTGTGGCCGCCTTGACGACCGGACTAAATGTCTCATCGTAGTCGACACCCTCCTTCTTAGTGAACCTGCGGACCACCCATCGTGCCTTGTACCGGGCCAAAGTGCCATCAGTGTTGAACTTGTGGCGAAAAATCCACTTGCCAGTCACCACGTTTACACCTGCAGGTTTGGGAACCAACGACCATGTAGAATTCTTGATTAAAGCAGCGTATTCATCTAGCATTGCACGTTGCCAATTGGCATGTTTGAGCGCGGAACGGTACGTGGGGGGAATGGGAGATATAGTGGTGGTGGGTGTATGGGTGAGAAAGAGACGTTTGGGTTGGCAGAAACCAGATTTGGACCGGGTTTGCATTTTATGCGAGTTGTGTGTGGGTTTTACGGGTTGTGCGCGAGCTGGTAGACATGGCTGCACGGGAGTGGATGGCGTGGAAGTGGAGGTAGATTGCGTGGGGTCAGGAGCAGGACTTGCAGGTGAGGGATCTAAGGAGGATCCGAGCGCAGGGGAATTGGTCACGCGATCCGAGGCAGGTGGGGTGGGAGACCTGGCTGGCGCGGGGGTCGAGGACGCGCGTGGGGGCGTCGGTAGTGGGGAGTCAGGTGCGGGGGACCGTTGGGTGGCAGGAGTGGGGTCGCACGTGGGCTGGGTGGTGGAGGTGGGTTTGAGCTGGTGCGACGGGAGTGGCGTGCATGGGGTTGTCCCATCGGGCTGATTGGGTGGGTCCCGGTACGAGGAATCGGGCAGGCAGGGAGGCGAATCTGGCAGGGATCGCAGGGTGGGTTGCATGGTATTTTCTGTGGAGAGGGTGGATGTGGGTGATGGTGGGGAAGGGACGTATGGAAAAACGCTCTCGTCGAAAATAACATGACGGGAAACAATCACGCGGCGTTGGGCGAGATCATAACACCTATAACCCTTATGCTCGAGGGGATAACCAAGAAAAATGCAGCGAGTGGAGCGGGGGGAGAGCTTGTGGGGAGAGGTGGCGTAGAGATTGGGGTAGCATAGGCACCCAAAAACGCGCAAGTGGTCGTAGGTGGGATGAATGCCGTGGAGCATGTAGTATGGGGTGTAGTCGTAGATGGCGCGGGAGGGGCGTCGGTTGAGGAGATAAGTGGTCGTGTGCAGTGCTTCAGCCCAAAAGGGAGGTGTAAGGTTTGCTTGGACAAGAAGAGTACGGATGACTTCATTGGTCGTGCGAAGAAGTCGTTCGGCCTTGCCATTCTGGGGTGATGTATGAGGGCATGAGAAGCGGTAGGCAATCCCATTTGCAGAGAAGAAGGCACAGAGGGTGGAGTTGATGAACTCGCCGCCGTTGTCACATTGTAAAGCCTTGATGATTACATTGTATTGAGTGCGAACAAATGAAAAGAAACGTTGGAGAGTGAGGGAGGTGTCCGACTTGTGGCGAAGGGGAAAGGACCAAGAGAAGTGAGTGTAATCATCAAGCACAATCAAGTAATATTTATAACCAGAGAAGCTTACAGCCGGGCTTGTCCATAAATCACAATGAACTAACTCAAAAGGTGCAAAAGTGCGACTAAGAAAGGAAGGGAAAGCGAGGCGCGGCTGCCGACCTAATTGGAAAGCACTACATGGGATATGCGAAAGCTTATTACATGAGGGAAGAAAATCATTGGCCGCTAAAGAGGAGGTGACTTGAGGGCTTGGGTGGCCGAGGCGTCGGTGCCACACGTCGGCGGTGGAGGTGGGGCGGAGAGGGCAGCGCGCCACGGCTTTTTATTGCCGGAGAATGGGTAGAGATCACCGTAGCTAGCGGAGATCATGATGACCGTCCTGGTTCGAAGATCCTTCACAACAAAGCCATAGGGAAAAAATTCAATAGAGCACAAGTTATCTTTGGTGAACTGGCGAACTGAAATGAGACTAGTTACGACGTGGGGAGAAAAGAGAACGTCCCGAAGATGAAAATTGTGAGGGGGTAGGGTGACAGAGCCGGTGGCTTGGATGGGGAGATGAGTACCATTGCCAACAACAATGCTAGTGAAACGAGACTTTAAAGAAGGATTCGAGAGGTCGAGGTTACCAGGGTTCCCGATGACGTGGGAGGAGGCGCCGCTGTCGAGGTACCACTCGTGTGGTGCAGAGCCACTGTTGGGGACGCCGTGGGCACTGTAGGCGGCCTGGAGCATGGCCAGGTGATCCCAGGAAGGTGGTTGGGGTGGTGCCGTGGGGGGGTAGCCGGAGATCTGCATCGGGTACGCCCGCGCATGCGACCCGGGCCGCGGGCCGAGCATGTCGGCGGCGTTCGAAGGGACCCAGCCAGGGCGCGGGTTTGGGATGGCCATCCCGTAGGGCGTGAAGAACCCCATGTAGGGATTGTACGCCATGGGTGGGGAAGCGCCACGACCACCCGGATCGCCGCGGCCACGACCACGACCACGACCACCGCGGTCACCACCATCGCGAGCGCCAGAGCCGCGGCCAGCCGGAGAGCCAGGACCCCGATCTGTGGTGCGATCGGCGCCGTCGCCAGAGCGAGGAGCCGAGCCGCCAGAGCCGGAGGGACCGCCGCCCCCGGTGACGGCGAGGATGGTGGCCGGCTCATCGGACACGCGCTGGGCGAGGTTCTCCTCGGCGAGCTTCAGGCGAGAGAAGACCGTTTCGAACGGTGGCAAAGGAACCGTGTCCCCGAGCACGACGCGGATGGTGTCGAGGCGTTTGTCGATGCCGTGAAGAAACTGAGTGGTGAGATCCACTTCAGTGATGGCGTGCTCGATGTCGGCCAGCCCGGCGGTGAGGAGCTTCATGCGACGAGCGTACTCGGCGACAGAGAGATCTCCCTGTTTGAGATTGCGGTATTGGCGGTTCAGCATCATGTACCGCGCCGCGCGGTTCGCCAAGAAGTAATCGCGGATGCAATGCCAGAGATCATAGGTGGTGGTGGCCCCGACGACGTGGTCGACGAGGTTATCGGCGAGAGTGGAATAGATCCAGAGCAAAAGATGGGCGTCGAGCTCGCGCTGGAAGGCGATGGCATTGGCCGGGAGGGGCTGCTCGATGATCTGGGCGACGCCATAGCGGATGAGAACAAGGAGGAAGAAGGACTTCCACTTGTGATAGTTGTGTTCATCGGGGTTAAGGAGAAATTTGATATGGTTCTGGATGTTGTCGCGGAAGATGGGATGGGTGGACGGAGCGGCGGCGAAGGAGGGCGGCGGCGCCGTGGAGAGGGGGAAGAGAGGGGCGAACTGAGATCCGAGCGAAGGAGAGGAACCGCTGTGGGTGGAGGGGATGGTGCCGAAGATGAGAGGAGGAGATGTGCCGGCTATGGTGCCGGCGCCGGTGGAAGAGCTGGAGAGAGCTCCCGGCGAGGTGGCTGAGCTGGTGGCCGGGGAGGTGGCGGAAGAGGTCGAGTTCTCAGCCATGGGAGAGGCACCTGGAGTCTGATACCAAGTAGGACGATCAAATGTTGTCTGTCATTGAATCACCCATACATGGTACAACATATAGAGCGCTAGAGCAGTTACAGAAGCCCGAAGAATGTGGCACGCAGGCCAGGGCGTGATCTATGATCCTATATACTAAGAATACAGGTACATACATATACACAGGTACAATACACGTTAACAGGGCGTCCCGACTGCCGCCGCTGCGGGCGGGGCATCAGCAGTCGCAGAGCGACATTCTCCTCGCGTTCTCCTCCCAGCCGATCCTGCCCATGCCACCTCCTGCGCCGGTGAACGCGGAGGCCCTGGTGGCCGCGAACAACAGCACCCTCGACGGGATGCTTGGTGCGGTACAACATGAGTACGAATGGCCTGGCACGGTCGGCTCCTCCGGGCCCGTCAGCCAGGAGCGGCGTGACCAGCTGGACAGCCAAGCTCCCGCGTGGAGCCCCATTGACAGCAGTGAGAACGAAGCCGAGAGCGCGGACGACAGCTTGCCCAGGCATTGCCGCAGCTTGTCGGCGGACAGCCTTGTAGGGAAGTTCAAGTTTGGACCCTCCGGCCTGGAGCCATCCAACTCCAACTCCAACATGCCGCCTCCATCTCCGGGGCCAGGTACTGCTAGTTGGCTGGCACGCAGTGGAAGTGGTTCCATTGGTGGTGTCGCTGCTCTCTTCGCCATGGAATTCGCAAACAGTAAGGAATTCAGTGAGGTAGAAAAGAAGATTATCATGGACAGTGAGCACCTCGCGCAGATTGTGCTGACCGATCCTAAGAGGGTCAGGAGGTGTGTTGGGCGTCCTTGTTTGGATAAGTAGTTTATTTTTTTTAGAAAGGCCATCGTGGCTAGTTTTATTGAAACTCAAAATAGGCTTACATCGTCTACGAGCTTGCTGACAACAATGTCAAGAGGCTCGTCCAACTAGCTAAAAAAAATCTTATTACAAATAACAAAAATGAGCTAGCACATGAGCCACTTGATTACAAGATCGATAACAGTGCTTGAAAATGACCTTCCTAATTGAATTATTAGTGTTTAGACATTCTGCGAAAATGGCCGCTGCAGCGTCCCACCAAGTTGTTTGACCATTGCAAAAATTGATGACCTGCAGAGAATCTGATTCCGCTTCCATTAGGTTACATCCGAGGATGTTCGCAAACACAAGGCCATCTCGCATGGCCAAAGCTTCAGTAATAATTATATCTGCTGCAAAAGGAATGAATGGATAAGGCTAGTCATAGTGGGAAGTAACTTAGACTAGTAACATATACATGTTACCATGTCTATGTTACCATCTTCATAGTGAGGAGTAACATATGTGTGGTATCATGCAAGTCATCATTTATTAAGATGTAGACTTTTTTTGCTTTGGAATGTGTTATGTTACAGTAACATATTATGTTACTCCAAACACCTATCTCCTCATTAAATACATGCAACATAAGCAATTTTTTCTTAAAATATGTTATGTTACTTGCTATGTTACTCCCACTATAACAAACTAAGTAGTTTTGGCAGAACTAGTTTTCCATGAACCCAGACAACCGTGTAACAGACTTAAACCATGTTTGGGCCCCGCAGTAAAAAAATGAATTACTAGCAACATTCAGTTTCCACAAAGCCAGGAATATGCGTTTTATGAAAACACGATTATACGGATACTCATCGCAACTGATCTTGGCCGAGTCGACGAATGAAAGCGGGAGTCGACGCGCGCTAGGTCGGCTGGAAACCGCCGCCGTCCATGCGTACCAAGTCATCGTGGGAAGCGGCCGCCGCCGACGTCGTCACGCCGAATTGTGGAGTCGTCGAGTGGAAGCCGCACGGCCACCGCCGTCGTCGCACCGAGTCGCCAAGTAGAAGCCACATGGCCGCCATCAGTATCTCCTCAGTTTTTACCGGCGACGATGTCGTGTCACTCAGATTGGTTTTCCACCTGCACTCACAAGTCACGGCCTTGTCGCTGAGCTGCGCAGTCCGCAGTCTACGCTAAAGATGCATGGAGAACTGTCAAGCGCCTCCACTACATGGCCTCATCAGCGTTCTCATCGTCTCTCGTTCATTGTTGCGCCACCCGTCGAGCTGCGGCGCTTAGTCATTGTTGTGCCACCCGTCGAGCTGCGGCGCTACTAAGCCTATATCAAATGACGGACACCAGACAAGGAGTACGACGAGGAATCCCGCATGACGCAACCATCTCTTCCGCGGATGCAAGGCCGTGGCCACGGCTCTGTGCTCGGTAGTTGCAACCATGGGGCAATGGTGCAGCCCTTGTGCTTAAACATGGTTTACCATCCAAACAAGATTTTATGCATACTTATTTGTAACTGAATTATTAGTAAAAAAACTAGTTTAGCTAAAAATCTTATTAAAACGGGTTTTGTTAAAATTAAGTGCTAACTTTGTTTATCCAAACAACCACTGGACGAAGCATTGAATTCTGAGGTTGAGCGCCTAAAACTGTGCAAAAGTGAACGCTTAAGTGTCTGTACTTTGGTAGATTATGTATTGAATTCTGATCAACTTTTCTGTGCGAGTTGATTGAGTGGAATGGCAAGGGGTTTTGTGCAAAAGTGCAGGTGTTGACCGGTCCAACCACCTGGGTCACTTGTCGCGCGGCGATTGACTTTGGACCAAAACGTCACATGGAGATGCAAGTTGAAGGAGCCCTCGGTTCATTTTTACAAGTTTTTGACCAAATCATCACAACCCCTAAAAGTTATAGGATCTGGGGTGCTCGCTCCGAGCCCGGCAGCCACCGCACACCGTCGTTGCTCACTCCGAGCCCGGCGGCCACCGTATACCACCGTTGCTCGCTCTGAGCCCGGCGACCACCGCATACCACCGTTGCTCGCTCTGAGCCCGGCGCCACGGACCCTAGCCCACTGCTGGCGACCTCAGGTAACCCTAGTCCATGGCCTGCTGGCTACCTCAGGTAGACCTGCACTTCGTGATGCTAACAAGTTGAGCTCTTTGACCCTCCCTGCTTTGTCTGATCTCATCGAGTCCACACTAACTTGCACTCCTCTTCGTTAATCATATAGTTGCATTCTGCATTTCTTTGCATCCCCTTGCATATAGCTACACCTGCTCTTTCGCATTTAGCTACTTCGGTTCTCTTGCATCTTCTTTGCATCCTCCGTACGAGGCTGGTACGCTGTTAGCTGCATGCTTCTGCTTCGGTGCCCCTAGTTCGCTCGCGCGATCGGGCCTCTAGTTACGCGCGCCCGCTGAGCGACGGGTACGCCATGCGGCCGCCTGATGTCTTGGGTGTTCGCTTTGAGGATCGCATGTTAGCCCTGTTGTAACGCCCTCGATGCGGCTATATCTCCCACGTGTCGAGGCACGACTTAGAGGCATAACCGCATTGAAAGCAATGTCGCAAGAGAGGTAATCTTCACACAATCCATGTAATAAAATAAAGGGGACAGATACATAGTTGGCTTACAATCGCCACTTCACACAAGTACATAAATAACATCCATCAAACAGATTACACTCAAGGTCCGACTACGGTACCAAAATGAAAGAAGACTACCCCAAATGCTAAACAGATCCCCGGATCACCCAACTGGGCTCCACTACTGATCATCTGGAAAAGAAACATAGTAACGGCCACGTTCCTCGTCGAACTCCCAAGTGAGCTCGGTGGCGTCATCAGCACTGACATCGTTGGTACCTGCAACTGTGGTGATAATATCTGTGAGTCACGGGGACTCAGCAATCTCACACCCGCGAGATCAAGACTATTTAAGCTTAAAGGTGGGAAAAGGATATTGAGGTGGAGCTGCAGCAAGCGACTAGCATATGTTGGCTACAGCGCAAAAGAGAGCGAGAAGAGAAGGCAAAGCACGGTCGAGAAGCTAGAAATGATCAAGAAGTGATCCTGAAACAACCTACGTCAGACATAACTCCAACAACCGTGTTCACTTCCCGGACCCCGCCGAGAAGAGACCATCACGGTTACACACGCGGTTGATGTGTTTTAGTTAGGGTCAACTTCGGGTTTTCTACAACCGGACATCAACAAATTCCCATCTGCCTCATAACCGCGGGTACGGCTTTCGAAAGATAATACCCTGCAGGGGTGTCCCAACTTAGCCCATGATAAGCTCTCACGGTCAACGAAGGATATTCCTTCTACCGGGAAGACCCGATCAATCTCGGAATCCCGGACTACAAGACATTTCAACAGCAATAAAACAAGTCCAGCAAAGCCGCCCGAGTGTGCCGACAAATCCTGATAGGAGCTGCACATATCTCGGTCTCAGGGCACATCCGGATAAGCTAAGCGTACAGGAGCCAACATAACCCAAGTTGCCAAGGGACGGCCCTGCACGGTGCTCTAGTTTGGACCAGCAATCGAAGGAGAACTGGCCCGGGGGGGTTAAAATAAGATGACCCTTGAGTCTGCAGAACCCAAGGGAAAAAGGCTTAGGTGGCAAATGGTAAAACCAATGTTGGGCCTTGCTGGAAAAGTCTTATTCAAAGCGAACTGTCAAGGGGGTCCCATAAATCACCCAACCGTGTAAGGAACGCAAACTCCGGGAACATAACACCGGTATGGCGGAAACTAGGGTGGCAAGAGTGGAACAAAACACCAGGCATAAGGCCGAGCCTTCCACCCTTTACCAAGTATATAGATGCCTTAATTAAATAAGAGGTATTGTGATATCCCAACAAGTAAACATGTTCCAACAAGGAACAACAAGTCCATGTTCCAACAAGGAACAAACTTCACCTTCACCTGCAACTAACAACGCTATAAGAGGGGCTGAGCAAAGCAGTAACATAGCCAAACAACGGTTTGCTAGGACAAGGATGGTTAGGGGCTGACAAGGCAATATAGGAGGCATGATATAGCAAGTGGTAGGTATCGCAGCATAGGCATAGCAAAAGAGCGAGCAATCTAGCAAGCAAAGATAGAAGTGATTTCGAGGGTATGGTCATCTTGCCTGCAAGGTTCTCAGAGTTGTCGAAAGCTTGGTCCTCGTAAGCGTTCTCAACGGAATCCTCGTTCACGTACTCGTCTCCCGGCTCTACCCAAGACAAGAGAACAAGCAAAGGAACCAATATCAACCACGATGCAATGCGCAAGCAACATGATGCAAAACATGGCATGATATGCGAGAGGTGATATGCAATGCGTATGCATGCTCCGGAAGGACAAGGATTAACAGGGCATAATCTTGGCAAACCAATCATGCCACTGGATAGATGAGGTGATTTCGGTTGAAATCGATATAAAGATCACCGGAATCGGATGCACGGTTTGCAAATGGCAAGCAAAACAAGAATGACACGAATCTGCCATAAACAGCATGATGCTACTTAGCAAGCAACAAATAATTAAGCTACTGCACCCAAACATGGCAACAAAGCATATGAAAGTAATATACTCAAGATGCTCGACAAAAGATGAACACTGAGCTACGGCTAAAACACACCATAACAGGTCCAAACAAGCATGGCAAAAGTGCAACTTATAACAGATTCACAGACTTAGTGAAATAACAACAAGTCAGGAAAACAACATCAGGATGGCGTGTTTAGAGCAAGATAATAACATGCTACAGGTTCAGAACATAGCATATAATGACATGGCATGAATCTATTCAGAGCACTCGATAAAAGTCTCTTACTGATCTTAGGCCAGAAAGGAATAGAAAATACAATAACAAGCTAGACAAAACAGCAAGTTACGATACAGATTTCAGACTTAGCAGAAATCTGGACATGGCAGAAATCAGATAATGGGTAGGCAAGTTCGAGACCTCGATGCACTCGCTACAAAGCCTTTCATGACAAACTAAGCATTCACCCCTCAAGAAGATATGGCATAGTAACACTACATGGCAAGAATAACATCATATCATGCAAGGATCAACTACACCAAGCTTGGCAAAATCGAATAACATGTAAACAATCTGCCAGCAACATTTTGAAGCAAAAGTAGAGCTCGATTGACTCAAGCTATGGCACTCCATAATTGCAAACAAAGGCATGGATGGATTAATCAAATACTCAAGTTCAAAACTCCCTTACAGACCATACTCAAATTATGCATGGATCTCTCATAAACAACAAGAATACATGGCATGAAAATAACAGCAGTCAGAGACTTAGTGAAATCACTAAGTCTCTGAAATCAGCAACATCAAGACAACTAGTTTGCTTGATTGTGCTAGTTCCCACATAGATCATAAAAATACATGGCAAAATCCTATGGATAGGTAACGTGGCATATTACAAAACTCATGTAGGACTCAACTTCATAGGAGGTACACATCAATCATGGCAAAAAAGACAAAAGTGCATGTTCAGATACGGTCCAGCAACTAACATCAACTAGCCCTCTTCTAACAGCATTTTGGGCATCAAGATGACTTCAAATGGAAATGATGCAATGGAACAAAATGATCTACTCTTCGATACGAACAAAACGACATATAATACGCGCAAAACGGAGCCCTGGATGCAAAGATATCGCATGTCTAAAATAGCATGATGATGATAGGATTCCCAGACTTAGTAATTTGAGGGGGGGAACAAAAGTCAACCTCGTGGCACAGAGATCGAGGATGGCCGGGATCTCGGTCGGGAGGACGTCGGCGAGGTGGATCCGGGCCGGGGGTCTCCGGATCCGGCGCCGGAGATGACGGGGCGCGGCAGCGGAGGCGGCGCGCCGGCGAGGACGTCGGAGCAGCGGGCGGCGGAGAGCTCGCCGGGGTGGCGCCGGCGACGCGCGGGCGGCGGAGCGGGGTCGCGGGCGGAGAGGACGGCGGCGGCGCACGGCTCCCGGGCGGAGGAGGGAGGACGCGGGCGGCGGACGGCGGCCGGATCCCGGCGCGGGGCGCGCGGGGGCGGCGGCGGCTGCGGGCCGCGGGGGCCGGCCACGGGCCCCGGCGGGCCTGCGCGGTACGGGCGGCGGCGGGACAGGTGGCACGTCCCGATTGTACGCGGGCGGCGGCGCGGATGAACAGTGCGGCGGCCGGCTGTTTGCACGAATTTCGAGGCAAAAATTAGGGTTAGGGGGGTGTTGCTCTCTCAGATTTAGAGGGGAGGACGTTTTTATAGCTAGAAGGAGCTAGGGAGCTCCAAATGGAGTGCGGTTTTCGCCCACACGTTCACGATCCAACGACCGAGACGATGGGACAACCTTAGGTGGGTTTTGGGCCACTTAGAGAGGGATGTTGGGTCGCACCAAACGAGGCCTTCACGGTTACCCGGTTAACCGTTGGAGTACCAAACGAACTCCGATTGACCCGAAACTTGACAGGCGGTCTACCGGTGCTATACCGAGGCCACATGTCAAGCCTCGGTCCATTCCGAGAATGTTTAATACCCGCTCAAGAAGAGATGTAAACGGGGACGCCGGGAGACATAGGAGCGCCGGATTGCAAAACGGACAACGGGAAAGATGCTTGGATTTATGAGACGAACACTTATGCAAATGCGATGCACATGATGACATGATATGAAATGCATGACAAAATGCAAAACGGAGAGAACCCAACCACGGAGGGAGTATCATAACACATAGCCGGAAATGGCAAGAGTTGGATTACAAATATGGCAAGTTACATCGGGGCGTTACACCTGTATGGCTCTGGTACGGTCGCGCCCGTGGCCGGCTCCCGCCAGGCTTCCTTCCTCGACGGCCACCTCCTCACCCTGGGGGTTTTTTTTGCTCGCCGAAGTTCTTTGCGAACCTCCTCCACCACTGGTTTGGCGACTCTCCGGCCGGCTTCCGTGTCCGGCCGCTGACCGTTGGGCATTTCGAATTTGAAGTTGCCCATGCAGGCGTGGCATGGGAGATCGTGCGACGTGGTGCATGGCGCTGGGGTGCACTGGCTGTCAGCTTCTCTGTACGCCCATGACCCACTCGGTACCGCTCCCGTGCATTGGGCATTTCCGCCATGCACGCTGCACGTCCAGACCTCCCGTCGATCCTAGGGCTCCACCCATGCTCGTCTCTGAACCCCCCCCCCCCCCCTCGCAGGACGTGCGCGATCGATGCCCTCCGGGTTTTCTGCGATCTGCCGTGAGCGAGTCCGCCGGGTTGCATGCCCCATGCAAGCGCAATCATGCCCCACCTGACTTAAATCCTAATGCCACGCTGGTGACGACCGAACACCTCCGTCAATCAGCTTGCCCCGCAAGCGGGCACGCCGAAGACACGCGACCGCCCGGACGAGTCGATGCTGACGACTGTTGCGATTACCAACCTAATGGCACAGCGGTTCTTCGTCATAATTCCTACATGCAGGCCCTCTGTCTAATCTAGTCCCTGGGCAGCGCGCTTGTGCTGCACCTCGCCCCACGCCCAATGCTGCAAAGCGCTTCACAAAGCCAAAAGATCTGCATCTTAGATGCTTTAGATGCCTTTCTTACAGCCACCGAAGAAAAGATTGCCGTGATCCCATTGTTTGTTGGTCTTGCCGACGAGTGGGCCACACTGCCTCCCATTGCCATACCCAACGCCTAGAGAGCCAACGTGCCCTCCCAGCTTCTCGCGCCACAGCCCCAGCTACTTATAGCAGCCAGGAGCGTTTTCCACACCACAACACCTCTCAAGCCCTACAACCTTCCTGCCTAGCGCCCCACCAACCTTGCTCTTCCGAGCTCATACCCTCCTCCACCATGGAACCTGTCGTGCGCGGACGCCCCACCTCCCTTGACGTTCACTACACACTCCTCCCCGACCAGAACGCCCTAGTTTGCCTAGTTAACATCACCCCATCCCTGCCCGGCTACCTCCCATGGCTAAAGCGCCTCTTTCGCGAACGTCTACAGATCACGGACGTGCGCTACGCTGGCTGCACAACGGGCACTGTCTATGTCGTCTTCCTCCGGGAGGCGGAACAGGCAGCAGCCATGTCTGCCAGCCCTATAGAAACCGGCACTCGCCGTGTCGACATCCTCCCCCGTAATGCCGGAGACACCGCTTTCACCTTATCCTTCCGCCATATTGTCAGCCTCTCCCTTGAAAAATTGCCACTCGAGTTGTGGGATCGCAAAGGAGTCTCGTCCAGCGTAGCTGGCTTTGCAAGTCTCCTTGGTGTCAATCACCTTTGTCTCCATGGGAATGATTTCTCATGCATCCTTGTGCTGGTTAAGGTTGAGGCCCTCCAACACATACCACACCACCTAGCCTTCCACCGCATTGATGGGGCTGGCATTTACGCTGACGTCCTTATCAATGAGATATGGGACGTGGCCCGCACGCTTGGCTCCCCCTCCTCACCGCCTCTGCCACCTAGCTCCTTCCAACCCCCGGAGGACGGCTATGCCCCGCCCCGCGGCTTCCGTCGTGGACATGCAAACCCGCGGGCCACGCGTGCTACGAACGAGAGCATGACTGACCGCGCCTTCCGAGCTTTCCAATACCCACACTTCGCCACCTTTGGCGACTCCATAGCCATGCTCAAAATTTCCGCAAAACCCACGCTCCGCAAGCATACCACCTTTACCATCCCCACCATCCAAGAGATCGCCCATGAAGATGAAGATCGCCTTTGCCTTAAGTCCGTACTACTTGCTGCGGAGGTAAGGCGCCCCCATGCTCTGGCAGCCTTTGACGCCAACACCTTAACCTACACCTTCTCAGTTCGACTGAGCAATTACCGAACCACGTCTGGGGTTGTCATGGTTGGGCAGGCCACCACTAACCAAGGACACTTTCCATGCTTCGACCTCAACCTTGAGCGCACTGAGCATCACAGCTGCCGCTCTATCCTCTTCAAGCTTTGGCCTAAAACCATCACGGGAGAGTTTTGCTCCCGCACCCTGCCCTTACTGCCCTCCATCGAATGCAAACATCCGCAGAAATCTTTCGTCCCACACTCCTTGGTACCAGATGTCGGGCCACTTCTCTCCCTCGCTTCTTCACAAGCCTTCCCAACGCTCAATATGCCTCTGGCCCAGATAAGGGTCCAAGCCCATCAGGTGCTCATCTCTCGGCCCATCTGCACTAGGCCCATCCAGCCAATTCCTGGGCCTTTCGTCGGTCTGCTACCCACCAACTTCTTATCCCCTATTTCCTGCACTGACATGGAGCATGGGGCTTGCGCCATCCTCCCACCGCAGATCGCCACCAAATTCTGCCACTGCCGCACGCCGCCACTTGAACCCACTGCTACCGACAAGCGCTCCTCCCCAGCCACCATACAGCTCCTAGAGCCGGCTGTGATCTCCATCTCCGACGACTTGCCCGTGCAGGATGCTGAGCATGAGGAGACTGCTCAGGAGGCCGCCGATCCAGACCCTACTGCCATCGCCGGGGGGGGATGGGAGCACGGCTGAGGCGGGGCAAGCCACGGCTGCCTCCCAACGCCACAGCTCACGCATCCAGAAGCTCTACGACGGGGCACGGATGGGCTCTATGGAGCGCGCCTCCAAGCGCAAGGCCAGCTCTAGCGCATCTGACAGTGCCGCCTCCCGTCACCGCCCGACGAACCAGAAGAAGAGCAAGATGCTGAGGGCGGCAGACATCGTCGAGCTGCCGCTCCAAGACACACCTTGGCTGCTCACCAGGGGCAAGGCCAAGCTGCCCGCGCGATGCTGCGACCTCAATATGGATATCGTCCTCTCTGACGCGTACCACTCGGACGACACGGGTGGCGCCTCTGCTTCCTTTGAGTCCAGCAGGTCCGTGCATGACTAGATTCCCCATCATTGTCGTTCGTTCTAAGGTCCCAAGTGACAGCATGCTAGCTAAGGTTGCAGCATTATGTACCACCTATGTTTTAGTTCATCATCAGCATGTTTGGCCCTTTGAGGCTTTGTATCTGCATTGTAGTGCATGTTTCCCTTTCAGTCAGAACATTTCCATCTTCTTAGCTCATGTAAGCTCTTATGAGCGCCTCCACTTTTAGGCCATTGCAATGAGATGCCTCTCTTTCCCATATGCGTATTTCTAGCTGGAATGTTAGAGGACTTGGTGATTCTGACAAATGCTCACTCGTCAAAGATGCTCTCTTGGCTAGTAGATCGAGTGTGGTTTGCTTGCAGGAGACCAAGCTGCAAGAGGTGGACAGAAGAAAGGTTGCGACCTTTCTTCCACAATGCCTGCGGAGTGTTGTTTATACGCCAGCGTTAGGCTCTTCGAGTGGTAT
The DNA here is from genome assembly GCA_032464435.1 of Aegilops umbellulata. Lineage (NCBI taxonomy): Eukaryota > Viridiplantae > Streptophyta > Magnoliopsida > Poales > Poaceae > Aegilops > Aegilops umbellulata. The sequence continues at coordinate 129,344,870 of CP136054.1, forward strand.
TATTGTGGCCTGGAACGATGATGACCTACAAGGGGTTGAGATTGCCAAGAACAGGTTCTGCATCACCATACAACTACAGTCGAGGAGCAACAATGACTGCTTTTTTCTCTCGGCCATCTACGCTCCCTGTGACGACAGAGAAAGACCTATTTTTTCGAAACTATGAATGAGATGGCTGCTACAATCACTGGGCCCTGGATTTTGCTGGGAGATTTCAACATGTACAGATTCTACCATGAGAAATCAAGAGGCAGAAGAAACTGGGCACTCATGGAGACTTTCAACTCCTGGATAAGAGAGCATGCATTGGATGATGTGGATATTGCTAACCGCAGCTTCACCTGGTCTAACAGAAGGGAGGAACCAACTCTCGTCAAGTTGGACAGAATTCTTGTCAATGCAGATTGGAACCTGGCCTTTGCGGACACCACGGCCACGGCCCTTCCAACTGTTACATCAGATCATATACTTTTTGCGGTGGATTGCTGCCGAGCGGCAACTAAGTGCCCATTCTTCAGATTCGAAAATTACTGGCTACAAATGCAGGAGACACGTGAGCTGATTAGTACATGTTGGCAAAAGGGCAGCAGAGTGTTCGCTTCAGCGAGTTCTCTTATTAATTTCAAGTTAAGGAGACTAAGGGCTGCAGTAAGGAAGTGGAACAGGACCAAGAAGCCAATACAACTCACTCTTGACAACTGTAAACATGTCGTCCAGTTTTTGGATGCAGTAGAGGAGAAGAGACAGCTATCCAAGCTGGAGTGCGCCGAGGATTCATGCGCGTGAGAAAGCACAACAGCTCATACTTTGGCAGACTATGGCATGGAGGCGTCGCGCAAAAATTAGAGGCTGCACCCTGAGTGATGAAAATACAAGGTTCTTTCATGCCGCGGCCAACCAGCATCACAAAAAGAGTAAAGTACGACTACTGATCAAGGAAGGGGTCCAGTTCTTTGGTGAACAGGATAAGTTGCGCGTTGCAACAGACTATTATCGGGAACTGCTCGGGCAGCCATCCCCATCCTTGCCAACAATTGACTTATCTGAGCTCTATGTTCCTTCTGATTTAAGGGCACTGGAAGAACCGTTTACTTGGGCTGAAATTACTACTGCAATTCAGAAAAGCCCTAACAACAGAAGCCCGGGGCCTGATGGTTTTACTAATGAATTTTACAAATGCTTCAGAGAGCTTTTAAGGGAGGACCTGCTGAGTTTCTTCCAGGAGTTCTATGAGCTTGGCAGCAACCTGAGTGGTATTAATGTTGCCAACATTGTGCTAATCCCCAAGAAGGACAGCCCAACAGATATTAAGGATTTTCGGCCAATCTCGTTGGTGCATAGCCTGCCCAAGCTGCTTACCAAAGCGCTCGCTACACGGCTGCAACGACTCATTCCAGCCATGATTCATCCGTTACAGTCGGGTTTCTTGCCAGGAAGATGCATTATTGAAAACTTCGCCCTAGCGGCAGAGCTAGTGCAACAAGCATCCAAGAGAAAGAAGCCTATGATCGTACTAAAACTTGATTTTTGGAAGGCGTTTGACAGTGTCAGCTGGGAGGCTCTACGGCAGGTTTTTACAGCAAGGGGATTCGGAAGTTGTTGGAATCATTGGCTTTCCCAAATCTTCACCTCCAGCTCCTCCCAAATCCTACTTAATGGACAGCTTGGAGAGAAGATCCACTCCAAGTGTGGCCTCAGGCAAGGCGATGCATTATCGCCATACCTCTTCATATTACTGGCGGATATTCTACAGCAGCTCTGCCACAAGGAGCACCGGACTGGCTCGCTCCAACACCCGCTTGGAGTAGAGGGACCCTTCCCCGTTCTTCAATACGCCGACGACACACTTCTGCTCATACAAGGAAATACACAGCAGGCCGCCATTGTCAAGAGGATACTGGACTCGTTCTCAGCTTTCACTGCCCTCACAATTAACTTCCAAAAGAGCTCCTTTGTGCCCATTTGCGTCGATCCGACGGTCTGCCAACAGATTGAACAAGTGTTACAATGTCAGTCTTCTGCTTTCCCTTGCACCTATCTGGGATTACCCTTATCTGCACACAAGATTACCCATGGACTGCTAATGCCGGTTATTCACAAGGTCGACAAACGCTTGTCAGGTTGGTTGGCCACTTTCCTATCCTGGGGGGGATGGCTCACTCTGATTAATGCCGTTCTAGCGACGATACCCAACTACTTCATGGGCTGCTTACTCTGGCCAAAACAGTCTATACAGCATCTTGAGCAAATCATAAGGGCCTTCCTATGGCAAGGGAAGAACCAGGCAAAGGGGGGACAGTGTCTTGTGGCATGGGACTATGTGATTACGCCACAGCAAAACGGAGGTTTGGGAGTACGGGATCTCACAGCACACAACAGGGCAATGATATGCAAAGCAATGACGAAGATACTACAGTCCAGTAACGTGCCGTGCTACCAGTGGTTTGCATCAACATATTGTCGTACAGAACTGCCACTTACAGTACATAATGCAGATACTGCCATCTGGCGATGCTTCAAATCTTCTCTGCAGCTAGTTATCCAATCAACCAAGTGTGAGCTCGGGGATGGCAAGACGGTATCCTTCTGGCTTGACCATTGGATGGAATTTGGTCGACTCTCTCAGTCCTCTCCAACCCTTTTTACATTCTCCAAAGCCAGGTACTGCACGGTTGCTTCACAGTACGACAACGGCCATTGGATGATACAGTTGCATCCCAACCTGTCCTACACTGTGTCGCGGGAGTTGGGCACACTGATGGATCTCCTGGTTACCATCTCACCAACCCCCAGTACATCGGACGTTAGGAAGCCAGTGACGCTGGATAACAAGCTATCAACAACCTACTTTTATAGGCTACTCACCTTCAGAGGCATAGATTGCCCCTCGGCTCTTTATATCTGGAATCGAATTATACCCAAACGACACCGGGTCTTTCTATGGTTGGCCATCAGGGACAGGCAGAATACTAGGGATAACATGGTGAGGAAACAATGGACAAGGATTGTAAACCACAACGAATGCGATATGTGTCCAGCAGCCGAGACCATGCACCACATTCTTCTCAGATGCAAACTCGCACAAGCTGTTTGGGCCAGGACTGGCCTCCTGGATTCGGCCACATCTGCTGAAACTACTGCAGCTTTCATGACCTCGGAGGTAGCAAGGGAAACATATGGAACACTTTGGCATGTTCTATTTGCAGCAAGTGCAGTGGCGCTCTGGGATGCCAGAAACGCAAGAGTCTTCCATAGCGTTTGTTGGACAATTGCAAAGGTTATCATTGAGATTGCTCAACTACTGATGCTATGGAGGTTGAGAGCACCAGAAGGAAATGCAAGGGAGGTCATAAACTCTTGGGCTAATGTGATGATGCAACAGTAGACATAGACATAGTTTACACCACTAGCCCCTGTCTCTTCTTCCGCCTCCCCTCCTTCTCTTTTTGCTTTCCTCTTCAGGCTTGGCGACGGCCTGCTGCACACTCTGTGCAGCGCTTACATCGCCTTCATGTAAAACGACTCCGATCTATCAGGCTACGGCCTGTTTTGAATGCATAAGGTAGAACAAGATCTACCTTTTCTTTTAAAAAAAAAGATTGAAGGGCATAAGACTGCCTCGGGAGGCTACATATAAAACACGCTTTATATGTCTTTTACTATAGTTGCTCTAAAGCAGTTCGTATGCATTACGGCAACGGTACATGTAGTCCCTCCCTTTGCAGAAGATGCTTCGGTCCCATGCAGGCACAGCGACAGTGTCGCAACCACCGAGCACAGGAGCTCGTCTCTGCAGGTCTTTGCATTGCTTGGTGTTGCCCGTGCAGGGCAGGGCCATGCGAGAAACTTGCGACAAATGTGTTGAACACGGCACGTGGGATGGACTCGAACCGGGGCAGCGACGTTGTCGGGCGAACGGCCGGACGGGGACCATATACTGACAGAGATGGCAGATGGGTGCGTGTGCGTAGAAATTCTGTTGGGGGCCTTACGATTATCTAGGGAGATTTCTCCCGATTCGCTGAGTAGATATAGGATCAGCCACTTGACTCTTTCGACACCATTACTAATCCATCGTCGGCCATGGTGGCTAAACTGGACGCAGCAACCCTTCCAATAATTTCAGCCTTCTAGGATAGACAATGAATAATTACACAAGAGCATCCCAACAATATACCCGTATTTTAACTATCCAAACCAGTTATGAACAGAATGGATAGAAAATTAGGTTAGCCAATTCTTTTTATTTATTTTTACTTTTGCAGCATACCGAAAATTAGATGAAAATTACAGTTTTGAACTTTTGCAGCATAACCAGAATGAATAGACATATTTTTGAGCTTCTAATTCTCTAGATGAAGAAAAGTATATATATCTCAATTTTAATTTATATTCATGGCAAACTACAATTCAGTGGAAAATTATCAATTTTATACATTATATTGAGTACATACCATCTTATTCAATAAAAAAGCAATTTCTTTTGAGCATTTCACAAAACATGGTGGATGCGCCGACAGTGATGCGGGTGTCAACCTGGGCACCATAGGAGGCGTTGGCGATGGGGGCGACGACATACCGACAATGGGATGCTCGGTGAGCTCTGTGATGTCAAATCCATCTCGATTTCTCCCTCCTGAGAGCCACTTGCCTTCAAATTGGTCGTGGCGCGGTGGCACATCACTTCTTACGCCATGGGCGGCGGTGGCAAGGCAGCCCGGACGAAATTACAACGCCATGGTGGGGCTATGACAGGAGACAGAAGAGAGTCAAGAGGGAGCCTGCACCGAGGTGGAGGCCCAGGTGGTGCACTCGAGGACCAGCCATGGAGTCCCGGCTTCTAGAGCGCGTATTGTGGGGCGGCAACTCGTGCTTGAAATTTTCACCGGGGCAGTTCACCCTTCGCCGAAGTACTCTTGTGAGCCCGAATTCACATGCACCCTTTGCTACAGTAAAATTCAAAAAATATTAAATAAATTAAAAAAATCTAATTTTTTTAAGACAAACTTTGATGTTTGTGAGGGAGTCCTGAACTAAGGGGTCCTCGGGCGTCCGGCCTGTTATCCATGGGCCGGACTCATGGGCTGTGAAGACATGAAGACCGAAGATTGTACCCGTGTCCGGATTAGACTCTACTTGGCGTGGAAGGCAAGCTTGGCAACCGACTATGTAGATTCCCTTTGGTGTAACCGACTCCATGTAACCCTAGATCTCTCCGGTGTCTATATAAACTGGAGAGCGTAGTCCGGATAGATATATACACATTACCATAGTCATACAGGCTAGGCTTTTAGGGTTTAGCCATTACGATCTCGTGGTAGATCAACTCTTGTAATACTCATATTCATCAAGATCAATCAAGCAGGAAGTAGGGTATTACCTCCATACAGAGGGTCCGAACCTGGGTAAACATCGTGTCCCCCGTCTCGTGTTACCATCGATCCTAGACGCACAGTTCGGGACCTCCTACCCGAGATCCGCCGGTTTTGACACCGACATTGGTGCTTTCATTGAGAGTTCCACTGTGTCGTCGACAAGAGGTTCGATGGCCACTTCAATCGTCGATAATGACGCTGTCCAAGGAGGAACCTTCCTCTCCGGACAGATTTTTGTGTTCGGCGGCTTCGTACTGCGGGTCAACTCGATTGGCCGTCTGGAGCAGATCGACAGCTACGCCCCTGGCCACCAGGTCAGATTTGGAAGCTTGAACTATGTCGCGGACATCCGTTGAGACTTGATCTTCGACAGATTTGAGACCGCGGCAACCGCTCCCCTTCGCCCCAATAAGCATGGCTTAAACCTGCCATCGGGCCGCATCCAGGCGATGGCTCCCGTAACGACTCTGGCCTTAGATCCCATAACGACTCAACCCCATCACGGAGGCTACCGATTCCGCGGCTTTGGAGCCGCACACAGATTCTACTTCATACGATATCTGCATCAACGGAACCCCAGACTCGTCTCCGGTGACAAGTTCCGAACACCGCGAGTCCGCGGATACCGAATTCAATCGGTTATCGATCTTCAAGTTCAGCGTCGCAGACGTCTTCCAACACTCGCCCATGGGCGACGTGCTAAACTCACTAAAAAGCCTATCCATGGCAGGTGACTTGCCGCCGAATTATGTTCAGTTCGAACTTGCGGCGGATGATGGAGAATTTTGCTTCCCACCCGTCACCCACTTCATAGCCACTGTCGAAGACCCAACCAACACGCTTGACCCCGGCTCCGAAGACATCGACGGTATGGACGGCGATGAGGGGCAAGGCCAGAACTCACTACCCGCTAGACGCGGGATGGCCACTTCCTGGTATGACGTGTGTATGGTAGACACACCCAATGACGCTCTCGATGATGACAAGGAGGATCCAGTTGAGGATAAACCTCCTGGTACGCAGTCCGAACACCGGCGCGCCCGGCGCCGCTCTAAGTCACGTCTCTCAAGAGAAAACAATACTAGCACCGGACAAGATAACACTCCGGACAATGAAGACCCTATTGAGGTAGGATCCGAACAGGAGGAACAGGAAAGCGGGCAAGACAGCCCTGATGAACAGGCCACATATGGAGACTCGGAGGATATTAATTATCTCCCACTCTCCGAGGAAGAGGAGAGCCTCGGAAACGAGGATTTTATCGTGCCTAAGGAACCTCTCGAGCAAGAGCGCTTTAAACGCCGGCTCATAGCCACTGCAAGGAGCCTAAGGAAGAAGCAGCTGCAGCTTCAAGCGAGCCAAGATTTGCTCAATGATAGATGGACCGAGGTCTTGGCCACCGAAGAATATGGCCTTAGGGGCCTAGACAAAAGCCACCCCAAGTGTAGGTGGCTCCCTTAATACGATGGCAAGGCGTTGGAGCCCACACCACCATCAAATAATGCGGTAGGCCGACCACAGTTCGGTCCGGATAAAGCAACAGCCCAAGCAGAGCACCATACCACCCCATCCGGCCGTCAAAGCAAGAACAAAACAGCTCGGGGGAACACTCGCAACATCCAACAAGACCTGGAGGGTAGAACAGGACACAAAAATAGATATACAAATCGCGGGGACATGCCCTTACAGGTGATGATGGTTACCTATTCGGACACAACAGACCCGACCATGCTCGGTCCGAAAAACGTAAACGGAGTCCGCCGGAAGGTGCTTCACAGTGTGGCCCAACATAGAGGAGCCACACACCCTCTCTGCTTCACTGACAAGGTAATGGAGAATGGATTTCCAGAAGGGTTTAAACCCATTAACATCGAATCATACGATGGAACAATAGATCCCGTGGTATGGATTGAGGATTACCTCCTCCATATTCACATGGCTCGCGCAGATGACCTTCATGCCATTAAATACCTACCTATCAAGCTCAAAGGGCCAGCTCAGTACTGACTAAACAGTCTGCCAGAAAATTCTATTGGCAACTGGAAAGATTTGGAAGACGCCTTTCGAGACAACTTCCAAGGAACATATGTCCGGCCACCAGATGCCGATGACTTGAGTCATATTGTCTAGGAGCCCAGCGAGTCAGCTAGGGAGCTCTGGGCTAGGTTCTTAGTCAAAAAGAACCAAATTGTCGAATGTCCGGCTGCGGAAGCCCTTGCGGCCTTCAGACATAGCGTCCGGGATGAATGGCTAGCGCGTCACCTTGGCCAGGAAGGACCCAAATCCATGACAGCCCTTACCGCTCTAATGACCCGCTTTTGTGCGGGAGGAGACAACTGGCTCGCTTGTAAAAGCAACAACGCTAGCGACCCGGGCACTTACGAAATCCGAGATGGCAACGGCAAACCACGACGAACCGAACACAACAGTCACAATAATAATGAAAGATTACGCGACACAGCGGTCAACACTGGATTTCACAATCCAAAACCCGGTCAACGAAAGAAGCCACTAAAGGCAAACCAGAATGGACCATCCACCCTTGATAGGATATTGGACCGACCTTGTCAGATTCACGGTCACCCTGATAAGCCAGCTAATCATACCAACAGAAACTGTTGGGTCTTCAAGCAGGCAGGCAAGCTTAATGACGAGCACAAGGGGAGGAGGCCACCAGGCGATAAAGACGACGGAGCGGCTCGCCAGCCGAACACCAGGGGCCAGAAACAGTTTCCCTCTGAAGTTCGACCACTCCCGGAACAGAAATAGCAGTTAAGCTTCCGCCACCCACCTATACTGGCAAGATTTACACCGCGTGTACATCACTACGCACTCAAGATACCATGGGCATCGGCGGAAGCATAATACGGACAACCCTGCAAGCATTCCTGTAACGTTTTTTATCTGTCTTCCTCTTTCTTTCTTTATTATCTCTTAAAAACAGGTGACCAATAGGACAACATCTACAACGAACTCTGTCGGAGTTCGGATCCGTACACTCACCTAAGGGGTTACTTCCCCTAAGGATTCCCCTTCCCGAGGACGGGCGGCGCAGACGTGCGACAAGAGGTCCAAAATAACTTTTTGTAGACTACACTCTTTATTTCGAGCATGTACTATGCCTTTTTCCTCCGTTCCCGACCTGGAGCATGTCAAATAGTCGGGTTTGTGGTTTTCCTTTTTTATATATATACATGAATTTATCATTGGCATATTGCTCCGCTCCCAGTAAAACTCATCCGAACTAATCTTTCATACTCTTTTAACAATGAGTACGACCTTAACGGCCGCTTTACAGATGCACCTCCGCATAACCTGCCAAGGGCTTGGTATGGGAACGAATGAGTCGCCAGTAAAAGTCCGAACAGCTCTATAGCATACTTCGGCGTCGCAAGTTTGGCCTTATATGCATCAGCTCCGAATCATTGTCTTGGGTCAATAGTTGGGTTGCCCGGCTCCTGTGCTTGCTACCCTACGTTCCGCTCTATCGGCTAGGGTAGTAAAGGGAGAACTACTGCAATTGTGCCCTGGCCTAAACCGGATGAGCACCTCAGTAGAGAAAGCCGAAAACTGATTGTCATGATGCGGCGAGAGCTGGTCAACCACTTGACGACTTCTTGGAATCCTTAGCGATTCTCCGTGTCACGCGAGGGATCTTTTTCAGATCAAATATGTAAGGCACTATACGCAGCATACATACTAGGGGGCTGAAGTGAAAGTGTTAACGCCTTATAGTCCGATTGCCTGGTTCGCCGCATTATCACCTCCTTCATGGACCAAGACGTTGGATAAAGAGTGATTAAATGCTTTCCCGAACACCCCCATACTTCCTACGAGGGGGCTGAAGCCGACGACTAGAAAACTTTCAGATTATATTAAAACAGCCGCATAGGAGGGATTCAAGCTTTTGAGAAAAATATAAATCAATTATACAATTGTCTTTTACAATTCTAATACACCTCACTCGAACATTATGTTCTTCGAGCACTGACCCTCTATCAGGCGGGCGGCTTCCAGGACGTCTTCAAAATAATGCTCCGGCTCGTTACGGTCCTTGCCCTTGGGCGGACTCTTCGCCGCAACATCGACGGCCTTCATCTTCCCCCAGAAAGTCTTCACTCGGGCAAAGGCCATCCGTGCACCTTCAATGCACGCCAACCGCTTCACAGCGTCGATGCGCGGCACCGCATCAACAAGACGCCGCACTAGGCCAAAGTAGCTCTTTGGAACAGGCTCATTTGGCCACAACCGGATTATGACGTTCTTCATGGCGTCGCCGGATATCCTATGAAGCTCGGCCCATTGGGACATCTGTTCATTCAGCAACAGAGGGCGCTTTGATGCGCCGAATTGTGACCAGAAAAGCTTCTCCGTTGCATACCCCTCTTGTGCTTGGTAAAATTGCACCGCATCAGAAGAACTCTTCAGCAAATCCAAAAATTCAGCCGGAGAACTCCAGACCTGGTTCAGCTGAGCATAGTCCAGATCGCCAAACTTAGTCTGAAGCAAGAAGGGCTTACCGGCCGCTATCTCCTTAGCCTGCCGAATCTCTTCACGAGCTGCCCTCGACTCAGACCGAGCTTCACTCGCCTCTCGTAAGGCCTTATCAAGTTCAGCCGTTTTGGTTTTATTCTCCTTCTCTAGATATTCATAGCAGCTGGCAGTATTCTTCAATTCAAGCGCCAGTACGGATATTTTCTCCTCATTTTGGCGCCGAGCTGCTTGTTCGGCTCTTAGATCAGCCAATGCCTTCTCGGCAGCCGCATTACTACACCGGGCCTGCTCCTTGGCCCGGGCTAGCTCCGCCCGAAGAGCTTCAACGGCGGCAGCACCATCTGCTTTCACGCATATTTCATATAAAACTCTTCTCAGTGTCACGCTTAAATTACAAGCACATTGGTGTAAGGAATGCTCCAAATATATACCTTGCGAGTCGTCAAGACACCTGTTGATCAATGCAATGTCATCCTCCGCAATATCCAGCTTTTGCTGCAGTTCGGCCACTTCCATATTTCGGGTAGCCGCGGGAGGGGGGCAGCCTGTATTCCAAGTTAAATCAAGGTTAGTACTTGAGCATATCTTTTTGATCCTCCGATCGCTTCCTTTGGAAGGCAATCCGAGTCTCAAGGGCTACTGCATATACAACAGGTGCATTATGTCAATATTATTCAATTGGCAAAATTACATCACAAACCTCAAAACCTTTTAGAAGGATCGTGAAGGCCTCGTTCAATCCGCTCTTTGCGGACAGAACCTTTTCGACCACCATAACCATCAAGGCACGGTGCTCCTCTGAAATGGACGCTTGTCGCAGCATGTTCGTCAGCATTTCCGGCGCTCCTGGGTCTTCGAAAACCGCTGCCGGAGTACGACATTCCTTTGAAGGAATCCGCTTACTCACCTCCGGAATCGTCTCCGGCTGTAAACCGGACAGTTCAGGGCCGTCATTCTTGATTCCCGAACCCTGAGTGACAGAGGCACCACCTTCGGGTAACGCCTTCTTCGTTTCCCGCACTACTTGTCGATCGAGAGGAGCGCTTCGGGACGAGACCTCAGAATCATTCGCCCTGTCAGGCGAGGAGGCCGGAGAAGGCATGTCACTCTCCATCATCTCCGGAAGAAGGTCTCCCGAGGAGGAGGACGATTGAGAAACACCGGGCATTAACCTGCGTGGATGTACATATGTCGGGTGATTACTTCACTAATAGGAAAAGAATGAGGTATGTTTAAAGTGCCCTAGCTTCACTTACGGTTTGGCCAGAGGTTTTTCCTCATCATAAAGCTCTACGGCAACATCGCTTACCTGGCCCAAGCCGCCCGACGATGGCATTTTTCCTCTTTTGGAAGGTTTCCCCTCCTGATCTTCGGAAGCGGCCCTCTTCTTGCCATGGAGGGATTCCTCTGCACCTTTGCCCTCGGGCAAAAGGGTTTCGGTTTCCCCGAACACAGCGTCTAATTTATCCTCAGGGCGAGGATCACCTCTGGTCTCCCTATTCTCACCCCCCTCTGCAGACACCTGGTACGGTGTCGAAGTCAGCATTCTCGTCAGCGGGGCGGTCGCATAGTCTTTGGGAAGGGGTGCCGGACACCAGATTAATACCGCTTTCTTTATCCAGTCCTGTATGGGGACGGATTGTTCAGTATCTTGTCAAGAGATGCTTGAATAAAAGGTGTTCGGGGATTGAATACTTACCGAAGTGTCAGGGTGATTGCAGTCAAGGCCAACATCTTTGGTGGTGTCCGGCCATTGCTCTCGTTCCCCGAAATATAATTTCCACATTCCTTCGCACGTAGTGCCGAAGAAGTGCTGAAGAGTCTGCCGCCCTTCTGGATTAAATTCCCACATTCGGCGAGGCCGCCACTGACATGGCAGGGTCCGGCGGACTAGCATTACTTGAACGACGTTCACAAGATCGATGCCATTCTCGGTAAGGCTTCGAATGTGACTTTGCAGAGTCTGCACTTCATTGGCGGATCCCCAGTCCAATCCCTTATTGATCCATGAAGCAAACTGAATTGGAGGGTCGGGTCGGAATGCAGGCATAGCCGCCCACCTGGAGCCACGCAGCTCGTTGATATAAAACCACCCCTGCTGCCATGAGTCAGAAGACTTGGCGAAAGATCCTTCAAACCAAACCGCGCTGGCAAGCTTGCCTATTATGTCACTGCCGCACTCTGCCTGCTCCTCCACTGTCACCTGCGGCCTCACGTCAAAGGTCTTGAGCCACAAACCAAAGTGTGGAGGAGTCCAGAGGAAGGCCTCACACATGATGATAAATGTCGATATGAGGAGAATAGAGTCCGGGGCCAAATCATGAAAATCTAGCCCATAGTAGAACTTGATCCCCCGGACAAAGGGGTTAAGCATGAACCCTAACCCGTGGAGGAAGTGGGACACAAATACTACCCTCTCGCCAGATTTGGGGGTAGGAATAACCTGCCCCTTTGCGGGAAGTCGATGAAGGATTTCTGGGTCAGATACCTCGCCGCCCGGAGCTTTGCAATATCCTCCTCTGTGATAGAAGAGGCCACCCACCGGCCTGGACGGCTGGATCCGGACATGATTGGGGCTGATGGAGATTGGAACTCGAGGGTTAGAACTCGAGGTGGCTGGGGTTGAGGAAGAAGCAAGCGCAAAAGAAAAAGACGAGATTGGGTCCCTATATAAAGACCCCGAATACTGGGCGTCTCCTCCTGGGTCTCGAAACTTACCTATCCCCAAAGAGTTGTACCCAGGGGACGGTTGGGTTACGCACGCCTGCATTAATGAAAATCCCGTGAATAAGGGGACACGATCTCTGCTTTGACAAGATGTGCCAGTAAAACCGTGTCCCGAGATGTGGGGCGACGGGCTAGCCAACGGTTGGAAATAATAGCCGGGCAGGCGTGATACAATGTCACAAACAATTGTTAACATATTGGACTCGTGGAATTTTGTATTCTTTGCAATTGTATACACAAGTCCGGATAATCATCCTAAGACTATCTTGGAGTTCGGAAGAAGGGGAACCTGCCTTGCAATGCCGAAGACAATCTGCGCGCCGGACTCCTCGTCATTGAAGCCTGGTTCAGGGGCTACTGATGGAGTCCTGGACTAAGGGGTCCTTGGGCGTCCGGCCTGTTATCCATGGGCCGGACTGATGGGCTGTGAAGACATGAAGACCGAAGATTGTACCCGTGTCCGGATTGGACTCTACTTGGCGTGGAAGGCAAGCTTGGTAACCAACTATGTGGATTCCCTTTGGTGTAACCGACTCCATGTAACCCTAGATCTCTCCGGTGTCTATATAAACCGGAGAGCGTAGTCCGGATAGATATATATACATTACCATAGTCATACAGGCTAGGCTTTTAGGGTTTAGCCATTACGATCTCGTGGTAGATAAACTCTTATAATACTCATATTCATCAAGATCAATCAAGCAGGAAGTAGGGTATTACCTCCATAGAGAGGGCCCGAACCTGGGTAAACATCATGTCCCCCGTCTCGTGTTACCATCGATCCTAGACGCACAGTTCGGGACCCCCTACCCGAGATCCGCCGGTTTTGACACCGACAGTGTGCATGAAGTGTGTGCAACTGTTCGTGATGGAATGTCATTCATGGAGGTGTCGGCAAAAGAAATAAAACCAATGCTCCAAATGCTTCCAAAAACAATCTATTTGGACTAACAGTTTTATTATTTTTCCCAAACCTCCATGAATGTCATTTCAACGTGAAAATTTGCACGCACGTGGAACATACATCAATGCTTGTTGCTAAAAATATATTGAATTTTTTGAATTTATTTTAGATTTTATTGTAGCAAAGGGTGCATATGAGTCCAGGCTCCGGCACCACCGACCTAACAAAACTAGACTGAAAACTCACCTGGCTCCGACACCGTCGCAACAGCAACCAAAGGAAAAAAATGACGAATCACCTTCTGAGCCGAGATTGATTTGGCTCTATTGCTGATATGTAGCTTTACGGAGCTTCAAGGTGGCTCGCCAAAGTCAAATCCATTATCGTTCAACGAATCAGATCAGGGTAACACCTCAAACACGCCATCAAACTCTAGACCTAGCATCCTTGCACGACTAAAACGTCAGAGGAGAAAACCATACCTGTCAGCCACGAAACCCAAACCACGCAGACGATCCACCATATTTCAGATGCCGCCGATGCAGATCACAGTCTGCATCCGCTGGACTACCTCCCAAGCTCCGCGCTGGCGCCAGGGCCGGCCCTGGGGTATGGGCAGGGGGCGACGGCCCAGGGCCCAGCCCATGGAGGGGCCCATGATGTAGTGCACATATATAATATAGCCAAGCAAAAATAGGTGAGAAAAAAATTATGAGAGAAGGAAAACGAGATGAGGTAGGCCCATCAGATAGCAGGTAGCGATTAGCGAAGCCTCACGCACGCCGCACGGCAGGGCCGCTCGTTTAGATTGTGAAACAAATCAATCGAAGATCTCGCGGACGCCTCGCTCGTCTGTTCGTCCTCTCGTCGCTGTGGTCGCCTCGGTCACCGCTGTGCGCGTCGCCCGCCGTGCGGCAATCCAGCAGTCGCAGCTCGCAGCAGTACGTATACGTATGTATGTGAGCAGTGAGCGAAGCCCACAGCAGTACGTATACGTTCCATGCATAACTCTCTGTACCATGTTCCTGATCCATCCCTGCAAACCCCAATTTCAGCAATTTCTTTTATTTTTTAGAACGTATTCAACTATTCATCCATGATCCATCCTCTAATTTCAGTGTACACGAAGTTCCAAAATTTTAAGGTATAGTTTTTAAATTCAATCTTTCATAGTATGTATTCAACCATCTTTTTTTTTGTCATTTTGTGCACATGTCTAGGGTTCCAATCATTCAAATCATCCTATGTATAAATTTCTAATTTCTTGAATAAGTTTTTCTTCATAATATATTAGGACATTAGCCCGCTATGTTGCCTAAGAAGCATTTGTCAGTTGCTCAAACAAGGAGAAAAAAAGATAGAAAGGGATCTGAAGATTCAACAACTGAAGAGGACTTAAGTATTATTGTTATCGATGGAGTCAATTGAATTTGGTTCTTATTTGAGGTAATCATATTATGTTAGTTTCAATTTTTTATCCCTTTAGTATTTCTGTCATAATATGGTATTGTTCAACAATTATTATGTTTAAGTTTATGTACCAAGTACATGCATACATATATATGATCTTAGGACATAGGGGCACATGGCGTCGAGTTCGCCTAGGGCCTCCCGAAACACCGGGCCGGCCCTGGCTGGCGCTGGAGCCAACTTCTCGCAATGTCGGAGCCCGAAGAAACAACTCCACCACAAGGATGCCACTGCTGTCACGTCATTCTTATTTGAACAGACTGGTTTTTTAAATTCATCAACGACCATAGTACCGATTGCCTTGGTAGGATCTGAATCTTTTTTATTCGGCACTCCCATCACCGTAGTCGAAGTCTAAGACGGTGAACGACCAAAAACCTAAACTACACAATCCACGTGCATAGGGGGTCGCCAGGCCGCCGGAGGAAGGCGGCGAACGGACTCTCCTAGCGGCGGGAGGGGTTTTTAGAGCATCTCCAATTGCATGTGTATATTTGAATGTCTATATATTCATATAGACAATGGTCTAAAAAAATTTCCTCATATACACATCCAGTTTTGCATCAGAACGTCTATATACAGGGACCATGACAGATGGGCCGTCACTGAGGAGAGGAAGAAATCATGACTGCAGCTAAGTTTAGACGACGTCTTCACATTGTCCAGGCATGGACATTGTCGAGATCGATTTAGAGGATGTTTATATTTGGACGACCATATAGACAAACTGTTGGACGCCTGTTTTGGGCTCACGTCCTGAAAAACGAGTATAGACATGCATGTAGAAAAGCTATTGGAGATGCTCTTGGTCGGCCGCCTGAGAGGAAAAACGACTCGTGTCTAGCCATATGCTTCGTCGCCAGGTACGGCCGTACCGGTACCGGTACTGGTAGAAAAATCATTTTTCGTCGCTCCCACTTCCACTCCCATCCCTCGTGTCAAAGCGCGCGTCCCAAGCTTGCTCGAGTTATTACCGCCAATGGAGCTGCAGGAAGACGTGCGTGCCACGGATGAGGAGAGCCAGCCTCACTTCCTGATCGTGACGTACCCGGCGCAGGGCCACATCACCCCGGCGCGTCACCTCGCGCGCCGTCTCGTGCGCGCGGCCGCCGGCGCCGGCGGTGCGCGCGTCACCATATGCACCCCTGTCTCGGCCTTTCGGAAGATGTTCGCTGACGCAACAAGCGCGGTGGGCGGCGACGAGATAAGGGAAGAAGGCGGGGTCGCATACGCCGCTTACTCCGACGGCTACGACGGTGGGTTCGACCGCACCGCGGGCGACTACGCGCACTACATGTCGCAGGTGAGGCTGGAGGGAGCGCGCACGCTGTCCGGGCTGCTCCGGCGCCTCGGCGATCGCGGGCACCCCGTCACCTGCGCAGTGTACACGCTGCTCATGCCGTGGGTGGCCGGCGTTGCGCGGGCGTACGGCGTGGCGGTCGTCGCGGTGTTCTGGATCCAGCCGGTCACCGCGCTCGCCGCGTACTACCACTACTTCCGAGGGAGCCGGGAGGCCGTCATGACGGCCGCCGCGTCGCGCGACCAGAACGCCGAGGTGTGTATCCCGGGCCTCCCGCCGCTCCGGTTCCGGGACCTGCCGTCCTTCCTCGCCGTCACCTCGGACGACGACCCGTTTGCCTGCCTGATCCCGGAGTTCCGCGAGCTCATCGACGCGCTCGACGGCGACTCCGAGAAGCCCCCTACATACGTCCTCGCCAACACGTTCGACGCCATGGAGCCTGATGCGCTGGCTTCGCTGAGGCCTCACGTCGAAGTGGTAACCGTCGGTCCCGTGCTCTCGTTCCTGCACGACGGCCACAACGGCAACAGTCCAAACGACCTGTTCGACCACGACGGCGAAGGCTACCTTCACTGGCTGGATACGAAGCCGGCCAAGTCGGTGGTGTACATCTCCTTCGGGAGCACGTCGGTGATGAGCAAGACGCAGGTCGCCGAGATAGCGGACGCCATGAGCCAGTCCAACAGGCCGTTCCTATGGGTGCTACGGAAAGACAACTGCAGGGACAAGGACGAAGGCGATGCGATCAAGAGACTCCTCGCAACGGCGTCGGCGGACACGTACGACGACGACGACGCCGGTGGCATGGTGGTGGAGTGGTGCGACCAGGCGCGCGTGCTCTCGCATCCGTCCGTGGGGTGCTTCGTGACGCACTGCGGATGGAACTCGACACTGGAGAGCTTGGCCTGCGGCGTGCCCATAGTTGCGGCGCCGCAGTACTCGGACCAGGGGACGAACGCGTGGCTCGTGGAGCGGGCGCTGGGCGTGGGTGTCCGCGCCACGGCGCGCGCGGAGGATGGCGTCCTGGAGGCCGGGGAGCTGGGGAGGTGCGTGGAGATAGCTACGTCGGAGGCGGTGACGTCGCGCGCCGCGTCGTGGAAGGAGGAGGCGAGGGTGGCCGTGGCCGGCGGCGGCGGCTCAGACCGGAGCCTGAGGGAGTTTGTGCGGCGGATTGCAGGCGGTAGTACCTGAAATTGTTACTGCGGCTGCACGTTTATTCCTTTTAGTTACGGTTGGAGTTGTGTCGAATATAGTGTACGAGTTAGGTTACAGTTGGACTTGTAGTTGTATTGTGTTTATATAGGATATGGAGTCGTGTCCTAGTAGGACACTTGTATCCTAGGCCTCTCTTATATAGCGGGGGTAGACACACGATGTAACCCATGCCAACATAATAGCACAGGAACGCAGGGGAAGCCGACGGCATGTGCCGGCGTCCAGGGCGACCTGGTGCGGTATTGTGACGGTGTCACGGGGAGGAGCGCCCGTAGTCAAGCCCCGGGGATGTAGCCATATCGGTGAACCTCGTTAACAAATCTCGGTGTCGTGCTCGTGTGATTGCTTGGTCCTCGAATGATCGACGGTATGCCTCGGATTTATTCTAACAAGTGGTATCATGAGCTAGGTTGTTCGGAGGCCGTGGAAGGTTGATCTAGAGGAAGGAAGGAAGAAGCATCGACGGAAGTCTGCAGGAAGCAATCCTAATACGGGATATGTCATCGGCGAGTTAGGATGCAGGAGCAGATGTATTGGTCGTCTTGTAATCTTCGGTGAAGCAATTGGAAGCGAGCAGCAGAATCGGCGAGGTTGGGACGTGGCCTACGGCAGCGCGGCAAGGCAGCTGGGCCAAGCAGGTGCAGTCCAGCAGGGACGCGAGCAGGCAGCCCAAGCGGCGGAAGGACGCGTGCAAGGACGGCTGAGCGTCGACTCGATCGGTCGCGGCGTGCAGATTTTAGCGATACGTGGTGCAATTGGAAACAACAAGGAAATCGTGCGTGATACGCGAGATTTGTTTTGGGAAAAAAAGAAGGGGACCGAGTCCCTGTTACGAGCCGTAGACGTGAAGCAGCAAGGCAGCTCTTTGTACATGGCATCAGGTTGGCAAAGGCTTGGGCATGCAAAGCTAGCATTGGAAGTTATGCAAGGGAGCTACTCCACGTGAAGATCAAAGCTATTTTTGGATTTGCAACTAGTATACTCGGTGTACTTGGGATCACGGAAAGAGTGCTCGATGTTTTTTCATAGGTCAGTCGTACAAAGAATCATGGCGTCAATGGGTACTAGGTTTGAGGTGGAGAAGTTCAACGGAACTGGAAACCTTGGGTTATGGCAGACAAGGATGAAAAATATGGTGGCACAACATGGATGCTTGAAGGCATTGCGGGATGTCAAGCCAGTTAAGATGGACGATGATGGTTGTGAAGGAGTTGTGGATGGTTGCAGTCAGAAAAGTCGGCTCGGGTCAGACACATAGGGCAGTTGGCCTGGACAGTCTGACGGATCGACGCAAGTCGGTTGGTACAGAAGACGGTGGTGAGATCAGCGATGACGACATAGGAGCGTGATACTGATGGTGACCGACTTCTGGGCGTGGAAACACGTGGTGCACATGCCCGAGGATTGTGCGGCTTCGACAAGACTATGGCGCGGGATTGATTCAAGGTGGTGTATACACGGAGCTTGAAGTCGATGAGGCGCAGAGGTGGATTGATCATCCACCATGGAGTCATGTTGAAGGTGGAGCTGGATTGAGAGGCCACGACGTAAGTCGACAGAGAGTCGAAGCCTATTCAGCGGGAAAAGCGAGTGACATGCAGTTCGGACTGGAGCCCAGTGGTCTGATGGAAGTGTGAAACTCGTCATCGGTCGGTGATGATCGACGGAACTCTGCAGTGGGGGTTGAGGGTGTGGGTTCGCGACCCTTGAGACACGACCGGGACAGCGGAGGCTCGACGCGGTAATAGCGGCGAGGCGTGCGGTGCGCACGGGACATGGAGACGGGCCAGGGCTCTGGTGGTCATACATGTGGTGAGACAACTGCGAATTTGACTCGGGATGACTACAAGCAACGGTGAAATTTCTTCAAGTTTCAGACAGGCGGTCAAGAAAGGAGCGGTGATGTTGAGTTCAGGTAACTCTTATGTCTGTCACCCAATATGTGAGTTGTTCACTTTCACGCAGTTCAGTGATCAGTGTGTGATGGCGTTGGACTGATACTCTGGAAGTTGGGAGTGCAAACTAGAGTAATAGGAACTTAACTTTGCTCGAGTGTTGACTGTGGTCAAGAAAAGAAGGGACTACAAGTTGCAGGTGGAGTCACATGGAGTCTTTGGAGTAGCAGCGGTTCTCATGGGATAAGCTCAAGTCCAATGTACATGGAAGTTTGACGCATTGACGAATTCAAGATGGTGGAGTATATTCGCCAAGGTGGAGTTTGTTGGAGTTGTGTCGAATATAGTGTACGAGTTAGGTTACAGTTGGACTTGTAGTTGTATTGTGTTTATATAGGATATGGAGTCGTGTCCTAGTAGGACACTTGTATCCTAGGCCTCTCTTATATAGCGGGGGTAGACACACGATGTAACCCATGCCAACATAATAGCGCAGGAACGCAGGGGAAGCCGGCGGCATGTGCCGGCGTCCAGGGCGACCTGGTGCGGTATTGTGACGGTGTCACGGGGAGGAGCGCCCGTAGTCAAGCCCCGGGGATGTAGCCATATCGGTGAACCTCGTTAACAAATCTCGGTGTCGTGCTCGTGTGATTGCTTGGTCCTCGGATGATCGACGATATGCCTCGGATTTATTCTAACAGTTACTGTTGTGAGTGTAGTGCCGCGGGGGATTGTGACTGCCCTGCCCATGGAAGGATGAGAGGATCGAAAGCTGAAGCGAAGTGATTGACGCGATGCTTATCGTGTCCGGATGTCTCTCTCTTTCGGTCATTCTCAAGACCGAGGACAGGGCGATGTATGGAGATGCACAAAGCCGTATACTAGCTTTGTTTGTCTAAAAAGGATAGGAAAATGCAGCCGTACTTTGATGCACTCCAAGTTGGTTCTTAATCATGTCATCTGGTGATAGAAGGTCGTTTTTCCTAATGCACATCTAAATATGCTAAGTCTACAGCCGTGCACTTCAAGTGGGTTCGTGCACTTCAAGTGGGTTCTTTAAGAGCATCTACAGCAAGCTATTCCGGCCCTTATACGTCCGCGCACACCACTGGATGCGTCTGCGGACACTGAACTGACTGATCAATCCTCAAATGCTCCCGCAGCAGTGCACCTCATGTCACCTAAATCTACACCATGTACCCACAAAAAAAATCCATACTATCGATAAAACCTAAAATAAACCGTATAGATCATCAACGAAATTTCAGAACATAGAATAAATGGACATAGAACCAGCCGGTAGTTAATTCAGATCAAAATACACAGTTTCAGCATCACAGTTCAGCCGGCAAATGGACAAAGATTTAAACTAAAATTACTAGATACGCAAAACGAAGATGGAGAGGGCGGATGAATTCACCACTTCCTCGTCGGTCCTTTGCCCTTGTGTAGAGCGGATGTAGCCCTTTGAAAGTGCAACTAATCTCCGGATGGTTTTGATAATTCATAACAATATATAACTCATTGAACTAATATTCGTTCAAGTGTAATATTTCACAAAGTTCAATGAATGGCATGGCATGGACTAGAGATGTGGACTCCTCAAAAGGCTAAGGGCACATATTGGCAAAAGTTCAAAACTCTTCATTTCTATTTTAGAGATCCAAGATCACATTGAGTCCATAGGAAAGCCAATACTATTAAAAGGGGATGAGGTGTTTCTTAATGGCTTGCTTACTCAAATGCTTAGTGATATTGCTCCAAAACCCTCAACCACTTTATCATTCCAAATATGTCAAAACCCCATGGCATAAGGGACATGATGACTTGGTCTCATCCTCTCCGTCCTCCGGCTTAACACCGGCGGTCTATTCAGGGTTCCAAACTCATAGTGGCAACTAAACACGAGGGTCGCGCTCGTTGCGAGACTTAACCAACTAAACTCCAACTCGGCCCCACCAATTTATTCTATCCGGCGCCACCGAGTTCATATGACATAGCCACTGCCAGAAACCCTAACAGTTCGGTCACACCGATATGGATCTCGGTCTCACCGAGATGGCCTTGTCAATTCTCTGTTGCCTGTTGCAATTATTTCGTTCTCACCGAAATAGCGACCGGTCTCACCGAGATGGCTTGACCAATTCTCTGTTGCCCTATTGCTGCACTACGGTCTCACCGAGTTGATGCAATCGGTTCCACTGAGATGTCGTTTTCCCTAAGCCCTAGCACATCGGTCCAACCGAATTGTTCCAGTCGGTCACACCGAGGTTCCTAATGTTCACATTTTGAACTAAATCGGTCTCACCGAGTTCATCAATTCGGTCTGACCGAGTTGGGTCAAATGTGTGTAACGGTTGGATTTTGTGTGGAGTCTATATATACCCCTCCACCCCCTTCTCCATTTGTGAGAGAGCCATCAGAACGTGCCTACACTTCCAGCATACATTTTCTGAGAGAGAACTACCTACTCATGTGTTGAGATCAAGAGATACCAATCCTACCACAAGAATCTTGATTTCTAGCCTTCCCGAAGTTGCTTTCCACTCAAACCATCTTTCCACCATAACCAAATTTGTGATAGAGAGTTGAGTGTTGGAAAAACTACCATTTGAAGCACAAGAGCAAGGAGTTCATCATCAACACAACATCTATTACCTTTTGGAGAGTGATGTCTCCTAGATTGGTTAGGTGTCGCTTGGGAGCCCCCGTCAAGTTGTGGAGTTGAACCAAGAAGTTTGTAAGATCAAGGAGATCGCTTACTTCGTGAAGGTCTACCCGAGTGAGGCAAGTCCTTCGTGGGTTATGGCCATAGTGGGATAGACAAGGTGGCTTCTTCGTGGACCCTTCGTGAGTGGAGCCCTCCGTGGACTAGCGCAACCGTTACCCTTCATGTGTTACACTTGCGTCGTAGCTAGGCTCTGCCTCTTATTAGTACCCCTAGTACTCATTGTCAGGATCGTAACACCGATAGTTGGCGCCCACCTTGGGGCTAGGCACCGCGCACCCCCGGGTTACACCAACGCCCAGGGCGGCCGCGCGATTGCGTCACATGGCAACGCTAACGGCGGTGCCACGGACCACGAGTCGTACGTGCCTCAAGCTCTCACCCGGGAGCAGCGAGACAAGCTTCGTCACAGGAACGAGCAGCTCCTGAACACCCACATCACCGGGACGACCCCCGAGGCATTGGCCATGGAGTCGACTTGCCTGGCCACTGATACGTCTCCAACGTATCTATAATTTTTGTTTGTTCCATGCTGTTATATTATCAATCTTGGATGTTTTATAATCGTTTTATACTCATTTTATATCATTTTTTGGTACTAACCTATTGACATAGTGCCAAGTGCCAGTTGCTGTTTTGTGCATGTTTTTTACATCGCAGGAAGTCAATATCAGATGGAGTCCAAACGCAACGAAACTCCACGGATATTTTTTTGGACCAGAAGGAACATAATGGGCCCTGGCTGCGCCTGGGGGTGCCTTGAGGAGGGCACAACCCACCAGGGCGCGCCAGGAGGCCCAGGCACGCCCTGGTGGGTTGTGCCCACCTCGGGTGCCCCCGAACTGCCTCTTTGCTCTATAAATACCCCAATATTCCCAAACCCTAGGGGATTCGACGAAATATTCATCCAACCGCCGCAGAGTCCAGAACCACCAGATCCAATCTAGACACCATCTCGGATGGGGTTCACCACCTCCATTGGTGCCTCTCCGATGATGCGTGAGTAGTTCTTTGTAGACCTCCGGGTCCGTAGTTAGTAGCTAGATGGCTTCATCCCTCTCTCTGAATTCTCAATACAATGGTCTCTTGGAGATCCATATGATGTAACTCTTCTGCGGTGTGTTTGTTGGGATCGATGAACTTTGAGTTTATGATCAGATCTATCTTTTTATATCCATGAAAGTTATTTGAGTTTTTTTGATCTCTTATCTGCATGATCTCTTATAGCCTCGTATTTCTTCTCCGATATTTGGGTTTTGTTTGGCCAACTTGATCTATTTATCTTGCAATGGGAAGAGGTGCTTTGTAGTGGGTTCGATCTTACGGTGCTTGATCCCAGTGACAAAAAGGGAAACGACACGTATGTATCGTTGCTACTAAGGATAAAACGATGGGGTCTATCTCTACATAGATAGATCTTGACTATATCATGTCATTGTTCTTATTGCATTACTCCGTTTCTCCATGAACTTAATACACTAGATGCATGCTGGATAGCGGTCGATGTGTGGAGTAATAGTAGTAGATGCAGGCAGGAGTCGGTCTACTAATCTTGGACGTGATGCCTATATAATGATCATTGCCTGGATAAGTATTTGAAGTTCTATCAATTGCCCAATAGTAATTTGTTCACCCACCGTTTGCTATTTTTCTCGAGAGAAGCCACTAGTTAAACCTACGACCCCCGGGTCTCTTTCTCATATATTTGCCTTTGCGATCTACTTTTTCCTTGCATTTATTTTCAGATCTATTAAACCAAAAATACAAAAATACCTTGCTATGTTTAATTTCTATTTTTTTTGGCGTTCAATCTATCAATCTACTACAATTTATGTCACGTCCGTTTGGCTATCTTGAGGCACCGTAC
Organism: Aegilops umbellulata; assembly: GCA_032464435.1. NCBI lineage: Eukaryota > Viridiplantae > Streptophyta > Magnoliopsida > Poales > Poaceae > Aegilops > Aegilops umbellulata. Next base: position 129,368,845 of record CP136054.1, read on the forward strand.
CTCGGAAGGGATTGACAACCCCTTTAACATGTCGGGTTGCGAGGATTTGTTATCTATGTGCAGGGGTTGTTTACGTTGTGTTGCTTGGTTCTCCTACTGGTTCGATAACCTTGGTTTCATATCTGAGGGAAATACATACCATCGCTGTGCTGCATCATCCCTTCCTCTTTGGGGAAATACCAACGTAGCTTCAAGCGACACCAAAAGGGATTTCTGGCACCATTGCCCGGGAGGATCTTCAACATATACCAGGTTCCTAATCACAAATCTCATCTCCTCGCAATTTATATTATTTTCCATTTGCCTCTCGTTTTCCTCTCCCCCACTTCACAAAAAATTTCCATTTTATTCGCCCCTCTTTTTCGTTCGTCGTTCTCTTGCTTTCTAGTCTTGATGGCTAGCGTCCCTACTCCTCCTTTGTCACCAGATTTTGAAGTCCTTTACTTCAAGCAAAGACAAGGAGAAAATTTGAAAGATGCCTGGTATAGGCTTATGGAATCATATCGTATTTCTAATTTAAAGGGGGACGCTGAGGTTTTGCTTTGTAATTTTTGCATAGGACTGGCTTTGCATCATAGACAACTTCTGGATTTTCCGCCAAAGGAAATTTTATTGAGCTTGATGCTAATGCTGCCCATGAAACTTTAGAAGGAATTTTGGGAATTCCACCTCAAAAGAAGGGGTTTTCTTTCATCCCTGAGGGAGTTCAAATGTTGGATAACCTTGATGATTTGCATAAACATATGGTTGAAATACAGAAATATAATGAACCCCTTAAACACCTCAATGGTAGTATTAATCGCATGAATACCCTGATTACTCTTTGCAACAAGCGATTGGATATTTTGGATCTTAAGATGGTTTATTTTCCAGAGAATTTAGGGAAGCATAAAGAGCCTCCCGGGTTTGAGAAAACCCTTACAAAAGTTGCCAAAACTTCTGAAGACAAAACATAGATCCATGCTTTATGCCTAGCTAAGGGCGTAAAACTATAGTGCTTGTTGGAAGGCAACCTAATGAATAAATTTATTTTTGCTTTTTGCTTTCTGTTCTTGGGTGTTAGCACAATTAAGCTACTGTTATGATTGTGTTTTAATTAGTGTTTGTGCCAAGTAAAACCGATAGGATCTTCTTGGGTGATAGTTGTTTGATCTTCCTGAAAAACAGAAACTTTTGCGCTCACAAAAATAATTGTCAAAACTCAACAGAACGTGATAAAATGCCAATTCTTTTTGCAGAAGATTAACATACAAATTACCCAGGTCTTCCTAGTTTTTCAAAAAAATTGGAGTTACAAAAGTATTCGAAAAAGTCAGATTGCTACAGACTGTTTTGTTTTGACAGATTCTGTTTTCTTTGTGTTGTGTGCTTATTTTGATGGCTCTATGGTTTTCTTTAATGAGTTTTTGCCATAGAAAAGTTGGAATACAGTAGATATAATTCAAAAATAAAATATGAATTGGTTTGATACAGTACTTATAGTAGTGGTTTGCTTTCTTATACTAACGGATCTCATGAAGGTTTTGTTGAGTTTTGTGTGATTGAAGTTTTCAAGTTTTGGGTTATCTTACAATGGATGAAGGAAGGATAGAAGAGCCTAAGCTCGGGGATGCCCCGACATACCAAGCTATTACCCAAAAATGAGCAACCAACTAAGCTTGGGGATGCCCCCGAGTGGCATCCCCTCTTTCTTCTAACGACCATCGGTATTTTACTCGAAGCTATATTTTTATTCGTCACATGATATATGTTTTGCTTGGAGCGTCTTGTATGATATGATTCTTTGCTTGTTTTATTTTTTGTTTTAAGTCTTGATCCCTTACTGGACACACCTATTTGGGAGAGCCAAAATTATGTCATGATTTGTTAGAATTGCTCTCTACGCTTCACTTAAATTTTTATGAGCTATGGACTTGCTCTATGCTTCACTTATACCTTTTTGAGCACGGTGTGCTTAGTATTTTTTGAAGAAATGCTCTCTTTCTTCACTTAGATTTATTTGAGAGTTAGTAAATTTTTTAAGAAATTGTCTCTTGCTTCACTTAAATTATTTTGAGAGAAAGAAAAATTATGCTCATGATCTTCACTTATATTTGTTTGAGCTTATGAAAAGAAACACATGAAAATTAGTCCCAAAGTGATAGATATCCAAGAAGGATACAATAAAAACTTTCATGAAGATCATCGGACAAAATAAACTTGATTCTTAGTAATAGTTTTGAGATATGATGATGTGATATGTGAGTTATGTTGATGAGTAATTATGCTTTAGTAAGAATATTGGTGTTAAGGTTTGTGATTCCCTAAGCAAGCACGGAAGTCAATAGTTATGCAATGAAACTATATCCTACTTGTGGTGCATTATTCGGTATTAATTCTGCTTAATGCTCGCTTATGAGATTATTCGTTTCTTGGTTGGTCGCTTCTCAATCTTTTGCTAGCCTTCATTTTGCACCAAGTATGATCTCTACTTGTGCATCCAAAATCCTTTAAACCAGTTTTGCCACATGAGTCCACCATATCTACCTATATGAGGTATTCTTTTGCCGTTCTAAGCAAATTTGTATGTGGCATCTCTAATTTTCAAAATAAACTTCTCTTTTGTGTGTTCGTTTCGCTCGCGGAGCGATGAGGGATGGCTAATATTTTCCATGCCGGATGTGTTATTCTCAAGATGAGTGTTTATTCACTTGTCATTGCACGAGAATAAGGAAAAGGTTTTAGGGATGCCAAGTCCTGAAATGAAAAAAATGAATTTACTTTATGTTGTCAAATAATAATTCCTTGGAAAGTGTTGTATGGAGGGCAACTGTGGATACGACTATCCATGGAAAGTGAAAGTATGGTGGAAAAAGGAATAAACTTTATTTTCTATTCGGGAACCGCCTATGATATATCTAGCATGGAAAGTGTTGGGAACTCTAAGTCTTTTTCGTTGGTGGGATGGATAGACCTCCCAAAATATTTTTATCTCTAATTTTTCGCTTTGAGCTTTGGCACCTCTACAAATCCCTACTTCCCTCTGCGAAGGGCCTTTATTTTACTTTTTGCAATGTTTATTTTGAATTTGAGTCTACATCCCCTCCTATAAAAGCACCAACTAGGAGGCAATATGATCGTACTTGAGTATTGGGTGTAGTTAATATGCGAGTGTGTTTCATGAATGGATCAATGGTTGAGCATGATGGGCTAGGGATAATTTATTTTAGCGTTGATATTTTGAAAGACATGGTTGCTTGTTGATATGCTTGAGTATCTAAATTATTATGTCAAAACTAGACTATTGCTTTGAATCACTAAAAGTCCAATTGTCCATGCTATAAAGAAAAGAATATGATATGAGATGTTAGGCAGCATTCCACATCAAAATTTTTGTTTTTATCACTTACCTACTCGAGGATGAGGAGGAGTTAGGCTTGGGGATGCTGATACGTCTCCAACGTATCTATAATTTTTTATTGTTCCATGTTGTTATATTATCAATCTTGGATGTTTTATAATCATTTTATATCATGTTTTGGTACTAAAATATTGACATAGTGCCAAGTGCCAGTTGTTGTTTTCTGCATGTTTTTTACATGGCAGGAAATCAATATCAGACGGAGTCCAAACACAACAAAACTCCACAGAGATTTTATTGGACCAGAAGGAACATAATGGGCCCTGGCTGCGCCTAGGGGTGCCTCGAGGAGGGCACAACCCACCAGGGCGCGCCAGGAGGACCAAGCGCACCCTGGTGGGTTGTGCCCACCTCGGGTGCCCCCGGACCGCCTCTTTGCTCTATAAATACCCCAATATTTCCAAAACCCTAGGGGAGTCAACGGAATATTCACCCAGCCGCCGTAGAGTCCAGAACCACCAGATCCAATCTAGACAACATCTCGGATGGGGTTCACCACCTCCATTGGTGCCTCTTCGATGATGCGTGAGTAGTTCTTTGTAGACCTTCGGGTCCGTAATTTGTAGCTAGATGGCTTCATCTCTCTCTCTGAATTCTCAATACAATGGTCTCTTGGAGATCCATATGATGTAACTTTTCTGCGGTGTGTTTGTTGGGATCGATGAACTTTGAGTTTATGATCAGATCTATCTTTTTGTATCCATGAAAGTTATTTGTGTTTCTTTGATCCCTTATCTGCATGATCTCTTATAGACTCGTATTTCTTCTCCGATATTTGGGTTTTGTTTGGCCAACTTGATCTATTTATGTTGCGTTGGGAAGATGTGCTTTGTAGTGGGTTCGATCTTACGGTGCTTGATCCCAGTGACAAAAGGGAAACAACGCGTATGTATCGTTGCTAGTAAGGATAAAACGATGGGATCTATCTCTACATAGATAGATCTTGTCTACACCATGTCATCGTTCTTATTGCATTACTCCGTTTCTCCATGAACTTAATACGCTAGATGCATGTTGGATAGCGGTCGATGTGTGGAGTAATAGTATTAGATGCAGGCAGGAGTCGGTCTACTAATCTTGGACATGATGCCTATATAATGATCATTGCCTAGATATCGTCATGAGTATTTGAATTTCTATCAATTGCCCAACAGTAATTTTTTCACCCACCGTTTGCTATTTGCTACCTCTTGAGCATGCGTTGGTTTTCCCTTGAAGAGGAAAGGGTGATGCAGCAAAGTAGCGTAAGTGTTTCCCTCAGTTTTTGAGAACCAAGGTATCAATCCAGTAGAAGATTACACTCAAGTCACCTAGTACCTACACAAACAATCAAGAACCTTGCCGTAAGGTGTAAGTGCATCTAGTGCCCCTTAGTGATTTTGGTGTATTGAAGACTTATAGGTTAAGGGACTAATGTGTTTATGAGTGTACACAGGTCTACAAGTCTATGAGGAGTTTGATATTTACAGAGAAAGTCGACCCCTATAAATGAAGTTCTTCGACTGAAGATTTTGGATTTCTGAAGACTTTTTGAAGACTTTGAAAGTGAAGAAATTGGTGTGACCTGGAAGACTTGGTATTCATTTGAGGAACATGAAGCGTGAAGACTTTTGTTTTCGTAGTTTCATTTTCTCTTTCTTGAGTCATAGGAAACACCGTACTGTTAAAGGGGGTCGAGGAAATACTAAGGAAAAATTTCCATGTGATGCTCAACTCAAAATCCTACACCTACCAATCCCTTCGAGTGAAGCCATTGGAAATCTCATACAGTTCAGTCATATTCTTCAGTGACAGAGACGAAGTTCTTCTGGTCTCTGAGGAATTTGTTCTGACTGGGGAGTTAGGAATTCGCTAGTGCAAATTGCCTACAGAGTGAGGAACATGATAGCCCTGAGGAATTTGAACCTCAAATTGCCGACCGTTGCTGTGCTACTCGCCAGCTGTCCCAAAATATCTTATCCACCTAACGGTCATATCATTGAAGGGCATTTATGTCTTATCATGTCGGGCTGCTCCCTAGGCTATAAATAGCCGCCCCCTACAACCAATAGCTGGTTGGCTGCTCCGAGAGAAACTGACACTTGTCATTTGAGAGCATCCCATCCTCTGAGGACTTTGAGTGAAAATCATCGAGTGAGGAAAACCCAAACCCAAACACCTACAAACCCAAAGTGATTGAGCATCACTGAAGAGATTGATCCTGCGTGGATCCGAAGCTTGTTACCTTTGAAGACTGTGCTTCTTCTAGACTGTTAGGCGTCATGGTCTAGAGCATCCAAGAGGAATTGTGGATTGACGAGTGACCGAGTTTGTGAAGGTTCAGAAGTCACCAGAAGACTTACCACGAGTGATTGGGCGAGGTCTGTGTGACCTTAGCTCAAGGAGAATACGGTGAGGATTGTGTGTCCGGGACTGTGTGTCCTCAGGTTTAAATACCTAGCCGCTCCAACCAGATGTACAACTGAGACAACAGTTGGAACTGGTCTACCAAATCATTGTCTTCACCAAGCTTACTGGTTCTATTTCCTCAACTCTTTCATTTCCTCATTGCTGTGTTATGTGCTTGTCATATCTATGTTTGAAGACTTTGACTGAAGACTTTCTCAATTTCCTCACTTCAATTTCTTCAGTCTGTTTGTCTTCATCCTGTGTTATCCTGTGTTTACGCTTTCAGTACTCTGTGCTTGTCTTCATTTCATCATGATGACTATGCTTGTCTTCTATTATGTTTACTTCTGAGTACTTATTCCGCTGCAAGTAGTTCTTCGCTAAGGAATTTCCTCACTGGCAAATTCCTAAGTGAAGAGTTCATAAAAATCGCCTATTCACCCCCCTCTAGTCGATATAACGCACTTTCAATTGGTATCAGAGCAAGGTACTCCCTTGTTTTGTGTGATTTTGGTTTAACCGCCTGGAGTTTTAGTTATGTCGACCGCAGGTATGATCAAGGTCTCTGCTGGGTGTCCTACCTTTGATGGGATGGGCTACCCCTACTGGAAGAATAAGATGTGAATGCATCTTAAGGCAATTGATAACGATCTCTGGTATGTTGTGGAAAATGGTGTTCCCTCTGTTTCACCATCACTGAATGCTACCGATGTGAAGAGATTCAAGCAACTCGATTCTCAAGCGAAGAATATCATATGTGGCCATTTGAGCAAAAGACAGTATGGAAGAGTGAGTGCTTTGGAAACTGCTAAGCTTATCTGGGATAGGCTGTCCAAAGTGAATGAAGGAGTTTCAACTTAGCGTGACTCTCGAGTTGATGTTCTTCGCAATCTCTTCAACCGCTTCAAAAGACTCGATAATTAAAATGTTCAACAAACCTTCGATCGCCTCACTGACATCTCAAATGAGCTTCAAGCGCTTGGTGCCACTGACATCACCGACCATGAGGTGGTGAAGAAATTGTTGAGATCGCTTGATTCCTCATTTGATACTCTGACATTGATGATACAAGAACGTGATGATTACAAGTCACTTGATCCCGCTGATATCCTCGAGAGGCTAAATACTCATGAGTCCCAGCTTGCTGAAAAGAGAGACCTCTATGGTTCGAGCTATGGCAGATCACATGCACTAAAGGCTAAGGCAATTTCTAAGTCTGAAGATGAAGACTCTGGCAGCAGCCTTGGTGATCCTGAAGAACTGAGCTAGGAACTAGCACTGCGCGTGAAGAAATTCCAGAAATTCTGAAGACGTGGTCGCTTTGGAAGACCCTCAAGGAGCAATGATTCCTCATCCAGTGACTACAAGAAGAGGCTTTGTCACAAATGCAAGAAACCTGGACACTACATTCAAGATTTTCCTCAGTGGGAAAAGGAATCAAAGAAGAAGAAATACAAGGATTATAGTTCTGATGATGCAAAGAAAAATAAGAAATCCTTAAAATCTTCATCATCAAAATCCTCAAAGTCTTCTTCTCACAAGAAGAGCAACTCCAAGAAGGCTCGGGCATTCATTGGCAAGGAAATGGACTCTAAGGCTGAATCTGAAGAACATGAGGAAGAGGAGGCATCTGAGGAGTCCGAGTCTGGTGTGGCGAGTCTAGCTCTCGCTACTGCATTCGTCAGCAAGTCTATCTTCAACTCTGAAGAAAATGGCTTCACCAATAGGGCTGATGAAGGCAATGATGACTACGCTCCACCTATTGCTTCATGGCAAAGGGTGCCAAGGTACCCAAATATACCTCCTCTGAATCAAGTGATAATGAATCTGATGACAACCTCAAGCCCAACTATTCTAAACTTGCTAAGATTGTTGTGAAACAACAAATGGCTTTTTAAAAGGTTCAAAACATGCTAGACAAAAGTGATGATATGTTGGGTGAAGAAATGGATCGCACTAAAACCTTGACTGAAAATCTTCAAAGACTTCAGACTAGGTTTGACAACCTTCAAGGTCATCATAACACTCTCTTATCTGATCATGAGAAGCTTTCTTATGAATTTCTTCAAAGAAAGAAAGATCTTGAGAAGCTAAGGGTGAGTTATGAAGATCTTTAGAAGGAGCACGATTCATTACTTGCTCAGCAAATCAGCGCTGCTCAGGAATAATTTGTTCCTCCATGTTTGAAATGTATTGAACGTGAATCTGCTAATTCTTCACCTGAATGTTCAAATGCTTCTAATGTTACAAGTTCTTCACCTGCCTCTGCTATCACTAATTCCTCATTTGAGGACATTGCTAGTATCACTGACGATGCAGGGCTGAAGGAATTGTACATGACCGGCATGTACAAAAGCCTCAAAGGGCATCAGGCTCTTTGTGATGTGCTTAAAAAGCAGATCCTCAACAGGAACCCTAGGAAAGAGGGTATTGCCTTTGAGAGGAAACTCAATGCTGATGGTACATATTGGAAGCCTGAGCAGTACCCCAAAACCTCATGGGTTGCTGCAAAGGGACCTCTAGTTGATCCATCTAATCAATCAGGCTTTACATGTGAATCTTCTCATTGTTCTGATGAGTCATTTGACTCCAACTATAAACTGTTCAAAAATCAGAATGGTGAAGTATTTGCTAGATATGTTGGCACTAACTGCAGGAACGGTTCCCCTATGAAGAAAATCTGGGTTCCCAAAAGGTTCCTTGAAATTCTTCAGGTGAATGTCCTCATGACACCACCTGTGAAGAATAGGAACCTCAGATCAAATTCTTCATATGGACCAAATTCTTCATATGGATCCAAGTCCTCATACGGACCAAATTCCTCACGTGGATCAAATTCCTCAAAAGGATCAAAGTCCTCATATGAATATCATCGTGCTAACAACTCTGTTTCGCAAGGAAGAGCTAAGGGCTATGAATATGAGCATTATTATTCTAATCATTATGTTCATAAGTCCTCGAAGAATTTCTCTGCTTATTCATATGCTTACCCTAACCCCTCTTATGTGAAACGAAATGGTCTGGCTTCTATGCCACCTTTCTCGTATGGAGCTCGCAGAGTGATGAACTCTTTGCCACCCCTTCAGATGTGGGTGGTGAAGAAAACGAACTAATCTCTTCAGCAGGGTCAGATCTCCAGACGTGCGTAAAAGTCTGAAGAATTTGCTGGAGACATGAAAAGTGCCTGAAAGGATGCAGGCTAAACATGAAGAAATGAACCTTCATTTCTCACGTCCTCATACTGCTTTATCTGTTCTATTATGTAACGCCCCGAGACCGATGCGCCAGATGTCTTCTAGTTATTCGCTGTTGTTGCCTTGTCATTCGCTTGCGTGTTGCATCTTGCCATGTCATCATCCGCATTGCATCATCATGTTTTCAAAACTTGCATCCGCTCGTAGTTGCCGCGTCCCTCCTTGCTTTCGTTGACCGTTTCGAGACCAACATTGTTCTTCGTTTGCCCTCTTGCCTAAACCGGAGTCTCTCTGTTCAGTGCATCGACCCCTCGCCCGTGTCCGAAACTTGCCCCGAACCCGAACCTCTCAGTCATCACAGTTGCATTCGGTTCATCCCCAAAACATCTATAAAATATCTCCGTTTTCGTTTTTGGACCCCCCTAACCTATTTTCTCAACCGTCCGATTTCAATCGGAGGGCCCGAGTAGCCCCTAAACTAACCTTCATGCTATATAACCAGACAAAACCCTAAAATCTAGGGAGATGTCCCATCCATCCCGTCTCAGCCGCCGCCACTTTCTTCCTCGGGATCTCATCCCGATCCAATCCCACCAACCGAAGCTGCTTCCTCCTTCCTCATTTTCCCCATCGGGCCAACCATCTCCTCTCCCTCGATCCACCCATTCCCGCAGCTCCTCCCCACGGCTTTCAGATTGAGCGAGCTCGATTTCCAGCAGCAGTGCCTTGGTTGCCCGCAGCTCCGTCGCCACCGGGAACGGGACCCCGCCGCCCTGAACCGGATCCCCGGCGTCCCCGTCGTCTGCATCTCTTCCGTCGAGCACCACCAGGTTGTGGCGCCCCTGCCTTCCATCTCTCCCTTTCGCTCTCCTCTCTCGCTCACATTTCCTCTCTCTCTTCTCTGTACCAGGGAGCCGCTCGAGCCCTGCTGCGCCGCCGCACCTTCTTCGATCCGGCACGGACCGACCGCCCAAGCCCCGATTCGCCCGCCCGCTTCGTTCCTGCCGTCCCGCCGGACCCTCGCCGTCGCCCTGCATCCAACCGCCAAGCCAGCTCGCCGCCGCTGCTCTGCTTCCTGACGAGCAGAGGACCACGCCCGCAACCCCCTGCCTCGTCCCAATCTCAAGGCCCAGCTCCTCCCGAGCTTCCCCTGATCTGAGGCCGTCGTCCTTGACCGCACCAAGCCCCTTGTCGCACCGCCCTTCGCCAAGTCCCGCACCGCTGTCATCTTCACGAACTGCACCGAGCGCATCGAGCTCTGCTTCCCCTGCGCACGCTCCCTCCTGTTCGTTCAGATCGAGCAGCAGCAGCTCGCCCGCTCGTCCCCGTTGAATGTGCGCCTCACGCACCCAGATCAGCGCCAAGACCCAGCATCGCACCCAGCCAGCCTCCTCCACCAACGGGCCGAAGCCCATGGGTGAGCAGCCCCCAGCGCCTCTCTGTTTTTTTTTCACCGATTGGGCCAACCAGATTCAGCCCGTTGTGTTTTTTTCCCCTGCTACGAATTTAGACATTATCCAGAGTATTACAGTTTTGCAGAAAAACCCTTGAACTTCATGCATATAATAACTCATGAACCGTGCACCGGATTAAAATGATTTAAATACGAAAAATGCTTAGAATTTCATCTAGTTTCATGATATGCTTCTTTCATCCATGTTTGAAATGTTTAAACTGCTGTTTGCCTTAAATTGCTTAAATGCCATGTGAAAATGATTTATTCCATAACTAAATAACCGTAACTCGGAATTTAATCATTTATATATGTAAATGGGGTTAGAAAAGGCCTAGTTTAACTTGGTGCACTTTGTTTTACTGCTTAACAACAATAAAATATGCTTTAGGTCAGAACAGTTCCAAACCTAATATATGCATATGAGGAGTTTCCGGACTTGTTGTTTTGTTGCTCCGGCCTCATTTAAACTTGCCTAGATAGGTAGTTTTCATATGCTTCACCCATTGACATGTTTAATAACATTTAATATTGTTGGGTAGCCTAAACAAGAGTGAACTAAATAAATGTTGTGAAGTTTCGTCAATATGCAACTCGTTGCATATTGAGTTCCACTTAATTTGTAGTGTTGTTTGTTGCACTTTGCCATGCCATGCCTCATTAAACCGGACATGCATCATACTTGTTTGTGCATCATGCCATGTGTATGTGGTGGTTGTTTACTATGTTGCTTGTTTCTTTCCGGGTTGCTTCTCTCGTTAGCTTCGGTTTCGTTTCGGAGTTGTGAGGATTCGTTCGTCTACATTCGTTTGTCTTCTTCATGGACTCGTTCTTCTTCCTTGCGGGATCTTAGGCAAGATGACCGTACCCTCAAAATCACTTCTATCTTTGCTTGCTATTTGCTCGCTCTTTTGCTATGCCTATGCTGCGATACCTACCACTTGCTTATCATGCCTCCCATATTGTTAAACCAAGCCTCTAACCCACCTTGTCCTAGCAAACCGTTGTTTGGCTATGTTACCGCTTTGCTCAGCCCCTCTTATAGCGTTGATAGTTGCAGGTGAAGATGAACTTTGTTCCTTGTTGGAACATGGAGATGTTGTTCCTTGTTGGAACATGTTTACTTGTTGGGATATCACAATATATCTTATTTAATTAATGCATCTATATACTTGGTAAAGGGTGGAAGGCTCGGCCTTATGCCTGGTGTTTTGTTAAACTCTTGCCGCCCTAGTTTCCGTCATATCGGTATTATGTTCCCGGATTTTGCGTCCCTAATGCGGTCGGGTGATTTATGGGACCCCCTTGACAGTTCGCTTTGAATAAGACTCCTCCAGCAAGGCCCAACATTGGTTTTACCATTTGCCTCACCTATGCCCTTTTATTTCCCTTGGGTTTCCGGAGCCCGAGGGTCATATTTATTTTAGCCCCCCCGGGCCAGTTCTCCTTCGAGTGCTGGTCCAAACCGAGTGATGTCCGGCGCCCCCTGGGCAATCAGGGTCTATGCCAACCCGACGTCTGGCTCATTCGGTGTGCCCTGAGACCGAGATATGTGCAGCTCCTATCAGGATTTGTCGGCACATCCGGGCGGCTTTGCTGGTCTTGTTTTATTACTGTCGAAATGTCTTGTAGCCGGGATTCCGAGACTGATCGGGTCTTCCCGGGGAGAAGGAATATCCTTCGTTGATCGCGAGAGCTTATAATGGGCTAAGTTGGGACACCCCTGCAGGGTATTATCTTTCGAAAGCCGTGCCCGCGGTTATGGGCAGATGAGAATTTGTTAATGTCCGGTTGTAGAAAACCTGAAGTTGACCTTAATTAAAATACACCAACCGCGTGTGTAACCGTGATGGTCTCTTCTCGGCGGGGTCCAGGAAGTGAACACGGTTGTTGGAGTTATGCTTGACATAAGTAGTTTCAGGATCACTTCTTGATCATAGTTGTTCGACCGTGCTTTGCCTGTCTCTTCTCGCTCTCATTTGCGTATGTTAGCCACCATATATGCTAGTCGCTTGCTGCAGCTCCACCTCACTACCCTGTCCTACCTTTAAGCTTAAATAGTCTTGATCACGCGGGTGTGAGATTGCTGAGTCCCCGTGACTCACAGATACTTCCAAAACCAGTTTGCAGGTGCCGATGAATCCGTGCAGGTGACGCACCCGAGCTCAAGGAGGAGTTCGATGAAGATCTTATCCTTTATGTTGTTTCGTTCTAGTCGATCAGTAGTGGAGCCCAGTTGGGGTCGATTGGGGACCTTTGTCGCTTTTGGGGTTTCTTCTTTTATTTTGGCTCCGTAGTCAGGCCCTGATTGTAACTGTATGATGTAATGTTTTATTCATGTATTTGTGTGAAGTGGCGATTGTAAGCCAACTATGTATCTCTTTCCCTTATGTATTACAATGGGTTGTGTGAAGATTACCTCACTTGCGACATTTCTTTCAATGCGGTTATGCCTCTAAGTCGTGCTTCGACACGTGGGAGATATAGCCGCATCGAGGGCGTTACAAGTTGGTATCAGAGCCTTCCCCTACCTTAGGAGCCCCCACTGATTGATCGTTTTTAGCGGCCGAGTTATGTCTAGAAAAATGTTTTGAGTCATTTAGGAATCATGTATCGGAGAGTTTAGGAATTCTTTTTACTTCCCAGTCTCCTCATCGCTCTGGTAAGGCATCCTGACGTAGAGTTTTGACTCTTCTCTTCTCAAATTTCACAAAAAAAAAATTAGGATCACGCGGGTATCTTAGAATCGTTCCGATGGTTTTATGATGACAACATTGTCTTGGTGCCTCCTGTCAGCAGGGGTTTAGTGGAGGTGTCCCGGGGAGTTGAGCTCTGAGGTGTTGTCGTCATAATCTTATCGTTGCAGTTCTGGAATACCTGAGTTTAGTACGCCGACATCGAAAATCTCTTTTGTACAGTTGTTGGTGGGATAACCCTGATAGCCCAGTACTGAGGCGAGTGCGGGAGTATTGCCATAGCTCGTATAACGGATGCTTTTCGAAGGTTGAGGTAGATGATTTCCGAAGGTTTCTTGGTTATGTGTTGAGGGATGGATACAGCTGGATCTATGTATTGTTAGTTTGGGTGATATATTTTGTGTCCCTTGTATCCCCAACACCTGATTGCATAACCAGAAAGTTTTGGGAGTTTATAAGTGGGAATTCAAGTATCACGTAGGAATTCTTTCCAACAGACACATGATACGATATGGGATCTATCATATGTTTGTTTCCGGCTTATTCTGCAAGCCAATCCTTTGTTTTTGTTTTGGTTTGTGGTATTCGAGTTGCTTCGAAGTCAAATGTTGAATCCATACCTTTCCTAAATGGTGTTCTCATATTTCTATGTGAATGCTAATCCTTCTTGATCATTGAGGTTGTCTTTTCAATTCTTTCCAACCGGTGTGTCCCTCTTCAAGTGGATCCGATCACTTCAACATTCGCAAGATCAATTATCAGTTCTTCTCAATGGTGTTTGCTTCATCCGTTCCAAGTTGTCTTTGTTTTCCCGCCCTCCCACCCTTATTTCTTCAAGGACTCAGATTTCTCAATCAAGTATCCTTTTTATTGATGGAAGTTTCTTCATTCTTTCCTTCAATGTTCTTATCCGGTGATTATCATGAAGATGGTCAGGAGTTTCAAGTTCATCATTCGTCATTCTTTTCTTCTCTGGTGGTTCCAATTCAAGCTTTATCGATCATATCTTTTCCTCGTTTCTAATGTTTTCTCGTACCGGTGCACCTCTTAACCATTCACTTCTAGCTATTCATTTGTTTGGGAGTGCTGAAGATATCTCAGAAGGCTCGTCTTGTCTTTCAAGATCAGTTCAACCTATTTCGAGGTTGTTATCTCATTCAAGCCATTTAATTCAACCGGTGCAACCTCCCTGTCAAGTAATCTTTTCCAACGGTGTTTTCTTTTCAGTGGGCCCTAACCCACAGGTCTTTTCCCAGGATCTTACCTAACTCTTCTAATTTTCCCGAAGTTATTATCAAATTCTTTTCGAAGTTTGACGTAAGAATGAATTTTCATCAGTTATGTCTTTCTCCAAGATCTTTCAAATTCTTTTCATCGTTGGTTCAACCTTTCTAATTTTCATTCTGGAGTGCCTCAACAATTCATGGTGTTTCTCCTCGTCATTCTCAGCATTTGAAGACCGAAGAAAAGTTTCTCTTAAATCTTGCCCCATTCTCGTCAAGATTCATGGTTCTAGCTTCATAACATCCTCTCATAATTATTTTCGATTGTGAGAATTCTTTTCACCCATCCGGGGCATTTCAGGAGTCTTTTTAGTTTCATTCTTCGAAGCCCATCATCTCAGTATTATTCATTCTCAGCTTTCAGCTCTCGTTCTCCAAATCTTACCGGTGCATCATTCAAGTATTCTCCAATCAGCTCGTCGTCTATTCGTTCAGTTGTATCTAAATCCCCTCAAATATCTTCATTCGTTTTCCAATTCTTCCTGGTGATTTGTGCCTTTGCTACTTTCATTTCAATTCTTATGGTGGTTCGTTCAAGAGTTCTCTTCCTTCGTTATCATATAGATTCATTTGTTCTTTCCAATCCTACCGGTGGTTCGTTGAAGACCTTCCCAAGTTTGCGCCATATCTATCTTAATCCTTTCTACGAGAATAAGTAGTATGCCAAATCCGTTGCTTGTCATCAATCTAAATTGGTGAAGGATACGCACAACACAATTCTTGTTCTTGTTTCATCCAAGTGATTAATTCTTATTCCGGAGATTCATCAAAATTCTTGATTTCAATTGTTTCATCTTGTCTTCCTCGGAGTTCCAAGCTCTCGCAATTCTATCACCACGGAGGTCCATCTATTCATCTCAAAGCTTTACCTTGTGTTTTCAACTTCTCATTATTTTTATCATCCTGCTGTTACCGGAGTTCCTTATGGAGGCTACATGATGATTCACAAAGGATTTAATTCCTTCTCGAAGTGTTCATCGAGATTCTTTTCAGAGGAGCTCAAGTATTCTTTATCTTGCATTTTAAAGTGCAATCCTTTCAACCGTATCATTCGAGGTGGTATTATGTCATTCTTGATAATTGGAGTTCATGTCTCATGACTCACATGTTGTCAAGAATGAGGTATTTTAAATCCATCAATCGCTTCTTTGGAGTTGTCTTGGGTTATAATTCACCTAAAGCATTTCCTAAGGATTGTTGCTATTTATGGTGCTTATAAATGACCCAAGTGTTCTTCTATCCTTTCGGCGAGAGAAGTTTTCATCTCTTCATTGATCTCAAGCAAGCAATTGTTTCCGTTGGTGGCAGAATTTCACCTCATAATTTTGAGATGTTTCCATAAGCCCGCTACAAGCTTATTCGTTTCGTTGTTGGTTTTCCAACAACTCCGTTCTAACCTTCTTGGAAGGGTGTTCTCCAAGATCATTTCTGGCAGAAGTTGGCATTTTCTTCTCCGTTCTGTTATTCCAATGATCTATTTTTCTATTCTTTCTTCCGGAGGCATTGTGATGTTGCTCCCTTCACTATTCTTCTCGAATGGTGAGGATCATGTTCTTTGCTTTTGCTTATCCATTCAACCGGTGTGTCGTGTCATTCATTCAAGTTCTATCATCTTAACAAGTTTTGCCCCCCTTCTTAACCGGAGTGCCGTATGAAATCTTTCTTACCCATTGTACCTTTCTTTCAATAGTTTCGGAGGCAGAGTGCTGTTGATCTCATCAAGTATCCTCGCATCTTGCCAAGTTCATATTTGATCCCTTCCATTTTCCAACCGGAGCGTTATCGTAATTGATCATTATCGTTCTTTGTACATCTCGTTGCAACCGGAGTGTTTACATGTATTTCTCGTCCATTGTTCTCGTCATTCATAGCTTTGCAAACTCCAAGGTTCACATGGTGTCCCTTGTTTCTCTTTTCTACCGGTGTGGTCATATTCTTTTGGTTCGTTAAGCCCTTGTTTCATGTCTTTCAACCCACAAGGTTCTTGTAATGTTCCTTGTTCCTCTTTGATAACGGAGTGTTTGCAATTCTCCTCATCTCCATGGTATTCTTTCTTACATTTTGCTCAACCTCTCAAGGTTCTTTGGTTTCACTCGTTTGTCAAAGAAGCAACTTAGCGTTACCTCTTCTCTTCTTCTTCTGTTTCTCTCCGGTGCCATCCTAGATCTCGGGACGAGATCCTCTCGTAGTGGTGGAGTGTTGTAACGCCCCGAGACCGATGCGCCAGATGTCTTCTAGTTATTCGCTGTTGTTGCCTTGTCATTCGCTTGCGTGTTGCATCTTGCCATGTCATCATCCGCATTGCATCATCATGTTTTCAAAACTTGCATCCGCTCGTAGTTGCCGCGTCCCTCCTTGCTTTCGTTGACCGTTTCGAGACCAACATTGTTCTTCGTTTGCCCTCTTGCCTAAACCGGAGTCTCTCTGTTCAGTGCATCGACCCCTCGCCCGTGTCCGAAACTTGCCCCGAACCCGAACCTCTCAGTCATCACAGTTGCATTCGGTTCATCCCCAAAACATCTATAAAATATCTCCGTTTTCGTTTTTGGACCCCCCTAACCTATTTTCTCAACCGTCCGATTTCAATCGGAGGGCCCGAGTAGCCCCTAAACTAACCTTCATGCTATATAACCAGACAAAACCCTAAAATCTAGGGAGATGTCCCATCCATCCCGTCTCAGCTGCCGCCACTTTCTTCCTCGAAATCTCATCCCGATCCAATCCCACCAACCGAAGTTGCTTCCTCCTTCCTCATTTTCCCCATCGGGCCAACCATCTCCTCTCCCTCGATCCACCCATTCCCGCAGCTCCTCCCCATGGCTTTCAAATCGAGCGAGCTCGATTTCCAGCAGCAGTGCCTTGGTTGCCCGCAGCTCCGTCGCCACCGGGAACGGGACCCCGCCGCCCTGAACCGGATCCCCGACGTCCCCGTCGTCTGCATCTCTTCCGTCGAGCACCACCAGGTTGTGGCGCCCCTGCCTTCCATCTTTCCCTTTCGCTCTCCTCTCTCGCTCACGTTTCCTCTCTCTCTTCTCTGTACCAGGGAGCCGCTCGAGCCCTGCTGCACCGTCACACCTTCTTCGATCCGGCACGGACCGACCGCCCAAGCCCCGATTCGCCTGTCCGCTTCGTTCCTGCCGTCCCGCCGGACCCTCGCCGTCGCCCTGCATCCAACCGCCAAGCCAGCTCGCCGCCGCTGCTCTGCTTCCTGACGAGCAGAGGACCACGCCCGCAACCCCCTGCCTCGTCCCAATCTCAAGGCCCAGCTCCTCCCGAGCTTCCCCTGATCTGAGGCCGTCGTCCTCGACCGCGCCAAGCCCCTTGTCGCACCGCCCTTCGCCAAGTCCCGCGCCGCTGTCATCTTCACGAACTGCACCGAGTGCAGTCTAGCTCTGTTTCCCCTGCGCGCGCTCCCTCCTGTTCGTCCAGATCGAGCAGCAGCAGCTCGCCCGCTCGTCCCCGTTGACCGTGCGCCTCACGCACTTGGGCCAGATCAGCGCCAAGACCCAGCATCGCACCCAGCCAGCCTCCTCCACCAACGGGCCGAAGCCCATGGGTGAGCAGCCCCCAGCGCCTCTCTGTTTTTTTTCACCGATTGGGCCAACCAGATTCAGCCCGTTGTGTTTTTCCCCCTGCCGCGAATTTAGACATTATCCAGAGTATTACAGTTTTGCAGAAAAACCCTTGAACTTCATGCATATAATAACTCATGAACCGTGCACCGGATTAAAATGATTTAAATACGAAAAATGCTTAGAATTTCATCTAGTTTCATGATATGCTTCTTTCATCCATGTTTGAAATGTTTAAACTGCTGTTTGCTTTAAATTGCTTAAATGCCATGTTAAAATGATTTATTCCATAACTAAATAACCGTAACTCGGAATTTAATCATTTATATATGTAAATGGGGTTAAAAAAGGCCTAGTTTAACTTGGTGCACTTTATTTTACTGCTTAACAACAATAAAATATGCTTTAGGTCAGAACGGTTCCAAACCTAATATATGCATATGAGGAGTTTCCGGACTTGTTGTTTTGTTGCTCCGGCCTCATTTAAACTTGCCTAGATAGGTAGTTTTCATATGCTTCACCCATTGACATGTTTAATAACATTTAATATTGTTGGGTAGGCTAAACAAGAGTGAACTAAATAAATGTTGTGAAGTTTCGTCAATATGCAACTCGTTGCATATTGAGTTCCACTTAATTTGTAGTGTTGTTTGTTGCACTTTGCCATGCCATGCCTCATTAAACCGGACATGCATCATACTTGTTTGTGCATCATGCCATGTGTATGTGGTGGTTGTTTACTATGGTGCTTGTTTCTTTCTGGGTTGCTTCTCTCGTTAGCTTCGGTTTCATTCCGGAGTTGTGAGGATTCGTTCGTCTACATTCGTTTTTCTTCTTCATGGACTCGTTCTTCTTCCTTGCGGGATCTCAGGCAAGATGACCGTACCCTCGAAATCACTTCTATCTTTGCTTGCTAGTTGCTCGCTCTTTTGCTATGCCTATGCTGCAATACCTACCACTTGCTTATCATGCCTCCCATATTGTTAAACCAAGCCTCTAACCCACCTTGTCCTAGCAAACCGTTGTTTGGCTATGTTACCGCTTTGCTCAGCCCCTCTTATAGCGTTGATAGTTGCAGGTGAAGATGAACTTTGTTCCTTGTTGGAACATGGAGATGTTGTTCCTTGTTGGAACATGTTTACTTGTTGGGATATCACAATATATCTTATTTAATTAATGCATCTATATACTTGGTAAAGGGTGGAAGGCTCGGCCTTATGCCTGGTGTTTTGTTCCACTCTTGCCGCCCTAGTTTCCGTCATATCGGTATTATGTTCCCGGATTTTGCGTCCCTAACGCGGTCGGGTGATTTATGGGACCCCCTTGACAGTTCGCTTTGAATAAGACTCCTCCAGCAAGGCCCAACATTGGTTTTACCATTTGCCTCACCTATGCCCTTTTATTTCCCTTGGGTTTCCGGAGCCCAAGGGTCATCTTTATTTTAGCCCCCCCGGGCCAGTTCTCCTTCGAGTGCTGGTCCAAACCGAGCGATGTCCGGCGCCCCCTGGGCAATTAGGGTCTATGCCAACCCGACGTTTGGCTCATCCGGTGTGCCCTGAGACCGAGATATGTGCAGCTCCTATCAGGATTTATCGGCACATCCGGGCGGCTTTGCTGGTCTTGTTTTATTACTGTCGAAATGTCTTGTAGCCGGGATTCCGAGACTGATCGGGTCTTCCCGGGGAGAAGGAATATCCTTCTTGATCGCGAGAGCTTATAATGGGCTAAGTTGGGACACCCCTGCAGGGTATTATCTTTCGAAAGCCGTGCCCGCGGTTATGGGCAGATGGGAATTTGTTAATGTCCGGTTGTAGAAAACCTGAAGTTGACCTTAATTAAAATACACCAACCGCGTGTGTAACCGTGATGGTCTCTTCTCGGCGGGGTCCGGGAAGTGAACACGGTTGTTGGAGTTATGCTTGACGTAAGTAGTTTCAGGATCACTTCTTGATCATAGTTGTTCGATCGTGCTTTGCCTTTCTCTTCTCGCTCTCATTTGTGTATCTTAGCCACCATATATGCTAGTCGCTTGCTGCAGCTCCACCTCACTACCCTGTCCTACCTTTAAGCTTAAATAGTCTTGATCTTGCGGGTGTGAGATTGCTGAGTCCCCGTGACTCACAGATACTTCCAAAACCAGTTTGCAGGTGCCGATGAATCCGTGCAGGTGACGCACCCGAGCTCAAGGAGGAGTTCGATGAAGATCTTATCCTTTATGTTGTTTCGTTCTAGTCGATCAGTAGTGGAGCCCAGTTAGGGTCGATCGGGGACCTTTGTCACTTTTGGGGTTTCTTCTTTTATTTTGGCTCCGTAGTCGGGCCCTGATTGTAACTGTATGATGTAATGTTTTATTCATGTATTTATGTGAAGTGGCGATTGTAAGCCAACTATGTATCTCTTTCCCTTATGTATTACATGGGTTGTGTGAAGATTACCTCACTTGCGACATTGCTTTCAATGCGGTTATGCCTCTAAGTCGTGCTTTGACACGTGGGAGATATAGCCGCATCGAGGGCGTTACATATTACTTGATGAAATTGATCTGATGAATTGATGTCATATTCTTCACTAATGAAGTATATGAGTTCGTAAGCTGCACTAATTCATCTGCAGGATGATCAACCCAAAGCCACTGAGTGGGTCCTCAATAGTGGATGTACAAATCACATGGCTGGTGACAAGAATCTATTGATGGATGCTCCCTTATCACCATCTCCTCTGAAGCATATGATCTTCGCTGACAAAGGCGAAAGTCAGGTATTGGGTCTAGGTAAGGTTGCGATCACAAAGGATCGACACATGGACAAAGTCATGCTTGTCGAGTCCTTAGGATACAACCTCATGTCTGTCTCAATGCTTTGCGATCTCGATATGGTTGTTGTCTTTGGCAAGTATCATTGTGTTGTGGTTATGAAAGCTGACAATTCCAAAGTCTTCGAAGGCTTTAGGAGAGGAGACTTGTATATTGTTGGTTTCTCTACAGGACCATAACCAGCCGTGTGCCTACTAGCAAAAGCTTCAGAAGGCTGGCTATGGCATCAACGACTTGGTCATGCAGGCATGAGGAATCTGCACACGCTTGTGAAGAAGAAGCATGTCATTGGCATTGAGAATGTCAAATTCCTCAAGGATCACTTATGCGGAGCCTGTGAAGCTGGGAAGATGACAAAGGCTAAGCATCCAGCAAAGACTATCATGACCACTACTCGACCATTTGAATTGCTTCACATGGATCTCTTTGGTCCTAACCATTATTCTGCAGTCTCAAATGATGCATCTCAATATGGCTTTGTTATTGTTGATGATTACTCTCGATACACATGGGCACACATTGTTACTTACAAACATGAAGTGCAGGAAGTCTTCAAACGATTTTCCTCGAGGGCTTCAACCAACCTTGGTGTGAAGATCAAGCACATCAGAAGTGACAATGGAACTGAGTTCAAGAATTCTGGTCTTGATGACTATCTTGATGAACTTGGTATTGGTATTACTCATGAGTTATCTGCTCCTTATACTCCTCAACAAAATGGCGTCGTGGAGTGCAAGAACATGACTCTTGCTGAGATGGCTCGCACTATGCTTGATGAATACAAAACACCTCGTCGTTTTTGGATTGATGCAATTCATACTGCGTGCCACATCATCAACAGAGTATATCTTCACAAACTCTTCAAGAAGACTGCCTATGAACTCCTCGCTGACAAGAAACCCAACGTGAGTTATTTCAAAGTCTTCGGTGCTAAATGCTGGATTAGAGATCCTCATCACAACTCTAAATTTGCACCGAAAGCACATGAAGGTTTTATGCTTGGTTACGGAAAGGACTCGCACACCTCCAGAGTCTTCGACAACGTTCT
Source organism: Aegilops umbellulata (assembly GCA_032464435.1). NCBI lineage: Eukaryota > Viridiplantae > Streptophyta > Magnoliopsida > Poales > Poaceae > Aegilops > Aegilops umbellulata. Next base: position 129,390,691 of record CP136054.1, read on the forward strand.
TCACAAGGTTGTTGAAACTGTAGATGTGCGGTTCGATGAAACTAATGGCTCGCAAAGAGAGCACCTACCTTCTGTGATAGATGAACCAGCACCTGAGGAATCTATCAAGTTCAAGGCTACTGAGGATGTCATTCCTACCGAAGAATCTGCTAAAGAATTCATTCCAGAACATGAAGAACGTCGAGCTAATGCACCTGAAGAAAATGCTGAAGAAAATGCTGATCAAATTCCTCGACGACAACCAGCTCATCCTCGCGTTGCAAAAGAAGTGCAAGCTGACAAGATCATCGATGACATTGAAGCACCAGGTCCTCTCACACGCTCAAAAGCTTCACATTTATCTAACTTTTGTGCGCACTATGCTTTTGTCTCTATCACAGAGCCCACTAAGGTAGATGAAGCATTTCTGGAGCCTGAGTGGATTCAGGCCATGCAAGAAGAATTACATCGTTCGAGCTCAACAACGTCTAGGAACTGGTCAAACGTCTAGATCCTCGCAAGCACAATATCATTGGCACAAAGTGGATCTAACGCAACAAGCAAGATGAAAATGGCCTTGTGGTGAGGAATAAGGCACGGCTTGTAGCTCAAGGCTACACACAGGTTGAAGAAATTGATTTCGATGAAACTTTTGCACATGTTGCTAGACTTGAGGCTATTCGCATATTACTTGCTTATGCTAACCATCATGATATCACTTTATATCAAATGGATGTGAAAAGTGCATTCCTCAATGGTAAGCTTGAGGAAGAAGTATATGTTGCTCAACCCCCAGGTTTTGAAGATCCAAAGAATCCTGACAAAGTCTTCAGACTCAACAAGGCCCTCTATGGCCTCAAACTGGCCCCTCGGGCGTGGTATGATACTTTGAAGGAATTCCTCATGAAGAAAGGCTTCAAACACGGTTCACTCGACCCTACTCTTTTCACTAAATCTTATGATGGTGAACTGTTTGTGTGCCAAATATATGTTGATGATATTATCTTTGGCTGTACTGACCAACGTTATAGTGATGAATTTGCATATATGATGAGTGAAGAATATCAAATGTCTATGATGGGAGAGTTGAAATTCTTCTTAGGTCTTCAAATTTGTCAATAGCGCAATGGCATATTCATATCTCAGGAGAAATACCTCAAGGATGTACTGAGGAAATTCGGCATGCAAGATTGCAAAGGCGTCAAAATTCCTATGCCCACAAATGGCCATTTGTGCACTGATGAAAATGGTATTGACTTCGATCATAAGGTATACCGCTCCATGATTGGTTCTTTATTGTACTTATGTGCATCTAGGCCAGATATAATGCTTAGTGTTTGCATGTGTGCCCAATTTCAAGCTACACCGAAGGAATCACACCATAAGGCTGTGAAGCATATTCTTCAAAATCTAGCTCACACACCAACACTTGGATTATGGTACCCCAAGGGCTCGGTGTCGGTGTCAAAACCGGCGGATCTCGGGTAGGGGGTCCCGAACTGTGCGTCAAGGTTGGATGGTAACAGGAGACAAGGGGCACTTTATTTTACCCAGGTTCAGGCCCTCTCGATGGAGGTAAAACCCTACTCCTGCTAGATTAATATTGATGATATGGGTAGTACAAGAGTGGATCTACCACGAGTTCAAGGAGGCTAAACTCTAGAAGCTAGCCTATGGTATGATTGTGTATGATGATGGTTGTCCTACGGACTACAACCCTTCGGTTTATATAGACACCGGATAGGGTTAGGGTTACACAGAGTCGGTTAGAATGGTAGGAGATCTCGAATATCCGCACACCTAGCTTGCCTTCCGCGCCAAGAAAAGATCCTTCCGGACACGGGACGAAGTCTTCAACTTTATATCTTCATAGTCCTGGAGTCCGGCTGAAGGTATAGTTCGGCTATCCGAACACCCCCTAATCCAGGACTCCCTCAATAGCCCCTGAACCAGGCTTCAATGACGATGAGTCCGGCGCGCAGATTGTCTTCGACATTGCAAGGCGGGTTCCTCCTCCAAGTTCTTCAAGAAGATTATAAACACCACAGAATAGTGTCCGGCTCTGCAAAATAAGTTTCCACATATTGCCATATAGAGAATAATATTAACACAAATCAAATCTGCTGACGTATCCCACAGTGCATCATAACACTGCGGCCAAGCCTTCTATAAATTGTTTTCATCGTTCCACCTCAGCTTGTATAGCAAGGCGGTTTCCTTGGCACGTCTTGTTGAAGCAGAGATCGTGTGCCCCCTCTAACGGAATTCTCATTAATACGGACATGGGTAACCCAACCACGCCATTTACGGCGGCGTTTGGGAGGCAAGTGAGTTTTATTAGGTAGGTGAGGACGCCTAACCGCACCTGCTTATATAAAGGGATAAAGATTCACCTTTTTTAACCTACGCCTTCTTCCTCCTTTGCCAATCCATCTCTCGCGCACTCAAGCTCCAGCGCCTAAGTTTGCTCTTCTTCCTCAACCTTCTCCAACAATGTCCGGAGCGGGAGGCAAGTGGATGGTCTCCTCCATTACGGAGGCTCAAGTAAAAAGGCTAAGGAAAGCCGGATACTTATCCAAGGATATCCCGCATCGGCTTCTTGATAAGGGGCAGCTTCTTCCTACCCCAAGGCCCCATGAGAGGGTAGTTTTTCTCCCCCACTTCCTCCGCGGACTGGGCTTTCCACTTCACCCATTTGTCCGGGGGCTCATGTTCTACTACGGCCTAGATTTTCACGATCTGGCCCCGAACTTCGTCCTCAACATCTCGGCGTTTATCGTCGTGTGTGAGGCCTTTCTCCGCGTCTGCCCCCACTTCGGCCTCTGGCTCAAGACTTTCAACGTCAAGCCCAAGGTGGTGTCCGGCACCTAGGCGGAGTGCGGAGGCGCTATGGTTGGCAAGATAGCCAATGTCCTCTGGTTCGATGGCTCCCTCGTGGAGTCCCTAAAGGGGTGGCAGGCTGGGTGGTTTTACATCACCGAGCCCCGCGATCCGAAATGGGTCACGGCCCCTGAGTTCAGATCCAGACCCCCCACGCGGCTCATGTCCTGGAAAGAGACATGCCTGTCGTGGGGCAATGAGGAAGAAGTGACTGGGTTGCAAACATGGATCCAGTCCCTGGTGGACAAGCCAATCCGGCTCGCCAACATAGTCCAGGTCATGCTCGTTCGCCTGATCCTCCCATGCCAAGAACGGGATTTTACATTGTGAGAATTCGACCCGGCGCAGCACCAGACCCTCAGTAGGCTCTTCGACACGACGTATGAAGACGTCTGGAAGGTGCTAACCAAAGGTGCCTAGTCCCCCACATCCGCCTCCGAGGATCGCGGATACAGCTCGCAGCGTATCGCCGGCGAGGTAAGCTATCTATACCTTTGACAGGTCCGTTAAGCTTTTCTTCATAGATTATCTCTATGCGGGATTTAAACCCCCTTTTACCTTTGATAGGCTTGGCTGGAGATATTCGGACCGATTAACTGTCCGGCCCCTCTGCCCGAACACCCGGCCCCAGCTCTCTTGGTGAAGCTAATGGCTCCGGCACCTTACGTGGTGCCGGAGAGGAAGGCCAAGAAGAAGAAAACCACCGGGACTCGAAAAAGTTCCTGCAACATGGTGGTGTCGGACTCGTCGAACATGGTGGTGTCGGACTCGTCATCCAATGAGTCCGCAATGCCCTCCTCTCGCAAAAACGAGGAGGAGGAACAAGGAAGCTCTCCCCCTCCAGCGAGGGGAGCAAAGAAGAAGAAGGCCGCCCCAACAGGGGAGGCCGAGGGGTCAATGAAAAGGAAGACCCCTCCGCCGGACTACTCCCACGACGCCGAAGAGGGCGGAGAGGAGTGGCCGGACAGGACCAAGCGTCCGGCGAACTCGTAAGTATTTATACACCAGAGTAACTCATGATACCCTTTTTTTTGTGTGCGGCTTTCCCTGATATCGCACGCATTTTATGCAGCCCGCCCCGGGCCGAACTCGACGACTCGTCGAGCGGCTCCCTGGATTCGTCGGACGTGAACTCTGTTCCGCCTGCGATCTCCCCCCGCGGGGCGGACGACGCCGAAGTGGCGCCCCGCCAAGCTTCAGGGCAGGAGGAGATGGTCCTGGAGGAGCCACAAGGCAATCCTCCGGACCCCAGGAGTGGAGGGGATGAAACCCTCCAGGGCTCCAAGTCCGGCTTTATGCCGGACACCGCGCTGGACTCGACAGTCCCGGTCCGCGGCGGGCGAACTCCTTCCAAGAGGAGTAAGCCATCCGAGCCGGCAGCCTCCGTCCAACCGGAGGCGCCGGACAATTTGCTGGAGGTGCTTGAGGGCGCCGCCATCGACGAGGAGCACCGTACTGTTATGAGTACGGTGATCCAAAGGATTCGGTCCGCCAAGAGCGGACTGAATGAAGCTTGCGCTAGCCTTCTAACAGGCTTCGAGGTAAGTAAAAAATGTGCCAATTTATTTACCGCATAGACAGTAGCCTCTGATGCTCTATTCGGTGTTCGGAAAGAAAAGCCGGATAGAGGATCTAATAATTTTTGCAGGAGTCTAATAAAAAAGGTCAAATATGCGTATGCAGGCTTCACTGCTATCCACCGCCGCACTGACTGCGCAGGTGGATGTCCTGAAACAGGACCTCGGGCGGACCGAGCAAGAGCTCGGCCTTGCCAAACGGCAGCTCGAGGAGAAGGAAGGTAAGAAATACCAAAAAAAGAAGAAAAAGGTGCCTATAGAGAGGCTTGATTGCAGAAAGAAATAACAGGATTGTATTGCTTATTGTAGGGGCCACAACCGAGGTGACAGCCCTAAAGCAGGCGCTGGCTGAGGCCGAGAAGAAAACGGCCGAGGAGCGCGCCGAGCGAGAGAGGCTTGGGGTTCAAGTCGGCGAGGTGCAGCAAGAGCTGCAAACTCTCATGAAAAAATATGAGGGTTTGGAGCTTGAGGCGAAAGCGCAAGCATCCGAGCTCTCGTCGGCCCTCGAGACCACCAAGAGTGCCAAGGCGGAAGCCCAAAAGGCCCTCCAAGAGTTGGAGGAGGTGAAAAAGATAGCAACGGGTAAGGCATTCTCAATGCAAAGTAGGAATATAAAAGTAAACTACCTATTACTTACCCGGATCCAGAGTTCTCCAGGGGCGTTTGCCGATCTTCCCCGCAGCGTATCCGCCGCCGCCGCGTTCTACCGAGCTGAAGAGGGCAGCTCGACGGAGAGTGTGTTCTGGTCTCAGTATTCTGAGGCCGGACACACTGTGCCCTTAAGCGATCAGCTGAAGCAGCTGGTCGAGCTCCATAAGGCGGCCGAACAGGCCATGAATGGCTTACTAGTTCGGCTGTGGCCTGGAGAGGCCCTGCCTGGGAGTTATTTCGGGTTGGTGCGGCGGCTGGTGGAGGCTTGTCCACGGCTTGAAGTCATCAAGCGCTCCGTCTGCATTGAAGGTGCCCGGAGGGCCCTTGCCAGTGTAAGGGTACACTGGGGGTAAGCTGGACGGAGAGAAGCTGGTGAAGGACGGGCTGCCGCAGGGGAAGGAGCATCACAAGCCCGAGAACTACTACAAGGACGTTCTTGCCGGAGCCCGCCTTGTCGCGGATGAATGTACTAAAGATGTAGTATTTGAATGAACTCGCTCGTTTGTATCCTGTGCGCTGAAAACTTGTTCATATGCGCTAAGCAATGCTTTTTAATTTAAAATATTATTTTTTGTGCGGCCGTTTATAAAAAAATTGAGAGATGGAGAGTCGTCGGCTTCTGCCCCCATGCCACTAGTGCTGGGGTGTTCGGGATAAACCTGAGGGCTCTCGTTCCCATGGTTGGGTCCTTCGAGGGAGGCGCTCAGCACAGCGAACCAGGCAATCGGACTATAATGCTTGAACACTCTCACTTAGCCATAGAACGTTATAATTTTAAATTTCGGCGAAGCCCCTAGTTCGGAAGGCCGAATTCGGGGCGCTATCCACGCCTTTGGCCGGACATAGCCAGCTCCTCGCTCAAAGCGGCATAAGCCTTTAAGGACTCGAAAAACCTCTCGAATAGCGACCGGTCTAGCGCCTTATCATGACAGTCTGTTTTAGCTTTCTCCACTGAGGTGCTCAACCCACCTGATCTGGGGCACAATCGCAGTGGTTCTCCTAGTGCTACCTTAGCCGATAGAGCGGAACGTAAGGTACCAAAACATAGGAGCCGGGCAAACCCAACATGTGACCAAAATCATGACTCGGAGCCGATGCATATAGTGCTATAAGTTCGGGGTGCCACACTTGTGGAAGTGTACGGACTTCTCACACCAGATGAAAGGGTAATGAAGCCCCTGGCGTGGTTTTGCCGTACCATGGTGTACGGGTGCGATCATGTTATATCATAAACACATATATTCAAAGGGGACAATGCAAAAAATAGATAAAAAGGCTATGCATTGTTTTATAAAGAGGCTATTTATCAAAGCCGAACGATACAAGTAGTGTGATAAGCAAAAAAGATATTAGACTATTTAACATGTCCTGGCTAGGCATAGGCCGCGGAATTTAGAAACAGATATATCGCTCGAAATAGAGACCACCTGAGAGTTCTGGAATGCGGCGTAGATTTGTCTACTTTCCTGGATCTTGCATCGTCTGTGTGGCAACGCTGCCGAACAGGTTGTCCAGAGTATGGAGTCCTGAAATTAAAAAAGAAAAAATCCGGCAGCCCTAGTACGTTTGACGCCGTGTTGTAGGCATGCCGTTAATGTGCCCCTCCCCCTGTGCCCATGGAATTTTAAGGGCGTAATTGTGTACTCGAGGTACTTGCTCCGCTATGTTGTGATGGCTGGGGTCGGGGCCGTATTGCTACGCTTGCTCTGATCGTGCCAGGTGGTCTTGTTGCAGGTTACTCCGGGCGCGCTTTGCATTGTCCGGTTTTTTAACGGCCGGACTGGAGAGTTGCCTTGAAAGGCTGCTTTGTACTTCCGCTGCGAGGGCCGCCGTGTGCTCTTCCGTACGGATGGAGCGTTCTGTGTTTCCGCTGAGCGTAATTACTCCTCGAGGTCCTAGCATCTTGAGCTTGAGATATGCGTAGTGCGGCACCGCATTGAATTTAGCGAATGCGGTTCGTCCGAGCAGGGCATGATAGCCACTGCGGAACGACACTATATCAAAGATTAACTCTTTGCTTCGGAAGTTATCCGGAGATCCGAAGACCACATCAAGTGCTATCGAGCCTGTGCAATTGGCCTCTACACCTGGTATGACGCCTTTAAAGGTCGTCTTTGTGGGCTTGATCCTTGATGGATCTATGCCCATTTTCCGCACTGTATCCTGATAAAGCAAGTTCAGGCTACTGCCGCCGTCCATGAGGACTCTTGTGAGATGAAATCCGTCCATGATTGGGTCGAGGACCAGTGCGGCAAAACCGCCGTGACGGATGCTAGTGGGGTGGTCCCTTCGATCGAAAGTGATCGGGCAGGAGGACCATGGGTTGAACTTTGGGGCGACTGGCTCCATCGCGTATAAGTCCCGTAGCGCACGCTTCCTCTCCCACTTGGGAATGTCGGTTGCGTATATCATGTTCACCGTCCGCACTTGTGGGGGAAACCCTTTCCGTGCATTGTTGTTCGGCGTCCTGGGCTCCTCCTCGTCGTCGCTATTCAGCCCCTTGTCCTTGTGTTCGGCTCTTAACTTGCCTGCCTGCTTGAACACCCAACAATCCCTGTTGGTGTGATTGGCTGGCCTTTCGGGGGTGCCATGAATCTGGCACGAGCGATTGAGTATCCGGTCCAAGCTGGATGGGCCCTGGGTATTCTTTTTAAATGGCTTTTTCCGCTGACCGGATTTATAGCCTCTGAATCCGGCATTGACTGCCGTATCCTCATTGCTGTCGCTGCTAACGCGGCGCTTTTGGTTATTTCGACGTGACCTGCCACTTTTGTCCTTGGTATCCGAATTACCGGGCTTCTTCGATAAGTTGTTGCTGCGAGCTAGCCAGCTATCCTCGCCCGCGCAAAAGCGGGTCATGAGTGACGTGAGGGCTGCCATGGTTTTCGGCTTTTCCTGTCCCAGGTGCCGGGCAAGCCACTCGTCACGGATGTTATGTTTGGAGGCTGCTAGGGCCTCTACGTCCGGACAATCGACTATCTGATTTTTCTTTGTTAGGAACCGTGTCCAGAATTGCCTGGACGATTCTTCTGGCTGCTGGATTATGTGGGTTAGGTCGTCGGCGTCCGGTGGCCGCACATAGGTCCCCTGAAAGTTGTCGAGGAATGCGGCTTCCAGGTCCTCCCAAGAACTGATTGAGTCCGCTGGTAGGCTGTTAAGCCAGTGCCGGGCTGGTCCTTTAAGCTTGAGGGGTAGATATTTGATGGCGTGCAGATCATCGCCACGTGCCATGTGGATGTGAAGGAGATAGTCCTCAATCCATACTGCCGGATCTGTTGTACCATCGTACGACTCGATATTGACGGGTTTAAAACCCTCTGGGATTTTGTGATCCATTACTTCGTCTGTGAAGCATAGTGGGTGTGTGGCGCCCCTGTACCGGGTTACGTCGCGACGCAGCTCGGAAGAGTTGTGCCTGCTGTGTTCGGCCCGGCCGAATTTATTGTGTCCGGAGTGACGATCATCACGTGTCTTCGGGCGTCCGCGTGATCCGTAGATCGATCTTGTTTGCTTTGCTTTATCCTCCAGTACGTCTCGCAGGTCTGGCTCGTGTTCCCGTGCCTTATTCGAGCGGCACCGGGGCATGGCTTGCTGAGGGGCTCGACAGGCCTCCCTGTCGCGGCCACGGGGTGGCCGGTCTGCCATGTCATATGCTTCCCCCTCTGATTGGGGTAGCGTCCTGCGCTTAGGATAGTTTTTGGAGGGGCGCACGAGTTCATACTCTTCGGCCGCAAGGACTTCTGTCCATCTATCAGCTAGCAGATCCTGATCATCTCTAAGTTGTTACTGCTTTTTCTTTAGGCTGTTGGCCGTGGCTAGAAGCCTGCGTTGAAAACGCTCTTGTTCGGCGGGGTCTGATGGTACGACGAATTCGTCGTCGTCGAGGCTTGCCTCGTCTTCGGAGGGAGGCATGTAGTTATCATCCTCAACCTCTTGTTCTGCCGCTCTCTCCTGAGGGCTAGCTTTTCCATCTTCCTGCGCCAAATCTTGCTGGTTCTGGTGTTCTTCGGCGCTGTCCGAGGTAGTATTATCTCCCGTGCCGGAATCACCGTTTCTGCAGTGGCAGGATTTAGAGCGGCGCCGTTGGCGCCGACGTTTTTGCGGTTTTTACGATGTGTCGTCTTCCGCTGCTCCATCGCCATCCGCATCCTTTGGAGCATCCACCATGTATATGTCATATGACGAGGTGGCGGTCCAGTGCCCTACAGGTGCTGGTTCTTGTTCGTCTCCTCCTTCGTCGTCCATACCGTCGAAGTCTTCGGAGCCGAAGTCTAGCATGTCGGTTAGATCATCGACAGTGGCTATTAAGTGGGTGGTGGGTGGGTTTTGAATTTCTTCGTTGTCCGAATCCCAACCTTGCAGACCATAGTCCGGCCTGGGCTCTCCTGATAAAGAGAGAGACTTGAAAGAATTCAGGATATCACCGAAAGGTGAGCACTGAAAGATGTCCGCGGCGGTGAACTCCATTACAGGCGCCCAATCAGATTCGATCGGCGGGGGCGCGGAAGGCTCGGAGTTCGGAGAAGAGTCCGGCTCCTTGGAGTCCTAGGCCGTGCGGAGTACGGGGCTGGCGTTCGGCTCGATCGCCTTTGAGATCGCAGCCCCCGAGGTGACGTCCAACCGTTCATCCTTAGAGAACGCAGCGGGCTCCGAGTCGAAGATCGGGGCCGGAGCGTGTGCAGCCTCCAGGGTGCTATTCGGAGGCAGAGCTATATCGTGCCCCTTGAAATAGCGCGACACGCTTGGCTGTGGCCCGAATTCATCGAAGATCAAGTCTCCGCGGATATCAGCCATGTAGTTCAAGCTTCCAAACCTGACTTGATGGCCAGGGGCGTAGCTTTCGATCTGCTCCAGATGACCAAGCGAATTGGCCCGCAGAGTGAAGCCGCCGAAGACGAAGATCTGTCCGGGGAGGAAAGTCTCACCCTGAACCTCGTCGTTGTTGATGATCAAAGGAGCCATCGGGCCTAAAAGCGACGACACAGAGGAACTCTCAATGAAAGCACCAATGTCGGTGTCAAAACCGGCGGATCTCGGGTAGGGGGTCCCGAACTGTGCGTCAAGGTCGGATGATAACAGGAGACACGGGACACTTTATTTTACCCACGTTCAGGCCCTCTCAATGGAGGTAAAACCCTACTCCTGCTAGATTAATATTGATGATATGGGTAGTACAAGAGTGGAGGTACCACGAGATCAAGGAGGCTAAACCCTAGAAGCTAGCCTATGGTATGATTGTGTATGATGATGGTTGTCCTACGGACTACAACCCTCCGGTTTATATAGACACCGGATAGGGTTAGGGTTACACAGAGTCGGTTACAATGGTAGGAGATCTCGAATATCCGCACACCTAGCTTGCCTTCCACGCCAAGAAAAGATCCTTCCGGACACGGGACGAAGTCTTCAACTTTATATCTTCATAGTCCTGGAGTCCGGCTGAAGGTACAGTTCGGCTATCCGAATACCCCCTAATCCAGGACTCCCTCAACCGCCATCAAGACGAGGGGGCTGGGGGCTTCCAAGAGCCGCGCGCGATCGCCTGCATCCTAGGCGGAGCTCAAGCCCCAGCCTCCCAACGCATCTTCAAGCAGTTTGCCCGTGAAGTCAATGCAGTCCTCCCCAAGCTCGAAGGAACGCGCCCCCTCAAGTGGTCGGCGTGCGCCATCATGTTCAGCTCAGCAGATCTGCTCAAGTACGCGGCAACAGCCGGGGTCCTCCTAATGCTTTGCTCCCGAGTCATCAGCAATGTACTGGTCACCAAGACCCTCATCGATGGTGGAGCAGGGCTCAACGTCCTGTCCGTGGAAACATTCGACAACCTCCAAGTGCCCTATGACCAGCTTCAGCCAACCAAGCCTTTCTTCGGAGTCACTGACGGTTCCACAATCCCGATCGGGCAGGTCCGCCTCCCTATCACCTTTGGGGCCCGCAGCAACTACCGCACCGAGCTCATCGACTTTGACGTTGCTCACATTCGCCTGCCGTACAACGCCATCCTCGAGTACCCAGCGCTGGCCAAATTCATGGCCGTAACTCACCACGGCTACAATGTCCTCAAGATGCCAGGGAGTTGCGGCGTCATCACGGTGCCATGTGAAGAGAGGGATGCAGTGTGTTCCCTGGAGCGAGCCTTTCAGGCCGCGTCGCTAGAAGACCCAGATCGCGGGAGCAGGAGGCTTCCCGAGACCACACCCAAGAAGAAGAAGACGTCATCAGGCTTTGCCCTTCAAGAGGCAGGCCCCTCAGGGCCCGTGCTTGTCCAGGGGGACCCTCCTTCCATCGCATAGGAAAGCGCGCCCGACGCCCTCCTCAGTTAGGCTCGGGGGCTCTCACCTTGAGGGCCACCGACCTAGACAGAGTCACGAGGGAGGCGCTTGGGCACCACGTGGAGGCGTGCTTCGACGCACGTTTCCCTCAAGAAGGAGCAAAGCAAGCAGAGTCAGTCCAGCAGGAGTTCATTAACCAGGCCATTCAAGAACTACAGGAGTCGAGAATCATGAGAGGTTGCCGCCGCTTACCTGTTGTGGCTCCCCATCCAGGCGGGGATGGTGGGCTGCGTGTCTGCATCGACGTACAAGGGCTCAATCAAGTCGCCACGACAGAGCGCCTCTGGCCCTCACAAGTGGGGCGTTGCGGATGTCCCCCCCACAGCTATGTTCGCATGCCCTACGGCTTGCCGAGCATGGCTGCTGCATACCAGCGCCTCATGAGGGGCATCATGGAGACTCAGGAGGACAGGCGCTCCGTAGTCCTGGGGGAGATGGAGATGATTCGCGGGGAGCCACCAGCGCCTCCGGAGCCTCCCGAGGCCCCAGGGCCTGGGGGCTCGTGAGGGTCTCCTCCCGCAGCCCACCGAGTCTGCCGCACCAACGCCATTTCATCGTCGACATCTTCAGGTGACATCTTTCAAGCTTCATTCCCAGCTGGGAGCACCCTCCTCGGGCTGCATTACTCCCAGGCCGCGTGGGTCCGTCCCTGCGGCGTGTATCCCTTTTTAGTTTTCGATCGTTAGCTTGCTTTGTTGGGGGCGCCCCTCGGGCTGCATCATCCCCAAGCCGCTTGGGCTAGGCCCAGCGGCGTGTATCTCCCTTGCGTTTATTTCCAACTATGCATCCGCCTATCATGCTTGATCACTTGATGCCTGTCTACTACAACTTTTCTCCTCCATGTCGACCACTTGCACGTTAAAGGGGGGTGCCTGAGCATCACGACTCGGGGCTCTTACCGGCTCTCCAGCCCTCACCCTCTAGCCTTGTCCACGACATCGCGACCTGGCATACCAACGACGGCTGAGACAAGCTCGAGGGCCGGGACCCGAGGACGTAGAGTGCCGGCATCTAACCAAATTTTGCAGGAACACATCTCAAGATACGGCCCAGTGCCAGGCGCAACCCGCCTAGAGGTAGGGCCTCGTGAGTCCCGCGCTGGCTCACGGGTGCCCAAATACACCTCACCTAGCCCTACCGTGCCGGCCACATGTCAGGGCGGGGCTGTACACGCCCCAGGAGCTCCTCCCAGAGGGGAGCCCCCTCCCACGTACCAGTGGAAGCACCATCCTCCGCGCTGGCTGACGACACTGCCGAGGAGCGGCTATGCCCGTACACATGCGGAAGTGCTATGCTCCGCGCTGGTGATAAACAACTGAGGGTGGCCTCCGGGCCGCATTAACCTCAGGGAGCCCAGAGATCAGTGGCTGGCCTCATCGCAACGCTTCCCCTCGGGAGCGCCGTGCGAGGGGGCTAGGCACGGGGGCTACGACTGGGTCACGCCCAGGCGTACGCCACCCAGCCAGGTCCCTCGGACCTGGTTCGTCACGCGTCTCTCCCCGAGCGGAGCCAAGGTATGAAGGCCGTTTGTGCGTCAAGGGGGACCCCTGAGCATCGCGACTCAAGGGCCTAACTGGTCCCGTAGCCCCTCACTCCTTAGTTCCGAAAGGCTATGTTGGGTGAGGTACGCGCGGGGCCGGGCTCTGCAGACGTTGAACGGTGGTTCCACTCGCATCTCACCTCATCGCCCGCTGTTTGCGCGTCAAGGGGGACTCCTGAGCATCGCGACTCAGGAGCCTAACTGGCTTCGTAGCCCCTCACTCCTTAGTTCCGAAAGGCTATGCTGGGTGAGGTACGCGCGGAGTCGGGCTCTGCAGACGTAGAACGGAAGATACACCTACACCACGCTCCCCTACTTGTAGTTCGTGCGCCAAGGGGGACTCCTGAGCATCGCGACTCAGGAGCCTAACTTGTCACGTAGCCCCTCACTCCTTTGGTCCCATCCTGGTTTCTGGTCGGGGCTAATGTTGGGTGAGGTACGCGCGTGGCCGGGCCCTGCCGGCGTAGAACACATGCAAGTAGGGAAGAAAAACATAAAACTCAAAGAAATTAAAAGCAAAATATTGCAGTCCCTACTGTCGTCTCAGTACCAAACGCAAGTTTAAATGCCTCCTCGAGGCGTGATGCATGTGCAGGAAGTAAAAGAAGAACAGGAGCGGTAGCGGAGTCACTTGTCGGCAGTGGGGCAGCGTGGAGTGGCCTCGCTTCGTGGAGCAGTAGGGCTGGTGGCACCTCGCTTTGGCCTGGTGCTGAAGGCCCGGAACTTCCCCAGCAGCGCCTCCGCGCGCCCCTTCACGGCTTCGACAGCGGCGGCCGCACCCTCGCCGCTCACCGGCTCCAGCCGACTGTCAAGGTCGGCGCTGGGATCGCGAAGATAGATGTGGGCGAAGACCCGTGCCAGTGCAGCAGAAGACAGGACACGCGCCTCGGCCTCAGCCGTGGGGCCAAGGCCAAGGGCCACATCTCCAAGGGCCTTAACCAGGAAGGAGAGGTGCAAGAAAGGGGATTTGAGCAACAACGGGAGAAGGAGAAGAGCGAGGCTTGGGCAGACACTACGCCTTTAACCTGCGCGGTTGCGGGGATGCCCGCGCCCAATCAACCGCCACGCGGCACCCAAGGCCGCAGGCTGTTAGGCCCCGCGGCGCTTCGCCCTTGCCCTTTCGCCTCTCGGCACGGCCAAGTCCGGGCGCGCCTTGGGCCCTGGGGCTACTGTCGGCGTTCTGGGAACGGGGGTCCCCAGACTTGCCTGCCTGCGGCCCGCGGCGTGGCTCGAATGGAGGCCCAGTACGGCCCACCTTCATCGAGGCAAGACTCAAGACCCTCGCGAGGGGCCAAGCCTCGCGGGGTGGACGACGCAACGCTTCCTCAGGCGCGGGCTCCTCAGGTTGGCCCATGAGGAGGCGGAGATATCAAGGCAGGGTACCTCGCGAGGTGCCCATGACGCAAGCCATGACGACCAAGGGTGCCAGGCGGGCGCCATACCGCACAGTGTCCTCCCCTTTCCTCTTTGGTGCAAAGGGGGCAAGCGCAGGCGAGAGGATCAAGCAAAGGCATCCATTTCGGTGCAACGAGATCAAGACCAGTCCAACGGTGGGAATGAGCTCATCGTGGAGCCCAGGACGGCGTCACCACAGGGCCTTTGGCAGGCGAGGACCAACTTTGGTCAGGATAAGTGTACTGTATGTTCCCCTTCGAATTGGCCAATTGTTCGCGCCCTTCCCGCTCAATATTTGGGAAGAGGCCCAAGGCCTTTGCCTATAAATAGGACTAGCCACCCCCAGGGTAGAGGCATCTGGCATCTGGCATCTGGCATCTAGCATCTGGAAGGCATCAGGTATCCAGAATCCGAGCAAGGAGAGAGAGAGAAGGGCGGCTGAACTCCCCTAGTAGTTCATCGTCCCAGCTAGAACACGCCCTCGCGAGGCTGTTCACCCTTGTATTGTTCATCTTCATCAGCCCAAGAGGCAATCCACCAACCACACTGGAGTAGGGTATTACACCACACCGGTGGCCTGAACCAGTATAAACTCTGTGTCTTTTGTGTTGTTCTTTTTGTAGTTTAGATCCTTGCGAGACGGAGAGGTAGAGGGCAGAATCTCCGCGCGCACCCCAGAGTTCAAACCTCAAGGGTCTGCCGGAACCCACGATCCGACAACCAGGCCTGAGGAAGCACCGTGTCGTCCGCCCCGCGAGGCTTGGCCCCTCGCGAGGGTCTTGGGTCTTGTGTTGATGAAGATGGGCCGTGCTGTGCCCCCTTTGAGCCACGCCGCAGGCCGCAGGCAGGCAAGTCTGGGGACCCCCGTTCCCAAAATGCCGACACCTTGCACTCCAGATCCGGACATGGTCAAGTGCTTTCTTGAGGCGGAAAAGATGAGGACTTGGGCGCTGGAGCTCGAGAATTGGAGGGCAGGGACAGAGAAGGCGTGGGTGAAGGAAATGAATCCTTGTATCCTTATAAGGGCAGTGAATATCAAATGCCTACCCACTCACCTTAAAACTTACCTATTCCCAGGGGTTGTGCAGACGACACGGTTGGATTGCCCACGCCCGTATTGTTGAGAATCCTTTAATAGGGGGACACGATCTCTGCTGCAACAAGACATGCCAATAGAAACCGCATCTTGAAATATGAAGTGGCAGGCAGGAAAATGGTTCGAAATAATGAACATGGCAGAGACGTGATGTCACGCTACAAAAAGTTGTCTGCAGATTGGACTCGTGAAATATTATACTGTCTACGGTTGTGTGTGGTACTTGTTTTGCAGAGCCGGACACGTTCGTTGTGTTTGAAGACCGTGTTGGAGTATTTAGGAGAAGGAACCCGCCTTGCAATGTCGAAGACAATTTGCGCGCCGGACTAATCGCCATTGAAGCCTGGTTCAGGGGCTACTGAGGGAGTCCTGGATTAAGGGGTCCTCGGGCGTCAGGACTGTATGACGTGGGCCGGGCTGATGGGCTGTGAAGATGTGAGATCGAATACTTTCTCCCGTGTCCGAATGAGACTCTCCTTGACGTGCAAGGCAAGCTTGGCGTCTGGATATGAAGATTCCTTTCTCTGTAACCGACTTTGTACAACCCTAGTCCCCTCTGGTGTCTATATAAACCGGAGGGCTTAGTTCATAGAGGGACAATCATAATCATACATGCTAGACCTCTAGGGTTTTAGCCACTACGATCTTGAGGTAGATCTACTCTTGTAATACTCATATTCATCAAGATCAATCAAGCAGGAAATAGGGCATTACCTCCATAGAGAGGGCCCGGACCTGGGTAAACATCGTGTTCCTTGTCTCATGTTACCATCAACCTTAGACGCACAGTTCGGGACCCCTACCCGAGATCCGCCGATTTTGACACCGACCAAGGGGGCCTTGCCAGGCCGCCTGCCGCTTGATGTTGTCTTCTATAGAGCCTTGCCTCATGGAGAGGGAGCTCCCGAGGCCAGGACCTTGATATAGGACCACAGTTTCTGCTTCATGGTGCCCACGACTAGGCCGCCTCTTGAGGTCTTCTCCAGGCGTCGCTTCCTGGGTCGTAGGCTGCGGGCCCGTGGTACCCTGGTTTCCACTAGGACGACAGTAGCCCCTGGGCCCGCGACACACAATTATCCGCTCGTTAGGAACAAAATGACGCGGGGCCTAAGTGGACTGTCGGGCCCAGAATGGACGCGTGGTAGCAGGACGCCCCCACTTCGCCCATGATGCCTCGGTAACCGTCGGCCCTGCCATAAAACTGACCCGCGCAGGGTGCGCGCTTCATCATCGTATTCCATCGCACGCCTCACCTCCCCTACTCCCACTCCAAATATGCTTCCGCCGCCATGGCCCCCAAGACAGACAAGAAGCCAACTACTGACAAGCCAGAGCAGACCTTGTTGAGTTCCACCATCGTCA
Organism: Aegilops umbellulata; assembly: GCA_032464435.1. Taxonomy (NCBI): domain Eukaryota; kingdom Viridiplantae; phylum Streptophyta; class Magnoliopsida; order Poales; family Poaceae; genus Aegilops; species Aegilops umbellulata. The sequence goes on from CP136054.1 coordinate 129,407,500, forward strand.
ACGAAGAGGGGCTGGACAAGGTGCACATATGGTGGCCTACGACCACAACTAGTGGAAGGCCACGCGAATCTGGCCGGGCTAGCGCGCGCCCCATGATCTGGAGGCCATGACAATCCTGTCTTCTCTCACTCCATCTTCGCCGACTTGGTGCCACCCTTCTCCGACTTCCTCTGCGCCATCCTCGACCATTACCAGATCCACCTGCTGCATCTTCAAACCAACTCCATCCTCCTGCTCTCCATCTTCGCTTACCTCTACGAGGCCTTCCTGGGAGTGATGCCTTCAGTGGCACTCTTCAGGACCTTCTACAGCCTACGGGTATCCGCGGCAAACTAGCACATGGGGTGCGCTTGTTCCACTCGTCGACGGGGTGACCAACAACATCATCAACATGAAGATCCTGAAGAAGGTGGAGGCCTTCAGGTCGCGATGGCTCTATGTGGATGTAGGGCAGTTCGGCCCGCTCCTCATGATTTTGACCGCTCATACCATGAAGAGCTCCGGGCGGGAGCACGCCAAGCTCAATGATAAGTGGATGGCACCTATCATGGAGAGGATGAGGGAGCTGCGGGCTGCCAAGCTCATGGTGGTGATGGTCGCCAAGGAGTTCCTGCGTCGGCGCATCGCACCCCTCCAGAAGCACTCACGCCCGGTGTGGACGATCACTGGCATCTCGGACCAGATGCGACCAAGCATTGACATCCGCAGCGGGGAGGTGTTGGAGGAGGTTCTGAAGATCTTGTTCTCCCAGAAGATGGAGGGCCTGCCCAAGGACGTGTACCCCATGTACAATTACTCCAACAAGGACGAGCTTGTCGCGGACATGCCGCGGTTCGACTAGTGGGGACTGGTTTCGCCAGGCCACGAGGGGCCTCACAAGAACCCCCTCGTGGTGGTGCCCGGCTTGGGAAGCCGCGCCAGGCCCGAGGCCTCGGCGGGCATTGAAGAGGACAGTTATGAAGGGATGCCCCCGCCAACCCTCCGCAAGTTGTTGATGGACAGTAGCAATGACAACAACGATGGCGAGCAATTCGTGGTCGTGCCCGCCTAGCCCACGAGGGCGGGGGTGGGGGCGGAGGAGACACTGGCACGGAGGCCAGCAAGCCTCACGCGGACAAGACCCGTACCGAGCCAGCGCGCGGAGATGCTGGCAGACTGGAGGCTGAAGAAGAGGCATTGGGCTCCTCCTAATTAGTAAGTCTCCGCACCTTACTCTTGTCTCTTGATTTCTACCTCTTGCCTCCTGAGGCCTGGGCTGAGCCCGCACCCCACACAAGGTGCCCAAGAAGAAGAAGGAGGAGGAGACCCCCGCCTCACGGGGGGCCACGACGCCCGTGGCACCCCTGCAGGCGATGCAAGACGAGGGCCGTAAGGAGGCTGAACGCCGCCCCAAAGCATAGACGGGGCGCGAGGCAGCGGGGGACGAGCATGCGGCCTCTCCTGAGGTGCATGTGGACTTTGGCTCCCCAGCCGGGGGAGCGAACCTCGCGAGGGGTTCTCCACGGGCGAGGTGGTGCCTCCCGATGCACCCGACGCGGGAGGCGACGTGAGGAAGGAGGGGCTGAACAGCCAACCCCTCCGCAGCACTCTGCGCCCGCCGAGGAGGCCAACACCAACAACGGGGCCACGACTAGCCCCCAGCGCTCGCCCATGGGCCAAGCCCCAATGCCGCCACCACGAGCCCGGAGTGTGCGCCAGGGCAGCAAGCTGAGGAGGAGGAGGCCGCGAAGAGCCCCCATCGCTCGACGGAGGACACTAACCCTACAAGGTATGAGGGCATGGAGCCTGAGAGGGGGGCCCGACCCCGAGTCCTCGCACGCCATGAGAGTGTAGAGAGGCATAGAGGCGCACCCCGTCTCGGCCTTGGCACTGGTGAGCGACAGCACCGTGCTCAAGTGTGGGGCCATTAGCAGTGCTAGGGTGGCCCTCGATGCGCTCGAGGAAGATCTTCGGGCGGAGGAGACATGCATCATGGAGAAGCGCCAGCGCTTCGCGGAGGGGTGGCACTGACTCAATGTGGCCATCACGCTCGGTCACCGGCGGGACGGCGCCGTGCAGGAGCAGCATGACATGATCGTCAAGGATGCCAAGGAGCTCTTCGAGAGAGCCGTTGAGGATGCCGTGGAGGCCGACCCGTGGCCTGAGGAGGTGGAGGCCCACGAGAAGGTTCTCTTGGATCAGGCCGCCCTCCGGGAGCAAAGGCTCCAGACGCACGAGGAGGCCGCTCAGACCCGTGAAAACCAACTTGCCTCTAGCAAGGAGGGGCTTGCCAAGTGCGAGGAGACAATTGCCACTCGCAAGGCAGATGTCGGGATCTGGGAGTGAGAGCTCATGAGGATAGTGTCCGAGCAGGAAGCAAAGTGCGAGCGCCTGGCGAGGTTGGACCACTAGGTGGCGGCCTCCCAAGCCTCCTAAGACTCCTGCACGGGGTCTCACTCACTTTGTCTCGTCGCGACTCCCTGCCCCCTGCTCTTTGAGCACGCCCCCACCCCCCGCCCCTGAACCACCATGCGCCACTCTGGCGCCGGCGTCCACCGCGCTCTTGCGCCCCGGCTCGTGCCACTCCGGCCGTTCCAGCCACCTCTTCCCCCTCACTGGCCCCGTCCTCCTCCTTGGCCTGTCGCTTGCCGCTGCCATGACCCCCAGTCCCAGATCTGTTTCGTCCTTGGCCAGGCCGGAGGATGAGAGGCCGATCGTCTCTGGGCTGCGGCTCTCGGAGGGATCGGCGGTGGAATCGGCTCCACGCCTGGTGGCCCCTGCTGCGGCATGGTAGCGGTCGCCTCCGTCCAAGAAGGAGATCTGGAGGCTTCGGCATGGCGAGGGGACGCAGGCGGGCTCTTCCAGGGCCAGGCAGGGTGCACCGCCGCTGCTTCGCGTGGAGGTGATCCCGGAGCTGTGGGACAAGTGCTTACGATCCCTGGAGAAGGGCCACTTCCGGCATGACTGCACCAACCAGGAGGTGTGTTTATGGTGTGGGTTGCCCGGACATGGTTCCCGCGACTGCAAGAGACCGAGGAGTCCGTCCTCTGCTGATGAGCTGATGCGCGAGGCTATCGTGAAGGTGGCTCGCCGTACCTCCCCGCGGGTGAGCCCGGATCGGCCGGTGGCCCGTGGGGCCACCCCACCACCGCCGCCTCCGCCGCAGCTCTCCTACTCGCTGCCGCGTGCGGCCGAGGCGGCTTGGCCACGGCTGGCGCCCCCAGGCTCCAGGTGGCCATGGATGTGGATGAAGGCGAGGCAGAGGTCTGCGTGGCTCGGAGTTCGCAGTCCACGGAGGAGCTAGAGCGTTGGCTGCGCTTTGCCATGGTCGCCTACGTGGGCGGGGCTCGGAGGAGGCTGGCGCCGCAGCGCGTTCTCGAGATTCTGGCGGGCAAGCTCGACATCTTGGAAGATCAGGTCTCGGTGCACCTGTACAGGCCAGAGGATTTCCTGGTTTTTTTCGCCTCGGCAGCGATCAGGAACAGAGTCGCGGCGTGCCCGGAGGTGGAGTTCCAGGGAGATAGGCTGCACTTTAGGCCGTGGAACCGGCAATCGCAGGCCGTGCACTCGATTTTCGGATTCAAGGTTTGGATCATCATGGAGGGGATCCTGCCCCATGCTTGGGAGAGGGAGACGGCGGAGGACCTTCTGGGCACGGCGTGCAAGGTGGACACAGTGGCGCCGAATACTAGCTCAAGGTCGGATCTTTCGGCATTCAAGCTCACGGCATGGACGGCGAATCCTGAGGCGATCCCTTCCCTTCACTGGCTCGCCATCCTGGAGCCTGGCTCAGAGATTCCTCCGCCGCTGCTGCAGTACAAGGTTCTCATACACGTCGATGCAGTTGCAGACTTCAAAGAGGCTGGGGAGCCTTGGTTCTTCGGCGGCTCCTCTGATAGTGGTCAGAGCGGTCTACCAGATTCGCCGGATGGGTTCGGTGACAATGGAGGCGGCGCCAGGCCGCAGCAGCGAGTTTGGCAATTTGGTGTGAGAGATGCGCGCGGCGGCGAGCTTGGGCGCGAGGGAAACGGCGGTGCCCATGGTGGCTCGACGATGAGCACGGAGAGGATAGACTGGCACCTGCCCCCGATGGCCCTCACCCCGGTTGTGTCACATGGCAGGCCCACAGTGAGGGTGCAGGATAGGGTGAAAGTCAGGAAATCAGCTTTTGACCGTCTTTCAGGTCAGCAGCTGGGTGGGGACGCCAGAGAGAAGGTTTCTGAGACTGGTGTGAACAATGGTGGCACGGTTTCAACCGGGAAGGCGGTTGGTGCGCATGAGTTACCGTTGGGAGAACGTGGGGTGACCCTGGCTGTTGTGGGTGCGGATCCCTAGACCGACAGGATCGCGAGGACTGAACTGCCACCTCGCTTGGCCCTGTCCCCGAACCGCATGATGACGGGTACATCGATGGAAGAGCCAAGGAGCTGCGAGCCAATGGGGACTCATCTTCCACGCACTGAAGAGGACGAGACAGACCCCACGGGGACTGGGAGGCGAGACCCACTGCAGATTCTCTTGGACCGCTCCATCCAGGGGGGCAGTCGACAATCGGTGAGACCTGTTTGGCCGCCCACGAGGGACGCGGATGGCGGGAGTGGTGAGCAGCAGGAGGTGGTCCCGGCCTTGGGTAGCGAGCCAATAATGGAGGGACTTGTAGTGCACACTGTAGGTGGGGCCAATGATGGGAATCATGCACATGCAGCATGCATGGTGGCATGCACGTATGGCGACAACAATGATACAAGTTTGGTTTTGGAAGGTGTTCTCGCTGGGGGGGCTGGATGAGGGTACGCTGCAGTGCGACCAACTGGAGGGTACGTCGCGGTGTGACCAACTGGCCATTTCTCCCATTGAGGCAGAGGCACGCGAAGAGACAGAAGGCATGACCATGCAAGAGGCCCATGCGTATGGCCAGCTCAAGAGTTTCTGCTCCAACATCATTAAAAAACTTGACCCCCTTGCTGAAAGAGGTACAGGCGGCGCAGCTGCATCCAGAAGCAGGACCTTTTACACCCAAGAGAGCCACTCGATCGTCAAAGAAGGATGTGGGGAGAAGAAGATCTAAGGAGAGCCCGGCGGAGAACGTGTGACTGCATGCCCTTGGCATGGTGCCGGAGGACCTGGTGGTTGATGATGGGGTGGTGCATGAGCTCAAGGCTCTGTTTGACTCCCCATTGAGGGAACAACATGTGAGGACCATTGTTGCTCTCTTTGGCAAGACAATCCCATCGGCAGAGGAATTGGAGGCGAGCAACTCGGTGATGATCTCTGTCAACTAGAAGGCTGTCACTACAAAAAAAAAGACACATCCGTGACATTTTGGGCCGAACGAAATTTTTTTGTCATACATATGACAGTTCTTTGACGATAATGGTGACAAAACCCGGTATCGTCATATATGTGGTGGGCTCCTACTTCTATGACAAAAAATCATGATAGAAAATGGGCTTTTCGTCCTGGGCGGGCCGGAGACGCAGCTGCATGACATTCTTTGGGCCGTCCATGACGGAAAAACCATGGTAGAAGCAAGGGGGAGGAAAATTTCGGGGAGTTCCCGGTTACGGTGGGAGGTCGGGGGCCGAGCGATGCGCGTTTCTCTCGTACACGTATGCGTGTGTGTGCAAGGTGTTGGCTCTAACTGAACCCGAGCGAGGCGTTGGGCTCTAACTGAACCCGAGCGATTGCACTGTAGGCTACGCGTTACTGAACCCGAGCGATCGACCGATGGTTGTTTACTGAACCTGATCGAGCGATTCCTTTGCTACTGCTGCTAACTGAAGCCGATCGATTGGATGAACAGTGAGCGTTGCGAGGGGGTTTGGATGAATAGTGAGCGGTGGCGTTGCCTCTGGATGAACAGGACCCCGTGGTGTGGTGGAGGGCTGGATGAACAGTAGATGGTGGAGGGGTGCCTGTGGAGGGGTGGTTGAACAGGACCCCGTGGTGTGGAGGGCTGGATGAACAGTAGACGGTGGAGGGGTGCCCGTGGAGGGGTGGTTGACCAGGACCCCGTGGTGTGGAGGGCTGGATGAACAATAGACGGTGGAGGGGTGGTTGAACAGTAGCCGGTGGAGTAGCGCGCGGTGGAGGCTGGATGAACACGAGCCCGTGGAGGCTGGAGGAGGTCGACGGTGGAGATGAACAGTATCCCGTGGAGTCCCGTTTTGCGGTACGCCACACCCCTCCCGATGAACAGGGTCCCATTTCGACCGTAGCGCTCCAACACAAGTCCGTTTCCTTTGTTTTGCGGTACGCCACACCCCTCTCGATCAACAGGACCCCCGTTTCGACTGTAGGAGGTCCGTTTCCTCCGTTTTGTGGTACGCCAGACCCCTCCCGATGAACAGGATCCCGTTTCGAACGTGGCAGGTCGAACACAAGGTTGTTTCCTCCGTTGTGCGGTACGCCAGGCCTCGTTTCCAACGCCTGTTCCGTCCAAGCCCTCCCGATGAACACGACCACGCATTCCATTCTGACCCAACCGGTTGGCTCCCATGCGTTCCGTTGCCTCCCGATGAACATGACGCATTCCGTTTCCTCCCGATGAACACGACGCATTCCATTGCCTCCCCATGAACACGACAATGACGCTGTTTCTCCGTTCCGACCCAGCCATGTACACGAGCCCTTGCCGTACGTATGCGCGAGTAGGCGTTCAAGACCCCGCCCGTATGTACACATACGTGCTCCTATTTTCTTTCTTGCACCCTGGCCGATGTACGTATGTGTACATGCTACGTGCGCGCCTCTACTACAACATGTGCGCGCCTCTACACCCACCAGTATATATGTATGTACACGTTCGCGACCAGAATGACAACGCTACGTATGCTTCGACCAGGTGGGTCCCGACTGTCAGGCACTTCCTTGCCTGCGAAGATGTAGCTGGTGGGTCCCAGCAGTCAGGGGGTGAATCGTTTTTTTTTGCCCGGATGCACTTCCTTGCGTGCGAAGATGTAGCTGGTGGGTCCCAACAGTCAGGGGGCGAATCGTTTTTTTGCCCGGACGCACTTCCTTGCATGCGAAGATGTAGCTGGTGGGTCCCAGCAGTTAGGGGGAAACGTTTTTTTCACGAAATACAGTGGCCCGTACGGTGGGTCCCACCTGTCAGGTGGTGGAATTATTATTTTCCGCGTAATAAGGAGGCACTTCCTTGCTGCGGCCGTGGACCCAGCTGTCAGCCCCTCCACGTACAGTCCACGTCTGATGGAAGTCGTTCCTTGACCATGTTGACCACGCCGCTCCGAGAGCACTACGGCGGTGGACGACGACGAGGCCTAGGAAGGGGACGACGCGGAGCCGGGGAAGACGCGGCAGTGGAAGCCCGCGCGAAGAGGAGTACGAGGGTTCACTGGTTCGGCTGCGGTGTGAGGCTGCCATCGCCGCAGGGCCTGGCCAGCGGTGGGAATAGTAGGGGGCGGTGAGGCCTTCGCGGCAGCACATCCGGCCACGGGAGGCAGGAGCATGCGGCACGACCGGCGCTACTTTGGGCGGCTGGAGCAAGAAGACCAGAGGTTGAAGAAGCACTACGGCCGTTGGATGGACATCGTATGGTCACTAGAGCTAGAATCGTTTATATTGACTAAGTTGAGAAAGCCCTCCGTCCCCGTCAACTTAGTAGGCCCACAAGTTAGCCTCTCACCAAGGTGGGTCCCAGCTAGCAAGGGGTATTCATTTTTTGTGCGTAATAAGGAGGCACTTCCGGTGGGTCCGAGCTGACAGCAGGGGGAACGTTTTTTCGCGAAATACGGTGGCCCGTCAGGTGGGTCCCAGCAGTCAGGGGCAAATGTTTTTTCGCGATATACTGGTGGGCGTCTGGTGGGTCCCTGCTGTCAAGTGGAGGAATAATTATTTTTCGCGTAATAAGGGGGCACTTCCTTGCGGCTGCCGTGGACCCAGCTGTCAGCCTCTCCACGTACAGTATTCTTCCGATGGAATTCGGTCGTTGACCACATTGACCACGCCGCGCCGAGAGCACCACGGCGGTGGACGACGACAAGGCCTAGGAAGGGGACGACGCGGAGCCGGGGAAGACGCGGCAGTGGATGCCCACGCGGAGAGGAGTACGAGGGTTCACTGGTTCGGCTGTGCTGTCGTCGCCGCAGAATAACAGGGGGTGTGGGTGAGTGGAGTGGAGGGATGGCCTGGCCAGCGGTGGGAGTAGTATGGGGGCGGTGAGGCCTCCGCGGCAGCACAGCCGGCCACGAGAGGCAGGAGCAGGCGGCACGACCGGCGCTGCTTTGGGCGGCTGGAGCAAGAAGACCAGAGGTTGAAGAAGCACTACGGCCGTTGGATGGACATCGTACGGTCAGTCGAGCTAGAATCGTGCATATTGACTAAGTTGACAAAGCCCTTCGTCCCCGTCAACTTAGTAGGCCCACTATACTGGTTCCTAGCTAGCAGGGGGAGTATTCATTTTTTTGTGCGTAATAAGGAGGCACTTCCTTGCGTGCGAAGATATAGCTGGTGGGTCCGAGCTGTCAGCGGTGGTAACGTTTTTTTCGCAAAATACAGAGGCCCTTTAGGTGGGTCCCAGATGTCAGGTGAAGGAATCATTATTTTGCGCATAACAAGGAGGCATTTCCTTGCATGCGGCCGTGGGCCCAGCTGCAGCCTCTCCACGTACAGTCCACTTCAGATGCATGTCGGTCGTTGACCACGCTGACCACGGCACGCCGAGAGCACCAGGGCGGTGGACGACGGCGAGGCCTAGGAAGGGAACAACATGGAGGCAGGGTAGACTCGGCAGTTGTTTTTGTTTCCCACACGGAGGGGAGTACGACTGTACGAGGGTTTACTGGTTCGTCTGCTGTCGCCGGAGAATAACAGCAGGTGTGGGTGAGTAGAGGGATGGCTAGGCCAGCGATGGGAGTACGATGGGGCGGTGAGGCCTGCGCGGCAGCACAGTCGGCCGCGGGGAGGAGGGAGCAGGCAGTCCCGCTGGCGCTAGTTTGAGCGGCTGGAGCGGGAAGAGCAGAGATTGAAGAAACACGACGACCGTTGGATGGACATCCAACAGTATACAGGCCATCTGTGGAAAGCCTCAAATCTATGGAAAACAGCATACAGCCCATCTGCCGTAATTTCAAATAATTTACAGCCCATTTTCTAATTCTTACGGGTTTTTTTGGAGCCCATATTCTTTATGTTAGCATTACAGCCCATATTGTGGCCACGGTTAAAAAATTATACGAAATTTTGCATATGTCGGTGCGGTCTGAACTGTTTTTAATCCCGAAATTTCGAGTCACATTCAGACTGATTTTAAAAATAAATGTATATCAATATAAAATCCAATAAATTGTCCATGCATAAAAATCAACGCAATTTAAAATCTCGAAATGAAAAAAAGTTATTTGAAAATAATTGCCGGCTTGATGTGTCATTACTGATAGGCCATTTTCTCGGCCAGCCGAATGAAGCTCTCCTCGTCTTGAAAGATTTGCAGCCCAACAGGCCTGATAAAGCGACTTACTTGAGAAATCACAAAAAAATTGGGCTAGCCATTTTCAGAAAGAAAAAAACTACTGGGCTGGTCTGTGGTAAACATTAAAGAAAAGGATGTCTAGACAGGCCAGAGTGTCCCGCACAACCCAGTTGACACCCTGCTTCCGTCTCAAAAAAATTTAGATAAATGCCACTCCAATTATGGCGATTCATAAAAATGCTACTGCAATTTCCAAACTTTGGAAAATGCCACTGCAATTTTTGCAAACTTTGAAAAACGCCACTGTAGTTTGCAAATTTTGAAAAACGCCACTCCAGACTTCGAAAAATGCCACTAGAAATGGCATGAAATGGCATTTTTCAAAGTTTGGAAACTGCAGTGGCATTTCTTAGATACACTAGATTTGGAGTGACATTTATCAAATTAACCCAAAACAAAAAAAACTGGGCGAGCTACTGGGTCCCTGGTGTCAGCCGCTCATTGTGCAATTCTCTCGTTTATTGACTACGTTGACAATGGCATGGGACCCAGATGTCAGAAATCCACTAGGAGGAGCCATTTTTTTATTGGCTTGAAATAAGGAGGCACTTGCTTGCGTACTGCCATGACCTTGGCGGGTCCCTGCTGTCATCCTCTCCATGTACAATCATCTCCTGATTGTGTACGCATCAACTTGCTAGGCCCACAAGTCAGCCTCTAAACCTGCGGAGGACAAATACAACCCATTTAAAAAAATAACAGCCCATTCCATACGTTCAAACGGAAAGTTCAACATTCAAAGCAAAGTAACAGGTCTGATCCACATATAGAGTACTGAACTTCCACGTTGACAACCATCGTAGCCAAGTTAACTATCTACTCCCACTAATAATCTAGTAGCGTACAAGTACTAACTTACTCTTAGCTAACTAGACGATGCCGGCCGCCATCTGTGGGACACGCTAAACGCCGGCACCGGCGTCGTGCGCCTCGCCTCGGACTTGCAAGAGGTGCGATAGGGCGCGTTGCTCGCGCGCGTTGGCCCTTTCCATGCCAGCGTGGTCCACCGAAGCTTCGGCTTCCAAGCAGGAAACCCACTTGACGAGATGGTAGTAAAAATCAGCGTCGCGAACGCATGTGTGCCCGACAGCCTCCAGGGCTATTTGCAGGGCGCCGGCCTCCATGTAGTCGACCCAGTTGCGGGCGCTCTGCTCATGACTCAAAGCGTCGGTGCGCTGCTGCTCCATGTCCCACTGGCAGCAAAAATCGGCAATACGCTGCTCCTCCGCCTGGCGGTCGCGCTCCAACAACTCCTGCTCCTCTGCCATGCGGTCGCGCTCCAGCAACTCCTCGATCTCCGCATTGCCATCTAAAGACAGATAGAATGCCTCCTCCCTCCGTCTGCCTTCCGGTGAAAACCTGAATACTAGTTCCGGCGGGGACCGCCTCCGGCGTCGCCTACCGCGGACGGGCGGGGGCATGGCGGACGTGGCGAGCGACGTCGGGCCGGTGGGGGCTTATGAGGATATGGCGAGTTGGGTCACGGTGGCGCCGGAGAAAGCCGGGAAACAGTACTTATAGGCGGAAGGTAGCGCGACGGTCATCGGAATTTAATGCATAATGGCTTAGCGCGCTAGCTTGCCGTGGAAAACTAGAGAAACTGAAATTATGACTGTCCCGTCCCGTCCCGTCTCGGTCGCACGCCGGCATGGCGGTCAAACGAGTGCACTCAAATCATCTCCCTCCTTGTCCATAATGATTCCACGGATTTAAAGCGTATCTTTTTTCGCATCAGTTAGCTGCCTTAATTACGGTTGGCTGCATGCAGGCACTCAAAATCGCTCGCAGGCAGTACGCGAAGCAGCATGCAACGAGTCGTAGCCGAGGGTACGCATGCAGCCACTTAAATCGCTGGAATTAATTAGGCTTAAACTTCTGCATGTCGTTAATTATTGCCATGCCTTGGTCTTGCTGCTTTGCTCACGGGACTAATAAACCCGGACGAAGGGAGTACCTTGGTTGGTGAGAGGTTTGAATTAAGCCCTGCAAACCGGAAAGGAGGTACTTACTAGTACGTGCGTGATCCGCTATTTATTTGTGTAGGGTCGAGTATGTCGTTTCTTGAATTGAGCCCTGCAAACCGGAAAGGAGGTAGTACGTGCGTGATCCGCTATTTATCCCTGTAGGATCGATAGTGTAGCTTGTCAGTTTCTTTAGAGGTAGGCATTTTTATCCGTGTAGGATCAATAGTGTAGCTTGTCAGTTTCTTCAGAGGTAGGCATTTTTATTCAGAAAACTGCCACTTTGCATCTTGCGTCGCAAATAAAACAGCTAGGAGTGCATTTGTAGGCTAGCTAGTGATCGATCAGTAACTTGTAAACACTAAGCGAACAGAAATAAGTAATTGTTAATGCATCTCAATGATTCATAGATCATATACAAATATGTAGCTCCAAAAGCAAAGAACAGCCACTTCGGATCTTGCGTCGCAACTAAAACTAACTAGTACGATTCCCATACATAAGATCAACATGTTAATGCATCTCAATGATTCACAGATCATATACAAATATGTAGCTCCAAAAGCAAAGATCTAGAAAAACATCTGTTCTTACTACTAACATGGATGCTTTTCTTGGCCAACATTCAGTACATACTGAAAGACAAATTTGTTTGTGAAGTCTACAATTCCTCTTGCAAACGTAAGTGGTTTCACCAACAGCTGGAACCATGAGAATGAACCACACATGATGGAGGAACATCCACTGCAATATGATTTGGTCTTCTCTCGATCACACCGCGAGACTATTTTCGGAATACAAACTTTAACTTAGGCAAAATGATGCCCATTGTATAATCAGACCAAAGCAATGAAGCACCTAGTGTTGGCCAATAAATAGTACAGTACTACTTTTCTGCAGTCCATGAAGTGACTATCCAATCTTTCTGTGTCTATTTTCAAATGGTACTGCATGCAGTGACTATACTATTCTCTTGTGCAGTTCAACCAAAATTGCGGACACTTTGTTTGTTTGCCAAATAGCAATGGGCAGACATCTCTACCTGCACAAATATCAAGCAGCTAGTAAACATATACCACACCTTGTATTTTCGGTTTAAACATGTCTCTTCCGCTTAGCATCTGTCATGTTCTGCAGTGAACAATCTGATACAGTTATGTTTTGCCCTGGACGATTTCATACTGAATTGATTTGCTGGTTCAGAGCAGAAATATAGCGCCTATTCTTCATCAGACCAAGGATATCCATGTTCACAGTGATGGAAGAGGAGAAATCGATACAACCGAAATTGAGCATCCAATCATTGAATCCTGTCCTGCACCTCCAATGTAGGTCCACCCTGCCAATAAATTCACATGCAAACCACTAGTATTACTATCTAATGACAGTACAAAAAGAGTAGCAAGATAGTAGCAAACCATGTACCTTCGTAATGAACAGCTCATATGCCACCAATTGGATATAAAGGTTTGGAAAAAAGATGCTCCTAATGTTGAACCAGTTGGACTTTTTGTGCAGTTCCACTAAAATCGAGCATCCCTGTTTGCATAGATATTGAAAGTGTGATTACTCTAAAAGTGACACTAGTTGAAGCATAGACTCACAAATATAAGCATTCCAATTTCTTAATGGGAAAAGGTACCAAGACTGTTTCTAACCACCTGTTTGAAGGAATAAATAAAGCAACAGCGGCTGATGTCAGGAAGGCATACATAGTTTTTTCTGGAAAAGTGAGCCATTCCTGACCTTTCCTCTTCTTTTAAGCAAATTTTGTGCAGTTCTACTAAAATAAAATTCCATCACCGCCTTGACAATTCAGTGACACTGTACAAAAGGAAATGACTTAACATTACATCATGATGTCAGGTATGTAGTCGACAGGCTTTAGAGACAAACATACAGACCTCCTCAAGAGAACAGCTGGAGGAGGAGGTGCCCACTCTTGACCTTTCCTCTTGTCTTCATAATTGTCTGTGCAGTTTAACCAAAATAAAATGACATCAGCGCCTTGGCATTTTGGTGACACTGTACAAAAAAATTAACTTATCTCATGAAAGTGAGGTATGTAATCTATAAGCATTAACAGTGCAAAAATCTGAAGGTAGTAACAAGTTTCATCGTTGGTATACTGGCTGTGCAACAGCTAACCCTAAAATAATCCAGTGACATTAAATGGCATTGCTTAAATTTATCGGTAGCATTAGACTGAGAGCGGCATTAGTTAGATGTGGCATCACTTTAGCAGTAGCATTGCTTGACTTGACTGCTGGCATTATACTAACAGCAAAAAAAGTGGCAATAAGAGCATGGGAGGCCCATTCGGACAGTGGGCGCACCAGCACGATGTACCTCCACGAACACAGAGTGGTGAGGGAGGTATGGTTGCCTAGAGCAACAAATATCCAGACAACATATGTGGATTACGTCCCATTTTTGTTCCCTTTAGCCACCTTTTTCCTATGCGAGGACAACAAACCGATCGACCTGGTCATTCTCTATTGCGTTGTCATGCCTTTCTACCCTTCTTCAACCAAGAGACACGAGACTCATTCCTTAGCTACTGGTTTTCCCCTTTTCAACCTAGATGCGGGTTAGATGCCTACTCTCTTGGACAGTACAGTCTCCCTTCCTTTCCTTATTCAACCCAGACATGGATTAGTCTACATGAAGTAGGGTTTCCTTTAATAGTGCAAATTATGGTTTTCGTCTACGTGGCCAGCAGAGCAGAGGATAGTAAATTGGGAAGATGGTGGAGTGAAAAAAGATCCACATGCAACGACGTGGCAGATGGGGCAATAGAACAAGGTTATGGTTCGAAAATAGGTAGCATACCCGAGGGTCGGCGCGAAGTGGCTTCGCTCGTGGTCGTCATCCTCCGCACACACTACGGCAACGAGCTTGGGGACGGAGGCCATCCCGCGCGGGCGCTAGGTCTGAGAGGACGGCCTTGTCGTCAGTGTGTGACCTCGCTTGCCGACGACGAGTGCGTCAATACTGCACATCCTTTTCTTCCCTGGCGGATCTCTGACCACCGGTGAGGAGGGAGAGAGGGGCCATCTTTTTTAGATCTGGAGAGAGGGTGGTAGTGTGAGAAGCAAGTTGGCAGCCCTTAGCAAGAAAGCGCTGAAGCTCCAGCCTATATATCTTTTTTATACTACTAGTACTGGAGGTGGAGTAGTGGTAGACTAGTTTATATTTTCTCTGCGCACAGTACCAGTTAGTCGTGCTTCAAAACTGATCGGCACGCCACTAAAAAAATAAAAGTCGATAACTAATGCGACACCTCGGGCCAACGCGGCCAGATCGCATTTTGCACGAGAAATTACACACCATGTTTCGTTGACATGTGGTCCCGTTCCAACATATCAGTGAGACGACTGCGAGTAGTAGGAGTATTTCCGAACGGACGTGTAGGCTGAGGCACCTCTTCGTGAACCGTGGCAAACTCGCAACCGTCCATCGCCTTTCCCTCTTGATTTGGAACTGCTGTCGCACGCTGAGGGAGTCCTGGATTAGGGGGTGTCCGGATAGCCGGACTATACCCTTTAGCCGGACTGTTGGATTATGAGGATACAAGATTGAAGACTTCATCTCGTGTCCGGATGGGACTTTCCTTGGCGTGGAAGGCAAGCTTGGCGATACGGATATGTAGATCTCCTCCCATTGTAACCGACTCTGTGTAACCCTAGCCCTCTCCGGTGTCTATATAAACCAGAGGGTTTAGTCCGTAGGACGAACAACAATCATACCATAGGCTAGCTTCTAGGGTTTAGCCTCTCTGATCTCGTGGTAGATCCACTCTTGTACTACCCATATCATCAATATTAATCAAGCAGGAGTAGGGTTTTACCTCCATCGAGAGGGCCCGAACCTGGGTAAAAACATCGTGTCCCTTGTCTCCTGTTACCATCCACCTAGACGCACAGTTCGGGACCCCCTACCCGAGATTCGCCGGTTTTGACACCAACATTGGTGCTTTCATTGAGAGTTCCTCTGTGCCGTCGCCATCAGGAAGGATGCCTCATCCCGTCTTTAAAGACGACACTGTTGCTATGGGAGCTTTGGCTGTCGGCCAAATTCTCCGGCTAGGTGGTTTCCTTATGACCGCCTGTTCGGCCGCTGCGCCGACAATGACTTCTCGGGTCATCAAAAGCAATCTTCACGTCAACTCGGAACTCGCCGAGTAGTTAGATCCAAAGGAGCTCTCTTCCCTAAACGAGCTCTTGGATTGCATCGCCGCCCTGGGAGTCGCTACAGACTATGATCAGATTGGGCCTAAACCCGATCTGAGAGAGACTAACTCTCCCCAGGTCACCCATCACGTTGCGGTGGTGGAGGAACAATGCGGCGACCCTTCATCTATCTTAAGGACTAGCTATGTCCGGATTCCCGATCCCTCCAAGCCGGATACCCGCGAGGGGAGGACGTCACTCAAACCCTGAACCTAGAGTCAGGCAGCGGGCTAGATTCATTGGACAACATCCAAAAATCCAAGCTTCCGAGTTCAGAAACTCCTTGGCCCCTGAGTCTCAGATTGGGTGAGGTTTCGGATTCAATTCCACCCACCCACCCAAACATAAGCGATCTATCCCAAATTAGGCAAGAGCCCGAAGAAACAATACATCATTACTGGGCCAGATTCCTCCTAGTCATCAACAGGATAAAGGACTGCCGCGAGGAAGACGCAGTTTCATTCTTCTGCAATAATTGCACGAACAAGGGAATCCTCAATGCCATAAGTCGCCGTGAAATTACACGCTTCGCCGACTTCGCGTCCATAGTACGGAAGTATTGTGCGATGGAAAGCGCCTGGAAAACCAACACAAAATTTTGGGACAATCCGGCCCTGAATACAATCCCAGTCCGAAATAAAAGGGTGCATTATCGCCAGGCACCCGGGTTAAACACCAAAAAACAAAAACCCTCTACAGGGCATGGAACCGTACTGGAGGGATGGCTCAATGGACCATGTAAAATTTATAGTACAGAAGGCGCCACACCAACTCATAGCCTTAGAGCATGTTGGATACTCCGGCAGGTGGCCAAAAGTGGCGAAGATCTTCTAAACCCACAAGCCACAGAGTACCAACCCTCGGATACCAATACGGTATTAACATTCTTCGAGACTGTCGCATCAAATAATATGCGAAAACGAACACTCCGCAGCCTTGCCGAAGTCTACCACGTGGCAACAATAAACCCATGGAGTGACACGGCTATTACTTTTAATGCCAGTGACGAACCCAAATTCCGAACAGCCCGAGCACCAGCCGCATTGGTCCTCAGTCCAATAGTGGACGGCTTTCGACTCACCAAGGTACTCATGGACAGTGGCAGCGGATTGAACCTCATTTATGAGGAAACCCTTCAAAAAATGGAAATAGACTGGAACCGCATTGAGCGAAGCAGCACAACCTTTAGAGGCATAATCCCCAGTCGGGAAGCGCGCTGTATAGGAAAATTCACACTAGATGTGGTGTTCGACACGCTGGACAATTATATTTCCGAAGAGGTCACGTTTCAAGTGGCCCCGTTCAGCAGCGGATACCACGCTCTATTAGGGCGGGAGGCGTTTAGAATCTTCCAAGCCATACCCCATTACGGGTACATGAAGCTCAAAATGCCCGGGCCTAATGGAATCATCACTCTCGCTAGTGATCCGAACACAGCACTCCGCGCCGAAAATAAGACAACCGCACTAGCCCTCGAGGCACTATCCGAAGCCCTAGCGGCTGAGGAACTGACTGCGCTGCGCTCCACGGTGAACAGGGATGACGTGATACTCGATAAAAGATCCAAGTCCACCTCCTTTAAACCAGTGGACGAAATAGTCAAATTCCAAGTCCATCCAACGGACCCTACAAAAACAGCTTCCATCGGGGCACAATTAAACCCTGATGTAGACGCCGCACTACGAGAGTTCCTACGTGAGAACTGGGACATTTTTGCCTGGCACCCTTCAGACATGCCAGGAATCCCACGCAGGCTGGCCGAGCACGGCCTAAATATCCTAAAAGGACTCAAACCAGTTAAGCAGGCTCTTCGGCGTTGCTCCAAACCTAAGAGACAAGCCATGGGAGAGGAACTAGCGAACCTATTGGAGGCTGGATTCATCAGAGACACAAAACATCCGGACTGGCTAGCAAACCTGGTGATGGTACCAAAGAAGGATAAATCCTGGCGCTTGTGCGTCGATTTTAAGGACCTCAACAAGGCTTGCCTAAAGGATCCCTTCCCCCTCCCCCGCATCGATCAAATTATCGATGCTACCACAGGACACGATTCATTGTGTTTCCTCGACGCATACTCCGGCTACCATCAAATTAAGATGGCAGAGTCAGATCAAGCCGCAACAGCATTCATCACACCATACGGCCCATTCTGCTTCAACACAATGCCCTTCGGGCTCAAAAACGCCGGCGCAACATATCAGCGCATGATTCAGACATGTCTGGCAAACCAGATCGGCAAAACAATGGAGGCATACGTACATGATGTGGTCATCAAAACCAAGCATGTCGAATCTCTAGTAGACGACTTGAGGCTCACATTCGATAACCTCCGAACATATGACATCAAGCTCAACCCGGAAAAATGCGTTTTTGGCGTACCGTCCGGAAAGCACTTGGGCTTCATTGTATCCGGTAGAGGAATTGAAGCAAATCCAGCCAAGATCCGAGCTCTGTCACAATTGGATATCCCAAAGGACCTCAAACAAATACAAAAATTGACCGGATGTGTGGCGGCTTTAAGCCTCTTTATCTCCCGCTTGGGAGAAAAGGCATTACCCCTTTATCGCCTCCTCCGGCGCACCGAACACTTCGAGTGGACGGATGCCGCCACGGCCGGACTCAACGAAATAAAAGCCATATTGGCAACAAACCCAGTCCTGGCCGCGCCAAACATTGGCGAACCAATGTTATTATACATTGCGGCAACTCATCAAGTTGTAAGCGCAGTACTCGTCGTCGAACGAGAAACGGACGAACACAAATTCCCCCTTCAAAAGCCGGTTTACTATGTGTCCACTGTCCTTACTCCATGCAAGTCACGGTACCCGCATTATCAAAAGATAGCATACGCTGTATTTATGGCATCCCGGAAGCTGCGACACTACTTTTAAGAGTGTTCGATAACGGTAGCCTCGGAAGTACCACTTAACGATATTATAAACAACCGCGACGCGACGGGCCAGATTGCCAAATGGGCCATTGAGCTACTCCCGTTCGACATGACTTACAAGCCACGGCGAGCTTTTAAGTCGCAAGTTTTGGCCGACTTCGTCGCCGAATGGACGGAAGCCGAACTCCCTAAAGAGTACGGCACATATTCCAACTGGCTCCTGCACTTCGATGGCTCCAAAATGTTGGCTGGTCTCGGGGTTGGCATCGTTTTAACGTCCCCTACAGGAGATACAGTTCAATACATACTCCAGATAATGTATACGGACTCCAACAACACAGCTGAATATGAGGCCCTTCTACATGGTCTCCGGATGGCAGTATCCATGGGCATTCAACGCCTAGAGGTCCGCGGGGATTCGAACCTCGCGATATCCCAAATAAATGGAGACTTTGATGCCAAGGATCCGAAAATGGCAGCTTATCGCAACGCCGTCCTAAAAATGTCAGTTCGGTTCGAGGGGCTCGAATTTCACCATATAGCCCGGGAAAACAACCAGGCAGCAGACGTCCTGGCACGCATCAGCGCAAAACGCGATGTCGTCCCTCCCAACATCTTCTTGGAGAGGCTGTTCAAGCCATCCGTAGTATGGGAAGGGGAACCCGGAAATAACAACCCGGATCCAACCGCACTGCCCGACACCGAACATTCTGACATAATTGGAGGCTCTGCCAACGAAATAACAACTTGAGCCCACGTAATAATGGCAGTCATCGCCCCGTGGACAGAACCATTCCTAGCCTACCTAACTAGGCAGGAACTTCCCGAGGACCAAAACGAGGCACACTGCATAGTGCGGCGATCTAAAGCCTATAAAGTCCATGAGGGAGAGCTTTATAAGAAAAGCACCACCGGAGTCCTTCAAAGGTATATCTCCGAATAGGAAGGGTGGAATCTTCTGGCTGAAATTCATGCCGGACTCGGCGATCACCACGCTGTAGCCAGGGCCCTTGTAAGCAAGGCCTTCCATACAGGATTCTATTGGCCGACGGCTCGGGCAGACGCTCGGGACTTAGTCCAACAATGCGTTGGTTGCCAGCTTTTTGCTAACCAAAGCCATATGCCACCCACCACCCTCCAAACTATCCCCATCACCTGGCCCTTCGTGGTCTGGGGGCTTGACATGGTTGGACCCCTTAAAGGAGGAACCCACAAGCAAAAATACTTACTGGTCATGGTGGATAAGTTCACCAAATGGATAGAGGCCAAGCCTGTTAAGACGGCCGAATTTGGACCGGTGATAGACTTCATATCCGGGGTCGTACACCATTACGGGGTCCCCCACAGCATCATCACTGATAACGGCACGAACTTTACGGCCAATGAGGTAAAACTCTGGTGCAAAAACATGGGCATCAAGCTCGACTATGCTTCAGTCTATCACCCACAAACTAATGGTCAGGTCGAGTGAGCAAATGGTCTAATCATGAGCGGCATAAAACCCAGATTAGTGCGGTCCCTCAAGGAATCTAACACACACTGGGTAGAGGAGCTCGACTCCGTACTCTGGGGGCTGCGGACCACGCCGAACCGCATTACCAGATACACACCATTTTTCATGTTATACGGCGCAGTGGCGGTTCTGCCCTGCGACATAATTCATGACTCACCTCGAGTGCGCATGTATGAAGAAAGTGAAGCCGAGCTCGATCGGCAGGACAATTTGGACACCTTGGAGGAGGAGCGTGACGTGGCAAAATCCCGTTCCGCATTCTATCAGGAGCAGGCTCGAAGATACCAAAGCAGAGAAGTACGAGCCAAAACTTACAATGTTGTCGAGTTAGTTCTACGCCTTCCGGATAAGAAAAAGGACAAACTCAAGCCCAAGTGGGAAGGTCCCTTCATTATTGACCAAGTCCTGACCGGTGGAGCGTACCGTCTGCGGGATGCATCGGATAACCGACTCGAGCCGAACCCATGGAACGTAGCGCGACTCTGAAGATTCTACGCCTACCGCCGGACTCTGTGTTCGTCTCCTTCCTATGTCCATTTTTTATATAATATCTGTCTTATATTTCTCTCCTTCTCCCCTTCTTTTCTTTCACAGCCTTTAAGGGCCCATTTGTGCCTTGTTCGCACATAACTGACATGCTATCCGCGCTCATTATACCTGGGGGCTTCTTTTACAGAAGCTTATTCATACGGGCTTCATGCCCAACACATGTGTTATACTTCCGCATGTACCCTTTATTCACCATTGTATGCATCGATGTGACTTAAGTTTTGGCCAAGCTAGGTTGCCTGGATCTTGTATTTATGCCCTGCGTTCCCGTTAATTCGGCTAGGGCATAAGGGGAGCACCTCTACGATTGTTACTGCCGGGTCAGCCGGATGTGTACCTCAGACTGGGTGAAGCCGAAAGCTAGCGTTCTTAAGGGAATATTCGGTCCGTGAACTAAAGATGATTTCAAACTTTTTACTTATGCGCCCCTAGATGTTTTTTTTCTGCATCTTGTTTCGCAGTCCGGACATGCACTTTAGGGCATGCTTCCCAGGGAAAGGAACCCCTAACGGAACTATTCTCCCTGGAAGATGTTTCTTACTAACCATGTAATATAACATAACTAGTTGGGCACTTGTCTGATAACGCACTAATGACCCCTACGCCTGGTCTCCATGCATGCTCCGGTTCTTACATAATCGAGAGGGTATTCGGATACACTCCGGACTGTCGGGTCCTGAGGTTGAAGCGAAAAGGTCCGCCACGACAAACGATCTACAATCCGGCTAGAAGGCATTATACATGTCACTTTAAATTACATAGTCAATTCGACTGCTCGAATTCCTCTTCAATACCATCCAATAGGCTGTCTAATCTACAATCATGTTGGGAATACTTTGCGGCCAATACTACTTGGCCGTATACTAAGCTCACAGGGATCTCCTTCCCATCGGGCCCCATAGGTCCGACCTCGGTCATGTGGTTTGGGTCAGCCTTCGTGTACCGCGTCTTCACCATGGCCCAGGCTTCCCTAGCACCTTGACGGCAGGCCGATATCTTCCATAATCGGAAGCGCCGCCATGCTCCCTTCAGCTTCTCCGCAAGATCTCCAAGTCCTTCGGGCACGGAGACAGATGGCCACAAGGCCTGAATGACGCCTTGCATCACCTGCCGAACTCGTTCGTGCAGTTGTGAGAGCTTGGGAAGAAGGTCACCCGTAGAACCGGGCATTTCCTCTATAGGATGACCTGTTAGCATACCTACAGACATAACTCTGTTAGTCGACTTCCTCACCGAACTCTTTTTCAAAGTTTGTTCAAGCACATACTAAAAATTCCGCATCGAAGCCGTCGATTCTCCTTCACGGAGTCCGACAGTTGGGCACAAACATCCTTTATCTCCACGCCCAACTGGGTGTTGGCATCTAGGAGATCATTCTTCTCCTGCCTCACCTTTGTAAGCACGCTCTCGCCGGCCTTTAGCCGACGTAGGAGTTGTTGCTTCCCCGGATCTAATCCGGCACCATCTGCAATGTTATTGTCAGATTCACATACACGCCGCACTTTACATGATACTTATCATTTGAAGAAAATAGTACCAGAGTGGGTCTCCTTGGTCTCCCCTGCTGCGGCTAGTGCGGCCTCAAGTTGGGCTTTGCACTCTTCCAGCTCATGGGACAGTTGGGTATTCTTTTCGGTAAGAACCTGCACAAACAAATGATCCTTAAATTAGTTATTCTAACTGTTTCAAGTCTCAAGGGCTACTGGTATATATAATCACCAAATTTTCTCACCCGTATGTCCTTTACATACTGCTCCGTGGCTCTGGCTAGACCATTTTGAGCAGCATGGAGGTACGCATCTCGCGAGTTGAAGGCATCCAATGCCTCTTGGGAGAAGCAAGCGTCGCGAAGAACTATTCAGCGACGCCTGTGGTTCATGGCACTCTCCACCTCGGAATTGGTGGCGGACAGCCTGTCCACATCCTCTGTCGGAGGAGCGTCCGGTGCACGCCTCGTGTTCTCCTCCGCTTCTGGACCCGACCTTGGAGCCTGGCTGGTAGAGGCGCGATTGGCAACCTCTCCGGATATAGTCCGGCGAGCGCTCTTTTTCCTAAAGAGATCACGGGCGTTAGTATGCCTTTGAGAATAATATCTTGGAATAAGATGGCGCGCCATACCGTTGCTCCGGTGTATCACTCCGGACCGCACCTCTTTTTAGCCTGCTTGGCCTCGCAGCCCCTTGTTGGCTAGTCGCCGTAGGCTCGGTATTCCGCCTCGGGGGCCTCCCCTGCAAAACACCGTCGGTATACGGTAATCAAAAATACGCAAGGACTAATCCTTTTCAAAGTGTTGGGACTTCGGTCTCAGTTACCTGCGAGGCAGGGAGTAGCCCAGGATAATCGGCCGTAATGGCCACCAAAACATTGTCATTACTCAATTGATGAAACACCCCATCAATTAGCTCCACGGATATGACCGGATCCTCCTGGGAGGCCGGGTCGAGGGACCGTTCTGGATCCTCGGGTTGTGGAGGAGGGTTGTTTATCTCCCTCACGGCCTTACGCAGCTCCTGTGCAAGATGAAATAATTAACTATGGGAATATGGAACGGATGGGCAAGAAGAAGTATCAACGTACCCAGTTCGGAGGATTGTACATAAAAAATCCGCCCTGTGGATTGACGCGGAGGAATTCCTCCTCTTCTCCCTTGTACAAAGTGGACAAGATCTTTGCTAGAGCGGCAACCGATTCCGGCCCCTTACGGCCGCAGCGGGTGGCGTCGTCCTCCCCGTTGAAATCCCACATGGGGTGGCCTCTATATTGAAGCTGCTGCACCCCCGCATAATGCATATGGCCATGACCTCGATCATGGTCAATCCGGATTGAGCCAGCAACCTTATCCGGCTCATCAGGTAATAAACGTCCCTATCGTCTTCCTCCTGGGGGCTCCATGGATGCCAACTCAGGAGCTTCTTCAAGGGAGCATTGACGAACTCAGGAAGGCTGGTCTGAATAGGATCGGGGAGGGGGATGTCTTCTACGTAAAACCATTCGGAAGGCCAGTCTTCGGACGTCTTCTTTGGGGTTCCGGATAGGTATCCGGTCACGGCGATGCGCCACACTTTGGCTCCGCCCACTTGATATATTGACCCCTTCTGAGAACGGGGCACAAGGCAGAACAACTTCTTCCATAGCGCGAAATGAGCCTCGCAGCCCAAAAACAGCTCGCAAAGGGCTACGAAGCCCGCAATATGCAATATGGAGGCAGGTGTAAGGCTGTGCAACTGGAGGCCATAGAACTCCAAGAACCCCCGGAGAAACGGATGAATTGGAAATCCGAGCCCTCTTATCAAATGAGGGACAAGGCATACCCGCTCTCCCTTGGAGGGATTGGGTAGGCTCTCCGCCTGCTCTTCGCCATTATAAGTGGCGATCCCGGCTCGAACCGGGACCATGTACGTCGGGGGAAGAAATCCCTTGGTTTGAAGCGTCACTAGTTTGCTGTGTGGGACGGAACATCTCTCCCAATCTCCAGGCTTGGGGCTGGGAGAGCGAGTGGAGGAGCTGTGTCGACCGGCCATGACGGAATGGATTTCTGTCGGGAGCACTCCGATGAATGCTCGCTAAGGGAGGATGGTATGGTTTGGATCTGAATCCTCGTCTCTTTAATAGGCGGCTCATTTACATAGCTAGGGGGGAAAATGTAAAAACGCCCTGCCTCTTCACATTCGCTTGACATGTGGAACATGGCCATTATTGGGCGTGGAAGCCAAGGAGCACAATATTCACGAGAAGCCGGACACTATTCAACAGGTACACGGAATTTGGAGAAGAACCCGCCTTGCAATGCTGAAGACAATCTGCGCGCCAGACTCATCGTCACTGAAGCCTGGTTCGGGGGCTACTGAGGGAGTCCTGGATTAGGGGGTGTCCGGATAGCCGGACTATAACCTTTAGCCGGACTGTTGGATTATGAAGATACAAGATTGAAGACTTCGTCCTGTGTCCGGATGGGACTTTCCTTGGCGTGGAAGGCAAGCTTGGCAATACGGATATGTAGATCTCCTCCCATTGTAACCGACTCTGTGTAACCCTAGCCCTCTCCGGTGTCTATATAAAACGGACGGTTTAGTCCGTAGGACGAACAACAATCATACCATAGGTTGGCTTCTAGGGTTTGGCCTCTCTGATCTCGTGGTAGATCCACTCTTGTACTACCCATATCATCAATATTAATCAAGCAGGAGTAGGGTTTTACCTCCATCGAGAGGGCCCAAACCTGGGTAAAAACATCGTGTCCCTTGTCTCCTGTTACCATCCGCCTAGACGCACAGTTCGGGACCCCCTACCCGAGATCCGCCGGTTTTGACACCGACACACGCTCTTCCTCACCCTCCTCCATTTTCCTTCAGCCCTTCACGCTTTCTTCTGCCATTGTTCGATCGTCTTCTCCATGGAGGGAACAGGCCGGAAACGACCCCGTTATTCTTGCCCCGATCTGAAAGATGACGTGGTGGAGGAACTCATTGATCGGCGCGACGTCATCACCTCGGCTAGCATGGTAGGTTCGTTCAAGCCCATTCTCGACTCAACTAATAACATCATTACAAGGAACCCAAGAGTCAAGGAGCAGTTTGATCTCCCCTATCTTCTTCGCCGTGACCCTGATGACTGGCGCCGGCACGACGGAGGCCTCGCCCTGTGCAAGTTGATGCCGCTTGATAATGATACGTATGATGTTAAGATGCCATTGCTTGAGGGAAAGGCTTGGGCAGGCGCAAATGGAGATTGGGTTGTTTATATTGGGTACAACTGCGCGTGGGAACTTGTAAATGTGTACACTCGTCACCGGGTTCCACTTCCAAAAATTTCAGACTGCCCAGAGGTTGAGCACACCGGTATTCTACGCACGTTCAAATACGATCATGGTGACTGTCTTCTATGGAAGATAGCAATTTGTCGAGTTCCCAACCGCTCTTGGAATTACAACAACTATGAAGTTGTTGCTATCTTCGACAAGCTTGTTGCCGTCCTTGATGGTTTGACTCGATGGATATTGCTCAAAAATCAGTTTTTGTACATGGATGAGTACTGTGATGCAATGCAATACGAGGTCCTTGTGTTTGCTGCCACCACTCGTGGCACTGTTTTTGCATGGGATCCTCGTTGTTTCGGTACGTTTGTCTTCCACTGTAATTATAATTGTTCCATCCACATGCATGCGGGTTAGCAAGTTTCCCTTTACTAATTAACCTTCTTCTTGTGTTTCCAAGGTCCTGTGAACATCCCACCACCAATACTTGAAAAATTTTATAACCAAGGGGGAGATGACGATGGTGATGATCACGAGCATGAGGATGAGCAGCGGCCATATACTCTGTGGCGCCTGGCAACTAATTCCGATGGATCACCTCTTCTTGTGTGTATACAGCCCACTGATGATGTTACTGCTAAGGAAGCACGTGTCTCCCATGGTCGCACTCTCCGGACCTATTCCAATACCCGTTGCATGGTATTCGGGATGGATACTAGTGTGCTAGCGTCAACTCCTTCTCCCTGGTGCAGAATTTATAGTCTTGGAGAAAACTCGCTCTTCTTTGGACAAAACTGTCCGATGATGGTGAAAGGCGATCCAACTGCTGTTGACACATTTATGAGAAGCAATTGTGTCTATACCTCAGACATTTGGGTGGTTCCCTACCTTGGTACTGATATAGTAGGCCGCTTCAGCCTGGATGATCAGTCCTGCATTGGTCTCCAGATCGACAATGGATGGCCCGTCCCAAAGAATCACTTGTGGTTCAAAGCAAGCGTTTCCAACGCCGAGGAATGGTTGAGTTGAAGTTCATTTCATTGCTTGTTATTTGTTGTGTGGTGAAAACTTTAGTATTTATAATGTATCCTCGTTGTCGATGTGGGTTGATGACCTGTTCTATGTAATAAAATGATATGCCTGTGATAAACTTACTAAATTTATGAATGGCTTTCGAGTCGCTTCTCTGAGTGAGTGGTGCGACGAGGCAAAAAAATATTTTCCGAATACATAATTGTACGTGCATTGCAAAAGGTTATCGGATGAGGCCAATCAACAATAGTAGTACACTATTTGTACTAGCTTCACATGCTTCACGCGTCGGGCGGGTGTTTTTACTGTAGACATATGTTAATGTGTTCGCTGTACGTAACCAGCACCTCGAATCCTCGATACTAGTACTACTATATAGTAGGAGTAAGTAGTAGGATTAGTAGGGTGGCATGGACCAGAACAAGCATTCACGTCCAGGAGTACGGCACACGCCACCACCACAACATCCATCTGACACCATATTATTTCTTGGAGTCCGTGCTAGAGCTATCTCTTCAACCTCGTCGTTTCTCTAACTTCAGCCATCGCGCGGCGGGCGAGGTGGGGGTTTGCCGATAGTCGGTTTCCTTAACTGCGGTCCCACTTGTAAGGCCAACTCCACCGCACGACCCCAGACGGACCTCCGTTTTGCACAAACTCCAACGATAATTTTGACTAGAAAAGCAAGACCAAAGAAAACAAGAACCACAAGAATACATTTTACTACTCCTGTAATTGGATTAGTGCCTTCTTGATGCATTCATTGTTGATCTGCGGAGGCTCGATCTTGCGTTCTTCTTTCTTCTTCGAGTTTAAAGAAGTAGACGTTGCTTCCTCGCATCTAGTCTCATGTCTAGCCTCTATTCTAGTAGGAGTATCAACAAGTGCACTAATCTCATATGTAGCCTCTGTGCTACTAGCTATAAAGTGATAGAACATCTACTAAATTGCGCTCTATTAATATATGGATGTACTCTTGTTCCCAATACAAAAACTTGCATCCATTCTACTCCCTCCGTTGCACAATACATGCCTTCTATTTGTCAAAATACATATGTATCTAGACATGTCTTAGTATATAGGTACATCCATTTTTGGACAAATGGAAGTCAAGTATTTTGGAACGGAGGGAGTACACAATAAAAAATTTAAGTTAGCACAACTAGTCTAATCCGAGAGCACAACCGAAGATTTGGTCGGGTTCTTCCTCCTTTTGCCGACACGTGGGACATCCAGCATCCAGGTCGTGTCATGAAAGAAAATAGAGTGGTAGTTGAAGCCACGAGATGTGCATCTTGGGTTAAACTGTAAATAGAATCTTACTACTCTTGAGTAACTCCAAAAGCGGCCACCGAAGATCTTTATTGGATTTGTTTTTCATCACCAGCACCTCGAGGTGGAAGATGTGCAGGTTCAGTGGGTCATGTTGCGTTTTCACTGACATGTGGGGTCGCATGTGAGAAAACAGACGATGGGCTCCGCGCGTCCGCTGGCTGGCTGAGAAGAGAGATAGAGGAGGGCTGAGCACGGACTGCAGGAAATTTGTTCTACATACGTCGATATAGGCTCGATATAGTGGGGTGGCATGGGCCATAACTAGCATTCACGTCTAGCAGTACAGCACACGCCACCCACACGAGTCCCATCCGACACCAATTTTCTTAGAGTCGGTGCTACATCCATCTCTTCTCCCTCCTGTTTTCTCAGCCATCGCACAGCGGGCGGGGTGGGGGTTTGCGATAGTCTGTTTGCTCAACTATGGTCCCACTTGTAAGTGAAAATGCAACACCGCACGCATTCCCTCTTGAGCGGCGTGCCGGACCAACCGTGTGGGGGTGCGACGCGAACACGGCAGGATTTTCCTTTTGAACTCGTAACTTGTAAAATTTGGTTATGCTCCATGGCGCGACCGATAGATAGAAAATAACGATTTTGCCTAGAGTAATGAGAAGTTTGGTTCTGGCCCCGTTAATGCATGGAGTATGTACGAAAATTAAGAAGTTGATGCGAAAGGTAAGACAATTATTGTAGTATCATATACTACTACATGGATTTGACGGAAAGATAAAAATACATACGGATCCATCAACGTTCAACGACATCCTCACGCCCTAGTGCGTCGGGTCACCAACCGACGTGTGAGGAGCAGCGGCGTTGGCGGCGAGCTCAACGTGCTTCTGAACAGTGTCGTCCAAGGTTTCCCTGCGGTCCAAGAAGGCCAGCATCCTATCATCCTCCTCTTGCATGTAGTAGTCCTTGTGGACGATTTGCGCATAGACGTGGGTGATTATGTCGATGGTGTCTTGCTGCGTCACGCGCTGCGCGGCGAGCGCGACCTCGAGGTGGACATTCTCCAGCGCGACGACGGGTAGTTGTAGGGCCACCAGTGCGTCGAAGAGGTTGTCACCATAGTGGCCGTTGAGGGTGGCGGGCATCACAGAGCCTGGGTGCATCGGCTGGAGGCTTACGTCAAAGTCGTCCGCAAGCTTCTTGACGACGGTGAACTTGTCGAGTAAACCAATGACGACCTCGTCGAACAAGGAGACGAAGCTGTCGTCCAAGCGGCCCCTCGCCCTGGCGGCCTCAAGCAATACTACCTGGAGACGTTCCTCGGTGTCGGGCCGCAGGCCGGCGTCATGGACCATCTGGCACAGACGGCTGATGCTCGCGCTCATCGCCTCCATGGGTCTAGCTTAGCTTCTAGTCAACTGATCTTGCGATTTGAGTGATCACTTTTGCCCTTGGTTAGCGTGCATAGGTGCGTAGGATTTCGTACTACTCCTCGGCCCTCTACTGGACCTGCCTTTGGTTGTATGATAGGTGGGCCGGCCACCCCCTGGGCCCATGTGTCATTCACCCAAAGGTAGTTGCTGTAAGTCAATGAAGCTACACCCCCCTCTGTGCTGGTGCAGTATAGTCATCTCACCGGACCTCTAGTTGGGGCCAAACGAGAGAAGTTTGATGTTTACTGGTTTATTCGTGCCCTTTGGATTTCGCGCCAAGTTTTGATCTTTGATTTAACTAATAAAATGTTAATGCATGTAAACAAAAATGTTGTGTAAGTCACCTTACGAAAACCAAATAATCCCAAAATACTTAGGCACGGTGCATTAACTCCCTCCTTGTTTCTTATTTCATGACATATCAACCAATGAGAGATGTGGGCCATGCATGCTTTCAATGACTTGAGACTACCAAACATGACATGAAGTGTTTAGTTCATTGCATGTAATCCTATTAGTACTCTAGTTAGCAAAAAAACATTAAGTTCTCTCGCCGATAGGAATAAAACACCATGTATTTATTTACAGAGGGAGTAGTACATTTTTTGTGACATGCATTACTAGATGTTGCTAGTCAAATACTATAATCCAGATGGACATGGTAGTACTCCTAAATCCAGACGGTGGTGCTACTAGTACTAGTAGTAGTACTACCAATGTAGTAGTAGGAGTACTAGCACTATACTACCCGTTGGTCAAATTATTACGTGCTGCTCCTCACAGTGAAGCGACAAGACCCTGCGCTGGAGATGACACCTGAGTATAGGCGCCATGTTCGGCATACCATAGTCAGCCTCACCATCTGCAGTCACTATCATCATGGCTGTAGAGCTAGACTGCTTACAACTAGCCTTGTTCGACATAATTTCCCGTGCGTAGATGCCCGTGCATTGCACGGAACACCAAGATTGGGGGTGGACGGCTCCGGCAGTGGCCATCGCGCCAGATTTTTCCACGGCCTTCTAGATGTGGTGGGGAGGAGATAAGGCTGATTGTGAGAGACAAGGAGTTGTTTGTAAATAGGGAACAAGTGCGGGCATATTTTTGCAAAAATGGAGAAGCTTGGTTTGTATGCGTCAGATCTAGATCTGACGGCTATTGGTGAAAGATGGGAGGCACAACATCATCACCAACTCAGGACCTGTTTGATTCGCAGGATTTTGAAAACGCAGGAATAGGACACGTTAATATTTCAAGTTTCAAACTAATATTACAAATGTTAGGAGTAATGCTGCACCTACGAAGAGGGAATTACTAGGAAGTTTACGTAAGAACTTTCGTTACTTTAGGTGGATGCAGCATTATCGTACAAACTAAAATCCACCGCCCTGACAAGTCACTAATGGGAAAATAAGTTTTCGAGTCTCTGGCCACTTGAGGTTTCAAAAACAAATTCAGCTTCTGCGGAGACTTTGTCATTTAGGCTTAAACGCTTGTGGTGATCAGCACGCCATTCATTGATGCGCCAGAGAACGCCAAACCTCATTACCTTGAGCACACTTGCTTCCAGAACAAAGAACCTGGCCAATTTAATCTCAGATGTGCTGCCTCGGTAGTCGATCAAATCAATTTCTGTAAGATGGAGATCAAGGCATTCGATGAGATTGTTATAGTGCAGCGCATTTTTCACTTTCGGTTCTTTTTTTATCTGCAAAAGAAGAGAACATATTAGAGCAGCTGGCTGCATAAGATTGTCGTGTCATCAAGAGGTACCAATATCATTCGCTCATACGATAGGGTTGGCTGGTTAGTGATATTCTCTCTCTCTTTCTCTCTCTCTCTCTCTCTCTCTCTCTCTCTCTCTCTCTCTATGTTTCCTCTCATTTAACTAGGAGCACGTGAAGAGCTTGGGCATTTGTTGCCTTCCACTATGTGGCCGATGCCATATTTCGCAAAAGTATGCCACATAATACGCATCGATGTCAAATCAAAAGATTTTGGCACCGCTCTCGTGATGTGAGAGAGTTGGCACCGCTATGCACACAGACCCGCATGTATAAACAAATCAATCAAACCAACTACACGAGCCTCTCACTCTCCCAAACAAGTGTTTTTTATTGCCTCAGTCCTCTCTCTCTCCCACGCAGTGTTTTTTCATTGCGTGAGTTAATTTGGCACCGGAGCAAAGTAGGTGATCCAGATTGGGACACCAGGTGAGCAATGGAGGGGCATCGATGCCAAATGCATCACAAGTGAATTTGGCACATGTTTTGGCCTGCATAGCCCACTTTTGTACTCCCTCCGTCCCAAAATTCTTGTCTTAAATTTGTCTAAATACAGATGTATCTAGTTACATTTTATTGTTAGATACATCTGTATCTAAACAAATGTAAGACAAGAATTTTGGGACGGAGGGAATACTACCTCGTATTTAGTATAAAATTTTGACCATAGATTTACCTAAGAAAATGCCAATGCATGTCACTAAAAATTACACCATTTGAAAATATGGTCGAATATGAATCAACAATATAGTTCTTAGTGACATGCATTAACATTTTGTCAGTTAAATCTATGGTCAAATTTTGATACTACAAAATTGGAAGAGTAAACTAGGACGGAGGTAGTACTTGCTCTTAGGGTAACCATAGAGTTACTGGAGTAGTCTAAGTTACTTTCCACTATGACTAGCCTAGGCTACTATAGTAGTACAACATAAAAATGATGCAGGTGATCACGTGAGAAAAAATACTAAAAACATTTCTTTCGGTGCAGTGCGTAGATGCAGTTTTGAATACTACACTTGTCATCATAATTTGGGAAACTTACGAAAAAATTGAGCTACATTGTGATTACCGTTTACTTATAGGAAAGAAGTTTCACCTCAATAAGTAGCTTCTCCGTGCACGGAAAGCATGTAATGAATCCAACAACTTGATCCAGATTGGGGCCGATAGATTTTAGTGCTAAGATCTTCACTGTGCACATGGACTGGGTCAAGCTTGTGGGAATCATTTTCTGGAAGACGGTCGTAAATACATAATGAAGAAATTTAAAAATGTGATTTTCAAGAAGACGGAGAATAATATGAGTGATGTACCTGAACGATTACGGATCCAATAAAGAGTTCGGAGAATTTGGCAGACGAGTACACCAACGCTGTCAATTTTGGCGCGTCAATGACCCTGATTTTTGTTAGACCTTCTAGATCCGATACAAGCAATCTCTGAAGGAAAGACGCATTCTCAATGACCATAACATGGAACAACTGGAGTGATCTCTTCCCAATTAATGTCTTGTTGCGGAACCAGCAAGACACATA
This sequence comes from Aegilops umbellulata, assembly GCA_032464435.1. Classification (NCBI taxonomy): domain Eukaryota; kingdom Viridiplantae; phylum Streptophyta; class Magnoliopsida; order Poales; family Poaceae; genus Aegilops; species Aegilops umbellulata. Next base: position 129,439,944 of record CP136054.1, read on the forward strand.
AATCCATCGGAGATTCGTTGAGGCGATGTGGAGGCTAATGAACCCGTGGATCTGCTCAAGACGAAGGTACTCGAGCGCAGTACAGCTGTGTAGCAGGTGCTCCATAGCCTTCTTCGAGATGACAGCATCAAAGAGGTCGAGCTACTTGAGTTGAGGGAGAAGAAGAGCGGGCGCGACATTAATCTGGGGAAGATAGCAGGAGCTGAAGCTGGCGCGGCGCAGCGTTGGCGTGAGGCAGAGCGCGGACGGCGGCAGAGAGCGACATCGTCCATCTTCAAAGCTGAGCTCCTCGAGCTGATCTAGGGCGGGGGATAAGAACCACTCGTCGAACTTGGGTTGGACCTTGCAGTTGGTACTGAACATGCGGATGTCAAGGCGTTTGGCTGGCCCAGGGTGCGATGAAAGGATCTTGGAGACTGCGGCCATGCGTTTGCAATCGACAGTGAGGTTGAGGGGGGACGCAGCACCAGAGGGGGCGCCACCACCGGGAGAGCAGGGCGGTCCACACGGCAGATTTGATGGGGAGGAGGCCGATGATGACGAGTAGCATGTCATCGGGGAGGCTGCTGATGAAGTCCAGGCTCGCCGGATGCGGTTTAGGCTCGAGCCGCCTCTGCTTGTTGGCTGCCTCGCCATCCATCTCAACCGGCGGCAACGCCGGCGTACACGTGTGCTGGTGTGTGTTGTGTGCTGGGTGTGCGCGAGTGCTTCCTTTTGTGCATGCCGCCGCGCAGTGGTTAATTGTGCGCGAGTGCGTCCTTCGCGCGCAAGAAGTTTGTCCTCAATGCACCCTCATATTACTAGCGTGCGGGGTGCTACCCCGAGTGGTTTCCACTTTGTTTACTTCACCGCGTGTCAGATGGGCCTCTAGTTTACTTATTTTCACCCACTGCCACATGGGCCAGCACATGAAGATACAGAACATGAGCTGACCATGTGGATTGGTTGACCGGTCAACTAAACAATATACGGAGATATACGCTAACACAGTGAGCATATAATCCATCGGTATAGAGAGTTCGAGTGAGAGGGGAGGCCCGTGAGAGATAGTAGAGAGAGAGAGAGAGAGAGAAAGAGCTACTCCCTCCGTTCGATAATGTAGTTCCAACATTTTTTTAAGTCAAACTTTTGAAACTTTGACCAAGTTTATAAAGAAATTACTTATATCTACAATACCAAAGATAGATGATAGTATGAAGTAAGTACATGTTGTGATGAATCTAATGATCGTTCCAGATGTAAATGTTTTTCTCCACATATACCTGGTCAAACTTTTCTGAGGTTTGACTTTTCAAAACATCCATATGCTTATGGACGTGACAGAGTCCCTAACTAGAGAGAGTGAGTGAAAAAAGTTTGTGTGCGTGTGTGAAAGAGACATGGACAACACACGATAAAAGTAGAGAAAAGCGTGCGTGTCTTATGCAAACATATCACACATGCATCTTCGACAACGGAGGCAAGGTGAGGAGATAGTGTGTGGTTTTTTGGAACCGAGAGAGCAAGACCCCTAGAACGTGGCCAAGAGGGGTCTGACAAACAAGGGAGAGAGGTCGAGAGAGACGTACGGAGAAAATGCAGACATGGGGAGGAGAGAGTGTATGTTTGTCATAGAGAGATCCCCAAGAGATTGTGATGGGACTACATGGGTGGGAGATCGAGTGACAAGGTGTGTGCGCAATAGAAGATGCCCTGAGAGATACCGAGATAGACGTATGGATGGAAGGAGACAATACGTGTGTTCCTGATGGCTAGGAAGAGATAATCATACTTAGGAGGGGGGAGTGCTTGCGTCTATGATGGAGTGATGGATTATGGTACTTAGGGGGTGCGTGTCACATGGAGAGAGAACAAGGGCGGAGAGTGTTGGATGGGTCTATATGTATAGCGCGAGCGAGACATGTGTATGTGTGAACCAGGGAGATATAAGGCCAGTTTGGATTGCGTCCTGAGCATCTTTTGTCTGGCCTGGGGTTGTGGCTGGATTTCATGCACGCTTGTTTGGTTGCTACCCTATGAAAAAGAAAGCCCGCCTGGCCTGGGTTCCCTTGCACTTTAATTAGCCTGGCTGAACTCCAAACACTACAAGTAGCCTGGCCCAGGAGACCGATTTCGAACGCCTGACCGTGCCTGGTCGTGTGGCCACGAGGCTAACAACAACCTGGATGGATATTAGCATTAAATAATTTATGCATGGATTGATTGATGGGACATTGATGCTTTGCCTGGCCCAGGCATGAACCAAACTCTTCAGCACCACACAAGCCTGGCCAGGCAGAAATATTTTACATCTCACGTCCACACCAGGCAGTACCGGCCATCAAGGCATGAGGGTCAAGTCACGAACCAAACTGACCAATAAATTTTGAGAGAGATTGAGGAGCCTCGATAAGGCTGAGTGGTGCGTCAGATAGCTGAGAGGGGGAAAGAGATATTCCATCCGTTCGATAATGCAGTGCATATAAATTTTTTAAAAGTCAAACTTTGGAAACTTTGATCAGGTTTACGCAAATGTTATTTATATCTACAATACCAAAGATACATCGTACAAAACTACATCTCATGGTGAATCTAATGGTATATGTTTGCCGTACTAGATGTAATTCTTTTTCTCCACGTACATGGTCAAACTTTGTGATGTTTGACTTTTCAATAAATCTATATGCTATGGACCGAGGAGAGTGCCTCAATCGAGACAGATCAAGTGCGTGTGAAGGGAGAATGAGTAAGTGTGCAAAAAGAGTATGTGTGTGAAAGAGAAAGTGACAACAAACGATAAATTAGAGAGAGTGTGTGTTTTTTCGTTTCTTATGCGAACATATCACGCATGCATCTCCAAGATGGAAAAGCGAGGCGAGGAGATACACGAAGATAGCTAGTGTGTGATTGTTTGCAATGGATAGAGACACCCCTGGAGCACATGTCCAATAGAGGTCTGGCCAACAAGGAACAAAGGTCGAGAGGGACACATGGATGGCATGGACGCATGGGGAGGGAGAGAGGGTTCGTTTGTGATAGAGAGATCCCGTCGAGATCATGAAGGGACTATATGGATGGGAGATCGAGGGAGTGTGTGCGCGATAGAAAGATGCCCCGAGAGAAATCGAGATAGACCATGCACATGTTTGTGATGGAGACTAAGATTAGCTAGTCATATACATATAGGGGGGACTGTGTGTGCCTACAATTGAGTGAGAGACCATCATACTTGGCTAGCTGGGCATGAGATTGTGTGTGTGCGCGTGTGAGATGGAGAGAGAACGAGGGGGAGAGATAGATTTTTAGATGGGCCTATCGAGTGCGAGTGAGATATGCATGTGTATGTGTGACCCAGGTGGATGGAGAGTTTGAGAGAGGGGGGGAAGAGCTCCGAGACGACATAGTGGTGCGTGAGAGAGTTACTGGCAAAGAGCCAAGGAATTTGTGTGCGTACGATGAGTGCACCCAAGATATCTATCTTGGACTAGCTAGAGTATCATAAATAGTGTGCGAGAGAGACCTATAGATGGTGTATATATGCATGTGAACTAGAAAGACTCCCCCCCACACACACACACACAAAGTGAGAGAGATGGAGAGAAAGGGAGAGGGACCAATAAGGTTTTTGTGTCGGATGCGTGCGACAGAATTGAAGATTGTCGGTGAGAGAGAGAGAGAGAGAGAAAGAGAGAGAGAGAATAGGAGTCCAGGAGAGGGGAAGGTCGCGTTTTATGCATCAAAGACTGATATGAACCATGTTTCGATATAAACTTGCATTCAAATATTTAAATTGGAGAACATGTTGTCTGCAATCCACACATGAACGGATATATGCATACATCAAACAAGTTCATTAATTTGATTTTCAACATGTTCATGGAGTACTATAATACTGTACAACATGCTACTCGATTGAGGTGTTCAATTTTGGATTTAGTTCACTATTTTGACCTACTGAACGAGCTATTTCATTGAATCGAGATATTTCATTTTGGGTTTGATTCACGTTTTTGAGTGGGTCAACTATTTGTCATATAGTAAATCGCTAGCAACGAGCATGTAAAAACACATTACTCCCGAGCATCATCTCTCCATCTAAAAAAGAAGTGGCAAGCTAATATATCAAAATTTGATCCGAATCGACTTGGTAAGGTAGATGTGGATGCTCGTTCTCCCAAAATTTGAACGAACCGTTAAACATCCTCTCTGCTCGGTGGAATTCGCCCGAGCAAATAAATGGGAGACGCGAAATTACCGTCCTATGTGGGACACGCATCAATTGGCCCGTTGTACATCGAGGGTAGGTTCGTAACTTCATCCAAGTGCGCCTTCTCCTCGGCCGAAATGACATGTGCCGAATAATTCATAAACAATGGTCGGCAAAACACGCTCTCCTCGCCCGAAATAGCTCGCGCCCACTATTTCAAAACACGCTCTCCTCGCCCGAAATCGCTCGCGCCCACTATAGTTCAAAACACGCCCTCCTCGCCCAAAATCGCTCCCGCCCACTATTTGGGGAGAATTAAAGTTACTCTACTATCCACGACCCTCAGTACACAGACCCAAGCCGAGAAGCCTATAGGCAAGGGTAGAACTGTAACTCCCCCTCACATTTCAGACAAATGCGTCTGTAAGACATGGTTCCACTCCCTCCCAATTCTCCCCCACCCCCCGCCTGCCCAGATTCATACCTCGTGGGCGCCAAATCGCCTTCTCCCCGGGAAGCTCCCTTCTCCCGAGCCGCGAAACCTCAGCCCCACCTCCATGGCGCCCCCACCGCACAAATTTCACAACCGCCCTCCTCCCTAATGTCGGAGACGATGTCCGTTTGCCGCTGATGGTGCTACCTCGACGACGGCCGCGTGAACCGTACCGGAGCCGATTCACCCCCGCCGTTGTTCACGGCGCCGGAGCGGCTCCAACCATCTGTCCAGAGTCCTGGCGCAGCTTCGGCATAGCCGTCGACCATCGCGACATCGCTCTTTCCCTGCCACCGGTCGCCACCGCAACCGCGCCGGCCTCACCGACTCGGCAGCTGGACCTGCCTACTTCACCATGCCGTCGGATAGGTTGCACCCTCATCTCAAATCACTTTATTTACGCGTCAGTTGTCTGAATTTTTATTCTGGGCCAATCGATTCGCAATGGGAAGCAGCACCCCTCGAGGCGGCGGAGCTCCTAGGCTGCTGGTTGGCTGGTGTCTAACGTAAGGGTGCGGGGCCGCAAGTTCGCCGCGGAAGCAACGCTTAGATGGCTATCTTTTAGAGTTGCGTGGGTTGAAGGTACTGCCGCCGCCGTATTTGGATGACGGGGAGTCTTTGTGGATTGGCCCGGGGGCGGCGCAACCACGGCAGTGCGGTGGGGCGGGGAGCTGGGTTTTGGCCGGGGCCATGGACGGTGGAGGCAGGTTGCTCTGCCGTTGGTCGCTGGCTCTTCGGGGAAGATTCCGAATAGTGTCAGCCGGGAGGCACAAGACAGCCAACCATCCGGCGTAGATTGAACAGTACCAAAATAAAATAAAATCGTGTGACCCCAATTTAGTCTTCAGTCAACAGACGTGTGACCACTCTCGTACCTTGCTGTTGATCTCTTAGTGTATTTCTTCATATCAAAGAGATATGTCGTTCTTAACATTATGTGTTATCTGCATCTTCAGACACACCGTCTTCTGACTCACCGCAGCTGCTCCAACAAGGGAAGCATACACTAGAAGGGAGCTATAGTCCCCACTCAACAGTTCCCTGCATCGAATGCGCGTGCCCGACATGCACATCCACAACAACTGCAGGGCCATCGACAAGTCAACACATGATGCTCACTCCTATGGATGGCAGCCAGATAGGTTTTACCCTCATCTTACTTGTGTGCAACATCCATGGCTTTGTTATTCATCTAAGCATGGAAAATAGATCATCACATTTAACTGTATATTCATGCTGATCTCTTACGGGTCTTGTTCAGGAGTTAACGTTGTTCCATAGTTCAGCTAAGATACTTGTTCTTTAGGTAACACTGTTCCATAGTTATCATCCATCAGCCAATGCTATCCCATAGGCTGGTGAATATAGTATTATACCACTTCTAGTATTACCTATGTTGTTCTTTAATACTTTTGTGTGCCATCCAGTTAATCTCGAGTACAAACGATACATATTCTGTAGCTTTCATCTGTGTTCTCCCTTTAGTTTATGAGACCTATTGCTGCTAGTTAACCCCAGTCCTACTATTTATGTCGTCTCCTACAGGCACTCATTACATAAATCTAACTACTAGTTGTCTTCCATGCATGTCAGATATAATTGCACACACTAATATATCCATAAGAACCTCACGGAGCAATGTAAAGGCCAATAAACTTGATGTCAATGATACCCAATATGATGGAACATGTAAAGGCAGTTCTTCAGAAGACTTGCAGAAAGGTGATGAATCCTCTTCACCCCACAAGGTCCTTGCTCTAACAAGGCCTGTGATATGGGTACAACATGCATATAATGTCCTGGAGTGTATCTACCCTGTTGCAATGCCATGTGCTTAGCATGCTGATCATGCATGTAAATATGTCATGCCTTCCTGTTTTTCAGTACCTATTCCATTCATGATAACATGTTTTCAAATTCAAGTACTATCATTCTACTCTATCGCAATGCCATCTGCTTAATTTGGACATCATGCTTCTGAATATCTTATGCATTGTTATTCATCAGTATGTACTTCATTTGTCTACCATACCATGTTTTTTTACATTGAAGTGATGTTCTAGTGCTCTGTTGCAATGCCATCTTATTTTCCCAATCATACACGTGTATGTTGCCTTAGTTATTTCTGTACGTATTCCGCTAGCATACAGTTTTACATTCAACTAGGGTTTTTTTTGTTGTGTTGTCCTATCGTATCCCTAGCTCTTACACCATACTCCCTCCGTCCGGATTACATGCTGCCGAATGGATAAAAAGGATGTATCTAGAACTGAAATACGCCTAGACCCATCCATTTTTTCGGATGGAGGGAATACATGTCAATATGTCATACCTTTCAATTCTTCAGTACCTATTCCATCTCTCTGCTGCCGCATGTTTTATAATTAAAGCACCATTCTTCTATACAAGGCATGCAAGGGGAAGACGACTATGTTAGAATCTGAAGGGTGAAAAACAAGGCCTTTGCAAAAGATCCAAACGCCAGGAGATAATAAACCAACTCCAGTTTTTATAGATACTGCTCCAGCACAGAGAAACCCAACTCCTACTGATAATAAGCAGATTCCGGTGGCCAAAGAACTAGTCCGCTCCAGTCCAGCAAAAATATGTCAACTCAATTCTAAGAAGCGTGTGCGTATCCTTGCATCATGAAATTTTATAGCATGCTGATCATATTTTCTACATGTTTCTTACCCATCTCTCTTTTAGAAAATAAGCTTAACAGATAGAGGATTTTCTGCAATGGTATCATTTATGAGGAAAGATTCTTGCAGGAATTCTCTGTGCTCCAATGTAGATGTAAGTACCTATTGTATATCATTATATTTTTACATCAGCATGTATCTTGTTAATCAGCGTGAATCCAACCTTTATCTGATCTAAATTTAGTTGTAGCAAAATGTATGATTAAAGGCCACAATGTTGATTTTTGCAAGGAAAACTGCCTGGTAGTTTTGCATCCTGAGCTGCATGAGTGTACTATCTCATATTAGTGGGTTTGAATACTTTGGTTCTGCAGTGGGTTTTTCAGTGTTTTTTTACTGTGTTGTCCTGCCGTATCCCTAGCTCTTACATCATACTCCCTCCGTCTGGATTAAATGTCGCAAAAATGGATAAAAATGGATGTATCTAGAACTGAAATACGCCTAGACCCATCCATTTATTTCCGGATGGAGTGAATACATGTCAATATGTCATGCCTTTCTATTCTTCAGTACCTATTCCATCTCTGTTGTAGCATGTTTTATAACTGAATCACCATTCTTCTATATAAGGCATGCAAGGGGAAGACGGCTATGTTAGAATCCGAAGGGTTACAAACCAGGGCTTTGCAACAGATCCAAACGCCAGGAGATAATAAACCAACTCCATTTTTCATAGATACCGCTCCAGCACAGAGAAACCCAACTCCCACTGATAATAAGCAGATTCCAGTGGCCAAAGAACTAGTCCGCTCCAGTCCAGCAAAAGAATGTCAACTCCATTCTAAGAAGCGTGTGCGTATCCTCGCATCATGAAATTTTATAGCATTCTGATCATATATTCTACATGTTTCTTACCCATCTCTCTTTTAGAAAATAAGGTTAAACTATACAAGACTTCCTCCATTGGGATCGTATTCGAGGAAAATATCTTGCGGGAATTCTCTGTGCTCAAGTGCTGATGTAAGTACCTGTTGTATATCAGTATATTTTTACATCAGCATGTATTTTGTTAATCGGCGTGAATCTAACCTTTATCTAATCTAAAATTAGTTGTAGCAAAATGTTAAAGGCGCCAATGTTGATTTTTGTAAGGAAAACTGCCTAGTAGTTTTGCATACTGAGCTGCATGAATGTACTATCTCATATCACGCACATTATTGAATTGTAGTGCTTCTCTGGTTGCCCATTCATTCATTGTGTCAATGTTGCTTTCGTATTACCTTACTGTTGGGGAACGTAGCAGAAATTCAAAATTTTCTACGCAACACCAAGATCAATCTATGGAGTAATCTAGCAACGAGGGAAGGAGAGTGCATCTACATACCCTTGTAGATCGCTAAGCGGAAGCGTTCAAGTGAACGGGGTTGATGGAGTCGTACTCGTCGTGATCCAAATCACCAATGATCCTAGTGCCGAACAGACGGCACCTCCGCGTTCAACACACGTACAGCCCGGGGATGTCTCCTCCTTCTTGATCCAGCAAGGGGAGAGGAGAAGTTGAGGGAAAACTCCGACAGCACGACGGCATGGTGGTGATGGAGTTCGTGGTTCTCCGGCAGGGCTTCGCCAAGCACTACGGAGGAAGAGGAGGTGTTGGAGGAGGGAGAGGGCTGCGCCAGGGGAAGGGTGCGGCTGCCCTCTCTCTTCCTCACTATATATAGGGGTAAGGGAGGAGGGGGAGCCGCCCTAGGGTTCCCTAGGGGAGGGGCGGCGGCCACAGGGGAAACCCTAGATGGGTTTGGGCGCCCCCACCCCCTAGGAAACTTGCCCCCCAAGTCGGGAGGGGCAGCTGCCCTAGGGGTGGCGCCCCCACCTCTCTAGTTACGTGAGATGGGGTTGGGAGGGGCGCTCAGCCCCTTAGTGGGCTGATGTGCCCTCTCCCCTTGGCCCATAAGGCCCCCCAACGCTTGCCGGGGCCTCCGAAACCCCTTTCGGACACGCTGGTCATCACCTGGTACCCCCAGAACAATTTCAGACTCCAATACCCTTCGTCCAATATACCGATCTTCACCTCCAGACCATTCCGGAGCTCCTCGTCATGTCCGAGATCTCATCGGGGACTCCGAACAACCTTCGGTAACCACATACTATTTCCCATAACAACTCTAGCGTCACCGAACCTTAAGTGTGTAGACCCTACGGGTTCGGGAACCATGCAGACATGACCGAGACAACTCTCCGGCCAATAACCAACAGCGGGATATGGATACCCATGTTGGCTCCCACATGTTCCACGATGATCTAATCGGATGAACCACGATGTCGAGGATTCAATCAATCCCGTATTCAATTCCCTTTGTCTAGCGGTATTGCACTTGCCCGAGATTCGATCATCGGTATCTCGATACCTTGTTCAATCTCGTTACCGGCAAGTCTCTTTACTCGTTCTGTAACACATCATCCCGTGATCAATTCCTTGGTCACATTGCGCATATGATGATGTCCTACCGAGTGGGCCCAGAGATACCTCTCCGTTACACGGAGTGACAAATCCCAGTCTCGATTCGTGCCAACCCAACAGATACTTTCGGAAATACCTGTAGTGTACCTTTATAGCCACCCAGTTACGTTGTGACGTTTGGTACACCCAAAGCATTCCTACGGTATCCGAGAGTTGCACAATCTCATGGTCTAAGGAAATGATACTTGACATTAGAAAAGCTTTAGCATATGAACTACATGATCTTTGTGCTAGGCTTAGGATTGGGTCTTGTCCATCACATCATTCTCCTAATGATGTGATCCCGTTATCAACGACATCCAATGTCCATGGTCAGGAAACCGTAACCATCTATTGATCAACGAGCTAGTCAACTAGAGGCTTACTAGGGACATGGTGTTGTCTATGTATCCACACATGTATCTGAGTTTCCTATCAATACAATTATAGCATGGATAATAAACGATTATCATGAATAAGGAAATATAATAATAACTAATTTATTATTGCCTCTAGGGCATATTTCCAACAGTCTCCCACTTGCACTAGAGTCAATAATCCAGTTCACATTGCTATGTGATTAACACTCAAGGTCACATCCCCATGTGACTATTACCCAAAGAGTTTTGGGTTTGATCATGTCATGCTTGTGAGAGATGTTATAGTCAACAGGTCTTGAACCTTTCAGATCCGTGTGTGCTTTACAAATCTCTATGTCATCTTGTAGATGCAGCTACCATGCTCTATTTGGAGCTATTCCAAATAACTGTTCTACTATACGAATCTGGTTTACTACTCAGAATCATCCAGATTAGTGTCAAAGATTGCATCGGCGTAACCCTTTACGACGAACTCTTTTACCACCTCCATAATCGAGAAAATTCCTTAGTCCACTAGTTACTAAGGATAACCTTGACCGTTGTCCTGTGATCCATTCCTGGATCACACTTGTACCCCTTGACTGACTCATGGCTTGGCACACTTCAGGTGCGGTACACAACATAGCATACTTTAGAGCCTACATCTAAAGCATAGGGGACGACCTTCGTCCTTTTTATCTATTCTGCCATGGTCAGTTCTTGAGTCTGACTCAACACTCCTACCTTATAACACAGCCAAGAACTCCTTCTTTGCTGATCTATTTTGAACTCCTTCAAAATCTTGTCATGGTATGCGTTCGTTTGAAAGTACTATTAAGCAATTTTGATCTATCCTTATAGATCTTGATGCTCAATGTTCAAGTAGCTTAATCCAGGTTTTCCATTGAAAACACTTTTCAAATAACCCTGCATGCTTTCCAGAAATTCTACATCATTTCTGATCAAAAATATGTTAACAACATATACTTATCAAAAATTCTATAGTGCTCCCACTCACTTCTTTGGAAATACAAGTTTCTCATAAACTTTGTATAAACCTAAAATCTTTGATCAACTCATCAAAGTGTATTTCCAACTCCGAGATGCTTACTCCAGTCCTTAGAAGGATTGCTGGAGCTTTGCATACTTGTTAGCATCTTTCAGGATTGACAAAAATCTTCTGGTTGTATCACATACAACCTTTCCTCAAGAAAATCAAGGAAACAATATTTTGACATCCTATCTGCAAGATTTCATAAATAATGCAGTACCTGTTAATATAGTTCCAACAGACTCTTAGCATCGCTACGAGTGAGAAAGTCTCATCGTAGTCAACTCCTTGAATTGTCGGAAAACATCTTAACGACAAGTCGAGCTTTCTCAATGGTGACACTTACCATCATTAACCGTCTTCCTTTCAAAATCCATATGTACCTAACAGCCTTACGACCATCAAGTAGTTCTTCCAAAGTCTACACTTTGTTTTCATACATGGATCCTCTCTCGGATTTTATGGCGAGCCATTTTTGGAATCCGGGCCCACCATCGCTTCTCCATAGCTCGTAGGTTCATTGTTGTCTAGCAACATGACTTCCAAGACAGGATTACGTGCCACTTTGAAATAGCATGCATCCTTGTTGTCCTACGAGGTTTGGTAGTGACTTGATCCGAAGTTTCATGATCACTATTATAAGCTTCTACTTCAATTGGTGTAAGTGCCACAGGAACAATTTCCTGTGCCCTGCTACACACTAGTTCAAGTGACGGTTCAACAACCTCATCAAGTCTCCACCATCCTCCCACTCAATTCTTTCGAGAGAAACTTTTCCTCGAGAAAGGAGCCGATTTCAGAAACAATCCCTATGGCTTTCGGATCTGAGACAGGAGGTATACCCAACTGTTTTGGGCGTCCTATGAAGATGCATTTATCCTCTTTGGGTTCGATCTTATCAGCCTGAAACTTATCACATAAGCGTCGTAGCCCCAAACTTTTAAGAAACAACAGCTTAGGTTTCTCTAAACCATAGTTCATACGGTGTCGTTTCAACGGATTTGTGTGGTTCCCTATTTAAAGTGAATGCGGTTGTCTCTAATGCCTAACCCATAAACGATAGTGGTAATTCAATAAGAGACATCATGGTATGCACCATATCCAATAGGGTGCAGTTATGATGTTCGGACACACCATCACACTATGGTGTTCCCGGCGGTATTAGTCGTGAAACAATTTCCACAATGTCTTAATTGTGTGCCAAACTCGTAACTCAGATATGAATCTCTATGATCATATCACAGACATTTTATCCTCTTGTCACGACGATCTTCAACTTCACTCTGAAATTACTTGAACCTTTCAATAATTCAGACTCGTGTTTCATCAAGTAAATATACTTAACATCTACTCAAATCATCTGTGAAGTAAGAACACAATGATATCCACTGCGTGCCTCAGCGCTCATTGGACCGCACACATCAAAATGTATTACTTCCAACAAGTTGCTTTCTTGTTCCATCTTACTGAAAACGAGGTCTTTCAGTCATCTTGTCCATGTGGTATGATTTGCATGTCTCAAGTGATTCAAAATCAAGTGAGTCCAAATGATCCATCTGTATGGAGTTTCTTCATGCATATCTACCAATAAACATGGTTCGCATGTCTCAATCTTTTCAAAAACGAGTGAGTCCAAAGATCCATCAACATGGAGCTTCTTCATGCGTTTTATACCAATATGTCTCAAATTGCAGTGCCACAAGTATGTGGTACTATCATTACTATCATATATCTTTTGGCATGAACATGTGTATCACTACGATCGAGATGGTATTATTCAAATAAACAGAGTAACCATTATTCTCCTTAAATGAATAAGCGTATTACGATAAACATAATCCAATCATGTCTATGTCCAACGCAAACACCAAATAACAATTATTTAGGTTTTAACACCAATCTCGAAGGTAGAGGGAGCCTACGATATTTGATTACATCAACCTTGGAAACACTTCTAACATATATCGTCATCTCACCTTTAGCTAGTCTCCGTTTATTCTGTAGCCTTTTATTTCGAGTTACTAACACTTAGCAACCGAACCGGAATCTAATACCCTGGTGCTACTAGGAGTACTAGTAAAGTACACATTAATATAATGTATATCCAACACACTTCTGTCGACCTTACCAGCCTTCTCATCTACCAAGTATCTAGGGTAATTCCGCTTCAGTGACCGTTCCCCTCATTACAGAAGCACTTAGTCTCGGATTTTGGGTTCAACCTTGGGTTTCTTCACTAGAGCAGCAGCTGATTTGCCATTTCATGAAGTATCCCTTCTTGCCCTTGCCCTTCTTGAAACTAGTGGTTTTACTAACCATCAACAATTGATGCTCCCTTTTGATTTCTACTTTCGCGGTGTCGCGAATATCTCAAGGATCATATCTATCCCTGATATGTTATACTTCATCACGAAGCTCTAGTAGCTTGGTGGCAGTGACTTTGGAGAACCATCACTATCTTATCTGGAAGATTAACTCCCACTCGATTCAAGCGATTGTAGTACTCATACAATATCAGCACATGCTCAACGATTGAGCTTTTCTCCTTAGTTTGTAGGCTTAGGAAACTTGTCAGAGGTCTCATACCTCTTGACGCGGGCACTAGCCTGAAATCCCAATTTCATTCCTTGGAACATCTCATATGTTCTGCGATGTTTCAAAAACGTCTTTGGTGCCTCAATTCTAAACCATACGCACTGAACTATTATGTAGTCATCAAAGCATGTATGTTAGATGTTCGCAACATCCACAACCGACGCTCGAGGTTCAGCTCACTGAGCGGTGCATTAAGGACATAATCCTTCTGTGCAGCAATGAGGACAAACCTCAGTTTACGGACCCAGTCCGTATAATTGCTACTATCAACTTTCAACTAAATTTTCTCTAGGAACGTATCTAAAACAGTAGAACTAAAGAGTAAGCTTCGACATAATTTGCAAAGTTCTTTTGACTATGTTCATGATAATTAAGTTCATCTGATTATTTAATGAACTCCCACTCAGATAGACATCCCTCTAGTCATCTAAGTGATACATGATCCGAATCAACTAGGTCATGTCCGATCATCACGTGAGACGGACTAGTCATCATCGGTGAACATCTCATGTTGATCGCATCTTCTATACGACTCATGTTCGACCTTTCGGTCCTCCGTGTTCCGAGGCCATGTCTATACATGCTAGGCTTGTCAAGTTAACCTAAGTGTTTCGCATGTGTTCCGAGGCCATGTCTGTACATGCTAGGCTCGTCAACACCCGTTGTATTCGAACGTAAGAATCTATCACACCCGATCATCACGTGGTGCTTCGAAACGACGAACCTTCGCAACGGTGCACAGTTAGGGAGAACACTTTTCTTGAAATTTTAGTGAGGGATCATCTTATTTAAGCTACTGTCGTTCTAAGCAAATAATATGTAAAACATGATAAACATCACATGCAATCAAATAGTGACATGATATGGCCATCATCACTTTGCTCCATTTGATCTCCATCTTCGGGGCTGCATGATCATCATCGTCACCGGCATGACACCATGATCTCCATCATCGTGTCTTCATGAAGTTGTCTCGCCAACTATTACTTCTACTACTACAGCTAACGGTTAGCAATAAAGTAAAGTAATTACATGACGTTTATGTTGACACGCAGGTCATAAATAAATTAAGACAACTCCTATGGCTCCTGCCGGTTGTCATACTCATCGACATGCAAGTCGTGATTCCTATTACAAGAACATGATCAATCTCATACATCACATTCTTTTTGGCCACATCACATCACATAGCATACCCTGCAAAAACAAGTTAGACGTCCTCTAATTTTTGTTGCATGTTTTTACGTGGCTGCTATGGGTTTCTAGCAAGAACGTTTCTTACCTACGCAAAACCACAATGTGATATGCCAATTTCTATTTACCCTTCATAAGGACCCTTTTCATCAAATCCGATCCGACTAAAGTGGGAGAGACAGACACCCGCTAGCCACCTTATGCAACTAGTGCATGTCAGTCGGTGGAACCTGTCTCACGTAAGAGTACGTGTAAGCTCGGTCCGGGCCGCTTCATCCCACGATGCCGCCGAATCAAGATAAGACTAGTAACGGCAAGTAAATTGACAATATCGACGCCCACAACTACTTTGTGTTCTACTCGTGCATAGAAACTACGCATAGACCTAGCTCATGATGCCATAGTTGGGGAACGTAGCAGAAATTCAAAATTTTCTACGCAACACCAAGATCAATCTATGGAGTAATCTAGCAACGAGGGAAGGAGAGTGCATCTACATACCCTTTTAGATCGCTAAGTGGAAGCGTTCAAGTGAACGGGGTTGATGGAGTCGTACTCGTCGTGATCCAAATCACCGATGATCCTAGTGTCGAACGGACGGCACCTCCGCGTTCAACACACGTACAGCCCGGGGACGTCTCCTCTGATGAGGACATCAATACCATTGTTACACCCATAGCCCCTATTGTTACATATGATGGACCAATTACTAGAGCTCGCGCACGCCAATTAAATTACCAGGTACTTTTGTTTCTTGGTAATGATTCTAATGTTCATGAGAATATGATGCTGCCTAAATTGGATACATTTGTTTTGCTTACAAATGAAGGGCCTAGCTTGGAGAAGGATGAACATTGGAGCAAGAACAAGCATGGAGTTGATGGCATGCGCAAGGGGAACAAGAACGGAGTTACAAGTGATGATTTCAGGACTCTGAAGCCACCATAAGGAGTGAATGAAGCCTTGGACGAAATATACAAGATGCCACTTCATAAATTTCGTCCAGAGGCTATTCTAGGTGCTGCGTCACCTTATTATTGGGCCAGGCCCATGTAATTTCGAAATACTTAAGTATAGGATGTTTTTAGAGTCTGTATGTATGGGGAAACAAGAGTTAGGGTTGGTTTCGGACCCCTTCCTCAAGGGCCACGAAATTCCCCCCCCCCCTCTTCCTTCATATATACAGCCCTTAGGGCGTCGTTTAGACTTTGGGTTTTGTTTAGATCAAAAGTTCGCCATAGCAGCAACTTCGCGTACTTCGTTTGTGTTCAACGACCAGACCAAGGCGTCACAGAACCCCACCTTCATTAATAAAGCTTTCCTCTTTTATTCGCAATATCCAGATTGCAATCTTAGTTTCTTGCTTGTTCTTCGTTTGCCTGCAGGAAACAGACCCTCGTGGTTAGGTTGATCGTGCTCCGGCATGGTCAATAACCTCTCGGAGTTGGTTTAGCGATTGCTAAGGCGCGACGTCATCGCACGTTCGTAGTCGGATCGTCAAAGTCGACTTCATCCTAAACGATAGCCACCATCTCATCGAAAGACGGGACACCCTTGCCCCTATCATCCTCCTTCTTGATCCAGCAAGGGGAGAGGAGAAGTTGAGGGAAAACTCCGACAGCACGACGGCATGGTGGTGATGGAGTTCGTGGTTCTCCGGCAGGGCTTCGCCAAGCACTACGGAGGAAGACGAGGTGTTGGAGGAGGGAGAGGGCTGCGCTAGGGGAAGGGTGCGGATGCCCTCTCTCTTCCTCACTATATATAGGGGTAAGGGAGGAGGGGGAGGCGCCCTAGGGTTCCCTAGGGGAGGGGCGGCGGCCACAGGGGAAACCCTAGATGGGTTTGGGCGCCCCCACGCCCTAGTTAACTTGCCCCCCAAGCCGGGAGGGGCGGCTGCCCTAGGGGTGGCGCCCCCACCTCTCTGGTTACGTGAGATGGGGTTGGGAGGGGCGCTCAGCCCCTTAGTGGGCTGATGTGTCCTCTCCCCTTGGCCCATAAGGCCCCCCAACACTTGCCGGGGCCTCCGAAACCCCTTTCGGACACGCTGGTCATCACCTGGTACCCCCAGAACAATTCCGGACTCCAATACCCTTCGTCCAATATACCGATCTTCACCTCCAGACCATTCCGGAGCTCCTCATCATGTCCGGGATCTCATCCGGGACTCCGAACAACCTTCGGTAACCACATACTATTTCCCATAACAACTCTAGCATCACCGAACCTTAAGTGTGTAGACCCTACGGGTTCGGGAACCATGCAGACATGACCCCTACGAAATTCCCCCCTCTTCCTCCATATATACAGCCCTTAGGGCATCGTTTAGACTTTGGGTTTTGTTTAGATCAAAAGTTCGCCATAGCAGCAACTTCGCGTACTTCGTTTGTGTTCAACGACCAGACCAAGGCGTCACAGAACCCCACCTTCATTAGTAAAGCTTTCCTCTTTTATTCGCAATATCCAGATTGCAATCTTAGTTTCTTGCTTGTTCTTCGTTTGCCTGCAGGAAACAGACCCTCGTGGTCAGGTTGATCGTGCTCCGGCGTGGTCAATAACCTCTCGGAGTTGGTTTAGCGATTGCTAAGGCGCTACGTCATCGCACGTTCGTAGTCGGATCGTCAAAGTCGACTTCATCCTAAACGATAGCCACCATCTCATCGAAAGACGGGACACCCTTGCCCCTATCAAGTGGTATCAGATTTCCAGGTTGCTCGGTGAGATTTTACAGTTTTTCGTAGTTTAGATCGAGTCTGTTCTTCATACCTATAGTCCACGAAAAAGCCAAAAAAAATTAGGGTTAGTTCATCCCATCCGAACCAATCTGAGCCTTTGCATAATCTTTTCTGTATTTGCTTTGTTGAATTTGCGGTTGCATCATCGTGTCAAGTTGCTGGTCTTAGCGTCTAGTCCTTTAGAGTTTCGAGTTCTGTTCACAGGTTGTCACGTCGTCGCTGCCATATATCACCATCGCATCATCATCATCGCTGCTGCCATATACCACCACCGCACCAACTTCATCACCGCTGCCATATACCACCACCACATATTCACCGCCAATCTGAGTCCATATACGCCACCACATACCCGCCGCCATCACGCCAATCCGAGTCCACCGGCAACATATATCTGCCGCCAGTCCGAGTTCCACCAGATTCATCTCCGCCACCAGTACGAGTTCCACCAGATTCATCTCCGCCACCAGTCCTATTCCAAGTCCAGTATTTTGTTACTCTGTTTTGGATTTCCAGATCACGCCATACTCCGAGTCGTGACAAAGAAGGACTCCCCAACTTTCGTGCTACCCGCAGAAGAAAAATAGTTCCAAACTCAAAAAATAACTAAGTCTGGAAAATTCTGGCTAGGCACTTTTTAGGACATTTGTAGAGTTTTTCGAAAAAAAATTGTTGCGGAGCAAAAAAAGAGGAAAAAAAGTGCAAAAAAATAAGAAAAAATTTTCAGAGTGTGCTCCTCCCTTGTTTATGTGCAGCGCCGTGATTTTGTTAGTGTTCTAGGCTCGCGTCTCTAGCACGGTCTAGCCTAGGACCAGCACAGTACCGTCGTTGAGCGTTTATTCAACTTTGCATCTCTGAATTGATTATTGCTGACCCTTTTTGCTACCATACTATAAGCCTTCCCAGCTCCACATACATCTACGTCGTGCGTTTGACTCTCCCTGGTAATCGCTCTATCCAAGCTTTTGAGAGTTTTGACTACAACGGTTGCCGATCACCGCCTGCTGCTGGGTAAGAACTGGTAAGAATTTGAGTTTTGCTTGACGGATTTGTGACTCCCACCACCACCTCTTATTAGTAGTCTGTAGGATCATATTCTTGTGTGTTTCTATTGCTGCTAACCATGGCAGGATCACAAGCCGACGAGACTGACTGGGAGAACATGACAAACAAAGCGTTACATGATAAGTTTCAACAAATGATGAGTGGACAGGTGGAAGATGTGCTCAATAGATTTGAAGAGGCCATGGAGAAGATAGATGGCATTGAGAAGGCGTTCGAAACAAAGCTCGATAACAAGTTCAATGAGTTGCTCGCGCGTCTACCACCACCACCACCGGCTGCACCTAACGCACCTCTACAACAACAACAACGACTACCTCCACATCGTGAAACAGCCCTCCGCCGAGCGACCCGTGTCCCTCTTCAGCCTGGCCAAACTGCTGGTGCTGCTGTTGATACTTCTGTGGCTCCTGCTGCTGATGTGGGGGAGGATGATTATGTGGGAGATTACGAGGATGAGGTTGATCAACATCAGAACTACGTGCAACCACCAGCACCACAACCACTAGGTCGTCCACATGCAAATAATGGCAATGTTAGGGCTCCCCCTCAGGTACGAGATCATGACCATCTCCCTAAACTGAAATTGAATATTCCACCATTTGAGGGTAGATATGTTCCTGATATATATCTTACTTGGGAGTTAGAAACTGAACAACGATTTACATGTTTACAATATCCTGAGGAGAGACGTGTTCCTGCTGCTGTTTGTGCTTTCACTAGATTTGCATCTGTTTGGTGGTCTGAATATTGTAGATTATATCCTGTGCCAGCTACTTGGGCTGCTTTGAAAACTGCTATGCGTACTCGTTGGGTTCCGCCATATTATCAACGTGAATTACTTCAAAAATTGCAGCGCTTAAGACAAGGAAAAAATTTTGTAGAAGAATATTATCAGGAATTACAAACTGGATTGATTCGATGTGGTATTGTTGAGGAGAATGAAGCTATGCTTGCACGTTTTCTGGGTGGATTAAATAGAGAGATTCAGACCATTCTAGACTATAAGGATTATAATAATATCACTCGTTTATTCCATCTTGCTTGTAAAGCTGAACGTGAAGTGCAGGATCGACAGGCATTGGCGCGAACTAACTTTTTTGCAGGTCGACCTTCATCATGGACACCACGTGCATCATCTACTTCCACACGTTCTGCTACACCGGCACCTCCGTCGGCTGCCACCTCCAACCGTGATACAAGAAAGCAGGCACAACCACCACTATCTGCCAAGAGCACACCTGTCGGGCCTGCACAGAGCTCTGCTTCTTCCATGGCGTCTACAGGGCACACAAGTGATATTATTTGTCGTCGTTGTAAGGGAAGAGGACATTTTGCGCGCGAATGCACATCTCAGCGTGTGATGATTGCTACTGAGGATGGTGGGTATGAGTCCGCTAGTGACTATGATGAGGAGACTTTGGCTCTTCTTACACATGAAGAACACGGTGGAGATGATTCTGATCATGAGACGCAATACAAGGCTCCTGAAGATGCTGACAGGTATGAATGTTTGGTTGCTCAACGTGTTTTGAGTGTGCAGGTCACGCAAGCTGAGCAAAATCAGAGGCATAATTTGTTCCATACAAAGGGAGTTGTGAAGGAACGTTCTGTTCGCGTCATCATAGATGGAGGGAGCTGCAACAACTTGGCTAGCATGGAGATGGTGGAGAAGCTATCCCTCACCACAAGACCACATCCACATCCTTACTACATCCAATGGTTCAACAACAGCGGCAAGGTTAAGGTAACATGTACTGTTCGTGTGCATTTTAGTATCTCTACATATGCTGATTATGTTGATTGTGATGTGGTACCTATGCAAGCATGTTCCTTATTACTTGGTAGACCATGGCAATTTGATAAAAATTCTGTACACCATGGTAGAAACAATCAGTATACTCTCGTTCATAAGGACAAAAATATTACTTTGCTTCCTATGACTCCTGATTCCATTTTGAAAGATGATATTAATCGAGCTAATAAAGCAAAACAGGAGCAAAATAAGAGTGAAAATCAGATTGTGGCAAAAGAATTTGAGCAACAAATGAAGCCTAATAATAAACCATCTAGTGTTGCTTCTGAAATTAAATTGAAAAGTGCATGTTTATTTGCCACCAAATCTGATATTGATGATCTAGATGTTAGCAAATCTGTTTGCTATGCTTTTGTGTGCAAAGAGCTATTATTTTCATTCGAGGACGTGCCTTCCTCTTTGCCTCCTGCTGTTACTAACATTTTGCAGGAGTTCGCTGACGTCTTTCCACAAGACGTGCCACCGGGATTACCACCTATTCGAGGGATTGAGCATCAAATTGACTTAATTCCCGGTGCATCGCTACCCAACCGTGCACCATACCGTACCAATCCAGAGGAGACGAAGGAGATTATGCGTCAAGTACAGGAGCTGCTCGACAAAGGTTATATACGTGAATCTCTTAGTCCTTGTGTTGTTCCTATTATACTAGTGCCTAAAAAGGATGGTACATCGCGTATGTGTGTTGATTGTAGAGGCATTAATAATATTACTATTCGTTATCGTCATCCTATTCCTAGGCTAGATGATATGCCTGATGAATTGAGTGGCTCTACAATATTCTCCAAAGTTGATTTGCGTAGTGGATACCATCAAATTCATATGAAATTGGGAGATGAATGGAAAATAGCATTTAAAACTAAGTTTGGTTTATATGAGTGGTTAGTCATGCCTTTTGGGTTAACTAATGCACCTAGTACTTTCATGAGATTAATGAACGAAGTTTTATGTGCTTTCATTGGACGATTTGTGGTAGTCTATTTTGATGATATACTGATTTATAGCAAATCTTTGGAAGAACATTTGGAACATTTATGTGCTGTTTTTAATGCTCTACGTGATGCACGTTTGTTTGGTAACCTTGGGAAGTGCACCTTTTGCACCGACCGAGTGTCTTTTCTTGGCTATGTTGTTACTCCACAGGGAATTGAAGTTGATAAAGCCAAGATTGAAGCTATTGAGAGTTGGCCGCAGCCCAAAACGGTCACACAAGTGAGGAGTTTTCTTGGACTCGCTGGTTTCTATAGGCGTTTTGTGAGAGATTTTAGCACCGTTGCTGCACCTCTCAATGAGCTTACAAAGAAGGATGTGCCTTTTGTTTGGGGTACCGCACAGGAAGAAGCCTTCACGGTATTGAAAGATAAGTTGACACATGCTCCTTTACTTCAACTTCCTGACTTTAATAAGACTTTTGAGCTTGAATGTGATGCTAGTGGAATTGGATTAGGAGGTGTGTTATTACAAGATGGCAAACCTGTTGCATACTTTTCTGAAAAATAGAGTGGGCCTAGTCTGAACTATTCTACTTATGATAAAGAATTATATGCTCTTGTTCGGACTTTAGAAACATGGCAACATTATTTATGGCCCAAAGAATTTGTTATACATTCTGATCATGAATCTTTGAAACACATTAAAAGTCAAGCTAAACTGAACCGTAGACATGCTAAATGGGTTGAATTCATTGAGACTTTCCCTTATGTCATTAAACACAAGAAGGGTAAAGAAAATGTTATTGCTGATGCATTGTCTCGTCGTTATACTATGCTTTCACAACTTGATTTTAAAATATTTGGTTTGGAGACCATCAAAGATCAATATGTGCATGATGCTGAATTTAAAGATGTATTGCAGAATTGTAAAGAAGGTAGATCATGGAACAAGTTCGTTGTTAATGATGGTTTTGTGTTCCGTGCTAACAAGCTATGCATTCCAGCTAGTTCTGTTCGTCTTTTGTTGTTGCAGGAGGCGCATGGAGGAGGATTAATGGGACACTTTGGCGTGAAGAAGACAGAGGACGTACTTGCTACACATTTCTTTTGGCCAAAGATGAGACGGGATGTTGAGCGTTTTGTTGCTCGCTGCACTATATGTCAAAAAGCTAAGTCACGACTCAATCCTCATGGTTTATATATGCCTTTGCCTGTACCTAGTGTTCCTTGGGAGGATATATCTATGGACTTTGTTTTAGGTTTGCCTCGAACAAAGAAGGGGAGGGATAGCATATTTGTTGTCGTGGATAGATTCTCGAAAATGGCACACTTTATACCATGTCATAAAAGCGAAGATGTTGTTAATGTTGCTGATTTGTTCTTTCGTGAAATTATTCGCTTGCATGGTGTGCCAAAAATACTATTGTTTCAGATCGTGATACTAAATTTCTTAGCCACTTTTGGAGATGTTTATGGGCTAAGTTGGGGACTAAACTGCTTTTTAGTACTACTTGTCACCCCCAAACTGATGGACAAACTGAAGTAGTCAATAGAACATTGTCTACTATGCTTAGGGCTGTTTTGAAGAATAATAAGAAAATGTGGGAAGAATGCTTGCCTCATATTGAATTTGCTTATAATCGTTCATTGCATTCTACTACTAAGATGTGCCCTTTTGAAATTGTGTATGGTTTCCTACCTCGTGCACCTATTGATTTGTTGCCTCTTCCATCTTCAGAGAAGGTTAATTTTGATGCTAAAGAACATGCTGAATTGATTTTAAAAATGCATGAGTTAACTAAGGAAAACATTGAGCGTATGAATGCTAAATATAAACTTGCTGGAGATAAGGGTAGAAAACATGTTGTCTTTGCACCTGGTGATCTTGTTTGGTTACATTTGCGTAAGGATAGGTTTCCTAATTTGCACAAATCAAAGCTAATGCCACGTGCTGATGGTCCATTTAAGGTGTTAGAGAAAATAAATGATAATGCATATAAACTTGAGCTGCCTGCACATTTTGGGGTTAGTCCCACTTTTAACATTGCAGATTTGAAGCCTTATTTTGGTGAGGAAGATGGGCTTCCGTCGAGGACGACTTCATTTCAAGAAGGGGAGGATGATGAGGACATCAATACCATTGTTACACCCACAACCCCTACTGTTACATATGATGGACCAATTACTAGAGCTCGCGCACGCCAATTAAATTACCAGGTACTTTCGTTTCTTGGTAATGATTCTAATGTTCATGAGAATATGATGCTGCCTAAATTGGATACATTTGTTTTGCTTACAAATGAAGGGCCTAGCTTGGAGAAGGATGAACATTGGAGCAAGAACAAGCATGGAGTTGATGGCATGCGCAAGGGGAACAAGAACGGAGTTACAAGTGATGATTTCAGGACTCTGAAGCCACCATAAGGAGTGAATGAAGCCTTGGACGAAATATACAAGATGCCACTTCATAAATTTCGTTCAGAGGCTATTCTAGGTGCTGCGTCACCTTATTATTGGGCCAGGCCCATGTAATTTCGAAATACTTAAGTATAGGCTGTTTTTAGAGTCCGTATGTGTGGGGAAACAAGAGTTAGGGTTGGTTTCGGACCCCTTCCTCAAGGGCCACGAAATTCCCCCCCCCCTCTTCCTCCATATATATAGCCCTTTGGGCGTCGTTTAGACTTTGGGTTTTGTTTAGATCAAAAGTTCGCCATAGCAGCAACTTCGCGTACTTCGTTTGTGTTCAACGACCAGACCAAGGTGCCACAGAACCCCACCTTCATTAATAAAGCTTTCCTCTTTTATTCGCAATATCCAGATTGCAATCTTAGTTTCTTGCTTGTTCTTCGTTTGCCTGCAGGAAACAGACCCTCGTGGTCAGGTTGATCGTGCTCCGGCGTGGTCAATAACCTCTCGGAGTTGGTTTAGCGATTGCTAAGGCGCGACGTCATCGCACGCTCGTAGTCGGATCGTCAAAGTCGACTTCATCCTAAACGATAGCCACCATCTCATCGAAAGACGGGACACCCTTGCCCCTATCATCCTCCTTCTTGATCCAGCAAGGGGATAGGAGAAGTTGAGGGAAAACTCCGACAGCACGACGACATGGTGGTGATGGAGTTCGTGGTTCTCCGGCAGGGCTTCGCCAAGCACTACGGAGGAAGACGAGGTGTTGGAGGAGGGAGAGGGCTGCACTAGGGGAAGGGTGCGGCTTCCCTCTCTCTTCCTCACTATATATAGGGGTAAGGGAGGAGGGGGAGGCGCCCTAGGGTTCCCTAGGGGAGGGGCGGCGGCCACAGGGGAAACCCTAGATGGGTTTGGGCGCCCCCACCCCCTAGGAAACTTGCCCCCCAAGCCGGGAGGGGCGGCTGCCCTAGGGGTGGCGCCCCCACCTCTCTGGTTACGTGAGATGGGGTTGGGAGGGGCGCTCAGCCCCTTAGTGGGCTGATGTGTCCTCTCCCCTTGGCCCATAAGGCCCCCCAACGCTTGTCGGGGCCTCCGAAACCCCTTTCGGACACGCTGGTCATCACCTGGTACCCCCAGAACAATTCCGGACTCCAATACCCTTCGTCCAATATACCGATCTTCACCTCCAGACCATTCCGGAGCTCCTCATCATGTCCGGGATCTCATCCGGGACTCCGAACAACCTTCGGTAACCACATACTATTTCCCATAACAACTATAGCGTCACCGAACCTTAAGTGTGTAGACCCTACGGGTTCGGGAACCATGCAGACATGACCGAGACAACTCTCCGGCCAATAACCAACAACGGGATCTGGATACCCATGTTGGCTCCCACATGTTCCACGATGATCTCATCGGATGAACCACGATGTCGAGGATTCAATCAATCCCGTATTCAATTCCCTTTGTCTAGCGGTATTGCACTTGCCCGAGATTCGATCATCGGTATCTCGATACCTTGTTCAATCTTGTTACCGGCAAGTCTCTTTACTCGTTCCGTAACACATCATCCCGTGATCAACTCCTTGGTCACATTGCGCATATGATGATGTCCTATCGAGTGGGCCCAGAGATACCTCTCTGTTACACGGAGTGACAAATCCCAGTCTCGATTCGTGCCAACCCAACAGATACTTTCGGAGATACCTGTAGTGTACCTTTATAGCCACCCAATTACGTTGTGACGTTTGGTACACCCAAAGCATTCTTACGTTATCCGGGAGTTGCACAATCTCATGGTCTAAGGAAATGATACTTGACATTAGAAAAGCTTTAGCATATGAACTACACGATCTTTCTGCTAGGCTTAGGATTGGGTCTTGTCCATCACATCATTCTCCTAATGATGTGATCCCGTTATCAAAGATATCCAATGTCCATGGTTAGGAAACCGTAACCATCTATTGATCAACGAGCTAGTCAACTAGAGGCTTACTAGGGACATGGTGTTGTCTATGTATCCACACATGTATCTGAGTTTCCTATCAATACAATTATAGCATGGATAATAAACGATTATCATGAACAAGGAAATATAATAATAACTAATTTATTATTGCCTCTAGGGCATATTGCCAACACTTACCTGGCTGATGATAGCTGTGCCATATTGTGTTAATTTGGTGTAGGCTAGTTGCCCAAACGTTCGTTGTGTCAATGTTGTTTTCCTATTATCTGACTTGGCCAATGATAGCAATGCTAGTGTGTTAATTTTGTGAAGGCTGCTGAAGATAAGGAGACAAACTCTGAAAACAGCAAGGCAACCCCATTGTTTCTTTCCAGTAAATCTAGGCCAGGTAATATGGCAATAACTCATGATTAATCTGTTTGGTTCCCGTCCTAATTTATGTTATGATGCAGTGGTCGAGACACTCTCCACTATCAATAATACAAGCCTGCCAAAATCGCCATCTGAATCTGTTCAGTATCCTTTGTCTCGAATGCAACGGAATAAATGTATGTTTGTGAACAAATTAATGGCTGAAGCAATGATGGAAATGGTGGATGAATCAGAGGTGCAGAGTCGTGCGACACAACAACTGATCAATGTTTTCAGAGACAGTGTAGCAAAGCGGCAAGAACTTGCCCACATGCTTATGGGCGTCATCTGTGCTGAGGTTGCAGATTGTGACGTTGTAGATGGTTTGGTTCTGCTCATTTATTTGCACTGGCATCAATCTTTGATTGCCAAGTGGATGTAATTTCCTGTAATATATGTTGGATGTGCAACGTTATTCCCTGTATGTTGTGCCTTTGCTCGTCGTAATGGGCTCAAATTATCTAATTTGGCCTAAAGACATGAACGAACTTTAGTGGGCCCATTAAGTTAATGGGTCGTTACTAGGCCGAAAGTTAATGGTCGGTCCTCTTACCTCCCGGGTCGTTAACAGGCCAACATCGAAGCGGGCAACAGGTGGCCCCAATTTATTTCACGGGCCGTTAACAGGCCGTTACTAAGTTTGGGCTACATATGGCCCAACTATACTGTAGGCCTTTAGCAGGCCGAAAGAGACAGCAGGCTTGTACTGGACCATGAAGAGCATGGGCCGCTAAGAGGCCGAAAGTCAGGTCGTATTGTAAACGGCCCAACTGTGTTGTGGGCCTTTAGCAGGCTGAAAGAGAAACCGGGCTGGTATTGGACCATGAAGGGCATGGGCCATTAAGAGGCCAAAACTAAGGTCGGACTACAAATGGCCCAACTCATTTATGGTCCGTTAACAGGCCGAAAGGCACACAGGGTCGGGAATTGGCCCAACACTTAAATGGGTCGCTAAAAGTCCAAAACTCAGGTCCGACTACAAATGGCCCAACTGATTTATGGGCCGTCAACAGGCTGAAAGTGACACCGGGCCAGAAATTGGCCCAACACTTAAATGGGCCGCTAAAAGGCCAAAACTCAGGTCCGACTACAAATGACCCATCAGATTTATGGGCCGTCAACAGGCTGAAAGACACACCAGGACGGAAATTAGCCCAACATTTAAATGGGTCGCTAAAAGGTCGAAAGATGTACATCCTGAAAATTGGCCCATCCATTAAATGGGCCGTTAACAGGCCGAAATCTCATCGGCCGATATTGAGTCGAAATATATATCAGGCTATTAACGGGCTCGAACTGACGATGGGTTGCAATGGTGTGAAATCTTTAACGGGCCGAATTGGCACATCTGTATGGGCCGTGGGCTTAAATAGACCTGACACAAGTAGGCCTTATATGGGCCGGCCTGCTAATTTTTACTGGGCCAGCCTTTTTCACCGGAATGGGCCACTGTTGGGTCGTGCCACATGTCGACCTATCATAGGCGCCTCCTGTCCAATGAGTGGATGACATCTGTCCCAACGATGAGGCGACACATGTTTCCTCTAGCCAATGATGATTTTACACGTGGAAAATCCCCATTGGTCGGGGCTGTTAACGGGTTATCGGATCCAAAACCCGACCCGATATCTTAACGGCGTTCCGTTACGGTGGATGCCACGTGTCGGTCACCCTTGACGAAAGCACTTCTGTGACTCGCGATTTATCGTCATGGAAGTGGACACTTCCGTGATGATAATTTTGGTAATGTCATGGAACAATTCTATGACAACACATGTATGACTATCTTGATTCTGTCATAAATTTGTCATGGATGTACATGCATGACAAAAAACGCGACCTACTGTGACAAACACGTATCGTCATGGAAGAGTATTTTTTTGTAGTGTGTGGGTGGGCTGGTGGCAGATCCTTCCTTATGGATCTACACCCCCAAGTGTTGTGCTGGAATGTTCGTGGCCTGAACAATCCGGCAAAGCGCAAGGCTGTTAGAGAATTTGTGAGTTCGGTGAAGTGTAACTTGGTTTGCTTCTAGGAGACCAAGTTGGATGTAATGGATCATTTCATTGTTATGCAATGTCTTGGGCCGTATTTTGATGGCTTCGCTTACTTACCATCCCATGAAACTAGGGGTGGCATCCTAGTGGCGTGGAATAGCTCTGTGTTGATGGTTGACAACTTCCAGTACGACGCTAATTTCCTTACAGGTTTGGTGCACAGTATGGTTGGAGATCCTTGGTGGATTTCGGTCGTCTATGGGCCACAAAGTGACGAAGAGAAGTGCCAATTCTTGCTGGACCTAGATACGAGGCGTGTGGGCTGCCCGGGGCCGTGGATGCTGTTAGGAGACTTCAACATGATCTTAAGGGCCACGGAGAAGAGCAATAACAACCTTAACAGATCTATGATGAATAGATTTAGGCAGTTTGTGGATGACCAAGAGCTCAAGGAGATGTACATGCACGGCCGAAAATTTACGTGGTCGAATGAACGGACGGTGCCGACCCTCACCAAGATTTACTGGGTGCTCATTTTTGTTGATTGAGAGTTGGAGAACCCATCTTACCTGCTCCAGGCGCTCTCCACCGGAGTTTCGGATCACGCGCCGTTGCACTTGTCCACGAGTGCAAATTTCTACCCCAAAAAGAGGTTCCGCTTTGAGCTTTTTTGGAGTAGAATGGAAGGTTTTGAGGATGCTGTGAAAGAAGCCTGGGTATGTGACGCGTCCATCGTTGATCCCTACAAGAGGCTGGATGCTCTGCTGCGCAACACCGCAAACCACCTGCAAGCGTGGGGCCAGAGGAAACTGGGGAATGTGAAGACACTCATGAGGGTGGCCACCTAGGTCATACATAAGCTGGATGTAGCCAAGGAAAACAGAATTCTGCAACGGGAAGAGGTGTGGTTGCGAAGAACTCTGAAACACTTGCTCCTAGGGCTGGCTGCGCTCGAGAGGACAATTGACCGGCAGAGGTCGAGGCTCAAGTGGATCAAAGAGGGCGACGCCAAGACCAAGTTGTTCCAAGCTGTAGCAAATGGAAGAAGGACCAAGAATTATATCCCATATATCAAACATGGCAGCGAGATCATTACCGACCAGGAGAGAATGGTGGACACGTTCGCACAAGTGCACACGTAGATGATGGGCACGACTCATGCCATGGAGCATACTTTAGACTTGCAATTCCTACAGATGGAACCAAAGGAGATGAGCTCACTTGAGGAGATCATTACGGAAGAAGAGGTTTGGCAGGTCATCAAAGAAATGGCCCTGGATCGTGCCCCAGGACCAGACGGCTTCATCGGTGCTTTCTACCAAAGAGCCTGGCAGATTATAAAACAGGACATTATGGCTGTGATGCTAAATTTGTACATGGGGGACACTAGAGGTTTTGTGAAGCTTAATAAGGCCCACATTATCCTCATTCCAAAAAAGCTGGATGCGGAGGAGATTGGGGATTACTGGTCGATCAGTCTTATCCATAGTATCCCCAAGCTATTTGCAAAGGTACTTGCGAACCGGCTGCATAACCGAATGCCGGAAATTGTGGCCACGAACCAGTCTACGTTTATCAAAGGAAGGCACCTGCATGACAACTTTCTGCTGGTTCGACAAGTAGCGCGGAAGATTCATGCAAGAAGAGTCCCGGGAGTGTTCATCAAGTTAGACATCTCTAGAGCGTTTGATTCTCTTTCTTGGCCGTTTCTGCTGGAAGTCTTGCGGGCAAAGGGTTTTGGACAGAGGTGGAGGACTTGGATCATGGCGATCTTGCAATCGGCTAGCACCAAGGTAGTGGTGAATGGTGTCCCCGATGGAAGTTTCTTACACGCCTGTGGTCTGCGCCAAGGCGACCCAATATCGCCAATGCTCTTTGTTATCGCCATGGAGGCCCTTACGACGCTAATCAACAAAGCTACTGATGAAGGCATGCTCCGCTCTTATAATGGAATATCGGTGCTGCAAAGACTATCGATATATGCGGACGATGTAGCGCTGTTCGTCGAGCCTTCGAGGCAGGATCTGTTGGCAGTTCACGAGATGCTAGATGTGTTTGGTGAGGCCTCGGGGCTAAAAGTTAACTACCGCAAATCATCGGCTATCTTGATCCGTGGCCGGATTGCTGCATTGTGAACTCGCCGAATTCCCTTGCAAATACCTCGGTCTACAGCTTGCAATCCGAAGTTTAACACGACTTGAATGGATGCCTATGCTTGACCAAGTTCGGAAAGTGATCCCTGCCTGGCAACAAGGACTTCTTCAGCGACTCAGTCGCCTCGTTTTGGTTCAGTCCATTGTTGCAGCTAGGCCTGTGCAACACTTGATGATTACTGATGCGCCAGATTGCGTGTTCGAGGAAATGAATAAAAGGATGAGGTCGTTTTTCTAGGCGAGGAAGGACAAAAGCAACGGAGGGCAATGTCTCGTGGCTGGGGACCAAGTGTGCCGACCAAAGCAGATCGGAGGTTTAGGGATAAAGAACATGAAAGCCCAGGCTCTGGCACTGAGAGTAAGGTGGGAGTGTCTAAGAAGGACTGACCCTAGCAGACCATGGCAAGGTTTACCTATGGCGGACGACTGTAATGCAAGAGCTATTTTTGAGAGCATGGTTAGGATTGAGGTTGGAAGGGGCGACAGCGTCCTGTTCTGGAGAGACAAGTGGCTACGCGGAGCTGGAGAGGCAGATATCGCGCCGCGCTTGATGGAGACGGTGCCAACGAGAATCATTAACAGTCGGACGGTCCTTCAGGCTCTCACGGAGAACATGTGGTACGAGGATTGTGATGCCACGGCTTCCTTCACTGCCCAGCTGCAGTGTATGCACCTCTGCCATGCACTCGCTTCGGTGCATAGAGATGAGAATGAACCGAACCGGTTCACTTGGACGGCGATGAATACGGCGAGCTACTCGACCAAATCGGTCTATGACTACCTTTTCTCGGGCCTGCAGAAGTCCCCAACTGCAGTGTCGGTGTCAAAACCGGTAGATCTCGGGTAGGGGGTCCCGAACTGTGCGTCTAGGCGGATGGTAACAGGCGATAAGGAACACGACGTTTTTACCCAGGTTTGGGCCCTCTCGATGGAGGTATAACCCTACTCCTGCTGGATTAACATTGATGATATGGGTAGTACAAGAGTTGATCTACCACGAGATCACAGAGGCTAAACCCTAGAAGATAGCCTATGGTATGATTGTTGTTGTGTCCTACGGACTAAACCCTCCGGTTTATATAGACACCGGAGAGGGCTAGGGTTACACAGATTCGGTTACGAGGATGGAGATCTACATATCCGTATTGCCAAGCTTGCCTTCCACGCCAAGGAGAGTCCCATCCGGACACGGGACGAAGTCTTCAATCTTGCATCTTCATAGTCCCACAGTCCGACCAAAGGTTATAGTCCAGCTGTCCGGATACCCCCTAATCCAGGACTCCCTCGGTAACCCCTGAATGTAACGCCCCGGATGTAACTTGCCATATTTGTAAGCCAACTATGTATCTCTTTCCCCTTATTTATTACATGGATTGTGTGAAGATTACCTCACTTGCGACATTGCTTTCAATGCGGTTATGCCTCTAATTCGTGCCTCGACACGTGGGAGATATAGCCGCATCAAGGGCGTTACAAGTTGGTATCAGAGCCTTCCCCGACCTTAGGAGCCCCAACTGTTTGATCGTCTTTAGTGGCCGAGTTGTGTCTAGAAAAATGTTTTGAGTCATCTAGGAATTATATATCGGAGAGTTTAGGAATTCTTTTTACTTCCCAGTCTCCTCATCGCTCTGGTAAGGCATCCTGACGTAGAGTTTTGACTCTTCTCTTCTCAAATTTCACTAAAAAAAATTTAGGATCACGCGGGTATCTTAGAATCGTTTCGATGGTCTTATGATGACAACATTGTCTTGGTTGCCTCCCGTCAGCAGGGGTTTTAGAGGAGGTGTCCCGGGGAGTTGAGCTCCGAGGTGTTGTCGTCATAATTTTATCGTTGCGGTTTTGGAATACCTAAGATTAGTACGCCGACATCGAAAATCTCTTTTGTACAGTTGTTGGTGAGATAACCCTGATAGCCCAGTACTGAGGCGAGTGCGGGAGTATTGCCATGACTTGTACAATGGATGCTTTTCGAAGGTTGAGGTAGATGATTTCCGAGGATTTCTTGGTTATGTGTTGAAGGATGGATACAGCTGGATCTAGGTATTGTTAGTTTGGGTGATATATTTTGTGTCCCCTGTATCCCCAACACCTGATTGCATAACCAGAAAATTTCGGGAGTTTATAAGTGGGAATTCTTGTAGCTCTAGTATTTCTTCCGCAGATATTTGGTTTGGGATTGGGTATTCCTTACCAAGTATTTGTTCACATCCGTACCTTGTTGATTTAATTCCTTACCTTGTTCTAAGTGGCTTCTCAGCTTATGGAAGTGTGATGCTTTACTTTGGAATTCATTCGTTCATTCTCGTTCGAATGTTTATTGTGAAGACTATATGTTGCAATTTCGTTCCTTTGATTCAGCTTCAATATATATCTGTCAAGATGCTAATGGATGTCACCCTCTTCAGGATGGCTCCGCCAACGCGTCAGAATCCGGAACGCAATGAAGGAAATCAGGCAAACCCTCCGCCACCACCTCCGCCTCCGGAGGCTTGGCAAGCCCTGATGACTGCCACAAATGCCAACGCTCAGATTCTGATTCAGCTCTTGCAAGATCGCAACCAAGGGCAAGATAATCAAGGGAATCAAGGCCAAGGCGACAATCAGCCGCACTTCGCTTCACTCAACCAGTTCCTTGCTAATCAGCCAAAGACCTTCAGCTACTGTGTCGAGGCCACAGACGCAGATGATTGGCTCGTGGACATCAGCAAGCATTTCGAGTGCAGCAATGTCAGACCTGAGGACTTTGTCAAGTTTGCCTCTTTTCAACTCAAAGATCAAGCTGCTGAGTGGTTCCAGCAATACAAAGATTCCAGAGGAGGTCGTGTGATTACCTGGGATGATTTCCGCCGTGACTTCAAAGCTCACCACATTCCAGAAAGTGTTGTTGAGAGTAAGCGTGAGGAATTCCGCAATCTCAAGCAAGGCACCATGTCTGTCTATCAATACAACACTCAGTTCCAGAAGCTCTCTCGTTTTGCAAGGCAAGACATCCCTGATGAGAAGAGTATCATCTACCAGTTCAGGCGTGGTCTCAGAGAAGATCTGCAACTTGCTCTCGTGCTTTTCGAGCCATTAAAGTATGATGAATTCTTCAACATGGCACTGAAACAAGAAGCTGCTCAGCTCAAGTGTGAGGCATCTAAGAAGAGAGTCAGAGACGCAGTTCAGTCTTCTTCTTCTTCACTTGTGGCAGCTAAGCAACAGAAGTTCTGGTTGCCGCCTCCTCCGTTCCGTCAGCCTTATCAGCAGAAGAACTCAAGTGGTCGTGGATCTTCCCACCCACCCAACCCTGGCTATCAGAACAAGTCTCAGAATCAAACTCCAAGGCCAAGTGCTCCTTATCATCGTCCGCTCTCAGAGGTCACTTGTAACAAATGTCAGCAGAAGGGTCACTATGCGAACAAGTGCTTCAACCAAAGGCGCCTTCCGCCTCCTCCACCTGTGAAATCTTCCAGCAATGCAGTGGTCAAGCATAATCCTAAGTATGCCAAGGTGAACATGTTGAATGCAGCTCAAGCGGAGGATTCTTCTGAAGTGATCATGGGTAATCTTCCTGTTAATGATATTCCTGCAAAAGTCTTATTTGATACTGGTGCATCGCATTCTTTCATCTCAAAACCTTTTGCATCGAAGCACGAATTGTCTTTCCAAGGGTTGCCTAAACCGTTATCAGTTGTCTCTCCGGCTAAATGCTTGAACGCAAGATTTATGGTTCCGGATGTTTCTATCAAGATGGGCGACTATAGATTTCTGGCTAAACCAATTGTTCTTGGTGACTCGGATATTGATCTTATTCTCGGGATGGACTGGCTTTCTAAGCACAAGGCTCAGCTTGATTGTGCTGCCAGGGAAATTCAATTGACTCACTCTTCTGACGATGTGATCATCTATGCCTCTCGTGATGATACCATTCGGTTGTTTTCTCTCAATGAGAATGGTGAATTGGATGCTATCTCTCAGATTCCAGTTGTTTGTGAGTACCAAGATGTCTTTCCAGAAGAGCTTCCGGGTATGCCTCCCCGCCGGCCAGTTGAATTCGTTATTGATCTTGAGCCTGGCACGGAACCCGTCTGCAAGCGTCCTTACAAGCTTGGACCAGATGAGTTGAAGGAATTGAAGAAACAACTCGATGAAAAAGAGCGTCTGGGTCTGATCAGACCGAGTTCTTCTCCTTGGGGTTGTGGTGTTCTTTTTGTCAAGAAGAAGGATGGCACGGACCGACTTTGAGTCGATTACCGTCCATTGAACAAGAAGACTATCAAGAACAAGTATCCACTTCCCAACATCAATGAGCTATTCGAGCAACTTAAAGGTGCTAAGGTGTTCTCCAAGCTTGACCTTCGTATGGGTTATCATCAGATTCGCATTCGTGAAGAAGATATTCCCAAGACAGCATTCAGAACAAGCTTTGGTTCTTATGAATATACTGTCATGTCTTTCGGCCTCGTCAATGCTCCTCCAGCATTCACTCGCTTGATGAATTTCATCTTCAACCCCTACATCAACGAATTTGTCTTGGTCTATCTCGATGATATTTTGGTTTTCTCCAAGAATAAGGAGGATCATGCCAAACATTTGCGATTGGTGCTCGACAAGCTCAGAGAGTATCAATTATATGCGTAGTTCTCCAAATGTGAATTTTGGCTTGATGAAGTTCTTTATCTTGGCCATATCATCTCTGCCAAGGGCATTGCTATTAATCCAGAGAGGGTGTCTGCAGTTTTGAATTAGCAACCTCCTCAGAATGTCAAGCAGCTTCGCAGTTTTCTTGGACTTGCAAGCTATTGCCGAAGATTCATTGAGAATTTCTCAAAGATTGCAAAGCCTCTTTCAAACCTCCTCCAGAAGCATGTGAAGTATGTCTGGTCTCCTGAGTGTGACGTTGCTTTCAACACTCTCAAAGAGAAACTCATCACTGCTCCAGTTCTGACTCCTCCTGACGAATCCAAGCCTTATGAAGTATTCTGTGATGCTTCTCTTCAGGGCCTCGGTGCCGTCTTAATGCAAGAGAAGAAGGTTGTTGCCTATACCTCTCGTCAGTTGAGGCCCAACGAAAGGAACTACCCCACTCACGATCTTGAGTTGGCAGCAGTTGTCCACGCACTAATAACATGGAGACATCTCCTGTTGGGAAGGAAAGTGGACATATTCACCGATCACAAGAGTCTCAAGTACATCTTCACTCAGCCCCACCTCAACCTCAGGCAAACTCGATGGGTCGAAATGATTCAAGGGTATAATCCGAGTATTGAATATACTCCAGGCAAGGCTAACGTGATTGCAGACGCTTTGAGCAGGAAGGCTTACTGCAACATCTTAATCCTCAAGCCCTTTCAACCGGATCTTTGTGAAGCTTTCCGCAAGTTGAATCTCCAAATTGTCCCTCAAGGTTTTCTTGGCAACCTCATCATTTCTCCTACTTTGGAAGATCAGATTCGTGAGGCACAATTGTTGGATACCATGGTGAAGAAGGTGAAACGTGGTATTGACAAGAGCATTTCCAAATACAAGTGCTATCGAGTTGATGACAGAGATACTCTTTTCTTCGAGGACCGGATCATGGTTCCAAAGGGTGATATTCGTAAAGTCATTATGAACGAGGCGCACAACTCTCTTCTGTCAATTCATCCTGGAAGTACGAAGATGTACCATGACTTCAAGCCGTCGTATTGGTGGACTTGAATGAAGCGAGAGATTGCTCAATTCGTGAATGAATGTGATGTCTGCAGAAGGGTGAAAGCAGAACACCAACGACCAGCTGGTCTTCTCCAACCTCTTGCTATTCCAGAATGGAAGTTTGATCATATCGAAATGGACTTCGTGACTGGATTTCCTAAGTCCAAGCGTGGAAATGATGCTATCTTCGTCGTCATCGACAAGCTCACCAAAGTGGCTCATTTTCTTCCTGTCAAAGAGTCTATCACAGCAGCGCAGCTGGCAGAGCTCTACACCTCCAGAATTGTCTCCTTGCACGGCATTCCACAATTGATCTTTTCAGACCGTGGCAGCATCTTTACCTCCAAGTTTTGGGATTCTTTTCAGAAGGCCATGGGCACCAACATTCGCTTCAGCACAGCTTTCCACCCTCAAACTAGTGGACAAGTCGAGCGTGTCAACCAAATTCTTGAAGATATGCTCAGAGCTTGTGTTATCTCTTTCGGCATGAAGTGGGAGGGTTGTCTTCCTTATGCTGAGTTCTCTTACAACAACAGCTTTCAAGCCAGCTCGGGCAAAGCCCCATTCGAGATTCTCTATGGCAGAAAGTGCCATACTCCTCTCAACTGGTCTGAAACTGGTGAACGCCAATTGCGTGGCAATGATTTGATCTTAGAGGCTGAGGCTATGTGCAAGGTGATTCGTGAGAACCTCAAAGCAGCGCAGTCGCGCCAGAAGAGCTATTACGATAGCAAACATCGTGATTTGGCATTCCAGATCGGAGACCATGTCTACCTCCGCGTCTCTCCAATGAAAGGAACTCGTCGCTTCGGTATCAAGGGGAAACTTGCCCCTAGATACGTGGGCCCTTTCAAGATCATGGGCAAACAAGGTGATCTCGCCTATCAACTTGAGCTTCCCTCCAACTTTGCAAATGTGCACGATGTCTTCCACGTATCACAGCTTCGCAAGTGCTTCAAGATGCCTCAGCGCACCATCAACTTCGAAGAGATTGATCTTCAAGAAGATTTGTCCTATCATGAGCACCCCGTTGCTATTCTTGAAACAACTGAGCGCAAGACTCGCAACAAGTCAATCAAATTCCTCAAAGTGAAATGGTCACACCATTCAGACCGAGAAGCCACCTGGGAGCGCGAGGATCACCTACGTTCCGAGTTTCCGGAGTTCTTCCAGTCCTAGATCTCGGGACGAGATCCTCTCGTAGTGGTGGAGTGTTGTAACGCCCCGGATGTAACTTGCCATATTTGTAAGCCAACTATGTATCTCTTTCCCCTTATTTATTACATGGATTGTGTGAAGATTACCTCACTTGCGACATTGCTTTCAATGCGGTTATGCCTCTAATTCGTGCCTCGACACGTGGGAGATATAGCCGCATCGAGGGCGTTACACTGAACCAGGCTTCAATGACGATGAGTCCGGCGCGCAAATTGTCTTCGGCATTGCAAGGCGGGTTCCTCCTCCGAATACTTCATAGAAGATTTTGAACACGAGGATCGTGTCCGGCTCTGCAAAACAAGTTCCACATTCCATCGTAGAGAGAATAATATTTCCACAAATCTAATATGTTGGCGTATTCCGTAGCGTGACATCACACCACAACCAAGCCTTTATTCGAATCGTTTTTTACCCCCACCTCAGTGCGTTTTGCGAGGCGGTTTCCTTGGCACGTCTTGTCGAAGCAGAGATCGTGTCCCCTTTATTTAGAGGATTCTCATCAACACGGACGTGGGTAACCCAATCGTGCCCGTTGGTATGTCCCCTCAATCGAAGGTAAATCCCAAACGGTCACAGGGAGGGCTCTCGGTATTCAATCTCTTTATAAAGAGACCAAGGCCCTACTCTTTTCTTTCGATCTCAATCGAATCCGCCTCTCGCCTCGAGTTCCAGCACCCAAAGCTTCAGATTCAGGCGCTTCGGACTTTTGATTATGTCCGGATCCGACCTTCAAGGCTGATGGATGCCTTCCTCCGTCACGGAGGAAGACGTGCTAAAGCTAAGGGAGGCCAGGTACTTGACCGGCCAAATCCCGCATAGGTTGCCCGCACAAGGGCAGGTTATTCCCACTCCTAAGCCCGGTGAGAGCGTTGTGTTCGTATCTCACTTCCTCCGAGGGCTGGGCTTCACGCCAGATCCCTTCGTGAGGGGGCTCATGTTCTATTATGGGCTGGGCTTCCACGACTAGGCTCCGGAGTCTATCCTCCACATCTCATCGTTCATCGTCGTGTGTGAAGCCTTCCTCCGTATCACCCCTCACTTCGGACTGTGGCTCAAGACCTTCAAAGTGGAGCCGAAGATGGTCGAGGGATGGCACGCGGAGTGCGGAGGCGCCGCAATAAGCAAAAATGCCGATGCCCCATGGCCCGAGGGCTCTTTCCAAGAGGAGTCCGGCTTATGGCAACAAGAGTGGTTTTATATCACAGCTCCCAGGGGTACCAAGTGGGTGGCTCCGCCTGTTTTTTGCTCGGGTCCCCCGCCACGACTAACGTCATGGGTCAACAAGGGGCTAGACTGGGGGCCAGTAAAGGACGTGCCCATATTGCAGAGCCGCATCCGAGATCTCCTGGAGAGAGATGTCAGTCTGGTCGTGGTGACGCAGGTCATGTCAATTCGCCGAGTTCTGCCCTGCAAACATCGCCCCCTCCACCTGTGGGAGTTCAATCCGGAGGGACCGTGAGCTCTTCAACATTTCCTTGGCATGACGCCCGCGGAGATGTACAAATTGTTCTTCGGACCACAAGTAATGTGTCCGGACTCTACTGAGGACGCAGGTCTGAGCTGCAATCGCCCGGATACCCAAGTAAGTAGCCCTGTGTCCGAACACGCCATCCGTTTATTTATCGCAACATCGCCCTTAAAAGAGTTGTTCTTGAACCAGGAGTGGATAGCGAAGGCGAAGTTGATCAGGTGTCCGGCCCCTCTTCTTGAGACCTCGCCAGATCCTGTGTTAACCAGGATGCTGGAGATCGCACCTTTGGAAGAAGATGAAGGGGGAACAAGGAAGCTACTGCCTCCATAGAGGAGGTTGTCCGGAAGGGAGGAATCGAAAATTCCTTTCCTCAGGGGAAGAAGAGGACCGCCTCTGAAGACCCGGAGACAATGGTCTCGAAGCGGGGGAAGAAATCTTCGCCCGAGGGTCCTGCACCGGGGGATACCCCGGCCGTGCTATACCCTCAAGGGGATCAGCCCTCCACCAGCTGTAAGTAAAAAGGTGTTTAATAATGAGAGAAATCCTTGCTTTACTCCTGAGGAAAGTAACCGAAGCATTTATCTTGCAGTTCAGATCTTAGCCCCTCTCAGCAGAGCTCGTCTTCGGGGGATCTTCTTCCAGAGATGATGGAGAGCGGAATGCCTCCCCCTGCCATACCGCCTCATGAGGCGGGCAACCCCAAGGTGTCATCGCAGAGGGTTTCTACTGATCCGGCAAGGCGAGAAGGTAGTCATATGGCCACCCGAAGACCTCAGTGTCCGGCTTTTGAAAAAGCAATCGAATGAGTCCGACACCTTCTGGTGTGCGGTCAGAGGTACTGAAGGTTCTGCTAGGGTGGGCGTCTATCTCAGAAGAGCACCGTGCGTTGATGGGTACGGTAATTGGAAGGATTTCGTCCGCGGAGAGCGGGTTGCATGAAGCTGTCAGGAATTTACTGACAGGTTTTGAGGTACGTGAAATGACGTGCCTTCTGTAGATAGTAGCCCCTGAGACTCTGGGTGCTGTCGAAGACGACGACACGCAGAAGATCATAGTCCCAGGTATAATTTTGCCACCTTCATATGTAGGTGGCGAAGTGTCCGGTGGCCAGCCGGACTGATGAATTTGCTGAGTTAAATTGGCAACTTGACGTGGCAGATGCCGACATCGTGCTTGTCAACAAGGGGCTTGACGAGGCACAAGGTATGTAATTTCTCCGGAGACACCTGGTAAGAGGAGCCTGATGCTAGTATCTTATAACGTCTATGCTTAATGCAGATGGGGCTGCCGCCATGGAGAACCTTCGGGCAAATCTTGCCCGAGCCAAAGAATAAGCCAGAAAAAGCGATGCGGCTGCCCTAAAGGCGGTTGAGGAGCTACGTCAATCCGGAGATATCGCGGCTGGGAAGCCCTTTATGCTGCGGATGAAGTTCAGAGATCCTAAATATGCTCCTTTGGACCGGATGTGGAGTTCGGCGGACGCATATCTGGATTTAGCGGCGAGTGCTGCTGATGCGGCCGAACACTTCCGAGATCAAAAGGATCGTGAAGTGGAAAAGCTGTTCTGGTCACAATTCAACAATCTAGAGCGTCCGCTTCCATTGACTGATCGATTGGCTGAATGGGCCGAGCTGAATAGGTTGTCCAAGCTTGGCATGAGGTATGTCGTGGATCATCTGTGGCCGGAAAGGCCAAAGCCGAACAGTTATTTTAGCTTGGTGCAGCAGTTCCTTGGTGCGGTGCCGCAGATCAACGCGATGAAGAGGTCAGCATGCGTGGAGGGTGCACGGATGGCCCTTGCCCGTGTCAAGACATACTGGGAAGAGATGGAGGCCACCACCATTGCAGCCCAAGATTCGGACGAGAGCCGAGTATGTGCTGAGCACTACTTTCAAGAAGTTATGGAGGGCGCTCGTTTGATAGAGACACGGCGCTCGAAGGATATTATGTTCGAATAACATGTATTCTCCTTGAAAACAATATTTCGCTGAAATGTAAAATCTTTTTATACTTGTGCTTGCAAGAATTATAATACCTCCTGTGCGGCCGTTTATGTATATATGTATATAACCTAAAAGATGGCAGTCGTCGGCTTCAGCCCCCACGCATATAATGCGGGGGTGTTCGCAGAAGACGCATTTTCACACTTGATCCAACGTCTTGGTCCATTAAGGAGGTGATAGCGTAGCGAACTAGGCAATCGGACTATAATGCTTTATCACTTTTACTTATCCATAGGAGTTTGACAGCGGGGCTACTATGCAGCCCCTGGTGGCACCGCGCTCACCCGAATTCGGGGCGCGTGTGTGCCTGGCCGGGAAACGGCCCTTCGTCAAGGCGGAGGAATCC
Source organism: Aegilops umbellulata (assembly GCA_032464435.1). Taxonomy (NCBI): domain Eukaryota; kingdom Viridiplantae; phylum Streptophyta; class Magnoliopsida; order Poales; family Poaceae; genus Aegilops; species Aegilops umbellulata. The sequence goes on from CP136054.1 coordinate 129,481,162, forward strand.
CGAAGATTCCGCTAGGTCATCGAGTGGTTGACCAGTCTCACGCTATATCATGACAGTCAGTTTTCGGCTTTCTCTACTGAGGTGCTCGCCTGGCTGAACTGGGGCACAATCGCAGTAGTTCTCCTGGTGCCGCCTTAGTCGATAGAGCGGAATGTAAGGCGGGAAAACACAGGAGCCGGGCAAACCCAATATTTGACCAAAGACATGATTCGGAGCTGGTGCATATAAGGCCAAACTCGCGACGCCGAACACTCCCGAAGGTATTCGGTCTTTGTGATTTTAAACGGGCTAAACAACGCCCTTTATAATAAGCCCCTGGTGTCCAGGTACGTGCAATACTCTAACGTGGCCACATGCCAAGACGCCAGCCTCCTTCTCGGTTATGCTGAGAATCCAGGGGATGTGTATCAACAAGAGACAGTAAAAAAGGTTTACGCAGGGTCTTAATCTAAAAAGAATCCTTGGAACGGGTCCCTGCTGCACGTCTGCGCATGTGTCTCCATTGTGTCGTATCCTGGACGGGTTTAGCACGATGCTTATCTGTAAAAGAGAGGAACTTAGTTGAAAAAGTAGTCGTGCAAAATGTGTGTTATACTAAATAGACAAAGTATAATTCGAGATGGGTAAAATTGAGCCTTATTGTCGCCTTTTTATATGCGCGGAGCCCCTTGTATAGGGGTATATAGCCATCGAACCTTTATCAATTATATGGTTATGCCGGACTCGTCTAGCCGTGTCCATGGTCTTAACGACCTGTTAGATGATCTGGTTGGTGAGGCCGTTTTAGTGTGTGGCTGCCAAGGCAGCCGCACAGTCTTCCGCGCGCGAGGAGCGCTCAATATTTCCCTTTAACAAAATGATGCCTCGTGGGCCGGGCATCTTAAGCGTGAGAGACGCATAATGCGGTATTGCATTGAAGCGAGCAAAAGCTTCGCGTCCCAGCAGTGCTTGATAACCACTTTTAAACGGAGCGATGTGGAAGGTTAGCTTTTTGCTACGGAAGTTATCGGGGGAGCCGAACATAACTTTTAGTAGGAGGGAGCCCGTGCAATGGGCCTCTGGGCCAGGCGTTACTCCTTTAAAGGTAGTATTGCTATGGCTAATTTTTGTTGGGTCTATCCCCATTTTGCGGACTGTGCCCTGATATATCAGGTTTAAACTACTGTCGTCGTCCATCAGGACTCGTGTAAAGTGGTATCTGTCAATTATCGGGTCTAACACCAAGGCAGCCCATCCTGCGCGCCGGATACTTGCAGAGTAATCCCGATGGTCGAAGGTGATCGGTTTGGACGACCAGTGGCGGAACTCCATTGTGATAGGCCGTAGGGCACGTATCTCTATGGGCGCCACTTTGTTTCTCCCCTTTGTCATGTGTAACACGTTTACTGTTTTGACTTCTGGCAGCAATTTCTTCTGTTCTTGTTTGTGGGGTTCGTCATCGTCTTCGCTTGGTGTATCCAGCCCCTTGTGTTTGGCATTGAGTTTGCCGGATTGCTTGAAGACCCAACATTCTCTATGGGTATGATTCGCAGGCTTACCAGGGGTGCTGTGGATTTGACATATCTTGTCCAAAATTTTGTTTAGGCTGGACAGTTCGTCCCTGTTATCTTTGAGAGGCAGCTTTTGCTGACCCCATCGAGAGCTTTTGAATCTGGCATTTACCGCCGTGCTCTTCGGGCTGTTTTCCTTATTCCGACGCTGGTTTTTGCTGCATCATGGCTTCCCGTTCCCGTCCCTGACTTCGGATGTACTTGGGTCGTTGGTGCTGCATCTTGCCAACCAGTTGTCTTCGCCTGCGCAGAAGCGGGTCATGAGGCTTATTAATGCAGCCATTGTTCTTGGCTTTTCTTGGCCGAGGTGTCTGGCGAGCCATTCGTCTCGAACACTGTGCTTGAAAGCTGCTAAGGCTTCGGCGTCCGGACAGTCGACTATTTGGTTCTTTTTGGTAAGAAATATGTTCCAAAGCTTTCGGGCTGACTCTCCGGGCTGTTGAGTTATATGACTTAAATCGTCTGCATCCGGTGGTCGGACATAGGTCCCTTGAAAATTTGCCCGAAAAGCGTCCTCGAGCTCTTCCCAACTTCCAGTGCTGTTTTCGGGAAGGCCTTTGAGCCAATGCCGGGCTGGCCCTTTGAGCTTGAGGGGTAAGTACTTTATGGCGTGGAGGTCGTCTCCTCTAGCCATGTGGATATGGATGATGTAGTCCTCAATCCAGACCCCAGGGTCTGTCGTTCCGTCGTATGCCTCTATGTTTACGGGTTTAAATCCCTCTAAAAATTCATGGTCCAGCACCTCATCGGTGAAACATAGGGGGTGTGCGGCACCCATGTATTTTGGTGTACCGAGGTGTTCAGATTTTTGTTGTGTTGCATTGCTTGCTGGAGCATGCTTTCTTGGCCCGTAGATAGATCTGGATGGGCCGTCTTTTTTATGTGAGTCCTCATGTGGATCGCGTGCTGGCTTGTGTGCGGTGTCGTTTGCCACTCTATATTGGTAGTGAGGTCGTCTATCCGACCGGATGGCTGCTTTGTTTTTTGATTGCGGGGGCTCTAAGGCCTCCTCATCGAATTCAGGCAGTAGCTTTCGCTTTGGGTAGCTCTTTGTGTGGCGACTGCCGCCAGATTTGTCTATGGTGTTGAGTACTTTGCTCCATTTGATTCTAAGTGCATCTTCCGCGGTCTTGAGCTTCCGCTTCTGCTTTTTCAGGCTGCGCGCGGTGGCGACGAGCCTTTTATGGAGGTTCTTCTGCTCCAGGCTCTTGTCAGGCGTGAGGTCATCCGGACTGTTATCTTCGCCGGAGACGGGTTGTTCGGTTTGATTATCCGTGTTACCCTGGTCGGACGGTTGTTCAATGCCATGTTCGTCGTCTGCCGGCTCACCCTGCTCTATGGCTGGGTCTGTGTGACCGCTGTTTCTGTCGAAGCGGGGTTTGGAGCGGCGCTTACGCCGCCGCTTTGACTGATTATCGATGGAACGATCCTTTGTTGCGTCCTTCCGCTCTTCGTCGTCGTTTCCTTTGGGTGTGTCCACCATGTATACATCGTGGGATGAGGTGGCTATCCAGTGCCCTGTGGGGAGTGGTTCCTGTTCGTCTCCTACACCGTCGTCCATACCGTCGATGTCTTCGGAGTCGAAGTCCGGCATGTCGGTCAAATCATCGATAGTGGCTACTAAGTGGGTGGTGGGTGGGCGGCGACTTTCTTCGTCGTCCGCATCCCAATCCTGCTAGTCATAATCCGGCCAGGATTCTCCTGACAAGGAAAGAGACCTTAGTGACTTCAGTATGTCACCGAAGGGCGAGTGCTGAAAGATATCCGCGGTGGTGAACTCCATGATCGGCGCCCAATCTGATTCGATTGGAAGGGGCGCAGGTGGTTCGGAGTCCGGAGGAGAGTCCGGCGATGTGGAGACACGGGCCTCGCGAAGGGTAAGGCTGGTGTTCGGCTCAATCGCCATTGAGGCTGCGGCCTTCGTGGCGGGGTCTAACCACCCGCCCACGGATGGCACAATTGGCTCTGGATCGAAAGTCGGAGCGGTTGCCGGTGCGGTCTCCTGAGCACTGTTCGGTGGCAGAGCTAAATCATGCCCATCGGGACAGTGTGACGCACTCGGCCGGGGCTTCCAAACTTGACCTGGTGGCCAGGGGCGTAACTTTCAATCTGCTCCAGATGGCCAAGTGAATTGGCCCGCAGTGCAAAGCCGCCGAATACAAAAATATACCTGGGGAGAAAAGTCTCATCCTGGGTTGCATTGCTAACGATGATCGAAGGAGCCATCAAGCCTAATGACGACGACACAGAGGAACTCTCAATGAAAGCACCACTGTCGGTGTCAAAATCGGCGGATATCGGGTAGGGGGTCCCGAACTGTGCGTCTAGGCGGATGGTAACAGGAGACAAGGGACACGACGTTTTTACCTAGGTTCGGGCCCTCTCGATGGAGGTAAAACCCTACTCCTGCTGGATTAACATTGGTGATATGGGTAGTACAAGAGTTGATCTACCACGAGATCAGAGAGGCTAAACCCTAGAAGCTAGCCTATGGTATGATTGTTGTTGTGTCCTACGGACTAAACCCTCCGGTTTATATAGACACGGGAGGGGGCTAGGGTTACACAGAGTCGGTTACAAGGATGGAGATCTACATATCCGTATTGCCAAGCTTGCCTTCCACGCCAAGGAGAGTCCCATTCGGACACGGGACGAAGTCTTCAATCTTGCATTTTCATAGTCCAACAGTTCGGCCAAAGGTTGTAGTCTGGCTGTTCGGATACCCCCTAATCCAGGACTCCCTCAGGCGGCTTGCACTTGGAGAAGCTCGACCTTAAAGTGCAAGATGTTTATTTGGTTGGCGTTACAATATCGATTGTGGACATCGGATAGACGGGCACGTCATGGCCTGCAAGACCAACCATTGCCATGTTTCACGTGCTTGCAAGCGGAGGATAATGTGGACCACATACTAGCCAAGTGCATCTTTGCACAGGAGGTGTGGCATCGTGTGTTTGACCTGCTCGGCCTCAATGTGGTAGGAACAACTACAAACGACACCTTCCTTGCTTGGTGGATGAGAGAAAGGAAGAAGTTTAGGGGAGCGGACAGAAGAGGTTTTGACACTCTCATGACGGCGGTGGCTTGGATACTTTGGAAACAAAGAAACGTCAGGGTCTTCAACAGACAGGAGCAACAGAAGCCTGCACCCCTCATCCCGAATCTAGTGTTTGAGGAAATCACGGCATGGCATACGGCGGGGCTTGGAGCGGGACGTCTACAACGTTTTGTGAGGAGTTAGATTTGTAGAGTTTCGGAGTTGAGTAGGTGTGTGTCATCCATCCTAGATGTTTGCATCACGGATGGGCATCTTGTACATTAATTCTCTTTCATCTATAAAAATATGGTACGACATTGGCGTACTCTCGAAAAGAAAAGACTCCCGCATGGTCGAGGCCAACACCCAGCTGGAGGAGCGGGAGAAGAAGTACAAAGAGGACGCCGAGGACAAGTCCAAGACGGAGCACGAGGCGCTTGTCAAGGACCACCGCGAGAAGCTGAAGTTCCAACAGGACTGCTTCACGCAGAAGCAGAGTGAGCTCATGGCCGAGAACTCCCGCCTCGCGAAGCAGCTGAAGGACATGGAAGCCGCACGACAGCAGGCGCTGGCGGCGAAGGCAGACATCGAGGGAGAGGTGGCGTCCCTCTGGATGCAGGTGGGCGGCGTCACCGACGTTGTCGAGAAGGCCAGGGATGACGCCGTGCATGCGCTGGGGCAGCAGCACGAGTGCAACAAGATGTTTCGTGCCCTTGTGCAGCGGGCGTGTACTGCCGTCGCCCGCTTCACCATTGAGTAGACCGCGGAGCCCTTGGAAGACAACGACGCTAGCTACTTGGACTTCTTCACCAAGCTCGTGGGGAAGATGGAGGAAGGGGCCGTGAGCGTGGACGCCACCATCGAGGAGGAGTGTCGAGACCTCCTGAGACAGGCGACGACACGGCTCTTCAGCAACCTCTTTGGCGATGACACCAACTTCGACTTCGACAAGGTGATGAACCCTGTCCCGGCGGAGCTTCGCGACAACCTCGAGAAGGAGGTGCGGGACCACGTGGCGGACTTCGTCCAGCAGTTCGCACATGTTAGCGAGGGAAGCGACGGGGACGTCAACATTGACATCGAAGGCAAGGGCACCGGCGAAAGTGCCTCGTCGTCTTAGGCCTTCTTGTTTTGTACCCTGTCATAGAGCAGGCGTGGCCCCGTGGGGGCGTGAAGACGTTGTTTTTGTACTGACTTTGCAAGTTTATGTTTCCTGCGATTTTCGTTCCCTGTGAGGCTTGTTTTCCCTTTTTACGTGCCTTCGTGCTCTATGTCGCTAGGACCCAGCCCCCGAGCATCCTACAACCGCCGATGGTATGTTAAGGCGCGTGCCTAACAAGGCCAGAGGGTGTAGGGCCCCGCGAGGCGGTAAGGCCTCCCGAAGCGCGATGCTCGAGGAGCCCCCTTTTGACGTGCAAGAGGCTTGTGTCTAGGAAAGACTGAAGGCACTTAGCGAGATTGCGAGTGAAATAGTGTTCAAGAAGCGCTAAGAAAGGCTCATAAACCGCTTGTGACTTAGCTTTTTCAAAGTATACGACTTGGCGTTCTACCGCCTGCAGGATGCGCCTCGCGAGGTGCTTGCTCGTGAAGCCCCCTATGGGTACTTGTTGGAAACGGTGCCACAGGCTCCCTCGCGAGACAGCGCACGCGAGGCCTCTCATGGAGAAGTGCTCATGAGGCTTCATGTGCCCTGCATCAGTGACAACAATCGCCAACAAGTTTTTGTAAGTAATGCAGCCATGCGCACTCGTGAGGTCGCTTGTGGGTGACACGCGAGGAGACAAAAGTACCAAGGACCTTGGTGAGGTGACATGCACGGGAGCAGGCCCGCGAGCCAGAGCTCTGTCACTTGGGTTTAGCAGCGATGTCGGGACTGACCCAGGCGCAGGCACTGTGTGCAACCCCCGCTCGCGTGATATGCACGAGGGAGATCGCGAGCACGCGCGTGCCTCCTCGAGCCAATTTTCACCAAGCATACATAATACTTAGGAAATAAAATTTACTGATGCCTCAAGAGGTCTCATTACACAACCAAAAGATACATGTTGCCGTGATGCGCACGGTTCAGCCTAAGGATGTGATGGCTAGGCGGCCCCTCAAGTAAACAGTCCGCCATGTCTGAGCAGGGTGGAGAATCGTCAATTCATGTGTGATCATCTATCTAGATTGCGAGCTATATCACATGACCCATGGTTTGTGTGTGGCGATTTTAACGAGGCAATGTGGAAACACGCACACCTATCAAGTTGTACGATATCGGAGAATAAGATATTGGCATTCAAGGATTGCTTCGAGGTGTGTGAACTGAAGGATCTCGGGTTCTCCGGGTATCCTTATACATATGATAATGGATAGACTGGAGTTCGCAATGTGCAGGCGAGGCTTGATCGGGAAGCCGCGGAAGAGTCATGGCAGGATCTATTTCCATCGGCCAAAGTGTTGCACCTAGCTTCACCATGTTCAGACCATTGTCCAGTCCTTGTTCAGTTCGAGGTTGTTGATAATTCATGTAGACAACATACAACACCCAGTATGAAATTATGTGGGAGCGGCATTCTGCGCTCCCTGAAGTGATAGCTGGAGCTTGGGCGTAAAAAAGACCTGCTCTTAACTTGGGGGAGGTTGATAATTCTCTTAAGCCTGTTTGGCCAGTTTGCGGTCCTGGAGTGCAGAAAACTTTGGCCACGTTACTAAAAAGATTGAAGAATTACGTATGAAGCTAGATGAGTTGAAACTGAGTTCGGCGGACCATGTACTCATTCATGCTAAGATGAATGAATTACAATGTTTGGAGGAAATGTTATGGCTGCAACATTCACGTATTACATGGCTTAAAGAAGGTGACTGAAATACGAAATACTTCTTCTGTCAAGCTGTTTGGCGGGCACGACGGCATTATATTCAGCGTCTGCGCCGGTCGGATGGTACTTGGTGTATTGCTTCGTTGGATATGGGGCGTATGGCAGCCTCATATTTCAAAGATGTATATACTAAAGATCCTACACTTTCCCCCGAGCCGGTATCGGATTATATTCTGCCTAAGGTGACCAATGAGATGAATGTGTGTGATCCTTATACGGAGAAAGAGATATCTGATGCATTTTTCAAATTGGGCCTCTTAAGGAGCCAGTTACAGATGGATTCCAAGCGTGCTTTTTTCAATGTATCTTGGTTGTCATTAAGGTGGAAATAACTGCAGCGGTACTTGAGTTTTTTGAAACAGGAGTTATGCTGGAGGGCAAGAATGACACGGCAATTGTCCTTATTCCTAAAGTTTGGCATCCTAAAGAACTGGAGGACTTTAGGCCGATTAGTTTGTGTAATGTAATATACAAAGTAGTTTCTAAGTGCATGGTGAATAGGCTACGCCTTTTGCTCACGGAACTTATTTCAGATAATCAGAGCGCTTTTACTCCTGTAAGGTTGATATCTGATAATACCATCATTGCATTTGAGTGCATTCAACATATACAATCTTTGTGTCAGGGATCCCCAGCTTTATGTGCGTACAAGTTTGATTTATCCAAGGCGTACGATCATGTTGACTGGGTTTTTTCCTGGAGAAAGCTCTTCTCAAATGGGGCTTTGCTTTGGTTTGGGTTGATCGCATTATGGCTTGTGTTTCTTTAGTTTAATATTCGGTCAAGTTCAATGGTAAATTATTGGAGTCATTCTCACCGTCAAGAGGGCTGCGACAAGGTGATCCATTGTCTCCCTTTCTATTCCCGTTTGTTGCTGATGCATTATCTTCTCTAGTCATTTAGTCCATGGCTGCAGAGGGATTGGAAGGGATTAAGATTTTTCGGAGAGCCCCAGTTATTTCACACCTACTTTTCACGGATGACTATTTGTTATTTTTCTGTGCTTGCATACAATAGGCAACATTGGTGATAGGTTTGTTGAAACTTATGCTTTGGCGACAGGGGAACTCCTAAACACCTCAAAGTGTTCCATCCCATTTTCCGACAATTGTTTGGTGACGGAGGCCAAGGGAGTAAAGTCGATATTGGGGGTGACTCAAGAGGTTTTTTATCCTAAGTATCTTGGTCTGCCGGTTCTTGAAGGAAGAATGCACAAGGGAAAGTTTGAAACATTGCAAGATAGACTGAGTAAGAGAATTGTTGATTGGAGTGAACAATATATGGCCTCTTCTAGCAAAGAATTATTAATAAAATCTGTTGCACGAGCTATACCCACCTAAGTAATGAGTGTATTGCAGTTGTCGATGTTAGTACTTGATGATCTTACACGGTTAATGCATCAACATTGGTGGGGAGTGGGAAAAGGAAAATGGAAGATGGCATGGTTGTGTTGGGATAAAATGAGATTACCAAAGTCCAAAGGTGGTATGGGCTTCCCTGACATGCGAGCTTTTAATCAAGCACTGCTTACGAAGCAGGCTTGGTGACTCCTTGATTCTCCAGATAGCTTATGTGCTCGGTTATTATGCTCGAAATATTATCCCAATGGTAATTTTTTGGATACCGTATTTTCAGGAAATTCTTCAGCTGTATGGAAGGGAATTGAACATGGTTTAGAGCTTTTAAAAAAGAATCATTTGGCGGGTTGGAGATGGATCTTTGATTCGTAATTGGAGGGACCCATGGATCCCATGGGGCCATAATCTCTGGCCAGTCACACCCAAAGGTAACTGCCATTTTAATTAGATGGCCGATTTCCTTAATGAAAATGGTGCTTGGTTGGTGCAATGTTTGAATAACCATTTATGGCCGATGGATGTCTGCGAAATACTGAAGATTTGTACCTCACCTAGTCAACCGCGGGACTTTTTTGACTGGCACCCGGAGAAGAATGGCCAATTTACAGTGAAAAGTGTGTATCACTTAGCGACGACCATGCATGATGATCAGTTTTTCGATGCATCTTCTAGTGCTAATCCTGAAGAAAACATATCTGTTTGGAATATTATATGGCACTCAAATGTTCCTCTACGTACGAAGCATACGGCTTGGCATGCGACGACGGGTGCATTAGCGACTACAGCTTGCATGCAATATAGGCACTTGGCACGGCGTGGAACTTGTCCACTCTGTGGCATAACCCGTGAGGACAGCTACCATGCACTAGTTGCATGCAGCCATGCACGTAGTGTTTGGGAGGGCATGAGGCGTGTCTACTCCCTCCCACATGATCATCTTCTTGTTAATAGTGGGCAGGAATGGATGCTTAATCTGTTGCTTAATTGCAACGAGGCAGAGAGGGATCGAGTACTAATGCTCATTTGGCATATATGGCAATTACGTAATGATCTTACTCATGATAATGAGGTTCCCCTAGTGGATATTACTGTTGAATTTTTGGTGAGCTATATAAATTCTATTTGATCCCAAGAAGTTCAACACTCTGGAAATACTCAAGGGGAAAATGCCGATTGCTGATTGGGCATTGGCCGAAGTGAGAGGTAATCCTACTCCTAAGCCTTGGCCACCTCCTACTATAGACTGTGTTGCTCTATCAGTTGATGGATATTTCTCACTAGATTCTGGTGTCGTGGCCGCATGCGTGATTCTCCGGCGACATGATGGATCATTCATTTTTGCAGCATACTATTATATTTTCAATCGCAATGATGCATTGGAAGTGGAGACAATGCGCTTATGCAAGAGATGTCACTTGCTATACAACACACCAATCTTCGGGTGATTGTTCAATCTAATTCTAGTGTGGCGTTATCAAGTTTGATAGGAGAAGGGAACACAAAGTGGTCAGGGTTTGGGAGGAGGGAATTGTACAATCAAGGCTCTAGCGACTAGTACGGAGACTCGGCGCACCATGCCTCACGATGGAGCTCCGGCGTGCGGGCTGGATGGTGTCGCCGGCGCACGCACCCAGGGAGTTGCGGGCGCGGTCTGGCCACCATCCTCGCCGGGGCCGACCTGGGTGTCATGACAAACCCCATTCCGCTGGGCGGACATCGACGATGACGAGGCCGAGGCGGGTGTCCGGGTGGAGTGGCAAGTATCCCTGGCTCCGCCGTCCTTAGGTGAGTTCCTCGCGTTAGCTAAGCCCGCGGGCTCGCATGGCGGTTAGCGATCTGGCGCGCGCCCGCTGGCAGGGGCTGTAGGTCAACCACTCCGGGCGGTTCGGCTCATGGTCCTCATTGCCGGTGCTGTTGGTGATGCTGCGGACGCCCCTGGTGCGCCTTCCCCCTCCTCTGAGGAGGAACAGACGGCCGACCCTGGCCGGAGTTCCTACTGGTCGATGGGTCTGCGCCGTGGGGCCGTAGTGCCTGGCTGCCGCCGGCGGCGGCGGCTAGCTCGTTCAGTGTGGGAGGGGATACTCCCCCCCCCCCCCCCCCCAGAATGGGCCGGCTAGGGCGTCCAGGCTAAGTGGGCCGAGTGCGGCCACTAGGGGTCGGCCCACGGGGTCGCGACTGTGCTGGGGACGCACCGTTGGGCCGGTGCTGTCTCCTGGGGGTCAGCTGGCCTTAGATGCGGGAACTCGTATGCGCCGCATTCTGCGGCAGAATGTCGAGCTATCGCATAGGAGTTCCCTCAACTGGGCCGGCCCACAAGGCAACGAGCGGTGCAAAAAATTGAACGAACAACAACATCATCGCTTCAGCTACGATTAGAACCTGCGACCGCAAGCCTACAGACAGAGGTTGCTAACAACTGCGGCCGAATCATTCTGATGGTCAACAGGCAACGCGAACACATTAGACCTAGTTACAGCGGCAGATCGGATTATTCTTCTTTTTTTCCGATCTTTTATTGTCAATTATGATTATATTTTTTACATTGGTGACATATACGCAGCGCAGCCTATTAAGAACAACGTACTGGTACGGACATGCTGCTTTTTAATACGAACATGAAATATTAATTTGAAATCCATGAAATATTTATTTGAAATCGTGAATATATTTTGAAACCTATAACATTTTTAAAATTATTGGACATTTTCTGAAATTGTAAACAAGTACATTTTAAAATTCCAGAACATTTTCTGAAACATGAAACATTTTTTCAAATTTTGAACACGAGAACATTTGTTAATATTGAGAACAAATATTTGAAAATTTCAAACAAAAGAAACATGAAAAATAACAACAAAAAAGTAAAGGAAAAACCAAAAAGAAACAGAGAACATATTTTGAAAACTCGAATTTTATTCAAAATTACGAACAAATTTTCAAAACAAGAAATTTTATAAAATCCCCTGAACATTTTTCGAATTGACAAACAATTTTTGAATCTTGAGAACAAACTTGAAACGGATAACAAATTTGGAAGTGCGAACAATTTTTTAAAGTGCAAACATTTTTTTTGAATCTTGAGAACAAATTTTGAAACAAAGAACAAATTTGGACAATTTCTTAAAGCATGAACATTTTTTGAATCTTGAGAACATATTTATGAATGGAAAGAATATTTTTTGAACAAAAATTTAAAATCCGAACATTTTTTGATTTTAGAGAACAAATTTTCCAACTGAGAACAAAATTTCAACATAAATATTTTCTAAAAGTACGAACATTTTTTGAATCTTGAGAACAAATTTTGAAACGAAGAACAAATTTGGACAATTTCTTAAAGCATGAACATTTTTTGAATCTTGAGAACAAATTTATGAATGAAAAGAACATTTTTTGAGTAAACTTGTTCACGAACACTTTTGAAAAAGCGCGAACATTTTTTTGAAAGAGAAAACATAAACTTGAAAGACAAAAAAGAAAAAAAAGAAAAGTAAAAGAAACAGAAATAGAAAAAGAAAGGAAAATAAAAAACCGGTTCTAAAACTTTGAAATTCTAAAACATTTTTGGAATTTGTGAACAAATTTCAAAGTGAGAACATTTTTTGAAATTCTGAACGATATTTGAAATTTGCAAAAAAGATCGACAAGAAAAATAAACTTGAAAAGGTAAAGGAGACAAATTAAAAATACATTGTGAACAAATTTTTGAACATATTTTTAAAAATATATTTCCGAAAAACACATTTTCTTAGAAAACCATCAAGATTTCTTGAAATAGGAACATTTTTCCAAATTCGAAAACAAAGTTTGGAGATGTGAACATATTTTAAAACTCCTGAACAATATTTGAAAACATGAACATTTTTAAAACTTGTGAACAATTTATGAAACCATTAGAAAAATTTTGAAACTCCGAAAATGATAAAAACATGAAAAGTTCCAAAACAAATTTGGAGACGTAACACATTCTAAATTTCCGAACAATTTTTTTAAAAAGTGAATATTTATGAAAAAATTAGAAAACATGAAGATTTCTTGAAACAGGAACATTTTCCAAATTCGAAAACAAATTTTGGAGATGCGAACATATTTTGAACCTCCTGAACAATATTTGAAAACATGAACATTTTTAAAACTTGTGAAGAATTTATGAAACATTAGAAAAATTTTGAAACTCCGAAAATGATAAAAACATGAAAGGTTCCAAAACAAAATTTGGAGACGTAACACATTCCAAATTTCTGAACAATTTTTTTAAAAAGTGAATATTTTTGGAAAAAAAGAGAAAATTTAGAAAACATGAAGATTTCTTGAAACGGGAACATTTTTCCAAATTTGAGAAACAAAATTTGAACATGCGAACATATTTTGAAACTATTGAACAAAATTTGAAAACATGAACATTTTTTAAAACTTGTGAACAATTTATGAAATTGAGACATTTTTCTAAAAACATGAACGTTTTTTGCTATTGGCGAACATATTTTGAAAATGGGAAAAACAATTAAAAGCCCCACATTTTTTAAGAAGTGGTGAAAATTTTGAAGAAAAGAATTATCAACAATTTTGGAAAATGAGAACATTTTTTGAAAATCCCGAACATTTTTATGAATAATTTTTAAAAGGACCATTTGTTGAAATTTCAAATGTATTTTAAAAGCAAGAACAATTTTCGAACATGATTTTTTTAAAGAGATAAAATAACCTTGAAAAAGAAAAAAAGAAACAGTAAATGGAAAAATGAAAAGAAAAAAGAAAGAAGAAAAAGAAACAGAAACAGAAACCGAAAATTTAAAAAAGAAAAAGAAAAACTGATAAAAACCGGTTCAGGGAACCTTCTGGAAGGTTCCCAAGTAGGTGCACTGTCTACGTAAAACTTGGCCGGCCCATCTCGTCGCTGCTCGATCGCTCGCCTATGCGAAGCGCCGACAGTTTGACGCAGAGAGCGTCAAATAGGAAATTCCCTTAGATGCCGCGAATAGGGCATGGGCCCTAGCTCCTGCCGATCCGGCCCGCTAGAGGTGGATCCAACGCGGATCGAACGACCTGGCCGCTGGGTGGCCTGCACCCTATGTCGACGTAGCCCGGTTCGGCATGGCTGCCTGTAGGGTTTCCCATCGCACGCTGCCTTTTCGTCCTATTCCCTCCCCGTCCCCTATTTCCCTCGACCCAACCCCCAACTCCGACGCGCCGCCGCCATGCCGCGGCCCCGCCCGCTCCTACGTCGACGTCCTGATGACGCCTCGCGCTCCTGGGGATGAGGCCCCACGCCCGAAGCACCCGCTGGAGTTCCCAGAGGCCTCGTGGCCGCCCCGTGGCCCCCCATGCAGGCCCGGGACGGCGCCCGCTGGTGGCATGATGACCGCCGGCTCGAGGACTAGAAGGACTGAGCGGCGCCCCGCCGGTACATGGCTACTGCATCGTAACCCCCTCCCCCCCCCCCCCCCCGCCCGTGATGGCTACCGCGACGACCGCCGGGATGCGCGGCTCCTCTTGCCGGGCTCGCAGGGAGCTCACCGGCGTGCTGAGGCTGGGGCTCGTCTTGAAAAAGATCTGCCACGTGAAGATGAGCTCCAGGACGAGCTGCAGCGCTGGCCGCAATACGCAGCTCCTACCCGGTCTGGCCAGGAGACGGACAAAAGCTCACGCCATGGCGCCGGGGGGTGCTGCGGGGTCCGAGGACCGTGGTCGATACGCGTTCGTGGAGCCTGACCATGCAGACTCGCGTGACTGGCGTAGCTCATTGTCCGGGTCTCCACGACTCTACCTCGCTGCACCGCGGACGAGGTTCCGAGTCCGGCCGGGCCGTCGACGAAGCAGAAGAAGAACAACAAGAAGAAGCACTCGAGGCCTGTTGGCCCGGCTGTCACTGAGGGAGTCCTGCACAAAGGGGTCGTCGGGCGTCCGGCCTGTTATCCATGGGCCGGACTGATGGGCTATGAAGACATGAAGGCCGAAGACTGTACCAGTGTCCGGATTGGGCTCTACTTGGCGTGGAAGGCAAGCTTGGCGACTAAGTATGAAGATTCCTTTTTATATAACCGACTCTATGTAAACCCTAGATCCCCCGGTGTCTATATAAATCGGAGGGGTTAGTCCGGAAATGACATATACATTATCATAGTCATTTAGGCTAGACTTCTAGGGTTTAACCATTACGATCTCGTGGTAGATCAGCTCTTGTAACGCTCATATTCATCAAGATCAATCAAGCAGGAAGTAGGGTATTACCTCCATAGAGAGGGCCCGAACCTGGGTAAACATCGTGTCCCCCGTCTCCTGTTACCATCGATCCTAGACGCACAGTTCGGGACCCCCTACCCGAGATCTGCTGGTTTTGACATCGACATTGGTGCTTTCATTGAGAGTTCCACTATGCCGTCGACAAAAGGTTCGATGGTCCCTTCAATCGCCGATAATGACGCTGTCCAAGAAGGAACCTTCCTCCCTGGACAGATTTTTGTGTTCGGCGGCTTCGTACTGCGGGCCAACTCGCTTGGCCATCTGGAGCAGGTCGATAGCTATGCCCCTAGCCATCAGTTCAGATTTGGAAGCTTGAACTACGTCGCGGATATCCATGGAGACTTGATCTTCAATGGATTTGATACCGCGGCGATCGCACCCCCTCGCTCCGATGAACATGACTTAAATCTGTCATCAGATCACATCCAGGAGATGGTTTCTGTTGCTGCAACGGCCTTAGAACCAGAGCATATCGTGCCATCCAAAGCCATGGAGTCCGCGGCGTTGGAGCCGCACACGGACTCAACACCCTGCAATATTTGCGACAACGAAACTTTGGACTCGTTTCCGGCTATAAGTTTCGGACTGTGTGCGCCTGCGGACACCGAGCTAAATCGGTTATCGATCCGAATTCAGTGCCATGGACGTCTTCCAGCACTCACCTTTGGGCGATGTGCTGAACTCTTTCAAGAATTTGTCCTTGGAGAAGAAGTCACAGCCGAACTATGTTCGGTTCGAGTTAGAAGTTGATGATGGGGAATTTTGCTTCCTGCCCGCCACCCACTTCATAGCTACCGTCGAGGACTTAACCGACAAGCTCGATTATGGCTCCGAAGACATCGACGGTATGGACGACGATGCCGACAAGGAGCAAGGCCAAGACCCGCCATTTACCGGACGTTGGACGGCCACCTCTTCGTACGACGTGTACATGGTTAATACACCTAAAGGATCTGGCGACGGTAAAGAGCCGGATGCGAATAAAGCCTCTGAGACACAGTCCAAGCGCCGGTGCCCCAAACGCCGCTCTAAGCCTTGTCGCTCAAAAGATGGCAACACTGGCACCGGAGAAAATAGTACTCCGGGCGACGTCGAAAACAATGAAGACCCTGTTGGAGCTGCATCCGAACAGGAGGAACAAGACAACGAGCAAGTTAACCCTGATAAACAGGCTACGTCCAATGACCCGGATGATGACAGTTATCGCCCACCCTCCGAGGATGATGAGAGCCTTGGCAATGAGGACTTCATCATGCCTGAGGCACCCCTCGAGCAGGAGCGCTTTAAGCGCCAGCGCGTATCTACTGCAAGAAGCCTAAAGAAGAAGCAGTAGGAGCTCCAAGCAGATCAAGACCTACTCATCGATAGATGGACCGATGTCCTGGCATCCGAAGAATACGGCCTCAACCGTCCAGCCAAGAGTTACCCGAAACGCAGACTGCTACCTTAGTTCGATGAGGAGGCACCAGATCCTATACCTCCCTCGCGCAACACGGACCGACCACCACGCGGTCGGGATAGTGCGGCAGACCGACCACCCCGCGGTCGGAAAAAAATGGCAACTCAGGACGAACAACAGCCCGCCCCACCGCCTCGCAAACACAGGGACAGACCAGCTCGTTACCATACATACGATCTTTGGCAGGAATTGGATAGTAGAGCAGGACACACCAGATCAATCTACGGATCGCGAGGACGCTTCCCTACTCGGGATGATAGCTACCTATTCGGACGTGATAAACTTAATCACACCCGGGCCGATAACCGCAGACGGACTTCATCGGAGGTGCGCCGTGACACGGCCTGCTATAGAGGCGTCGCACACCCTCTCTGCTTCATAGATGAGGTGCTGGATCACGAATTCCCCGAGGGGTTCAAGCCCGTCAATATCGAATCATATGCCGGAACAACCGACCCCGTAGTGTGGATTGAAATTTTATTCTCCACATCCACATGGCCCGAGGAGATGACCTCTACGCTATCAAATACCTCCCATTAAAGCTCAAAGGACCAGCTCGACACTGGCTAAATAGCCTACCTGAGAATTGCATCGGTAGCTGGGAGGACTTGGAAGAGGCTTTCCTTGATAACTTCCAAGGAACTTATGTCCGGCCACCAGATGCCGATGACTTAAGCCACATAGTTCAACAACCTGGAGAATCAGCCAGAAAATTCTAGACTAGGTTCCTAACTAAAAATAACCAGATCGTTGACTGTTCGGATGTCGAGGCCCTAGCGGCCTTCAAACACAGCGTCCGAGACGAATGGCTAGCGCGCCACCTCGGCCAAGAAAAGCCGAAGTCTATAGCAGCCCTTACGGCACTCATGACCCGCTTTGCGCGGGTGAGGACAGCTGGCTGGCTCGTAGCAACAACACAGCCAGCGAGGCAGGCCCCTCCGAGGCCAATAACAGCACCGACAAGCTCTGACGCAATAGACACAAATGCTGAAGCAATGGCAACAACACCGATGACACCATAGTTAACGCCGGATTCAGCGGCTCCAAGTCCGGCCAACGGAAGAAGCCCTACAAAAGAAACAATGAAGCACCTTCCAGCCTGGACCGCATACTCGACCGCTCGTGCCAGATACATGGTACCCCGGATAAACAAGCCAATCATACCAACAGGGATTGTTGGGTTTTCAAACATGCTGGCAAGTTAAATGCCGAAAACAAGGAAAAGGGATCACAATGTGAGGACGAGGACGAAGAGCCCCGGCATCCGAACACCGGGGGGCAAAAGAAATTTCCCCCTCAAGTCAAAATGGTGAACATGATATACGCTACACACATCCCCAAATGGGAGCGTAAGCGAGCACTTAGGGACGTCTATGCGGTAGGGCCAGTCGCCCCAAATTCAATCTATGGTCGCCATTCCCGATCACCTTCGATCGTCAAGATCACCCAACTAGTATCCGGCATGGCGGTTCAGCTGCACTGGTCCTCGACCCAATCATCGACGGATTTCACCTAACACGAGTCCTAATGGACGGTGGTAGCAGCCTCAACCTGCTCTATCAGGATACAATGCGGAAGATGGGCATTAATCCCTCACGAATCATCCCCACAAAGACTACCTTTAAAGGAGTCATACCAGGCGTAGAGGCCCGCTGTACGGGCTCAATCACGCTGGAGGTAGCCTTCGGTTCTCCGGACAACTTCCAAAGCGAAGAGTTAATCTTCGACATCGTCCCCTTCCGCAGCGGCTACCATGCACTGCTCGGACGAACCACATTTGCTAGATTCAATGCAGTGCCACACTATGCTTATCTCAAGTTCAAGATGCCCAGTCCATGCGGCGTCGTAACAGTCAATGGCAATACGGAACGCTCCCTCCGAACAGAGGAGCATACCGCCACCCTAGTAGTAGAGGTACACAGCGGCCTTCTCAAGTAGCACCATAATACGCCTGTCGAGCCCCTGGACATCATCAAGAGGTTCTATACTACACTGCAATGGGACAGCGCGGCTCGTCAAGAGCTCGATTAGCAATTTAGCCTCCGTCCCAGTCCTGATGAAGTAGTGGCGTTCGTACCACGAGTACATAATTATGCACTCAAAATTCCATGGACATCGACGGAGGCACAAGCAAGCCCGGGATCTACAGTTCGGCTAGACCGATCCCGGACACACATATAACTTTACTATTTCCCTTTTCCCTTTTTTGCAGGTTTCTCTTAGGCGGGCCTCTTTTGATGGCCTGAGTTATGATCCTGTCAAAGGACAAATACACCGGATCGACATGGAGCACATGCGTACAGGGGCAGCCCTAGAGGCCCATCCAACGATTACTCTATCTGTTTTCAGGACCCACACGCAGCTCGCATTTAGTTGAGGCATGTCAAATAGCCGGTTGCTTATGGCATTATTTTGTACCAATGCGCTTTGCCACATTGATCCAACTATAATGGAAACAGTTCACGATCCAAGTTCAAGGGCCCCAGATACCATCTTTGTTCTCCTTCTGTTTTCCTTTCAACTACTTATTTCCTTGCAACCGTACACTCTGGTACGTTTCATATTTGCCAGGGGCTCCTCATCGCCCCATAACACGGCAACAAAGTCCGAACACTTCTTATAGAGAAGTTCGGCACCCCGAATTTAGCATTATATGCATTGGCTCCGAATCATGTCTTTGGTCAATAGTTGGGTTGCCCGGCTCCTGTGCTTGCTACCCTACGTTCCGCTAAATCGGCTAGGGTAGTAATGGGAGAACTACTGCGATTGTGCCCTGGCCTTGACCAGATGAGAACCTCAGTAGAGAAAGCCGAAAACTGACTGTCATGATGCAGCGAGAGCCGGTCATCTGTTCGAGGGTTACAAATCGTTGGAGATTTTTTCTGCATTATGCGAAAGACCGGCACTTCCCGATCAGATGTTGATAGCACTCTGTTTCGAACCAAGGGTTGTGCCCATGCTTTATTATAAAACTCCTATGGCTAAGTGAGGGCATTTAAGCCGTATAGTCTGATTGCCTTGTTCGTTGCGCTAAACAACTCATTCAAGGACCATACAATTGGATCAAGATTGTTTAGATTCCATCCCGAACACCTTCGTACTACCTACGTGAGGGCATAAGCTGACGACTGGCCAACCCTCAGATTACATACAACACGACCGCACAGGAGGAAACAATTAAAAGAATAACAAAATTACATTACAAAACAGGCTTTGTTTTCATAATACAAGGCAAAGGCAACACGAATGTTTTCATTCAAAAATAATGTCCTGCCCGCTCTCAGCTGCTGCAAGTCAAGACCCTTCTATGACATCCGCAAAATATCGCTCGGGTGTGCGGTACTCCTTGCCCTCCGGCGGTCCTCTGGCCACTTCAACGGCACCAATAAAGGCAAGTCTGTGTTGCCTGAACCTGCTGATACACAGCAGAGTGTTTCAGTTGAAGTTGTGCAGCCAATTGCTCTGCCTCCTCCATTCCCTGATTCTGCTGGTTCCTCCATAATCCTAACCCGCAAAGGCAAGTCTGTGGTGCCTGAATGTGCTATTTCTCTGTGTAGGAGTGCATGCACCAATAAATATGATGGCTTCAAGGTTCATCAGGTTTCAGACAGTAAAGCGAAAACCTCTAAGGTTAAGCCCAGGATCGTCCCGACTGCTCTCACTATCAGGGAAGTGATTCATGAGGAGATTCCACCACCTACACCAGTCCGGGTCATCCAGCAGATTGGCACGGTGCTATGCGCGGTCCTAGCAGAAGAACTCTCTGATGAAGCTCTGCTGGCTCCACCGGAGGAGGAGCCTTTGGCCTCGACCTAAAATCTCCGTTGCAACCCTTTTATTTCATTTCCTCAATGCATCTTTTGGTGAACTGGAATGTCTTATGTTGGAACGTATGAGGGTTAAATTCTGGGGACAAACAGTTAGCTTTATCCAATGCGATTACCTCTAGTGGTTGTGCGGTGGTGTGCTTACAAGAAACCAAGAAATCCTTGTTTGATTTGTCCTTTATTAAATCTTGTTGCCCCCGTCGCTTTGATCAGTTTGCTTTTGTACCTTCTCGTGGGGCTTCGGGGGGAATTATTACCATTTGGAATAGCTCTATTTTCTCTGCTAATGTGCTTCTGTCTGAAGACTTTGAATTGGTCACACATTTCAAATCAACTCAATTGGCACAAAATTGGACGTTGGTTAATGTATATGGGCCGTGTCAAGGCGAGTAGAGGGAACAATTCATTCACTGGTTGTGCTCTCTTGATATTCCCTCAAACGAAGATTGGCTCTTTGTGGGTGATTTTAACTTCATACGTGCACCAGACAATCGTAACAAACCTGGAGGAAACATTAATGATATGAATACATTTAATGATTTCATTCGCTCTCAAAGCCTAATTGAGTTACCTATCAAGGGGCGTTCTTTCACCTGGAGCAACATGCTGCTTGATCCTCTACTGGAACAATTGGATTGGTTTTTCACAAGCACAAACTGGACTACTTCATACCCCAAAACCTTGGTCAAGCCACTTGGTAAGCCTGTCTCCGATCATATTCCTTGTGTGGTTACTATTGAAACAAACATCCCAAAATCCAAGTTATTTCGATTTGAATCATTCTGGGTTCAACATCCGGGCTTCATGCAAATTGTTGGGACTTCTTGGTCCAAACTAGTAAACTCCACAAACACTGCCACTATTATGTGTCGTAAACTCAAAACCCTATGAAGGGATCTTAAACACTGGAGCAAAGGCATATCTAAACTATCGGTGGCCATTGAGAACTCAAACAAAGCACTCTGTGAGATTGATGAGCTTGAAAACAAGCGGACTTTATCTATACCTGAAGCCAATTTTCGCCGAATCCTCAAAACTCACATTCTAAGATTACTAAGATACCAACAAGCTTATTGGAAAAAGCGTTGCACCATTAGATGGGTTCAGTTTGGGGATGAGCCATCAAAATTCTTCCAGGCCCTGGCTTCAGAAAGGTACAAGAGGAATAATATTGCTTCCCTAACAACCTCGGATGGCACAGTGGTGGAGGATCATGCTGGCAAAGAATCTATAATTTTTCAAACATTTAAAGAACGGATGGTTTCGTCACGACCTTGCAATATGAAATTTGATCTAGCCAGAATAATCAAGAAATGTGAGGGCCTTGATGACCTGACCATTCCTTTTACTCATGAGGAAATAGACAAAGTGGTTAGAGAAATGCCCGCGGATAGAGCCCCTGCTCTGGACGGATTCAATGGACTATTCTTAAACGATGCTGGCCAATTATCAAGGAGGATTTTTACAACTTGTGCAAACAATTCCACAACAGGGAGCTCAATTTGGAAAGTATTAATGATGGTTTCATCACACTCATCCCTAAAGTCGGCTCCCCAGAATCTATCAATGACTATAGACCAATCACACTTCTCAACTACTGCCTCAAAGTCGTTACTAAACTCCTGGCCAATAGACTTCAAAATATCATTCTCAATATCGTGCATAGAAACCAATATGGCTTTCTCAAAGGACGGACTATACAAGATTGTCTTGCATGGGCTTACGAATATATATATCTGTGCCAATCATCCAAAAAAGAAATCATGCTTCTCAAATTAGATTTTGCCAAAGCGTTTGATACGATCGAGCATGAGGCAATGATTAAAATTATGGAAAGCATGGGATTTAATGACAAATGGCTGGGTTGGATTAGGTGCATTTTTTCATCAGGCAAGTCATCTGTCCTTCTTAATGGCACTCCTGGACGTCAATTCCATTGCAAATGCTGTGTCAGACAGGGGGACCCTCTCTCCCCCCTCATCTTTGTTCTGGCGGCTGACCTTCTTCAAGAAGCCATCAACGATGCCTTTACTCGCAACCTGATACAACTTCCGTTTCCACCCACAAATCAGAAGGACTACCCCATGATTCAGTACGCCGATGACACCATTTTGGTGCTGCCTCCATGCACCCAACAAGCTGCGGTGATCAGGGATATTTTAAATGACTATGCAACGTCCATTGGGTTGAAAATAGACTTTCATAAATCAACTCTAATCCCGATGAACTGTGACCCAGCAAAGACTCAGGACATAGCCAACATCTTCGGATGCATCATTGGAAAGCTGCCTTTTACCTATTTGGGTCTTCCCCTTGGAACTACCCACCCAACTATTCTTGAGCTCATGCCGCTGGTTTGCTCTGTCGAAAGAAGATTAATGGCTACTCTGAATATGATATCTTATGGTGGAAAACTCTCCCTGCTCAACTCAGTAATCACTTCTTTGATCATATTTGCTCTGTGCACACTTTGATTGCCAACCAAGATCATTGAGCTTCTGGACAAAATTAGAAGGAAATGCTTGTGGACCCAAAAAACTGAACAAGGAGATAAATGTAACTCTCTAGCCTCCTAGAACATGGTATGCCGACCTAAGGAATGTGGAGGTCTAGGTCTGATCGATCTCGGAATTCAACGAGATGCCCTACCGCTCAAATACTTACACAAATTTTATAATGCCTGGGATGTACCCTGGGTTCAGCTCATTTGGGAAACATATTACACAAACCAAATACCACATGCTTCGGATACGTGTGGTTCATTTTGGTGGCGTGATGTCGCAAAGTTAATGCCCATATACACGGGAATCTCCAATGTCCAAGTGGCAAACGACAGGAATGTACTTTTCTGGAAAGATTTATGGGCCGATAACATTTTTGCGGACAAATATCCAAGAGTGTTCTCTTACACCATCAATGAAGACATCTCAGTCAAGGATTTCTTGTCCATCACGTCACTCCGAGAGGCGTTCCACCTCCCACTCTCGGAGCAAGCACACGCTGAGGTTCGCCAACTTCAGTCTGACATGGCCACAATTACTTTATCCGATGAGCAAAATGTTTGGTCATATGCATGGGGATCAGCGCAATTCACAACACACAAATACTACACATTCTACTTCTGAGATATTCGGGCACATGAAGCTTTTCAATGGATATGGAAATCAAGATCCACAATGAAAATTAAAGTCTTTGGTTGGTTGCTGCTCTCCGACCGCCTCAACACGAGGAATATGCTTAAACGTAGACATTACAATATTGGAGAGGATCACAACTGCATTCTATGTGGGCTACAAATTGAGGAAACCTTGGAGCACTTGTTCCTTGAATGCCACTTCAGTGCTGCATACTGGACTAGTCTTGGTCTTTCTTGGGCGCAAGGAGCTTCAAGGCTACAAACGGTCACTATGGCCAAAAATAGCTGGGACCGCCCTCTCTTTATGGAGATGTTCTTACTTGCGGCGTGGAGCATATGGAAGGAACGCAATAATAAACACTTCAGGGGGATTGCACCAACAAAAACATCTTGGTTGGACAGACTTAAGAAGGATTCCCCTCTCCTTACCTATAGGGTCAAGGAAAAGCATAAACATCTCATCCCTCTCATCCTTTCCTCACTAGCCTAGTACTCTCTCCACCCCCCAAAATGGGGGGTTGACACATGTAAAGATACCATGTAAATTGTACAAAATTTTCTAAACACAAATTATAAAAGTAGGAGGTTCTCCTACTGTTCACGGTTCAAAAAAAACTTCAACGGTGTTCATCTTCGCCCACCACATCTTGCAATGGGCGAAGGCCATGCGCGCGCCTTCAATACAGGTAGAGAGCTTGACGACGTCCAGCCGAGGACAGGCGTTCACCATCTGCCTCACGAGTCCGAAGTAGCTGCCTGGCATAGCTTCGGCTGGCCATAGCCAGATTATCAAATCCTTCATGGCTAGTTCGGCCACCCTATGTAGCTCCACCAGCTGTTTCAGCTGATCGGTGAAGGACACGGGATGCTCTGGCACTTATAAAGGCAGCAAATATTAAACGCCCCCTCACTTGCCTTAACATTCGCCTATCCCCAAGATTCGTATAAACGGCATGGTTGGGTTACCCATGCCTGCATTGATGAGAATACCGCAATAAGGGGACACGATCTCCGCTTTGACAAGACGTGCCAATGGCAACCGCGTCTCAAAACATGGAGCGGCAGAGGAAAAACGGTTCGAAATTATGACCGAACAGACGTGATGTCGTGCTGTAGAAAGCTGTCAGCGGATAGAACTTGTGTAAAAATATATATTCTCTCTGCGGTTATGCATGGTGTGTGTGTGACAGGTCCGGATACTATCATCGCATCCGAAGACTATCTTGGAGTTCTGAAAGGGGAACCCGCCTTGCAATGCCGAAGACAATCTGCGCGCCGGACTCCTCGTCATTGAAGCCAGGTTCATGGGCTACTAAGGGAGTCCTGGACTAAGGGGTCCTCGGGCGTCCGGCCTGTTATCCATGGGCCGGACAGATGGCTGTGAAGACATGAAGGCCGAAGACTGTACCGTGTCAGGATTGGGCTCTACTTGGCGTGGAAGGCAAGCTTAGCGACCAAGTATGAAGATTCCTTCTTATATAACTGACTCTATGTAAACCCTAGATCCCCCTGGTGTCTATATAAACCGCAGGGGTTAGTCCGGAAAGGACATATACATTACTATAGTCATTTAGGCTAGACTTCTAGGGTTTAGCCATTACGATCTCGTGGTAGATCAGCTCTTGTAACACTCATATTCATCAAGATCAATCAAGCAGGAAGTAGGGTATTACCTCCATAGAGAGGGCCCGAACCTGGGTAAACATCGTGTCCCCCGTCTCCTATTACCGTCGATCCTAGACGCACAGTTCGGGACCCCCTACCCAAGATCCACCGGTTTTGACACCGACAGTTGCGGATGGTCCGGCACGATCGGCTCTTGGGGAGTGGGAGCAGGAGGCTCTGCCGCCCACTACGGCCAGATCTGGGCGCACCCGGACCCGTGAGGAGACCATGTACATCAACTGTGCGGGCCACTTCTGCTCTGAGTGCTTAGCGGACCCCCAGTGCCCTACCACTCCTGCATATGTGGGGTATGGAGTGGAGGGGTGGCTTCTACTATGTGGACGCGACCCTGGAGGATGAGCCCGTCCACCCGCATTTGGCGACGATCACCCTTGTCTCGGATCAGCAGCTTCCGCCCTCACTGGTGGTTACCGCCGAGGTCATTCATGCCGAGCTGTCAGTGTACAATGGTGAGTACAGAGACATCGCCTTCTCCTGGGAGGTCAACGAGACGGCACCATTGGTCTTCTCGGTGCTCTTCCCCTCTGCTGAGATGCTCAACGTCAGCACATGTGATCACGTCAACTGCCCCATCAACAAGTTTATGATATCGATACAGAAGGCGGCGGCTGAGCCAGACATGGGAGGCAAGCGTGACCATATTCTCAAGGCCATCTCGAAGCCTGTGGGAAAGCTCCTGACCGCAGATATGGATTCTCTGGAGGGCGATGGCCCAGTGCATGTCGAGATCCTCTGTCAGGCTCCGGAGGATGTGGATGGCCTGTCCCTGATCTTCTACTTCGGCAAGAACAAGGGAAGGGCTATCACCTACGAGCTGGACCTGGAGCCGCCCGTTGGGCGGCCGGAGGACGCACCGCTGGCGCCGGCGCCGGCCCCTCCCATGGCCAGCCAGGGTGGCGAGGATAGCTGGTCGAAGGATAGTTCCGCGGAGTTGGGGATGGGCCTCCGCCTTCGGTGTCAATTGCGGGCCCGCCTACATCGGCACCGGCCGACGCGGAGGGCGGCGGTGGATCGGCGGGTGCCTCTCTCACCCTTGCGGCTACCCGGACGCCCTCGAGGATTCCTACGCTGAACTGTCAGGCTCTGGTTTCATCACCGGGTTCGGGGTCGGAGGAGGACTCTCGGAGTGCTGGGTTGGATGTCTGCCCGTTGTCCTCACGATGATCCCCTGGAGTGGTATGCTACACTCGATCACCTGGGACCTCTCCTCTAGCTTTGGGTTGCCGGCTCAGGTGCCTGCTAGGCCACCACTGCCGGGTGTGGGGTTGGTCATGGCCGGCACCGACTCTCCCGTGCCTAGCCCCAGGCCCCGTCTGGCGGCTTCGCCAACAGTGGCCTCGAGGCAGAGTTCTCGCCTCTGCCAGTCCCGGTTCAGGACTCTCCCGGATGGTCGGGTGCTGACGGTCCCCGAGATGGCAGCCATGCGTGCGGCGGCACGCGACCTCACTCCAGGTTCGTCCTCCATCCCCTTCAGCCCTTCATATTCCGGCTCTCGTTTTGTGGTCCTCGATTCGGTCCCACTTGCACATCTTGGCTATGTTGCTTCGGACCGTGACATTGCATTTCTGGGTGAGAAGGGTCCCCGGTTAGAACCGATTTCGGCCATTTGTGCCAAAGAGCAGCTGGATGGCGCACTTGCTGAGGCCTGTGCCAGAGCTGGACAGCAGGCTAGGAAAGCCCGAACTGATTCTGGGCATAGAGAGCTCGGGGTTGGGTCGGGGCCCAGCCAGCTGCCCCATAGGCTCGATACCCCTGGTGGTCCTTCACTTGGAAGGGCCCTGAGGGTTAGGCCACCTACGCGTCTCCATTCGGAGTGTTCTGAATCAGGTCCTGGTGTCTGTGCAGTGGGAGCTTATGTTCCCACTGTGCTCACTGAGAGCAGTCACTCGGATCGGCTCTGACCACATCCCCCTGTTGTTTACATCAGGGGAAGGGGCGCCACCATGACCCAGGCGGTTCCATTTTGAACCATCATGGCTTTTGCAACCGGGGTTTATCGAGATGGTACAGATTGATGGGTGGCCGCATCAATTAATCCACCTCGGGTCTTCTGTGTGACAAACGTCAGGCATCATTGCTCTAAGATCACCAGCCAGTTTATGCGAGCTAGGGCGCCAACCTGGACGCTGACCTGAGGGCCCGCGAAGGGGCCCCGTTGGACCAGATTAAGGCTTTGGACGCGATAGCAGATTCGGTCGGATTGTTGGCCGACGAGTGGTTGAGGCGGTACTCCCTTGAAGCCTCCCTAATGGAGATCTGCAAGGGGAAGAACTATTCTGGCAACATAGAGGGGGCCAAAAATGGCCCCTGCAAGGCGATGCTAACACCGCTTACTTCCAGGCAATCACCAATGGGCGGCGAAGGAAATGTTCTATCTCGTGCCTCTGGGAGGGAGATACCCTCCATGAGCACCCGAATGAGATTCGAGCGCACATTTACTCCTTTTTAAAGAGCTCTTCTCGACGGAACCCCGTGGTGGGGTGTCCTTGGTGGAATATTTTTGGTCGCCTATGGACAGGGTATCCGACATTGAGAACACGAAATTAATTACCCCGTTCTTGCCGGAAGAGGTGGGTAGGGCGATCGCCTCTATGAAGGCGGGGTCGACACCGGGGCCCGATGGCCTGTCGGTTACCTTCTTCTAGAAATTCTGGAATGTCCTAAAACTGGTGATCATGCCAATCTTCCATGAATTCTACATTGGAACATTTTACATGTCGCGAATAAATTTCGGAGTCATCACCCTGATCCCCAAAGTAGTTGGGGCGACAAATATTAGGTAATTCAGACCTATCACGGTTATCAATGTGCTAGAGCGCATATTCTCAAAAGTATGCGTGACTGACTAGCACCGGCAGCTGAGCGTCTGGATCACCCACTCTAGATAACATTCTTGAAGGGGCGACGGATCCATGATGGGATCTTGTCCTGGCTCTTCACGAGATTGTCCATGAGGTGCGGACACGCGATCATAAGGGTGTCTTCCTCAAGTTGGATTTCCAGAAAGCTTATGATCGGCTGGACTGGTCCTTCTTGTGGCTAGTCATGCAACACAGAGGCTTCGACGACAGATGGTGCAACTGGATTATGCAACTGTTGAGGTCGGACAAAACGGCGATCAACATTAATGGTGAGGTGGGACCATTCTTTACGTCCTCGGCATGAGTGAAGCAAGGGGACCCAATTTCCCCCAACTCTTCAACCTCGTTGTTGTTGCATTGGTTGGCATCTTGGATAAAGCTAGGAGGGCTGGCCATCTCTCGGGGGTTGTTGGTCACCTCATCCCGGGAGGAGGGGTCACCCACCTCCAGTACGCCGATGACACCATGATTATGGTGGAAGGGTCCGCTTCGGACATAATTAACCTTAAATTCCTTCTCCTCTGCTTTGAGGCTATGTCAAGATTAAAGATTAATCTTGACAAGAGCGAGGTCATCGTCCTCTGTTTCCCGGCAGAGGAACAACAACGGATTGCGGATAACCTGAATTGCAGACTAACCTCTTTCCCGATCATTACTTGGGGATTCCGATGTCCGACTCCAAGATTTTGATGAGTGCATTCGATCCTTTGGTGGGACGAATTGCATCGCGGGCTGAGCCCTGGCGAGGGCGGTTTACATCCAAAGGGAGCAAATCAATCCTTATTAGTTCTAATCTAGCGAGCCACCCCATGTTCATGATGGGGCTGTATATCCTACCGGAGGGCGTTCATAGTGCCTTCGATAAGGACCTCGCTAGGTTTTTTGGCAGGCGGCCAACGGTCGCCAAAAGTATCACATGGTCAAGTGGGCAGATATATGTATGCCCAACGATCGTGGTGGCCTGGGCATTACTGCGTCCCGCCATATGAACATCGCACTCATGCTAAGATGGGTCTGGCGGATCTTATGTGGTGAGGGTGGGCTCTGGCTACAGCTAATTCAGGCAAAATACCTTGGGGGTGAGCCTCTCCTAGCATGTAAATGGTCAGGAGGCTCACAATTCTGGCGATCCATCCAAAGGATCAAGGAGGACATAAGCTTAGGGATCTCCTTCTCCTTAGGAAATGGGAACGGGATCTAGTTTTGGCTAGACCCCTGGATGGGTATAGAGCCACTTCGTACCAACTTCCCAGGCTTGTTCTCGATTTGTATGGATCCATATGTCCTAGTTTCCGCGGCCTTCCAAGATGATATGTGGAACATTCAGTTCTGTCGTACCTTCAGACAAGCAGAGAGTGACGAGTGGACTAGAATGCGGGCCGCCTTACCACAAGTGTTACTGGACTATACAGACACGGTATCTTGGTGTCTGGCGCCGACAACGGAATTCTCAGTGAGCACAACATACCATGCCCTCTGCCTGCCGCCTGCCATGGCTTGGCTATCCCCACTGTGGAAAGCCCCCATTCCCCTTAATATTAAGATTTTTGTTTGGCAACTTCTACGGGATCGTCTTCCCTTGGTGAGGGAGTCCTGGATTAAGGGGTCCTCGGACGTCCGGGCTATGTGACGTGGGTCGGACTGATGGGCCATGAAGATACAAGATAGAAGACTTCCTCCCATGTCCGGATGGGACTCTCCTTTGTGTGGACGGCAAGTTTGGCCTTTTGATATGTAGATTACTTCCTTTGTAAACTGACTCTGTACAACCCTAGGTCCCTCTGGTGTCTATATAAACTAGAGGTTTAGTCCCTAGAGGAAAAAACAATCATACAAGCTAGACATCTAGGGTTTAGCTATTACGATCTCGTGGTAGATCAACTCTTGTAATCCTCATATTCATCAAGATCAATCAATTAGGAAGTAGGGTATTACCTCCATCAAGAGGGTCCGAACCTGGGTAAACATTGTGTCCCCCGTCTCCTGTTACCATCAACCTTAGACGCACAGTCCGCCGGTTTTGACAACGAAATTGGTGCTTTCATTGAGAGTTCCGCTAGTAGGTTCGATGGCCCCGTCAATCACCTACAATGATGCAGATCTGAGCGAGGCCTTTCTCCCCGGCAAGATCTTCATATTCGGCGGCTTCGCACTGCGGGCTAACTCGCTTTGCCATCTAGAGCAGATCGATAGCTACGCCCCAGGTCACCAGATTAGTTTCGGAAATCTGGATTATGTCGCTGATGTCCGAGAAGACTTGATCTTCCAAGGGTTCACAACCCCAATCTCCGCTCCGGCCTTAGATCCGGAGCGCGTTGCCAGGTTCGAAGACGGGATTCCTGAGCCCGCCGGACTATCTATGGCCACTAGGCCCGTTACGGGAGAGCCGGAGGAAGTAGTGTCGCCGGCAACCTTTAGAAATCCGAACTATTCTCAGGACACTGGCTTCGAACCCTCAGAGTAAGTATCATGTGAGCTCGGCCAAGGAGTCTCTTTCTCGTCGTACTCCACGGACTCTCTCCTCCCTGGCCAAAACTCGCCTTTAAGCGAGGCTCTGGACTTGATGCGATCCCTCGTCATCAGAGGAGCAACCTCCGAACTACGCCCAACCCGGATTAGGGGCTGAGAGCAGGGAATTTCACGTCCCACCCACCACCCACTTCATAGCCACTGTCGAGGACTTAACTGACATGCTCGATTACCGCTCCGAAGACATCGACGGTATGGACGACGATGCCGGAGAAGAGCAGGCCCAAACCCCGCCGTTTACCGGACGTTGGACGGCCTCCTCTTCGTATGATGTGTACATGGTGGATACACCTAAAGAAGGTAATGGTGATAACGAGAAGAATGCAATCAAGGATAAACCTCCTGAAGTAAAGCCAAAGCGCCGACGTCAGCGACGCCGCTCTAAATCACGCCGTGGAAAAGACAGCGATACCGGCACGAGAGACAACAATACTCCGGACGATGCCGAAGACCAAGAAGAACCCGTCGAGCCAACCTTCGAATAGGACGATCGGGAAGATGGGCAAGTTAGCCCTGACGAATAGGCCGTAAATGAAGACTCGGAAGACTGCAACTATCTTCCACTCTCCGAGGATGAGGTGAGCCTCGGCGACGAAGACTTTATCGTGCCTGAGGAACCTCTCGAGCAGGAGCGCTTTAAGCGCCGGCTAATTGCCACTACAAGGAGCCCGAAAAAGAAACAACAGCAACTTCAAGCTGATCAAGATCTGCTCAATGAAAGGTGGACTAATGTCCTGGCGGCCGAGGAATACGGCCTCGAGCGCCCAACCAAAAGCTACCCGAAGCGTAAACTACTACCTCAATTTGACGACGAGGCACTTAAGCTCGTACCATCAATGCGTAATGCGGCTGACCGACCACTACGTGGCCGGGACAAAACGGCAACTAAAGCCGAACACCAGCTCATCCCACCTCGCCATAAAGGTAGAGACATGACAGCTCGGGGATATACATATGACGTACGGCAGGACCTGAAAATAGAGCAGGTCAGACCAGATCGATCTACGGATCGCGGGAGTGTCCCTCGATGCGCGACGATGGCTATCTAGCCAGACGTGACAAAAATAATCACGTCCAGGCCGAGAACCGCAGACGGACTCCATCCAAGCTACGTCGCGACTTGGCCCGACATAGAGGCACCGCACACCCCCTCTGCTTCACTGACGAAGTAATGGAGCACAAATTCCCAGAAGGGTTTAAACCCGTAAATATCGAATCATACGACAGAACAATAGATCCCGCGGTATGGATTGAGGATTTTTTTCTCCACATTCATATGGCCCGCGGTGATGATCTTCATGCCATCAAATCCTCCCGCTAAAACTCAAGGGATCAGCTAGGCACTGGTTGAACAGCCTGCCTGAAAACTCTATTGGCAGCTGGGAGGACTTGGAAGACGCCTTCCACGACAACTTCCAAGGTACATGCGTCCGACCTCCGGATGCCGATGACTTAAGTCAAATAGTTCAACAGACCGAAGAGTCAGCCAGGAAATTCTGGACTAGGTTCCTAACTAAAAACAACCAAATCGTCGATTGTCCGGGCACTGAAGCCCTAGCGGCCTTTAAGAATAGCGTGTGAGATGAATGGTTGGCCCGTCACCTCGGCCAAGAAAAACCAAAGTCTATGGTAGCTCTTACCGCATTGATGGTCCGCTTCTACGCGGGAGAAGATAGCTGGCTGGCTCGACGAAACAATAGCACCAGCCCTAGCACCTCTGAGGTCAGGGATGTCAATGGCAAGCCTCGACACAATAAAAACAAGCACCGAAACAATAATGTAGGAACCCAAGACATGGCGGTCAACGCCGGATTTAGTGGTTCCAAATCCGGTCAACGGAAGAAGCCATTCAAGGCAAACAAAGATGGTCCATCCAGTTTAGACAGGATACTGGATAGGCCCTGTCAAATTCATGGCAGCACCGACAAACCCGCCAACCATACCAACAGAAATTGTTGGGTTTTCAAACAAGCCGGCAAGCTCAACGCCGAACACAAAGGGAAGGGGCCACCTAGTGACAGCGAAGACGAAGAGACTCGCCAACCAAACAAAGGGGGACAAAAGCATTTTCCCCCTGAAGTGAAAACAGTAAACATGATATCCGTGACACATATCCCTACAAAGGAGCATAATCGCGTACCACGAGTCGACCACACTGTAAAGTCGGTCGTACTAAAATTTAACCCATGGGCGGCCCACTCGATCACTTTTGATCACAATGACCACCCAACAGGTATCCGTCACAAAGGTTCGGCAACTCTGCACCTCGACCCAATCATTGATGGATTCCATCTCACGCGAGTCCTCCTAGATGGCGGCAGTTGCCTTAATTTACTCTATCAGGATACTATTCGCAGAATGGGCATTGATCTCTCAAGGATCAAACCCACCGCAGCTACCTTCAAAGGGGTAATGCCCGTCGAAGAAGCTCACTGTACGGGCT